>CM062296.1:337627100-338227100 GCA_031216915.1 Pictodentalium vernedei
ACGTTTCCGTGTAAAAATCCAACTGTAGGTGTATGTCGCTTTTACGTTTCCGTATAAAAAA
Organism: Pictodentalium vernedei; assembly: GCA_031216915.1. Lineage (NCBI taxonomy): Eukaryota > Metazoa > Mollusca > Scaphopoda > Dentaliida > Dentaliidae > Pictodentalium > Pictodentalium vernedei. The sequence continues at coordinate 337,627,162 of CM062296.1, forward strand.
AGTTTTAGTAAAAATTTACGTTATGCTTTTTATTCATGAACAATAGCTCGGATTGTTATGACATAAATGGTACAATGTTGTTCTATGTTTCAATCGGTTGCAGAATATTGGAAGCATTCAATTGACGAAATGAGAACAATGTTATTTTTATCTAAATCTGCTCTGCACGAGGTTGTTTCTCAGATTAATTCCAGTAGAATTATTGGAATGTTGCTGGTAAATGATATTCATATCATCTTCTGCTGGTAACTGTTCGTTTGGAAGTGGTATTCTATTGTTGATGCACATATTGTGTAGAATAGCAACAGCCACAGTTATCTTGCACACTTTTCCCGGTGAAAATAGAAGAGCTCCTCCAGAAGAGTCAATGCATCTAAATCGCATTTTCAGTACGCCAAAAGCACGTTCAATTGTATTTCTAGTACTTATCAAGGCTTTATTATATCTTTTCTCAGCTTGGGTGTGAGGGTTGATGAATGGGGTCATGAGTTTCGCTCGTAATGGGTAACCACTATCACCAACTAACCAGCCGATCGGTATCTGCCTCCTTTCGAAAAGATCACACAGCTGCGAGTTTGTGTAAATGAAAGAGTCAGGTGTAGAACCCGGCCACTTGGCCACAATATTTGTGAATCTCAAGTCTGAATCGCAAACAACCTGCACATTTACTGAGTGGTATTGCTTCCGATTTACGTAAGCTTCCTCATCTACTGATGGGGCAACGATCCTTATGTGTGTACAATTAATTGAACCTACAACGTTTGGAAAATTAGCAATTTCATGAAACCCAACCATTATTTGCCTCAAAGTTCTCTCGTCTCTTGGCATAAAGATGAACAGCGGTGCTTTATTGCAGAGTGCCGTGTTACAGAGTTAACAACTCGGGAAACTGTTGCCTTGCTAACTCCCAAGGTGTCTCCGTTAACTGCCTGGAAACTGCCAGTAGCATAATTTATGTATTTATTTATTGGTGTTTTAAGGTCACATACTTATGCACAATGGCTAATCGTGACCGTGACAGTTTTACGGGTGGAGGAAGCCGGAGTACCCGGAGAGAACCACCGAGCAACGACGAGAAGCTGCCAGCTCCCCAACATCGTAACTCTGAATTCTGCACCGCAGCACAGACAGGGTTAGAGTGGTTGAAGACATGCGCACCATCGACGTGCAGTACGCCTCAGTACACAGCGTCATCGTGCCCCCATGTAGGCAATCGGGGTGAAGTGTCTTGCCCAAGGACACAACGCGGTTGCCGCAGGTGGGATTCGAACCGAGGACCTCTCGGCTTGCAGCCTGCACCTCTACCAACTGAGCCACCGCGCCCCCGCCAGTAGCATAAAATCGTAGCGCTGTCAATACTTGGTGTGATACGGAAAGTGACTGCGACCTTTTCGTCGGGTGTTCGATCTCTTCGCCGACTATTTCGCATATATTGGAAATCAAAGGCCGAGTAAGCCGATACCTACAAAGTATATCCTCATCGTCCATGTAATCAAATGGATTGTTTCGATCCCTAAAAACTCTTTGGCGTCTCAAATGTCTGCGATCCGAAATCATCATGTACACAGCAGCCATTTTTGTGTCCTTCATTAACCAGTATGACAAACAAAACGAATATTTCGTGAATTCAATGCTGTGTCATAAGTCATAAGTGATAGGCTTATGTTAAGATCATCTTATGGCAACTCTTGACCAATCTAAGTATCTTAGTCATAGCTAAGATCAAACTTAGCTTAGACGTTTTTCTTGAAATGCAATTTTTCTCCTAAGTTAGTCTTAAGTTCATCCTCTGATACAACTATGTCACAAGTCGCTTTCATGAAACGGGCCCCAGAGTTTTACATCATTATTGATATTGACTATAACTCAATCTTTACTCCGACTGACTGCTAATTAATTGTTGGCTGCCGGCATATCGAGACTAACTCACCCAAAATACTTCTCGGAACCACTTTGTCAGGTGAGCGATTAAGGCCCCGGGGTGGGGGTGCTTTTGGGTTTTTTTAAATGAGTACCGGTAGTTGGTGTTTTAAAAATTAAAAAGCTGTAATGGGTAAAGGGTTAACAAGTATTATCTGTATACTACAAGGGTTCAACCATACTGGCCTCATAGGATTCTGGCCCATAGCAGGTCTGAATTCTCGCAACGATTTTCGCAAGAATCCAAATGGATTCACCAAAATTTGCGGAATTATAAACCCTGCACAATTGACATATTGTTAAATGTTTCATGGGGGTGGGGCACTATTTATCTTGCCCCATGGTTAATTAAAACATGTTTTGTAAAAAAGGTTTTGTTTGGTGATGCAGATTTTAGTTCTGTTTTGGGATTTGGGTAGTTTTCAAAGAAAGCTGTGAATTCTTATCCCAACCAAATTACTCATTAGGTAACAGAGTAGGAATTCTGCCGAAGGCAACACCAGTTTTAAGCCCATTTGACACAAATTGGACAGTTCTCTTCAAAAGAACAAATTGCCCATGCTTTTGACTTGGCACAAGCCAAAAGTCGAATTCTATTGCAGAAATGAGTCTTTCATCACATGAAAGAGGTAAATGTATCTTTGGTAGGGTTGGGTTTGCTTCTTGGTATAACTGTTGTATATATTTTAATTAGATTTACCGGCTTCGATAAGTTGCACTCGGAAATTAAATAATCCCCAAAACTGAACAGTCTTGGGAAATATATTGTTTCAATAAATATTTGAAGAATTCTGCTGACATCTTGCATTACTGTTGAATGCTCCAGATGAATAAAGAGGGTGGTTTGAGGACTTTTAGAACCTAAAAATTCGTTTGACTATTGGTGTGTTTTGAATTCCCTGAGAAACATGTACATGTGAACAGCACTTCCCTTTCTGTTAGTTCTTAACTCTTATTTGTTGCATGACAAAAGGTTGTCTGAAGGGCTATATTTGACAAAAGATATTTGATATTTGAATGCCCAATTTAAAATGATGCGACCATATTTTTTTCGCATGAACGTTATAATGGTCGCCTATGGGAAATTATTTAGTACTGTGATACGTATTCATGTTTGGCTGAAATTAAACAATTGCAGGAATTCGATTAAATAAAAAGTTTTTGGAGTAATGGTTGCGGAATGAACTATTTCAATATGTTGGTTATTTGGGGTTCCTTCTTACGCCTTGCGTATTGTCATATTAAACTTGCTGAATGGGGGGGGGGGGGGGGGATATAAATTAGTGTTCAGAGCAATTACACCTAAAAGCGCATTGGTGTTGAACATAGCGTGTATATGTTATGAGGTTATGATCATTGTGTATATGTCAGTGCGTACATCATGCGTATGTGTGTGTGGGGGGGGGGGGGGGGGGTGCATGGGGTGCATGGAACCCTAGCCTACGATTGTCAGTGTAGATATTATAGCAGGGGCTGCAATTAGATCAGTGATGGAGGGCATATATATGCTGCAATAGTGGGTGGGGACAAGACATTTCCACACCCTGGAAGGATCGAGCGGAGGGTGGGGGGGGGGGCTTTATTACTACGCAAGGAAGGTATAAAAAAAATCTATTTTTCATCAGCGGTACTGACGTCTGATTGACGCCGGCTGGGTATTGGGGAAAGATATGGGGGCGCGCTTTTAAATGATTGAATGGTTCGGGCCAAGGTGTGGTTGGATGTGTGAATACGGTATACGAACTTACTTGCCTCTGCCTCTGTTACCAGGGCGAGGTTTTAGAAATAGTGTCTAATTTATATTTGCTTTTTTTGCGTAATAACGCTGAACATATCTTTACTTGTTGCCACCCAAGGAAGATATTATACGGTGTTTTTTTTTTTGCATAATTTACACTTGAATACAAAAAGCAAAGTGAAGAGCGTAACATATCTTTGCTTGTTGCCACCCAAGGAAGACATGATACGGTTATTTTGCGCGTAATAGACTCTGATACGGGGAATGGTTGAATGTGTGAATATTATATGCGAACTCGCTTCTGCCTCTGTTGCCAGGGCGAGGTTGAGATAAATGATTGAACGCTCCTAATTCTAAGGCTTTTTTTTCCTCCTTGCTTTGTTTCTAAGATCTCATTAAGAAAATGCAGGCATTGGTTCTCCAGTCATATGCAGACATGGGTGACCTAAACTAAACTCATGGGAAAAATATGACGAATCAAATAATAACTGGTTTGAGCCTCTACCTAACCGAACAGTTGAGGTCAACTGTAGATAGGTGCTCGTAGAATTGAAAATTATCGCCCCTCGCCACCGGAACGTGGCCTATGGCCCCTGGTTGGAGCGAGCACGATGCGATCTCTCCAATGAGGGATAACGTGCCGCCTTTTGGGAGCAGCGAGTGGAAAACAAAAAACAAACAAATAAAAAACCCGAACTGCAATTTTATTAAGCAGTGTTAGGCGGTTTTGACACTTACCTTGGGTAGAGGGTCATAGTGTTATTTCATTACACCCTCTGTGCGTAGCTGACTGGAGTGCCTAATGCCTGGACTCCACACATGTGTGACAAATGACTGTTTAAAGCAATAATGTAAAAGTCTTTAAACCATCGGTAGATGGTGAAAGAAATAAATACAATTCAAAAACAAATTTTGGGCGTAATGACGTGGAATATAGCTTCACTTGTTACCACCTAAGGAAGATTTGATACGGTATTGTTTGTCCATAATTTACAATTAAATACAGTGAACAACGTGAAATGTAGAACATATCTTTACTTGTTGCCACCCAAGGAAGATATGGACAGCGATTTTATAGATGGGTTCGTGATTAGGAGCTAGGCGGCCACTTGCCAAATAATAAATCGATCTGTAAGACGTACGCGTATCTCGATCAATTTTATAGTTCCCATTCGACAATTAGGATAAGCGTGACGCTAAATTTTACGTTCCCATGACGCGATACACATTGGTTCGGCACTTAATTTGCCGTCATGCTCGGAAGATTACTTCCTTCTAAGCGGCTTTCATTTTTGACTAATTCTTATTCCGTTACGTTAAGTGCCGTACCAATGTGTATCGCGTCATGGGAACGTAAAATGTAGCGTCACGCTTATCCTAATTGTTGTGTGGGAATTATAAAATTGATCGAGATACGCATACGTCTTATAGATCGATTTATTATTTGGCAAGTGGCTGCCTAGCTCTTAATCACGAACCCATCTATAAAATCGCCGTTTCATATCTTCCTTGGGTGGCAACAAGTAAAGATATGTTCCGCATTACACGTTGCTCACTGTATTTAATTGTAAATTATGGACAAACAATACCGTATCTGTAATGTATTATACTTGATACATGTCAACTTATGACAAATAACAGACATGGGACAGGAATTCACATCCGGTGCTAGAATCGTGGGGAACCCATATATATATAAACTGGCGATATATCGTCTATGTATACTCAGTAGTCAGTTGTAGAATAGCATTCAATAAAGCATGGTGTAAGAATCCACTGTGTTTAAATACAGTTGATTTAATTCAGTGACGGCAAGTGACAACATCATAATTGGCGATGGGATTTACGAACTTTCCTCAGAAAACAATGGCTGGTGTGTTATTACACGACATTGCTTCCATTCCCACATTTGACTGTTTAAATACGTCGGGAATTGCATCCAGATGGAAACGTTGGATTCGCTCGTTCGAGTTGTATGCTGCTGGGCGTGGAGTTACGAAGCTGGAGCAGAAACGTGCCTTGTTGTTACACAAGGCGGGCGTGCATGTGCAGAACATTTTTTCACGCTAACGGAGGGGGACGGTGGTGATTGCTACTCAATAGTTTTAAAGACTTTGGAAAAACATTTTTCTCAAAGTAACGTTCCATATGAAAGACATTTATTTCGAAATTTGTTGAACAATTAGTAACAAGGCTACGTCAAAAGGCAGAAACATGTGAATTTGGTTCCGTAGACAACACGACCGAACAGATACGAGATCAAATTATTGATAAATGTAAATCGTCAAGGCTTCGTCGAAAGTTGTTGGAAAAAGGCAGAAGTTTAACACTCTCTACTGCTTTGGAAATGGCTAGAGTATTCGAAGCGGTGGACGAACAAGCCAGAGAAATGGAGGGAGAGACTTCGGAACCTTCACCCAAGAGTTCGAGCAAAACTGAACAAGTCAACCGTGTGCAATCGCGCAAAAGTGCAACTCAAAACTCAAAACTCAAACTCAAAAGATAACTCAGAAGAAGGGAAAATGCTTTTGATGTGGCTTAGAAGGGTACTATTCAAAAGACGAGTCGTGTCCAGCAAAGGGTTTGAAGTGCAAAAAGTGCGGACTTGGCCATTTTGCCAGGGTATGCAAAACGAAGAAACATGCGAACAGACTATCAAGCACAAATAAAAATAGACCGGTCTACAAATCTAAAGTTAATGCAGTTGACTGCAACAATGAACATGTTTTTTCTGTGGAGACTGTAAGCGAGAATTCTGCTGAAATTGATTTAGTGGTTGGAGGAATTAAATTACGAAATGTTATCATAAACTCTGGCGCAACGTGTAACGTTATTGATAAGGACACTTGGTTGAAATTAAAACAGCAAAATAGTAGATGTCAGACAGAAAAATCTACACTTGAACTGTATGTATATGGTCAAGAAAAACCCATTAAAATACTTGGAAAATTCCAAGCACAGTTAGACATGAACAATCATAAATCTTATGAAGAATTTGTCGTAATAGACGGTAAAGGGCGTTCACTCATCGATCGTAAAACAGCTAATGGAATGGGTGTTCTAAAAGTAGGAGCTCAAGTTAACCACCTGGCTACCAAAGACATTATCTGTAACTATTCAGATTTGTTTAATGGTTTGGGGAAATTAAAAGACTATCAGTGTAAATTGCACATTGATGATTCCGTACCAGGAGTTATTCAAAAAGCGAGAAGAATTCCCCACCATTTGCGTGAAAGAGTAGACATCAAAATCCAGGAACTTCTAGAAAAGGACATCATCGAAAAAGTTGACAGTCCGGCTAAATGACTTAGTCCCTTAGTGATAGTGCCAAAAGTATCAGGTGATATTCGTATTTGTGTCGATATAAGACAAGCAAATCAGGCAGTTGCTCGGGAGAGATTTCAAATTCCAACTGTTGATGAAGTACTCAATGATATGAATCAAAGTACCGTGTTTAGTAAACTTGATCTTAAATTGGGTTTTCACAAGATTGAACTCACCGAAGACTCGCGTGAAATAACTACATTTGCTTGCCACAATGGATTATATCGCTATAAACGGTTAATGTTCGGTATTTCTTCGGCTTCTGAGAAATATCAGCATGTTGTTCAACAGACGTTGTCGGACTGTCCAGGCGCGCACAACATTTCTGATGATGTGATCGTACACGGTCGTAATGCTCAAGAGCACAACGAAAGATTAGTCAAAGTTTTTGAGAGATTAAGGGAAAATAACTTCACACTTAACTGAGAGAAATGTGTGTCTGGCATGCAACAACTCGAATTTATGGGGCACTTGTTATCAAAACATGGCATTGAACTGCCCGACGCAAAAGTGAAAGCGAAGCTTGATGCAAAACATCAAACGTATATATATACGGCGGCATGGCGAGGGTTCGCACCCACGACGAAAGTTTTTCCTACGGCACCAAACACCAAGCAAACTGCACTGAACCACGCACACCACTCGGCCTCAGACCCCCCAAAAACGCATGCTAGTTAACCAAGTATGTACGAGATGAGTACCGATCACACGGAATTCTTTCTAAGTTATTTTTAAGTTCAGTTACTTTTTGATCAAGTAATTGATCGATCCTACATACTGCACAAGGAAATCAGTGAAAATTTCTCTAACAAATTTCCGCTTCCCATAGAATATATTAGACTCAAGCACGCTGGTTTTGTTTACTACGGCATGGCGGGGTCTTGAACCCACGCCGAGAGAGTTTACCACGACACAAACCGCCCAGCCAAACTGCACTGAACCACGCACACCACACGGCCGCTGATAACCCCCCCCCCCCCCGCCCCCCCCCAAAAAAGTAATGCTAGTTAACCAAGTATGTACGAGATCAGTACCGATCACACGGAATTTTCTCTCAGTTATTTTTAAGTTAAGTTATTTTTTATCAAGTATTTGATCCATTTTTCTACATTCTGCACTGAAATGAACTCAGTGAGAACTTCTCTTTCAAATATCCGCTTGCCGTAGAAATTATTAGAATCAAGAACGCTGGTTTTGTTTACAACGGCATGGCGAGGGTTCGAACCCATGCAGAGAGAGTTTCCTACGGCACCAACCGCCCAGCAAAACTGCACTGAACCACGCACACCACTCGGCCACCGACAGACCCCCCAAAAGGTATGTTAGTTAACCGAGTATGTACGGGATCAGTACCGATCACACGCAATTCTCTCTCAGTGATTTTTAAGTTAAGTTATTTATTGATCAAATGATTGATCGATCCTGAACACTACACAGCATGGCAATCATTGAGAAAGTCTCTATCAAATTTCCGCTTGCCATAGAAATTATTAGAATAAAGGACGCTAGTTTTGTTTTACAATGGCAAAGCGAGGATTCGAACCCACGCCGAGAGAGTTTCCTACGACACCAACCGCCTCGCCAAACTGCATTGAACCACGCACACCACTCGGCCACCGACAGACACCAAAAACTTACGCTTGTTAATCAAGTATGTACGAGATCAGTACCGGTCACAGGGAATTCTCTCTGTTATTTTTAAGTTAAGTTATTTTTTATTAAGTATTTGATCGATTCTTCTACATACTGCACTGAAAGGAAATCAGTGAGAACTTCTCTATCAAATTTCCGCTTGCCATAGAAATTATTAGAATGAAGGACGCTGGTTTTGTTTACGATTACATGGCGGGGTTTAGAACCCACGACGAGAGAGTTTCCTACGGCACCAACCGCCTAGCGAAACTGCACTGAACCATGCACACTACTCGGCCAACAACAGACCCAAAAAAGGAATGCTAGTTAACCAAGTATGTACGCGATCAATGCCGATCACATGGGAATCCCTCTCAGTTATTTTTAAGTTAAGTTATTCATTGATCAAGTAATTGATCGATCCTACACACTACATTGCAACGCAATCAGTGAGAAATTCTCTATCAAATTCCCGCGTGCCATTGAAATTATTAGAATCAAGGACGCTAGTTTTGTATACAATGGCATGGCGGGGATTTGAACCCACGCCGAGAGAGTTTCCTACGTCACCAACCGCCTCGCCAAACTTCACTGAACCACGCACACCTCTCGGCCGCCGACAGACCCCAGAAAAGAAATGCTAGTTAACGAAGTATGTACGAGATCAGTACCGATCACATGGAATTCTCTGTCTGTTATTTTTAAGTTATTTATTGATCAAGTACTTGATCGATCCTACACACTACACTGCAAGGTAATCAGTGAGAAATTCTCTATCAAATTTCCGCTTGCCATAGAAATTATAAGAATCAAGGACGCTAGTTTTGTTTACAATGGCATGGCGGGGTTTCGAATCCACGCCGAGAGAGTTTCCTACGGCACCAACCGCCTAGCGTAACTGCACTGAACCACGCAGACCACTCGGCCACCGACAGACCCCAAAAAGGTATGCTACTTAACCAAGTATGTACGAGATCAGCAACGATCACACGGAATTCCCTCTCATTTATTTTTAAGTTAAGTTATTTTTTTATCAAGTAACTGATCGATTCTACATACTGCTCTACGAGGAAATCAGTGAGAACGACTCTATCAAATATCCGCTTGCCACAGAAATTATTAGAATCAAGGACGCTGGTTTTGTTTATAACGGCATGGCGAAGGTTCGAACCCACGCAGAGAGAGGTTCCTATGGCACCAATCGCCTAGCGAAACTGCACTGAACCACGCACACCACTCGCCCATCGACAAACCCCCAAAAAGGTATGATAGTTAAAAAGTATGTACGAAATCAGTACCGATCACACAGAATTCTCTCTGTCATTTTTAGATCAAGTAATTGATCGATGCTGCATACTGCTCTGCAGTGAAATCAGTGAGAACTTCACTATCAAATTTCCGCTTGTCATAGAAACTATTAGAATTAAGGACTCTGGTTTTGTTTACAACGGCATGGCGGGAGTTCGAATCCACGTCGAGAGAGTTTCCTACGGCACAAACCGCCTTGCGAAACTGCACTGAACCACACACACCACTCGGCCACTGACAGACCCCAAGACGGGTATGCCAGTTAAGTATGTACGAGATCAGTACCGATCACACGGAATTCTCTCTCAGTTATTTTTTTATCAAGTACTTCATCAGTTCTACAAACTGCACTGCAAGGAAATCAGTGAGACCTACTCTATGAATTTTCCGCTTGCCATAGAAATTATTAGAATCAAGGACGCTAGTTTTGTATACAATGGCATGGCGGGGATTCGAACCCACGCCGAGAGAGTTTCCTACGGCACCAATCGCCTTGCGAAACCGCACTGAACCAGACACACCACTCGCCCACCGACAGACCCCCAAAAAGGTATGGTAGTTAACCAAATATGTACGAGGCTAGTATCGATCACACGGAATTCTCTCTCAGTTATTTTTAAGTTAAGTTCTTTTTTTATCAAGTAAGTGATCCATTCTACAAAATGCACTGCAAGGAAATCAGTGAAAACTTCTCTATCTATTTATTTATTTATTTATTGGTGGTTAAGGTCATATACTTATGCACAACAGCTAATCAAGACCGTGACAGTTTTACGGGTGGAGGAAGTCGGACTACTCGGAGAGAACCACCGAGCAACGACGAGCAACTGCCAGCTCCCCAACATCGTAACTCCGCACTGCAGCACAGGCAGGGTTAGATTGGTTGAAGACATGCGTACCATTGACGTGCAGTACGCCTTAGTACACGGCGGCGTCATCGTGTCCCCATGTGGACAATCGGCGTTAAGTTTCGTAACCATTGACACAACGCGGGAGTCCGAATTGGTCGCTCAGACGGTCACCCATCCAATGATTAACCGGGCTCGACGTTGCCCAACTTCCGTGATCTGACGAGAACTTCTCTATCTAATTTCCGCTTGCCACAGAAATTATTAGAATCAAGGACGCTGGTTTTGTTTACAACGGCATGGCGGGGGTTCGAACCCACGCCGAGAGAGTTTCCTACGGCACCAACCGCCTAGCGAAACTGGACTGATCCACGCACACCACTCGGCCACCGAAGACCCCAAGACAGGTATGCTAGTTAAGTATGTACGAGATCAGTACCGATCACACGGAATTCTCTCTTAGTTATTGTTAAGTTAAGTTCTTTTTTTATCAAGTACTTGATCAATTCTACAAACTGCACTGCAAGGAAATCAGTGAGACCTTCTCTATCAACTTTCCGCTTGCCATAGAAATTATTAGAATCAAGGACGCTGGTTTTGTTTACATCGGCATTGCGGGGATTCGAACCCACGCCGAGAGAGTTTCCTATGGCACAAAACGCCTAGCGAAACTGCACTGAACCACGCACACCACTCGGCCACTGACAGACCCCAAGATGGGTATGCCAGTTAAGTTTGTACGAGATCAGTACCGATCACACGGAAGTCTCTCTCAGTTATTTTTTTATCAAGTACTTGATCAGTTCTACAAACTGCACTGCAAGGAAATCAGTGAGACCTTCTCTATGAATTTTCCGCTTGCCATAGAAATTATTAGAATCAAGGACGCTAGATTTGTATACAATGGCATGGCGGGGATTCGAACCCACGCCGAGAGAGTTTCCTACGGCACCAATCGCCTAGCGAAACCGCACTGAACCACACACACCACTCGCCCACCGACACACCCCCAAAAAGGTATGGTAGTTAACCAAATATGTACGAGGCTAGTATCGATCACACGGAATTCTCTCTCAGTTATTTTTAATTAAGTTATTTTTTGTTCAAGTAATTGATCGATCCTACATACTGCACTAGGAAATCAGTGAAAATTTCTCTATCAACTTTCTGCTTGCCATAGAAATTATTAGAATCAAGGACGCTGGTTTTGTTTATAACGGCATGGCGAGGGTTCGAACCCACGCCGAGAGAGGTTCCTATGGCACCAATCGCCTAGCGAAACTGCACTGAACCACGCACACCGCTCGCCCATTGACAAACCCCCAAAAAGGTGTGATAGTTAAAAAGTATGTACGAAATCAGTACCGATCACACATAATTCTGTCTGTCATTTTTAGATCAAGTAATTGATCGATGCTACATACTGCTCTGCAGTGAAATCAGTGAGAACTTCTCTATCAAATTTTCGCTTACCATAGAAACTATTAGAATCAAGGACCCTGGTTTTGTTTACAACGACATAGCGGGAGTTCGAACCCACGCCGAGAGAGTTTCCTATGGCACAAAACGCCTAGCGAAACTGCACTGAACCACGCACACCACTCGGCCACTGACAGACCCCAAGACGGGTATGCCAGTTAAGTTTGTACGAGATCAGTACCGATCACACGGAATTCTCTCTCAGTTATTTTTTTATCAAGTACTTCATCAGTTCTACAAACTGCACTGCAAGGAAATCAGTGAGACCTTCTCTATCAATTTTCCGCTTGCCATAGAAATTATTAGAATCAAGGACGCTAGTTTTGTATACAATGGCATGGCGGGGATTCGAACCCACGCCGAGAGAGTTTCCTACGGCACCAATCGCCTTGCGAAACCGCACTGAACCACACACACCACTCGCCCACCGACAGACCCCCAAAAAGGTATGGTAGTTAACCAAATATGTACGAGGCTAGTATCGATCACACGGAATTCTCTCTCAGTTATTTTTAAGTTAAGTTCTTTTTTATCAAGTAAGTGATCCATTCTACAAAATGCACTGCAAGGAAATTAGTGAAAACTTCTCTATCTATTTATTTATTTATTTATTGGTGGTTAATGTCATATACTTATGCACAACGGCTAATCAAGACCGTGACAGTTTTACGGGTGGAGGAAGTCGGACTACTCGGAGAGAACCACCGAGCAACGACGAGCAACTGCCAGCTCCCCAACATCGTAACTCCGCACTGCAGCACAGGCAGGGTTAGATTGGTTGAAGACATGCGTACCATTGACGTGCAGTACGCCTTAGTACACGGCGGCGTCATCGTGTCCCCATGTGGACAATCGGCGTTAAGTTTCGTACCCAATGACACAACGCGGGAGTCCGAATTGGTCGCTCAGACAGTCACCCATCCAATGATTAACCGGGCTCGACGTTGCCCAACTTCGGTGATCTGACGAGGAGAACTTCTCCATCCAATTTCCGCTTGCCACAGAAATTATTAGAATCAAGGACGCTGGTTTTGTTTACAACGACATGGCGGGGGTTCGAAAACAAGCCGAGGGAGTTTTATTCGACACCAACCACCTACCAAAACAGCACTGAACCGAGTTTCCTACGGCACCAACCGCCTAGCGAAACTGCACTGATCCACGCACACCACTCGGCCACCGAAGACCCCAAGACAGGTATGCTAGTTAAGTATGTACGAGATCAGTACTGATCACACGGAATTCTCTCTTAGTTATTGTTAAGTTAAGTTCTTTTTTTATAAAGTACATGATCAATTCTACAAACTGCACTGCAAGGAAATCAGTGAGACCTTCTCTATCAACTTTCCGCTTGCCACACAAATTATTAGAACCAAGGACGCTGGTTTTGTATACAATGGCATTGCGGGGATTCGAACCCACGCCGAGAGAGTTTCCTACGGCTCCAACCGCCTTGCGAAACTGCACTGAACCACCCACACCACTCGCCCACCGACAGACCCCCAAAAAGGTATGGAAGTTAACCAAATATGTACGAGGGCAGTATCGATCACATGGAATTCTCTCTCAGTTATTTTTAAGTTAAGTTATTTTTTATCAAGTAAGTGATCCATTCTACAAACTGCACTGCAAGGAAATCAGTGAAAACCTCTCCATCTATTTATTTATTTATTTATTGGTGGTTAAGGTCATATACTTATGCACAACGGCTAATCAAGACCGTGACAGGTTTATGGGCGGAGGAAGAGGGAGTACTCGGAGAGAACCACCGAGCAACGACGAGCAACTGCCAGCTCCCCAACATCGTAACTCCGCACTGCAGCACAGGCAGGGTTAGATTGGTTGAAGACATGCGTACCATTGACGTGTAGTACGCCTTAGTACACGGCGGCCTTATCGTGCCCCCATAAAGACAATCGGGGTTAAGTGCCTTGCCCAATGACACAACGCGGGAGTCCGAATTGATCGCTCAGACGGTCACCCATCCAATGATTAACCGGGCTCAACATTGCTTAACTTCGGTGATCTGACGAGAACTTCTCTATCTAATTTCCGCTTGCCACAGAAATTATTAGAATCAAGGACGCTGGTTTTGTTTACAACGACATGGCGGGGGTTCGAAAACAAGCCGAGGGAGTTTTATTCGACACCAACCACCTACCAAAACAACACTGAACCGCACACATAACTCGGCCACCGACAGACTCCCCCCCCCCCCCCCCCAAAAAAAAAAAATAAAGAAGGTATGGTAGTTAATCAAACATGTACGAGGCCAGAACCGATCACACGGAATTCTCTCTCAGTTATTTTTTTATCAAGTAATTGATCGATTCTACATACTGCACTGCGAGGAAATCAGTGAGAACTTCCCTATCAAATTTCCGCTTGGCATAGAAATTATTAGAATCAAGGACGCTGGTTTTGTTTACAACGGCACGGCGGGGGTTCGAACCCACGCCGAGAGAGGTTCATACGGCATCAACCACCTTGCAAAACTGCACTGAACCACACACACCGCTCAGCCACCGACAAACCCCCAAAACGTTTTGCTAGTTAACCAAGTATGCACAAGATCAGAACTGATCACACGGAATTCTCTCTCAGTTATATTTAAGGGGACGTCCAACCTAACTTTGGTCAAATTTCATGCAATTTTCTTTCAAGTCTAAAAAAGTCCCAAAATGAATAACCCCAATAAATTATATACCAAATTGCTTGGAATGAAACATAGAACATGTGGAAACTGAAATTTGCCATGGAACTGCTGCCATGTGTAAATAGCACCACCTGAAAGTCTGCTGAGGAATAAGTAAGAGAACAAAATTTTTTACAATTAAATACCTCAAAATAAAATAACAGCTGTATTCTATAAACATTTAAGTACATACTCGAAGAAATCTTTTCCTAATTCATGAAAGCAATAAAGATTGAGACCAAATGTTATAAGTGGAGTGCTCACTGATTGAAGGCAGACATGTTCTTTTGTTTATGTTTTGATTTGGGGAGTTCAACAAAGGTCAACTTGAAGGAGTCCAGCAGAAGAAGTATGGAAGGACAAAAGAGTGTCTCCCAATATCAAGATGTATGTGTTACTGTAATGGTTTGGAAAGAAAATATGATATTCTCCTATGTGGAATGCACTTCAAAGTCATATAACATGTAATGTAGCTGAATAAATATATTTACACACCCCTTGCACTGTAACCCCTTTTATCCCATGCATCAATTTCATAGTGATTAAATTGTTAAATTTGTCTGGTTTATCAATAAGTATAATAGCTTTGTTTAACTCTTGGACACCAATACACTCATGATATCTGTTGGAGAAGAAATAAGGGTAACTGTAACCTGTCACTGCAATAAACCATCTAATGTACTTAAAAGTACATTGTTATTCAAAACACATCAAATCAACCTTACACAACCATTATTGCATGTACTTTCCCCAAGGAGGCTTATTGACATATTGAGACCAGAAGGGCACATCCAGAGGGTCTCACATATTTTTTTCAAGAACGCAGAACACAAAGCAATCCCCAAAAGATGACAAGTGAGCTCCATTTGACACAAAAAAATTCCCAGGGGGGGGGGGGGGGCTCTCTTCCTTGTATGACGCTACCGCCGGCACTCAAGGCATATGTCTTTTTTCTCAAAGTTTAACTCTTTTTTTCTTTTTGACGCTACCGCCGGCACTCAAGGCATATGTCTTTTTTCTCAAAGTTTAACTCTTTTTCTTTTTGAAGATTCTGGCCACACATGTGCCAAACACTATCAGACAGGTAACCCTCCAAATAAGTGTATCTGCAAAAATCATGTTACATTGCAAAACATTCTTTTTAGACTTTTAGTTCTGGACCTTTCATGCTTCTTACTTCCAACCATAACACTTGATTTATCGATTAATGGGTGAATAGAAAAGTCCTACCATAATCAACATTTTGAGTTTCATAAGCCTTCAAAACAGCTCCGATAAAAGTGTCAAACATCAGATTGGTGGCTTTATACAGAATATTCATTAGGTTGTTGCTTGAAAAGTAATAGGAACAGAATCTTCACAAGAAAATTCTGTAGGAATACAATTGAGGGTATTAGCAGGCACTTTGCAACAAATTGTAACAAATCAACTAGTTATAAACAAAATTTTCTAACTCAAAAGAGTGAAAAAGTACCACAACTATGAAAAAATGTGGGAAGAAACACATGCTACAGCAGCTACACAGGCATTGTTTCCCCATGATGCTCGATCACAACACCAAATATCCTTCAAATTGCAGTAGCAATGGTTGGGATACAAGGGAGAATGTTGGTACATGTAATGATGAATGGGTAAGACTAAGATTAAGAGGACAGGGGTCACCACTGCACGGCCCTAGATGCACCTTTGATTTTTCAACTTCCAGGTCTGGGCATAATAATCGCAACACACCCACCTTATCAGTTCATAATTTCAGTAAAATAAAAGAAATTATCAATTTGAATTAATTAATAGATGATGGAAAATATTTGGCTTCCTTCGCCTTCTCGTACTATTTAATTACCACAAACAATATTTTGATGCCGACAAACGAAACTGAACGCATGTGGTTTGGTTAAAAAGTAACTCGGCATGAATAATGAACAAATTGCGAATATTTCGTTTTATTTCATTTGTTTAAAAGCCAGTTGCAGCTGATATTGACCGTGCATTCGATAATTCGTTTCGGTTTTGACCACACGGCCAAGCTGACACTCCGTGACAGTGGTTATGTTTATTGTGATATGCAAATTGGAGGATGGTTTCCGGTGAAGGAGATTTGTCACGTTTGTCAGTGTAAAACGATGACAAAAGACACTGATCGACGCTTGTATTACTATGGTTGGTTGCAAGAAAAAACTAAATTCTCAGCATCGTCCAAGCGCACCTTATTTAAAAGCACGAATGCATCATTTTCAACCCATCTTCAATCGGTCCTTTGCAGACATCAAACATACCCGCCTTCAAATTCCATGGTTACTAGGAAGTAAATAACTTCACAACATCTGGGGGAAATCAACACACTCAATATAGTTCCAGGTCACTTGGAAAATATTTCGTGAAAAAGTGATTTCTGAAGCATTCTCTTTACTTTGTTATGAATATTGCCTTATTTTATGTGTATCGTCCCAATTTTATACACTCGGTTATTTTTTTTACAAGTGGTTCATGTTGTCTTTCTAGTGCGCAATAATTTAGATTTTTTCTCAACAAAAAAGTTCAGACGGCCTGTAAACACGAGAGGGAATTTCGAACCATATTTTGCAGTTATACATTAACAGCTCAAGTATTTGCTGTCACCTGTTTGCAAATCCGCTCATACATTGTCTCGAACAAATAAAGGGCGTGGTCACGTCCTTGCATTCTTACGATTGCCCAAATTGAGTATTTCTGCAAGAACCACATCGTAATCACATGACCGGAAAAACATCATTGAAACATGGCCACATCCGGAACATCAAAAATTTGTGTTGGTGTTATTACATTCAAACGTCAAAACCCACCAGAGTGTGTGTCAAAAAATGCTTTCTCCGAGTCTGTAGTATGTTATCATTATATTGAGGACAAGGCTTTCGAATTACCGATTATTTTGTGGTTTTACCGGTTCGTTACTTATGCCATTTGCAAATTAATCTTCTTCAAAATCCTAAAATTTACTTTTTTCCTGCAAAAAATTATATGTACCTTTTCTATGCACTTTACTCATTAGTTTGATATATAATTTGCCTTTCCTTACTTCTCTTATCTGTTTCTGAGGCATTGGGAAAAATGTCAAAAAATTGACCAAAGTTAGGTTGGACGACCCCTTAAGTTGTTATTTTTTTATCAAGTAATTGATCGATTCTACATACTGCACTGCAAGGAAATGTGTGAGAACGCCTCTATCAAATTTCCGCTTGCCATAGAAATTATTAGAATCAAGGGCTCTGGTTTTGTTTACAACGGAATGGCGGGGGTTCGAACACACGCCGAGAGAGTTTCATACGGCACGAACCAACTAGCGAAAGTGCACTGAACCACGCACACCACTCGGCCACCGACAGACCCCAAAAATGTTTGCTAGTTAACCAAGTATGTACGAGATCAGTACCGATCACACGGAATTCTCTCTAAGTAATATTTAAGTTGTTATTTTTTCATCAAGTAATTGATCGATTCTGCATACTGCACTGTAATAAAATGAGAGAATTTCTCGGTGGCAGAGTGGTGTGCTAAGTTCAATGCAGTTTCGATAGGCGGTTGGTGCCGTTGGAAACTCTCTCGGCGATGGTTCAAACCCCCGCCTTGGCGTTGTATACAAAAAGTTGAGACTCTCGTTTTCTGCAGTGAGAATTTATGGGCAAGCTTCTGTGCTAGTAGTAAATGGGTCTACGTGAACCCCAAAGAATGTATGGAATGTGTGACGTCATAGGCTACCTTGGTCGGTCCAAAGAAAGTCAGGTATGTGTGACGCCATGGGCCCCCGGGCAAAGCTAGGTCACGTGGTTAGGTACCGGATGGCTGTCCATATAAGGCGAGTTGATGTCGGGGGTTACTAAAAATAAACCTGATAACCTGAGCGTGGACTCGGGTTGGTAAGGGAAGCCCAAATAGGGTCATGGGTCAGGGTACACGATATTACTGAAAATAGGTTCGGGTTTATTTTAACACGTCATCTAGGTCGCTGCACGAGATGCTGCAACGAGCAGTGAGGCATCGGCATACCGTATTTGGTGATACGGATGGGGTTACTTAAAATAGGTTCGGGTTTATTTTTACACGTCACTCCACGAGATGCTGCAACGAACAGTGAGGAATCGGCATACCGTATTTGGTGATACGGATGGGGTTTCTTAAATAGGTTCGGGTTTATTTTTACACGTCATCTAGGTCGCTGCACGAGATGCTGCACACTGTCAGCGTCGGCATACTGTATTTGGTGATACGGATGGGGTTACTTAAAATGGGTTCGGGTTTATTTTTACACGTCACTCCATGAGATGCTGCAGCGAGCAGTGAGGCTTCGGCATACCATATTTGGTAAGGCCTCGAGTCTAATAATAGTTATATAAAAAATAATATCATTAGCATTGACTCCTCTCCCTGGCATGTGTAGGAGTGGATATCCTAATGCGGCCATGGGGGTCGAATAACATGGCCAAATCTATTAATACGCGCACGACCCCAATACGAAGCGTAAAAATAACATAGCTTCAACAAAATCCTCCTAAATTAATAATAAAATTCTTCACAAAGTATTGAAAACCTATAATTTGTTAATAAACAATTTGTAGGATTCCTATACACACGCCCTCCACACCATTCATAAAATCAAAACAAAAACATCTGGTCGCTACCTCGCTTCTAATGAGCAGACGGTCAGAAGAAAAAAAAATTGTCTGATTCCACGCCCCTTTTACCGAAAACGCATGCTCCACATCATTCATGAAATCAAAAACAAATACTCTGGTCGCTACCTCGCTACTCATTAGCTGTCCGTTTTAACAGTTTGCGAATTCCACGCCCCTTTTTCCAAACAACAAAATACACGCCCCCAGACCTTAAATAACATCTGTTTATAAACAAATTTTGGGGAAATTCCGACGCATCTGTTATGTTTTTCTGTGAGTAATCAGAGGTCCCACCCCTTTCTTCAAATATAGCGGCCAAATTGTTCGCTATTCTCAATGAACATAACTATCATCCATTCAAACCAAATACGTATGTTGCGTAGTTAAACTCAACGCTGATGTGAATCATAAACAAACAAAAATACAAACAAAAATAAGTTTACTCAGCGAATCAGTGATTCATAAACAAAGAATGCGAACTGCACAACCAAAAATAAATAAATGAATAAATTTGCGTTTCGTATAAAAATACCGAAAATTGCTTGAACTGCCTCATAACAAAGAATTTCTTTGCAGTATTTAAACACCTTTATTCTTTTGTGCATGTATTCCAAACAAAATATTCCGAAATTCCACACTTCATTCATTATTATATTCTTGGAATCTAAGAATTCACCTACATTCAAACGAAAATGGCAAGGTAAGTTATGTAATATTATTATGCATATTATAGTTATTTGTTATCGCCATAAATAAGATTTCATTCGTTCAGCCCTGAGGGTTGAGCGACGCTGATATTTTATTTTCTAGGAAATATTATTTTTTTTACCCCCACGAACGCAAAATTTTTTAAGTGACTGTTGAAACAGATTTGATAAAAAAACAATACTACTGACCTCTTCAGAGAATTAAATAATTCCTTTGAATAAATCCAAAAACAACGAAATGTATAAAGCACACATTTTTTTAAATTTTTATCCCGATTTTCGTGGTCCATAGTTATTGTCTAACTCTTCCTCCTCAGAATCTGATATCACTATGGGGTTCTCCTCCGACCCCACATCTTCCTGCCACAGGATTGAATATTTTCATTTTTGTCTTCTTGAAGCTGAAAAATAATAACAAGCTCGAATAAATATCAACAAAGAAGAGAAAGAGAATGTTGGGACCTACCATTATTAACTGGTAGAGTGTTAGAAGTCTGAGCTTTATTAAATGCTTCATATTAATTTTAAAGTGAAATTATTTTGATTGTTCTCGACACGATGTGGCTCGACTGTTGAAATTCTCGTAAAACCCCCAAAAATAAAAAAAACAAAATTTCGACTGATAGGTGGGGATTGTGGCTCAGTTGGTAGAGGTGCAGGCTGCAAGCCGAGAGGTCCTCGGTTCGAATCCCACCTGCGGCAACCGCGTTGTGTCCTTGGGCAAGACACTTCACCCCCATTGCCCACGTGGGGGCACGATGACGCTGTGTACTGAGGCGTACTGCACGTCGATGGTGCGCATGTCTTCAACCAATCTAACCCTGCCTGTGCTGCGGTACAGAGTTCAGAGTTACGATGTTGGAGAGCTGACAGCTGCTCGTCGTTGCTCGGTGGTTCTCTCCGGGTACTCCGGCTTCCTCCATCCGTAAAACTGTCATGGTCACGATTAGCCATTGTGCATAAGTATGTGACCTTAAACACCAATAAATAAATATATAAATAAATGATAGGTGGGGATTTACCTCGTGATTATTTATGGAGAGTGCCTTTCCCATAAATTTTAGCGAGGCAAAAACATGTGAACAAATTCTGATGACCAAAATAAAATAAAACAAATATTGACGGTTAGAATTTACCTCGTTACAATTTATGGGAGAGTACCTTTCCCATAACTTTTAGCGAGGCAAAGACATGTGAACAAATTCTGATGATCAAAAATAATTTTAGCATAACGGTAAAATGTTATTTTGTTGTGGGAACTTATCGATGTACCCCATTTTCGGGGTCTGATCATAGGCTCTCTCAGCCCAGGCCGCGAATATCTGCCCTAGATGCACGAAAATTATCATAAACAACAATAAATTAATAAATTTAAAAATGATGGAGAGCTGCGTCTGTACGTTCTTTCTTAACACAAATGTGTCCGTCCAACATATTTGCTACTGCATCACTGTCATTATTTGTTGGATTCCAATAATTCTTTCCATGCTCATACCTCAACATGTGGGACGGATCCCACATCAGAATTACTATTTTGGGGTAAATATTTACAGAGTTATTTACCCTTGTTTAACGTAGGAAAACAAAAACAAACAAAAATTATGTTTCCGACTGTGTGTTAGTTTACATATTGGTGGTTCGAACATTACCAAAACTTGGCTCAAGAAATCTTCCATCCCAGAATTCATTATGGCCAATGTCATTAAACCCCAATAAACGCACACTCAGCATAATTATCAACACCTCTCCACTCACTAATTCATTCGTTCATTCCATCCAGATACACTATAAATTTCGATGAACAAATGTTTATAAGAATAAGTAGACATATTCTTAAGAGTCTTCCATTTTTTCAATTTCAGTGTCTCATCACCAGCTGAATACGCTAGATATTGGATTGCAGCTGGGATGAGCAGCACGGAAGTGAAGTCATTGCTGGAGGTAGGCGACGGAGATTTGATATCTTCTTTCGAGGAGGTGGTGAATCATATGCGGTCACTGGAATCTGCACAGGTAGGTCAGTTTAACAGTGACGCGTCATCTACACATTCTAACGAAACAATGGATCATTTAAACGGTTTTCAGCACAGTCCAAATCCAATTAGCCCGAATGATCCACGCATTAATGACGTCACACGGGAATTTTTGAAAGGTCGTCTAGCCCTCAACCCGGCCCATCAAGGCCTGCTCCTAGTCCTCAACCAGGCCCATTGACTAGGGAACCATTACCATCACCCAAACCCTACTCTTTGGAAAAAGTTGGCGAGCGTGTGTATGCGAACAAAGTCGCTCACGAAACCACTTTTTTAATTAAATTCGATGACTCTTGGCGTGGTCAGAAATTGACAGATCTGCACAGCGTGGGAAACAAATTACCAATTTGACGGGTCCGAGGGACTCTATAGACACTAAAAGGTCCATGGTCAAGATCGTGAATCACGATCAGATGTGTCTGGCAAGATCGATTGCCGTCTCGTTTGCCAGCATCAACCAAATTAGTAACGAGGAATGGCGCGTTCTCGTTGAACGCGATATGAATTTGAGTGATATGGAACTATTTCTGAAATATCGTAAAGTGTCCACAGCATATTACAGACACCTGCTGGATAAGAACAGAAGCGAGCAAACTAAATTAGCCAAAGAACTCTGTCGTCTAGCTAACGCCCCCTCTGTCAGAGAAGGTACTTTAAATGATATTACTGCCTTCGAAAATGTACTGAATTGTAGAATTTCAGTGACGAGTTCTTCTTTGGGAAATAAATTCGTAAGGGTTGGCGATAACGAACGAAGGGGGTGCCTCCATTTATTTTCATATCTGGTTCAAGGCTCCCATTTCCACGCCATCACAAATATATGTGGATTTTTCGCAGAGTTATTTTTGCAAAGATTGTTTAACACCCTTCAATGAGGCAAAGAAACACAATTGCGATACGTATGGCATCGTCAGCAAAACTGCCAACTGCTCGGCCACAGAATGTACAAAGTCATGTCGTAAATGTCACATGACATGTCGATCTTTAGAATGTTATTTAAGACACATCAAAACCCCCGAGAAGACGAAAGGTAAGGGCGAACCCAAAAGTCAATGCGAGAAATATTTTCGATGCACCGCGTGCAAGAAAGTTATTAAAATCACGGATTGAGATTTGGAAAAAGTTCCGCCCGTGTGTGGAGAATATCATTGAACATCCTGTGACCGATTAGTGGTCGGTGAGCACAAATATTATTTACGCCCCATCATTCCAAATCTGCGTGATCCTAAATACATATACTTCGATTCTGAAGCCATTCAAAACGAAATCTATCAATACCAGTAAGGTTATTAAACCCAACCACCCAGCCCCATGTATACGAACTGCAACGACTCTTGTTGTGGAAAATTTAGGCATCAGACAAATCTCGTGGTAAGCCAGTCTGTTTGTGGAAAATGTTTAGATACCCATCTCGAAGCTGATTCTGTGTGCAACAGTTGTGGTACGAGATGTTTCGATTGTTGCAAGAAGGACCCCAAGACCGGTGCATGTAAACACCCCATATGTTGGCTCTGTGGGCTGAGACAGTTTGTCCCGAGTGGTTCCGACACATTAACCAAATTTGGAAATTGGCTATTCTCAGAAAACCACAAACATTTCACCGCCATATCCCACAATGGGAAGGGATACGATAATGTGTTTTTACTTGAATACATGATAAAAAATTCATTAAGGCCACAGAAACTTATTTTTTCGGGTACAGAAAATATGTATATGATTGGTCCGCATGAGATACGTATTGTCGATAGTCTCAATTTTCTCAACATGAAGTTGGCCTCTCTCCCAAAAGCATTCGATTTGCTCGAACTCAAAAAGGGTTATTTTCCACACTTTTTTCAATAAGAGACAAAACCAGAACTACATGGACGCATGTCCCCAAAAGATAGAAACGAATTTCTTGAATGGCACTCTCAGAAAGTTGAAAATGGTGAAATTTTCAATTTCAAGAAGGACATCTTGGACTACTGCACATCTGACGTCGATATTTTACGACGAGCCTGCCTCAAATTTAGAGCACTTTTGGTGGAGGTAACGAATAACAAAATCGATCCATTTCAGTACCTGACTATTGTATCAGTGTGTGTTAATATATATAGGACTTTATATCTCGAGGAAGAATTTGCGGCTCGCTTCAAACATCCAAATGGTAATCTGACTGATTGGTGCCCCATAAAAGGGTTGATGAGCAGGAAAACATTTTGTTCAATGGGCAGTGGATGACAGAAAAGATGATAGAAGAGACCACTTCACACGCTTTTGAAGAAATAAAATTCCATCGAACTCCACTAGCCCAGGTTCCGAGTGAAGGGTATGTTCGATTTGATAATTTCAGCAAATGGTCTATCCAGTGGTTAAAGTATCTGATTCATCTAGGTGGACAATTCATTCAGCACGCGTTGAATGGAGGCGAGTTTCAAATTCCTGGAACAAAGTACCGTTCAGATGGGTACTGTTCCGAAACAAATACCATTTACGAATTCCACGGATGTCTTTGGCACGGGTGTCCTATTTGTTTCAAGTATGACCGTCAATCGCCCAGACATCCACGAACGTCCAAATCAGTGGGGGAGTTATTTACACTAACGCTGAAAAAACGGAAATATTTGGAGACTGCAGGGTATAACTATGTTGAAATGTGGGAATGTAAGTTCAATAAAATGCTTACAACGGATCGTAAATTGGCAATGTTTGTGAAACACCTCGACATACAGGGCCGCTTAGATCCTAGCGAGTCTTTCTTTGGTGGTAGAACGAATGCCTGCATGAGTATGTATGAGGCCAAAGTCAATGAGAAAATTGTCGATTTTACATCGCTCTACCCTACCATAAATAAATATGGACGCTATCCAGTGGGCCATCCCACGATCATTACTCATAATTTCAATTCTATTCACGAGTATTTTGGGATCAGTAAAACTAAAATACTCCCGTCTCGAAATTTGTACCACCCCGTTTTGCCATATAGGAGTGGGCGGGAAATTGAAATTTCTTTTGTGCAGAACGTGCGCCGACCCAGAACAGACAACATCCTGCCAGCACTCGAGCATTCTTTAAATACAAACAAGAGGCAATTGATTGGCCATCCTGGGTTCGAAATGATGAGGACAAAAATAAATATATACAGGCGTACTCTGAGAGTGAAGGTGTTCAACTAAACCCCTCTAACATAAAGAAAAACCCTGCACCCAGAAGTTTGACAAAAGTAGCTCTGAACAGCTTTTGGGGGAAATTTGGAGAGAGGCTGGAGATGCGTGGGTATCAAATTTTACACGAATCTGAAGTAGACACCTTTTTCAAAATACTGTCAGATCCCAGTAAGGAGGTCGTGGATTTCCACATAGTGGGTGACCGACACATTCAGTTGTCTTGGGCCCATAAAAAGGATTTTCTCCCCGAAGATACAAAGACAAACATCTTCATCGCATCTTTCACAACGTTCTGGGCGAGACTTAACTTGTACGAGGTTTTGGATTTTGTAGGAGATCGAACCTGTTATTACGACACAGATTCTATCATCTATGTGTCTCGGCCTGGATTTCCCAATGTAATCTGTGGTGACTACCTAGGTGACCTGACGAACGAGATAGATGAGGGGGACATTACGCATTTTGTCAGCGGGGGGCCAAAAAATTACGCGTACATGACAAGTTCTCACAAGGAAGTCTGTAAGATGCGTGGGTTTAGCCTGAATTACACAAACAGTTTGATGATCAATTTTGAATCTGTAAGAAATTTAGTTGTGCAACACTCAAAGAAAAGAAAAGCTGACGACGATCCCATGGACGAAAACATTTTCATTGTCTAGGAATCTTGGGGTGCATTCGATCAAACTTTATACACCACTTCCCTTTGCCATGGCAACCCACCACCTATCAATCACGGGTACATTTGTTCAAATGTTGATACCTTTTTTTCTTACCATTGGCCGTCCATCCATACCTATACAACCCTACCATCTTCATTAATGCGTGGCTCATTAGGTACATTTATTATACAATAATTATACGTCACTGTTATATTGACCTATCTGTATTTTCATCATCTTCTCGAAAAAAGGTTATGAGACACCTCGTTGAAATCAGCATTGATAACACTTTCAGCTCACTTATCTCAGTAGGCTACTCGAGAAATTATGGCAGCATTACAAATTGAACCATGCAGTAGTATGATGCTGACTGGATGCACTGGGTCGGGGAAAACGACATGGCTCTATAGACTGTTACAAAATCTACCCGGATGTTACAAAGACCCACCACAGCGTATCTTGTATTGTCATGGCATTTATCAACCCTTGTTTGACGAAATGGAACAGAAATTGGATCGCTTTGAGTTACATAATGGTTTGCCTACTGAAGAAGATCTGGAAAAATTCACCTCTGATGGACAATACGGTTTTGTTGTGTTGGACGACTTGATAAAACAAGTTGTCAGTAACCCTGATATGGAACTACTGTCCACACAAAGTACCCACCACAGACGGTTATCCGTAGTGTTTATATCTCAGAACTTGTTCCAGAATGGCAAGTGCAGCAGAACGATCGCTTTGAATATCTGGTACATCGTGCTCATGAACAACTTGAGAGATGTCTATCAAATCGCTCACTTGGATCGACAGCTCTTTCCAGAAAAGCCAAATATATTGGTTGACGCGCACGAAGATTGTTTGAAGCAAAACTTTGGATATTTAGTGATTGACACTTCTCACGGCGATGATGTGTATAGACTGCTAACAAATATTTTCCTGGTGCATTCCCCATCCTGTATGTACGAAAAAGTTTATAAGAACATTCTGTTTTGCTACTACACAAAGCGAAATAAGTGTGAGTAATCTTGTCAGAGAGAACTTTGTTTTTTGGCAATTTCTTGTCACTTCAGCAACTAAATCCCAGAAAATGCAATTACTATCTACCATTTCCAATGTGCAAGTCAAAGCGATATCAGAAATTGCGTTGAACGCTTTGTATGGAACATTGACTATCGGCGAAATTTATAAGAAGAGGGTGTATGTAAATAGAACATTTTTTAGACAGTTGGCTAGTAAGCGGCTGACGATTGCGGAGAAAAAAGACTTGTTGAAAAATATAGTGTTAAAAACGTAACATTGTTGATCAAAGCAGCACTGACATCGTTAAAAAAAATCAATATGAACGCTGTTCAAAACTCGATTTTGATTCCATTTGAGAAATATCAGAGATTACTGGAAAAGCAGAGTGGTGATTCCCAAAAGGTTCACGAAAATGTACAACGAGATAAAAGCGAATCGGACACCAAAACTGTGAAAACTACCAGCGTTGAATCGGATACACTGGGTTCGATCTTGGCAACAATACCCAAACAATTTAGAAACAGAACAAAGACTATTGCCGAATGTATTCTCCAGGATCAAAAAAAATACTGTCGTGGAATGAAAAAGGCGAATTACTCTACAAGGGTGACGCAATTCACGGGTCTCACGTGACTGATTTATTGAGAGACACTCCGAATTTAAGTAAAACTTTTCGACCAACCGGTCGAATCGAATTTTACAAAGGACTTGAAGAAATAAACATTCCTAAAAGTCTTCTGAAAACTGATACAATTGTGAAAGCGAGGCCTCCTGATACCGGGAATTCCCCGAAAGTCTGTGAAAAAGAAAACGTGGCTTCATTTTTAAAACATTTTTGTATATATTGTGTGAATAAAATATGTTCGCATTTTATTCAAGACTTGAATACTTTACATCCCATTGTTAACCAAGAAAATCGCAGTTTTCTCAACAAACGATGGCTCATGGTCAAGAATTTTACGAGCCCGCGGTCACGTAAAGTTCGATGGTCATGAAGCATTATTTAGAAGGAAAAAAACATTGTGCCCCTCGATGTATTCTTAACAGGTCATGGCTCGTGGTCAAGAATGTTATGAGCCCTCAGGCAAGTAGGGTTCTAGGATCATAAGGCATTATTTGGTAGGAAGTACCATAGAGCATACACAAAAGAAAAATGAGATATGTATTCAATGATATAATTTTATTGAGAACACACAGTGAATACATTTCTAAAAATAGTATACATATAACACGCATTGTTGTAGTGTTGAGAAACTACTAAAAGAAAATCTGGATAAATTCGATGACCGCTTTTCTACAGAGGGAGCATCGCCGCAACTGTCTTGAACAATTTTTGCACAAGCACAGATGGTAACATGGTCTGGGTGCGATGGACACACGCTCTCCCATACATACACAACACACCTGGTCTGTTACACGGGGTTCTACATCCTTGACTTCTTCCCCTGAGTCAGGCTCGTATTCACTCGGTATATGATTCAAAAAGTCACAATGAGGTGAGAATTTTCTACGCTCTCCTATGACATCGTCTATCTCTTCTCAATCCCCGATGCATACTCCGCAATAGAAACACGTCAATTTGTCATATGTTCCCGTATAAAAGAATCCAGCTTATTCTCTCGGAGTTTTAACACACTCCTCTGGTACATGTAATGAAATGTTCTCAAACGGTTTGCTTCCAGAGCATATTTGGGAAGTAGAGGCCTTTCCAATTCAGTCTCTCCTCGAAGTAGCTGAACCAGTATGGGTGGTGGGATGTCGTGAAAATAAGTTTCGAATGACATGCTAGGTACTGGCGGTTGGGATCTTTCTGAAGAAATATACTTCGTGGCGCTCATGATTGTATAGACTGTGATATGTTAGATACTTAATGAAACAAATGGTAACCTTCTCTTATACATTTTCTCAACATTACAACAACACGTACACAACGATGCCATACTATAGCATTTTATTACAATCATGCACAAAACATGTTATTCGGACAATACGACATTCCGAGAATCATTAATCCTTAATAGAGCTGGAAACTTTCCATAAACGATGATCACCACGGATTCGGATAAAGCTTGACCGAATTTCAATTCCAGCAGCGTTAGACCCTTTTTTAAGTTAACATTCTGTCCAGACAGACCGTCACAATTCAAGTAGTAAACGCAATATCCTTTGGGAAATTGTTCTCTACCAAGATTGATGCGCGGATTTACGTTCAACCGGCTCGCAAAGACATCCATATACATTCCAGAATCGTAATTTGGTTGTACGACTCTATGGGGAACGCTCGTTCCATCCATGGTAAATCCGACATAGTTGCAATGGTGGTGTTGAAAATTGAAAGGATTTTGCGTGTAATCTCCATTGTAGGCAGCAGCTGAGACTAGGCCTTTGACGACTTCCTGAGGTATTTCGCCTTGAAATAAATCCGTCGTTGTGAAATCGTACATCCCTTTCACCACGGAAAAGGTTTTGATTGCCGATCTGGGGAATGGGTATTTGGCACTGTTCTTTTTCAGCGCACAAGCGTGGCCCAGTACGATTCCGGGGTCCAGTTTTACGTTGCATAGTTTAAATATGGCGTCTGTGATCTGTACTTTGAGGGTGGGGTTCTCGGCCAATGGCATTAGCCTGAAAGCATCCTTGTGAGGCCAGAACGTCACGTGTATGGGTATTCCGGTCATTATGTAGCGATCCTGTTGACATAGGTCCAGACATAGAGGACCGATTAACTCCACTTCTTTACCATCATCTGTAAACTTTTCGTACAAGCCTAAATTTCTTCCCTTCGGTTCAGTTCCATCCATTTGATCGGGCGTATCCATGAAAAACAATTGGCAGGAAAGGCTTTCCCGCATGACAGAATCCGTATGCAGAAAGATATCTATGTATGCCTTGTATGGGTAATTTGTCCCCAAATGACTCGCATGTTGCTGTTGTAATTGAAGATCAACTTGCGAGAATATACAATGTAGAGGTAGGTTTGTTAAAGCAACTTTGTCCGCTTCGGCTATCTTGGTATTGTCTGTCTTGGTGATTTTAAGTTTTATGCGTAACTGACTGCTTTTTAAGTCTACATACGAGCCCGAAGTGGATGGGACGTGGAATTCGATGACTGAACCGTCAGTCAACTGCGAAATTGGTCTCAATACCAACCATTCTTTTCGTTTTACATCTTCTTTGTCGGCTCTTTCTTCAAACAATGCCAAACATTCCAAACCGGTCCTCGTTTTCATTTTGATGAGAATTTCTTTTTACTGAAAATATCACGGATGAATTCGACATCGAAATCTTTCTCTCTTTTCTTTGTACATTTTTATGGATTTTGCCCTCTTGACTTTTAGGGGTTTCGATTTTGATTGGCTCGTTCGCTTTTGGAGAGCTACAGATTTTCCCATGTTTTTATCATTTGATTCGTCCATTCTTTTCGTTTCATCTTTAGCCCTCTCCTCTGCAGCTGCAAGCGATGTCACCCACTCTACTTTTAAATTTAAAAGGGAGTGGTCTGTCATATCTTATCGCTTTTGTAATGCAGAAGTTCTACTTATAGATTCTGAGATTGTGTGACGTCCGTGGCCGGTATCCAACAGTCGTATGTTTTAGGCCAGTGTAGCCATCTTACTAACACTTCACGGCCTTTATTCCGCTTTTTAAGAATTTTCTCTATTTTGAACTTAGCATTTAAGTCGACGCTCACTTTTTGAAGTTCGGCTTCGTAGAAGGTACCCTTTATCTCATCTCCGTCCCACTCTTGAAAATTGTACACATTGATATTGTCCCTTTCATAGCTCCTCCGAATTGTAAAGAGCTTACCTGTCCATTATTGGTAATAGTCTCTATAGAAAACGTTTTTGAGATGAGAAATGGGCACAGTATCACCAATTCGGAATTTAAAAGGTCTTTTGGATGCTGCTGTTTTGTGCGTTTTCTTTCTAATAAAATATTGTTGAAGTCTCACTTCTGACTCATTGACCCTTGTGACTGATGCGGGTGTCATTCCCAGGGCTCGGTGTATTGTGTTATTGTAACTATTCACTACACCCTGTACAATGTGGTCATATTGCTCTTTGGAATGGTGTATTATGTACCTGTAAATCTTCGTTTTGATAGTTTTGATTAATCTTTCGGCATAGTTTGCCTTGGTTTCGTTCTGAGTAACCAAATGGTGAATACCCTCCCTTTCAAGATATGCCGTCATCGAACGATTGGTAAATTCTGTTCCTTTGCCTGTTCTGATCGTTTCGAGTTTCTTGTCTGTGTGGTCTAGTACATTCTTTAGCGCATCCCGTTAATCCTTAGCCACTTTAGATTTCAGTGGTTCGCACCAGGCAAACCTCGAAAATATGTCAACCAAACCAAGACATATTTTATACCATTATTTTCAGAAGACGACGATTGCATGTCCATAAGATCGACATCCCACATATTGTCCAAACCCTCCACAACCACTCTATTTCTGGGAAACTTTCTCTTTGCTCCTCTGGTGATTGAGTATGTTTCCTGTCTTCGTAACCACTCAGATATTCTTTTTTTGATAACATTATGTTTTCCATCTCTTTCAACACTCTGGTAAAGCTTATCAACTCCGGCAAAGCTACCGGGGTGGTTCGGATCGTAATAGATGGATAGGTATTCCCCCCAATCGGCTGTCATGATGTAGTACACGTATAATGCGAGTAATGTGTTCTTATTATTTCTTAAACATTTCTAGTTCCAATAGAATAGGGGCCACGAAGTCGTTAAAATCACGCTTGCCTTTGATTCCCACGATTAACACTGTGCCTGTTTCAAAACAAGTGAAATGTATGAGTTCTTTCTCATGGTGAAGGCACAGAACAATTCGGGCTCGTTTTGCCCTCCGATATGACTCAATGCTTTCATAATATTAAAGCGTCCATTCAAACTATGACACGCTGATATTGTTACGGTTGAAATGGTTTTCAAGGTGATGGGATAGCCTTCCTTTTTGCAATAAACGTGCGTAACGTCGATGTCTCTTTCTCCCATTCTTTGTGGTTAACGCATAACCATTGCACATTAATTTACCGGATGGAAAGACCCAACAACATCCACCACTTTTTTGTGATTCCACATGGCTGAGGTAAAACGTTTGGGTTGGTACTTTACATTCCAAGTATTGCGTGAAAATACTTTCAGATCAATTCCACAATGGGTTTCCGCGGAACAGACGATGTTGGTTATACGAACCATTCTGATGATACTGGCTGGGTAGATATCACATATATATGAAACTTCACGCTTTCTGATTGGATAATGACGGGTTGGGTAGGGCGTATCCAATGGCACTGCTCAAGAGACTTATCCACAAATCTGTGTTTCCGTTACTTATAGAAAGGTTCACTATGGCCGTAATAATGATGATATACACTATCATCATCTGACAAAAATATACAATTTCGGCCTTCGGAAGATTTTGTCCCAGGATGTTCCATCTTTCGGTACCATTAGAATGGGAATCCATGTTTAAATAACTTTGTTTCTCGGGGTTGATATATGCTATTATACATTTTTTTAACCCACGTCGATGTGTGCGATGAGAGTATAAAGTCAGGCAATCGTTTATACATGCATTGCACACATAGAAATGAGCTGTCACATGGGGGGGTCACATTTTTGAGGGGGGGGTGGGGAGGCGGGGGGGGTTGTTTGACCAATTACAATGCATTTTTCGGTACCAGTAGTGTCGCTATCCATGTTTAAATAACTTTATTTCTCTGGGCTTATGTACGTTTTTTGTACATATATAAACCGCTTCGATGTATGTATAAAGTCAGTCAATCGTTTATACACGTATTGCGCACATAGAAATGAGTTATTATATGGAGACACAGTTATAGTGTTTTCACTTGTTATAAAAAACGAGAATGCATTTATAAAATTTTTTGTTGTTTATTACATACACCAATGGAAAAATATATACACAAAGAAATACACAAATTGTTCAATACAAAAAGTCATTGGTGGGATGGCATTCCTTGCATTGAAGAGCTCCCAATTGGTTTATGTGATCAGGAGCTGCGTAACACGGAACAACTGCATCGAGTTCTGGTAAGCACTTTCCTATTGCTGGTATTAACTGGCACAGTGTATCCCATTCTCGGGACTTTAAACTGACACCTCTCTTGGTAGGCCGAATTTCTTCACAACCTTTGGGTAAAAAGTATTGTCTTATATCCACTAGTTTGTATTCCAGATTCACAGAAAGGTACACATTATTTTCTAGATGTACTTTTACTTTTAACGTATTATTGTGCCCCTCATTGATACGACTTACGGTTATTGAAATGTCTCTTTCACTTTCGCTTAGAATCTTCCACCTGACTAGTGGAAGGCTTACTCATTTCTGTGTGGGTATTCGTCCATCAGACCATTCACGTATATCCATTCTTCCATTCTGCAACTTTAACTATGCGGTTAAAGCCGAGACTTTGGTTCAGACGACCTGTATTGGCCATTCAAAACTTGACGTGTAAGACTGTTGAGGTATCTACTGTTCTTATACTCGAGTTGATGACGTGTAAGAACGTGTTCAGACTTGACTTTTCGTGTCGTCATAACTATATTTTTAGACTTGGGATTATAAAAATAAACGCGAGACCATATATGGTATGACGATGTGCAAGCATACTCGAGATTCCTAAGCTTATAATCATACAACCCACACTTTATCTATTATTAGATTCGAGGCCTCACCAAATAAGGTATGCCGACGCTGACAGTTTGCAGCATTTCGTGCAGCGACCTAGATGACGTGTAAAAATAAAC
Organism: Pictodentalium vernedei; assembly: GCA_031216915.1. Lineage (NCBI taxonomy): Eukaryota > Metazoa > Mollusca > Scaphopoda > Dentaliida > Dentaliidae > Pictodentalium > Pictodentalium vernedei. Next base: position 337,661,100 of record CM062296.1, read on the forward strand.
CCGAACCTATTTTAAGTAACCCCATCCGAATCACCAAATATGGTATGCCGATGCCTCACTGTTCGTTGCAACATCTCGTGCAGCGACCCAGATGACGTGTAAAAATAAACCCGAACCTATTTTAAGTAACCCCATCCGTATCACCAAATACGGTATGCCGACGCTAGTAGGTAATAAATGCCGATTCACGACCACTTGTACACGATTTCGTACATGTACACGTACATCGATGTACACCTCCATAGGATTTAGTGTTAAAATCGTGTACAGGTACAGGATTTGTCGTTTTTTATGGTGGTACAGAATCGGCTTTGCCGATTCTACATCACTGGATTCTATATACACATCGCTCAAGAGTGACAAAGTGTATGACAATTTAAGGTAAAAAAGGTGTATCGTCTGGTACAGAATCGGCAAATGAGTTTCCCCCATAGGATTCAGTGTTAAAATCGCGAGCAAAAAACGTGTTGCCGTTTCTGTACCAGCGTCGAAAAGTGGTTTGCCGATTCTGGACCATCCGTGTCTGTACGCGATTTTAACACTGAATCCCTGTGGAGGCATACACGGAAACCCATTTGCGAATTCTACATCAGAAATCGACTTATGTACGGTGCATGGAAAAGAGGTGGTACTGAACCGGCAAACCCACTGCCACGATGAGAGTAAAAACTGACACTCATGTTTTTGTTCTGGCGTGAATGAAGGTTTTCGTTCAAAAGAGTCGACTATAAACATGAGTGTCAGTTTTTGTTTCTAGCGTGAATGAAGGTTTTCGTTCAAATGAGTCGACTATAAACATGAGTGTCAGTTTTTGTTTCTGACGTGAATGAAGGTTTTCGTTCAAAAGAGTCGACTATAAACATGAGTGTCAGCTTTTTTTGTTTTTGGTGTGAATGAAAGGTTTTCGTTCAAAAGAGTCGACTATAAAGATGAGTGTCAGTTTTTGTTTCTGGTGTGAATGAAAGGTTTCGTTCAAAAGAGTCGACTATAAACATGAGTGTCAGTTTTTGTTTTTGGTGTGAATGAAAGGTTTTCGTTCAAAAGAGTCGACTATAAACATGAGTGTCAGTTTTTGTTTTTGGTGTGAATGAAAGATTTTCGTTCAAAAGAGTCGACTATAAAGATGAGTGTCAGTTTCTGTTTCTGGCGTGAATGAAAGGTTTTCGTTCAAAAGAGTCGACTATAAAGATGAGTGTCAGTTTTTATTCTGGTGTGAATGAAAGGTTTTCGTTCAAAAGAGTCGACTATAAAGATGAGTGTCAGTTTTTGTTTCTGGCGTGAATGAAAGGTTTTCGTTCAAAAGAGTCGACTATAAAATATGATCTGTAAAAATAGACATTCATGTTTTGTTTCAATGTAACGAAAAAAAAATTGAGTTTAGAAAAATTAGAAAAAATCAGAGGTAAAAAATCGTTTGTTCACGTTTTGTCACTGTTAATTTTGTGAAGTAAATTTTAATAAAACACTTTATGGAATGTTTCATCAAATAAAAAAATAGTTCGTAATTGACACTCATGTTTTTGTTGTGGTGTGAATGAAGATTTTCGTTTTTAATGGATCGTTTGAATAATAGATAATAAAACGCATTTTTTCCACTCAATTAGGTTTGAGTGGTAAATTTTTAATATATTCATGATAATGTTCGGAGATGTGAATGAAATCCTTTTAACGTTAAATTAGAAACCGGTTTCTTTATGTGCTAAAATTTTTTAACTTTTTTCAAAGTTCTCTTTCAAGTCGACATTGAGTGAAATGATTTTGAGATATGAATGAAAATCCTTTTAACAAACGTAATTATTCTCAAATGCGTTAAATCAGAAACCAGTTTGTCATGTGCTTAAACTTTCAAACTTTTCAAGTTTTCCCAGTTCAACACTGAGTTGAGATATGAATTTTTTAGTTATTATATTAAAGACAGAAGATTTTTATTTACTTAAAACATAAAAAAATAATTATACATTTAATTTTGAAAATAATAAATAACTCACATTAGCATACTCAAAGGAACAGTAACAATTAAAAACGAAAAATGTTTTTACAGATGGATGCTAAACGTCGAGATCAAATTTTAGGTAAATATGAACGTGCCAAGAAGAGCATTCAATCGGCTGACAGAAGCAGACGTCTCGGGAAGATGGAACACAGACGCGAAACCACAAAAAATATTTAAACCCGTGACGGATGTTCAAGAGCGAAGCAAGAAGGAGATAGTCGAAGAATTGAGACCCATAAAAGAGAGTTCTTTGAGAATGTGTTCGTTGCCCGGTAGTTTTGGAAATCGGTATTCCTTTCAATTTACACCGGATTACGTTCCCACAGGGATTCAAACCGACGTGAGCGACGATACAGCTTCGACTATCACCACTGATAACGTCGCGTCGTCCGAAGATGGCGGTAAGAGAGATCTGTTGTATGGAATTTATAAGGATTCTGAGGGTAGAACTTTTGTAGGCGACACAGAAGTGGAAATGGATGATGAAGATTTAATTGTCGGTTCGAATAAGTATAAAATAACTGATGGACTGCGCAAATTGCTCCTTTTCGACAAGCCTGTAGATTACATGGAACAGGATTTCGACAATTACGGCGACATTCTGGTTCAGACCCACGCCATGCTGAGAAATAACGATGCCAGAGAGACAAGACCCAAAGCCAACAGAGGTTACAAGTGGACGAAAATAGTGAAACCCATATGGGATATGAATAAGAAGTTCGTCGAATCGGTGACTGGTAAAGGGGTGATAACTACTTTTCTTCCGAACGATTCTGACGCTCTGTCTCAGAGATTGAGTTTGTTGATGGCAAGCAGACGTGCTGGTAACACAGGATTAGATAATCAAATAGTTAGCATATCTGACGAATTGTTAAGACAGAAGGTTTTGAATAAAAACCATTATAAAAGGCTGATGAACGAATTGAAGGATTGATGTATATAATAAGTAGAGAGAAACAAACAAACAAAAATATATAAAATAAAAACAGTAAATTTTTACACTAGAATAATAAAAGTATTTAAACAACAAACGATTTACCAGTGAAAAAACAAAATATATTATAAAATAAAAATATGTTGGTGATAAAGAACAGGGGATACGTCAGAACTTACGTTCAAGGCGGTTCTGGCATCGTCAATTCTATAATGCGAGCGTTCACGAGCGATGCGGGTAGAAAACTCGCATCAACCGCATTTGAGGTCGGTAAGAAGACGGCTTTGGATGCTGGTAAGAAAGCCACTTCCGAAGCCAGTGGTAAGATAGCTTCTGTGGCTGGCAAGAGGGCAGCCGACACGTTGATCGACAAGTTGATCAGTCCGCTGGCGAAGCGAGCTGCGTTAGAGCGAACGCCGAAAAGTTGGGAAGATTTTAAGGATACTGTGGTACCCATACAAGATTTAGCCAAAATGACGAGTGGATCTGGATTGAAGAGACCTCGCGACGGTGTAATATAAATAAATAATAATATTAAAAACTGAGTTTGAAAAAACATAAAAATTGTGTTTGAAAAAATCTAAAATAACAAACAAAAAAAATAAACAAAGATGAACATTAAAGATATGTCTTGGAACGACGCCGCGACCAAGAGGTCGAATAACGAGTTCTTTCCCGAAAGCATAAGAGGCTTGATAGTGGGAAAATCGAATTGTGGAAAGACCAATCTGTTGATGAATCTGTTGTCCCAACCCGACTGGTTGGATTACGACAGACTGTTTGTGTTTGGCAAGAGCTTGTTTCAACCCGAATACAGATTGCTTTGAGAGTGCATGGATCGTAGATTGCCCAAGGACGTCATAGCCAGAATCTGTGACAGTAGGGAGGAATTCGACAAAAGTGAAGCTCCTCTTTCGACCATTTTGGACGGTGCGGCGATGGAATTGATGAAGAGAAATGCATCTTCGAACGTCGAGTGTCGATTTTATGAGAACGCTAGCGACGTTCCGGATCCTAGAGAATTGAAATCGGAAGATAAGAATCTCATGATTTTCGACGATCTGCTTTTGGAGAGACAGAACCGATGCGAATCGTATTACGTTAGGCGTCGACTAAGCAACGTGGACTGTTTCTACCTGTCGCAGAATTATTTTCGATTGCCCAGACAGACGATAAGGGAGAACGCTAATTTTCTATGTCTCTTTCGCCAAGATCTCAAGAATCTCAATCACATCTACGGCGATCACGTCGTAAACGACATGAGCGTGGCGGAATTCAGGAAATTCTGCAAGAGGGTTTGGGATGGAGGACTTTACAATTTCGTTGTGATCGATTTGACTAGCGAATTTAATCGCGGAAAATATCGGTGCGGATTCGACAAGTTTTATGTTTCTGATGATAATAAGATAGAGCGTGAAAATAAAAAAATTAGAAAATAATAAATCTTCAAATAATTAGTTTTGAAAAAATAAAAATAAAATTAAAATATAATGTTCGAACAAGAACGGATAGCCTAGAATACGGCTGCAAAACAATCCATTCAAATCGTGGTGAGTGGCGATTCGACTAGATTCGACTCGATTCGCGACGAAATTCGAACCTTCCATCGAATTGAATAGAGAGAAAAGATACGAGATGGCGTTGGTGAATCTGGAGACTTATTATTCCTTTCCCAACGTCACCGAAAAGAATAACTCGTTCAAGTATTCCGACAGAGTGGATTGGTTGGAGATTCGAATTCCCAAAGGAAGTTATGACATAGACGATTTGAACAATTATATTCAGACGCGAATGAAGACGGATGGAAAGGGAAGCAACAAGATCAGACTCGCTCCCAATCCTAATACCTTACAGACGATGTTGGATTTGGAAGATAATTTTCGAGTTGATTTCAACACGGATGATTCTATAGGCAAGATGTTGGGATTCGATCGAAAGATGTATCGAGACCACGCGGCATCTGAAAATACGGTCGACATTCTCGCAGTCAATAGCATTCTGGTGAACGTGGATGTGATTGCTGGAAGCTACGTGAATGGTAGCACTCAACCGACGATCTATTCCTTCTTTCCAAACGTGTCGCCGGGTTATAAGATCGTGGAGCGACCTCGAAATTTAGTTTATCTACCAGTGATTTTAGATACGTTGTATAGTCTCAAAACCACGTTGACGGATCAAAATGGTTAACTGTTAGATCTTTGCAGAGAGAGGGTGACGATACGATTTCACATAAGAGAAATATAAAAGCAAAAAAAAAAAAAAAAATATTGTGTATATATATAAATAACAAAAATAAAATAAACGCAATATTAATTTTACAAAAATTATTTAATATATATAATTATCATTAAAACAAGAAAACAATTGAAGAAAATATATTTAAAAAAAGAATTATGACAGAATACGTGATTAAAAACGTGAACATATCCGCAGGACAGAGGAAGAAACTTAAGAGAGCGTTAACAACTCGAGGCGAGGCGGTGAGATTCAAATTCACTCACGAAGATCTGACGAGAGGCGGTCAGGATTCGATCGCCTGGACCAGAAGTCAAATCAAAAAGATGGAGAAAGCGATTCGTGATGGAAGGGGGTTGATGGTGAGATTGAGTCCCACTCAACTGAGATACAATTTGAGAATGAAAGGTGGTTTCCTACCGCTATTGGCAGGAATCACCGCAAAAGCATTACCCTTCGCCACAAAGGCACTACCCTTTCTCGGAAAGACTCTCGGCGTGGGAGCTCTCACGGGACTCGCGAGTTCGGCAGTTGAGAAATTAATGGGTGGCAGTGGACTGTTTTTGAAGAAGGGAGGCGCCGTGTGTCGCGTCCACGTAGACGACAGCGGTAAAGGATTGTATCTAGAACCTGTTAGAGGTGACGACTCTTTGAGTGGAAACGGTCTCTATCTGAAGAGTGGACGGAACGTTGAGTGACTCGGCAAGGGTTTGTTGTTTGGTGAGAATTCGCCATTTAAGAATATACCGATTTTGAATATGTTATTATAATGTAAAAAAATTATATAATTATATAAAATATAAATCATAGAATGTATAAAATAATATATATAAAATGGATAAAAAGGTGGAAAAACAATTAGACGCTAAGGATGAATATCGTGAGATAGAGTGCGAAAAAGATGTGGCAAAACGATTAGACGCTAAGGATGAATATCGCAAGATAGTGTGGGAAAAAGATGTGGAAAAGCAATTAGACGCTAATGATGGATATCTTAGGAAAGAACTGATAAAAGAGTGGGATAGATGGTTGAAATGGGAAGAAGATGTGGAAAAACAATTAGACGCTAATGATGGATATCTTAGGAAAGAACTGATAAAAGAGTTAAATAAAGATCGGGATAGGTGACTACCTTCTGAAGAGAATGGTAATGATGTGAGTGCTATCGAGAGATGCACAACATTCGTTCATAATTATGATTCGGATAAACAAATGTGTTGTTATAAAAACGTAGCATATTACAAAAAAAAGAAAAAAAGAGAAGAAGAATTGACGCTGGAATTTAAGAAAAAAGGAAACGCTATTATAATATATGGGTAATAGTGAAGAAGGAAAACAAAAAAAAAAGTAATGAGATCTAAAGATGATCTCATTACTTTTTTTTTCCTTCTTCTTCGCTAAAATGCAATCTCTCTATTGTTTATATTTCCAAGTCCGTTATTAGCATGTTGACACTCGTTTCTTCTCCTTTTTCGAAAATGTTTTGAATGTTTATCTTTACTTTTTTGAGTTTTGTTACTTTGGTCAACGCGCTCTCACCGCCCGATTTGTTCATGAGTTCGAGTGAGATGTTTGGAAATATGTAACTTCCGTAGGGCAACGTCAAATCGTCCTTGTCGAATTCTCGATCTTTGGCGATGACGATTTTCTGTAGATCGCTTTGGTACCCGTAAAACAAATTGAGCGTGGCTTTGTCCAATTTCAAAGGCATGCGATATTTGTCATATTTGTGCTCTAAGCCCTTCGTCTCGACCTCGTTCAACTCGATGGGATCGTGTCATTGTAATCTATAGATTTTAAAACCGAATTTCTTACCCATTTCGACTCATTTCAATTTCAATTTGCATCTTTTAGGTGTTGTTGTCATGATCGATTATTTGGTTTTTTGTTTTATGAATTCTTGCAAATAATGTATATTTTAAATTTTGTATTTTAATAATTTGCTTAAAAGTTTTGTTTTTTTTTTACTCTTTATATATATATATATAAAAAAAAAGTTTTTAATTTTTAATTTTCTTTAATGTGAAAATTTTTTTTTGTAAAAGTTTTTTTCTCTTTATATATAAATAAAACGTTGAATTTTAACATCCTTTTTTTCTCGTATTAATTCAATTTTTTCCACGTTAAGGAACATAAAAAATTGATTAATTTCATCAAAAAAAAAAAAATTTTCACATTAAATAAAAAATTGAATTAAAAAAAATCTTTTTATATATATAAAGAATAAAAAACAAAACTTTTTAACAAATTATTTTAATACAAAATTCCGAAAAAAAATATTCTTACAAATGGAGCAAACAGATAAAAAAATGGAAAATTTAAATGAGAAAACCATACCTCAGTTAAACGAGATTTGTAAACTATTAAAAATTCCACATTTCAGAAATCATAGAACTAAATCAAAAAAAATTGAAGTCTTACAGAAATATTTGCGAAACGATGGAAAGGCAAACGAAATGTCGATAGCAACAACGTCAAAAAATGCATCGGTTGTGAAAAATGAGAAGAAGAAAAAGATAGTAAAAGGAATCGAAATGCCGACGTCGAAAAAAAACAAAAACTTTTCGATTGTGAAAAATAAGAAGACGACTAAACGAAAAGCCATTGAAGAACTTCAAGTTTCAAAAGAAAAGAAAAGAAAAACTAAAACGAAAACAAGTGATGCACTTCAGATTCTAGACAAACAAGATATATCGAGCAAAATTCGACAAGCAATGAATGGAGGGAAAGGAGAAGAATATGTAGGATGACTCGTCGCAGAACTATTCCAATCGAAGCCCGTAGAACGGGAGAGTGCAATCAAAGGCATTTTTAAAACTTTTGATGTGGTTCCCTTGTTCAAGAAAATCAATCCGAAATTGTTCATGGAACGGGTGAAGAAAAAAGTATTGGATTTGTTTCACAAACACATGAACATGGGACTAAAAATTAAGATGATACTCCATTGCGTGATGAATAAAATCGACGTGAAGTCCAGCGAGAGCATCGTGAAAAATGCATATTTCAGATCTAACGTCGAACCCGTATTTCGAGGTTCAGATTTATCGGACGTTTTCGAAAAGATGAAAGACAAGATGTTGACGTCTCTCACAAATTATCAACATGTAGGTAGTAATTGGATGTTCGATGAGGTGTTGAAACTCGAAATTCATATAACTGAAAATGATTCATTGAAAGGGTCTTCCTACGTGAAATGACTGTATTTCTTAGCTAAAAAACAATCCGTGGTCAACGTGAGAAATAAAGATGATCAGTATTTTAAATGGGCAGTCACCTCTGCTTTATACCCTGTCAAAATGCACTCCGATAGAGTTTCTTGTTACGAGGAGACTTCTAAAAATTTTGATTGGAAGGGAGTGACTTTTCCAACAGAGTTAAAACACATCAAACGTTCCGAGACTCAAAATCCCACTGTAGTGGTGAACGTCTTGGGATACAATGATGAAAAAGGAACAATCTATCCTCTCAGACAGACTTTGTATCTCGAAAGAGAAAAGACGATTATTTTATTATTGATTTCGAATGGTGACATTCGTCATTATTGTTGGGTTAAACATCTGAGCCGATTACTGTCGAGACAAAATAATAAACATGAACATAACATATGTTTATGTTGCAACTGTATGAATGCATTTCACAGCGAAAAATCGTTAGCGAAACATCAGAAAGATTGCAACGAAAATCAAGGTGTCGCCATCGAAATGCCCAAACCCAACACCATCGTGAAGTTTGAAAATCACAATAGAAGGTTAAAAGTACCATTCATCGTGTACACCGATTTCGAATGTTTCACCGCGAAAATGAGTTCCTGTTAACCCAATGCTCTTCAAAGTTACGTCGAAAGATATCAAAAACACATACCTTCGGGCTATTGCATTTACGTGAAATGCGCTTTCGACTCGCAACACGACATGGGTCCCTTCACCTACACGAAACGGTGCAAAGACGACGACGTGGCCCAAAGGTTCGTGGAAGAATTAGAATCGAAAATTCAAATGTTATACGACAAATTCAAAACTCCGGCAAAAGAGCAGCAGGACGAAAATAACAGAGCCACTGAATGTCACATATACAGACAATCATTCGATGAGAATTCGGAGGAAAATAAGGTCAGAGACCATGAACATTACACTGGTCTGTATCCCGGTCCGGCTCACTGCAAACGTAATTTAAAATATTGAGACGCCGTTTTCTATCTGGTGATATTTCACAATCTCTTGGGTTATGACAGTCATCTATTCGTGAAAAATCTCTGCACTTCCCACGAAGAATTAAATTGCATCGCGAACAGCGAAGAAAGATACATTTCCTTCACGAAATGGAAGCTCATGGAGAAAAAAAGAGTAATTGACGGAGAGACGTTGGAAGAAAAAACGAAATTCATTCGTAGAGCCATACGTTTCATCGACAGTTTTAAATTCATGTCGACCACTCTGGAAAACTTAGTCGATAACATGAGCAAGGATAAATTTAAAATCACGAGCGAACATTTTGGAGAACGAGTAGACGTCATGTTGAGGAAAGGAGTCTATCCTTACGATTACATGAACGATCTAAAGAGATTCGAAGACACCGCACTACCTTCGAAAGAAGATTTTTATTCAAAATTATACGAATCCAACATTTCTGATGAGAATTTCGAACACGCCAAAAACATATGGAAATTATTCGATATGAAAACCATGAGAGATTATCACGATCTCTATCTGAAGACCGACGTTCTGCTCTTGGCAGACGTGTTCGAAAATTTTCGCGATGTCTGTTGTCGAAATTACGATCTGGATCCGGCTTGGTATTTCACCGCACCCGGTCTGGCATTGGACCCTCTGTTGAAGACCACCAAAGTCCAATTGGAATTATTATCTGACGTGAACATGTTGCTCATGTTTGAAAGGGCTGGGAGAGGTGGCGACTCGATGATTCCCCACAGATATTCTGAAGCTAACAATCCCTACATGAAAGAAGGTTTCGATTCGAAATGGTCGAATAAATACATACAGTATTGGGACGCTAATATTCTGTACGGTTGGGCTATGAGTCATCCTTTACTGATTGGAAATTTCGAATGGGTGATGGAACCGGAAGAGATGCAAAAATGAGGAGACTATCCTTGCATTTTAGAAGTCGATTTGAACTATCCGGAAGAATTCCATGATCTACACAACGATTATCCGCTGCTCCCGAATGAATGGAACCGAACGAAGGAGACGAGGAAAAACTCATTCCCAATTTATTTAACAAACGTAACTACGTCATCTACAGTGAGAATTTGAAACAATACATCGATTATGGGATGAAATTAGTTGACATACATCGCATCATTCGATTCGACGAAGAAACTTGGATGAAAAAATACATTGATCTCAACACGAATCTCAGAATTCTAGCTGAGAATGATTTCGAAAAAGATTTCCTCAAACTCATGAACAACTGCGTGTACGGTAAATCGATGGAAAACATCAGAGAAGAGAACCGACGTTCGACTCATCACATCTGAGAAAAGAGCTAAAAAATTAGTGGCGAAACCCAATTACAAACACCGAACCATATTCGACGAAAATTTAGTGTCCGTTCACATGCAAAAGACGCACCTGAAGTTCGACAAACCATATTATCTCGGACTGATCATCTTAGATATCAGCAAGCGATTGATGTACGTGTTTCACTACGATTAAGTGAAATGAAAATTTGGTGATAAAGCCAAACTACTGTTCACCAACATGGACAGTTTAGTTTACGAGATAGAGACGAAAGACGTCTACCGAGATATATCTCCAGACATGGCCACGTGGTTCGACATGAGCAATTATCCCGTCGATCACCCATCCAACATTCAATTGAACGACAACAAGAAGGTGTTGGGTAAATTATTTAAGGACGAGAGCAGCGGTAAACAAATCGTCGAATTCGTGGGCTTGAGACCCAAACTGTATGCTTATCGTCTAGAAGATGAAGAGATCAAGAAGTGCAAAGGGGTTAAAGCGTGCGTTCGAAGAAAAACATCTCTTTCCAAGAGTATAAAGATTGTCTGTTAGGAAGTGGTCCGGTGTATAAGACTATGAAATCAATTCGAAGCGAAAATCACGACTTGTATACCGAAATAGTCGACAAGCTTTCGCTGACGGCCGACGACGATAAGAGATTCGTGTTAGACAATAAAATAAACACTTTGGCACTCGGACATTGGATTGTGGATCTAATTAGAGACGATATGATTGTGGATGATAAGATTCCAGATATGAGTAAGGATGATAGGATTCCAGATATGAGTAAGGATGATAGGATTCCAGATATGAGTAAGGATGATAGGATTCCAGATATGAGTAAGGATGATAGGATTCCAGAAAATCAAGAGGAATTAGACGGATTCGAGATTCTAGAAATTGATAGAGACATCGAGAGAGTTGGTTTAAAAAGGAAAAGAAATTTTTTTTTTTTAAAATAACGTCATTTTAGTAAATTATAATAAAATAAATAAATTTTAAAAAAATATATATGCATTTATGAATAAGAAAATAGAGATATCCGTAGAAGGTGTCATCTTACCTAACGAATCCCCTATCCAACATCGATCTGTCAAATGCGGCGAAGCATTTGAAAATCAAAGATTTTCTAGGCGTGTTTTCCAGAGATGCCTTGCCGAAGAGAAGACCTCAACAATCAGAATGCGGAATTATAAATCTAGACGATTTTTCGGGTGAAGGCACTCACAGGGTGGCGTGGTTCAAGAACGGGAAGAAGAATTATTAATTCGACAGCTACAGAATCTCGCCGCCGAAAGAAATAAAGAACTATTTCAACAAATCGATGGTTTGTTACAACACAGAACGAGTGCAATCACCAGATGAAGTGTTTTGCAGTCACCTGTGTCTCTGCATTCTCAAGAGATGGTCTGAAGGAGATTGGTTTCAAGACATTCTCAATGATTTACATTAGAGAGAGATTTTTTTTATAGTATATATAAAGATAAAAAAATTATTTAAAAAATTTTAATCGAATAAAAACGAAAAATAAAAATAAAATAATTCATTTTTAATAAACTGCGTTTTGAAATATATTTTTTTATAAAAACAAAAAAATCTCAAAACAACATGCCAGTCGATAAATTTGGTAGAAGTGACGACGAAAAAGTCAACCTAAGAAAGAAGAGGAAGACGTTCGAAGTCGACGATGGTTACGACATTGCCAACTTGGACGAATGTTACGTTCGGAGATACAAACCTCGAGAGGAACCTTTGAACATGAACGATAAGAAGCTCTACAATCTTCCCGAGCCCATAGATCTCGCAGATGCTGCGACTATAAAATATACGTCGACAGGGGGAACGCCAATTTCGAATGAATCATGCTAGATAATTACGTGGATAAATACATGACCAACAATCTCGATCTGAAAACCAAACGTTTGGTGAATGTCGCAAATCCCATAGATCCCACGGATGCTGCGACCAAGAAATACTTGGATGACTCTCACGTGAGATTCTGTGAACACCTGAGAAATAGATACATTCAGAAAACGATGCACTCGGAATTGAATGCCAATTCTAACAAGACCACTCCCACGAACCCAAGGACGTGGCGACCAAACACTACGTAGATCTGGAACAGAGAAAGTCTGACAGACGAGAAATGAAATCGGATCTGAATGCGGGATTCAACAAGATATTGAATCTGTCGAAGGTCGACGACACGGATGCGGACTCAACCACGGTCAACAAGGGCTACGTAGATTCTGCCATGATATGATCACAAGAATACCTAGAATCGCAAGTGGACTATCTCCACCTGAACAAAAAATCTGGCGGAACCATGGAGGGTGGTATCGACATGAACGGTAAGAATTTATTCGGACTCAGTCACGATCCCGAATTCGATTCCAGCGCAGTCAGCAGGAAGTACGTGGACGACAACTCGGTCTGGAGAAAGGGTGACATCATGGAAGGTAAACTATACATGGGTGGACACGCGCTCACGAATCTACCAGATCCCGTGAACATGACGGATGCCTGCACCCTGATTTCGGTGGTGGAGAAAGTCAAATATGCTAGACAATTGATCACCGTGTGGGCCGAGGAGGCCGGCACCTCAGATGAGGGAAAAGCTGAGTGGTCTTTCGGAAATGGAGGTAGCAGATCGAAACATGGTCAGGTGGGATATCCCATGCCGTTGGGAGGTGAAATCCTTCGAATGAGTCTGGCTTCCTCGGATTTGAATAACAGAGCGGTCGTCAATCTCATGGTGAATGGAGTAGAGAGCGATAAGAGATACAGCGTCGAAAAGACTGAGAATCAACACGCGAATGTTAGCACGTTAGGCACGCCTCTCAAAGTGAATGCTGGAGACAGGATTAATTTCGTTACGAAAACTAATAATCCCGAAGCCGCCACTTCCGTGGTGAGTCTACTGATCGAACTAGTTCCTCTGAACAAACAGTGAACGCGTGGAAAATAATGAATTAAAAAAAAAATAATGTGTGATTATTAAAAACAAAAAAAAAGTAATGAGATTTAGAAAGATGTTCAATCTCTCTAGATCACATTACTTTATTTTTTTTGTTTTTTTTTTGTTTTTTAATAATTACTCATTACTTTTTTTTTATTTTTGTTTTTATTTTTTTTTTCACACTCGTCTCTCATTGAATGATCGACATCTTATTTCCATCAGATTCGAATTGTAATTCTCTGTCCGACAGGACCAGGGTGAAGGCTTCGTTTTTTTCTCGGCACGTTCCTATCGAATTGCATCTTGATCTGAATATCTAAGATGCTACTCTTGAGTCGTTCACTCTGTTTACTGACGTCGAATACGAACATGGGATACATCGATTTGTATTCGCCGGGAGATATGTTAGGGTTGCTCATCAATTCGTCTAGACTGTGATACTTCTTTCTAAAATCAGCGGCATCGCTGTACAGTCTGCAGAAATCGTTCTTGTCGAACGACGTGTTGTAATCGATTGCTGGATATCTCGTGGCGTTCAGAAACACTTGCATGTTTCTCAAATGGCAGTGATCGAACAGCGACACATTCTTTTCCTGAGACCCGTCCCTATCAGTCTGAAACGCAACCGTGATGAAACGCGGTCTCTCGGAAGCAGATTTCACCGTCAATCTCCAATCGAAGTGATTCATGGAGAGAGAAATGCTAGCCGTGTCGCACTGTCTCATTCTAAATCCCACGGGTAATTTACTCTTGGATTCTATGATCTTGTAGAGACGCGCTTTTTCCACGATCGAAGGCTCCACGTGTGGAACGAACCACGATATCTTGTGTAGAGTTATCTTACCCGCATCGGTCGCAGTGAGTTTCACTATTGCATCGTCGTTTCCTTTTCTAATCAACGTCAGATTGTGTTTGAATCCGTACATGATTTTGTTGTAATCGTCTGCAAATCCGAAGATGTGTTTCAAAGGTATCCTGAACGAAAACGTTCCTTTTGGTCTGGACGTCTTGACGGCGTAGTCGAATATCGCGGCGGCGCCGGCGCTAGCAGGGCCCACGGTGTCTTTCACCCACAACTGATTAAGTCCTCTGGATTTCGAAAAATCATCAGGATACGTCAAGAGTCCGAACATCGTGGTGGCCTGACCAGGATGAAACACAGATTCTATCTCTCTATCTCTTGTCCGGATAGCATGTATTTTATATTACTGAATAGATGCATGATGCCATTATTGGCTAGAGTAACCGTGTCGTCGTCGGCGTAGTCGCTCCCATCTTCCTTGGTGAGACGTCCCTGCACCACTATGTAACTCTCACTAGGATGTATGAATAGATCTTGAGTTTCAACGTTGATTCTTATCTCTCCCGTATTGTTCAAACTCGTTCCGGTTACCGGTTCGTATTCGTGAACCTCATATTCTTGAATACTTTCATCTTTCACTATGCTTTGTGCTATGTCTAGTATATTTGTCATTTTTAAAGGATTTTCGTTTTTTGTTTATTAATTAGCTTGCTTTTTTTATCTAAAAATAGTTTTAATTATTTTTATTATTATTTTTCTCTCCTATATAGATATGTGTGTAAACAAGAAAATGTTAAAGAGAGTAAATAAAAGAAAATTGTTTTCTTTATCAAAACTTTGTCTTCTGTAATTGTTGTTCGTAAAACATTTCGATGATCTCTTCTCCATCCAAAGCTTCGATTTCGTAAGTCACCGGATCGGTGTGAAATATTTTGATTATCACGAAGATTTCCGAGGTCCATCGAGGAGTATAACCCTTTTCGAAGTGCTTCTTATAAGCGTAGATTCTCACTCGATCACCGACCGCAAATTTCGACGTTCTAG
Source organism: Pictodentalium vernedei (assembly GCA_031216915.1). Lineage (NCBI taxonomy): Eukaryota > Metazoa > Mollusca > Scaphopoda > Dentaliida > Dentaliidae > Pictodentalium > Pictodentalium vernedei. Next base: position 337,676,550 of record CM062296.1, read on the forward strand.
ACTTCTTCCTAATCTTAGATCTTTCAGGATATAGATTCGCGTAGACCTGTTTTTCATTTCGAGGATCGCTAGCTTCCACGGGAGTCATCTTGATCGATCTGTGTCGCGTGTTGTTGTAATCTTTGACCAGACCGTTCAGAGCGTATATGTATTTCTTGGTCGAATTCGCCGTGAAGTATCTGTGCATCTTTTCCTTCGTCGTTCGATTCCAACGTTCCACCACGCTGGCTTTCTCTTCATTTTCGATCGAGTAGAGGTCGACCAATCGATGAACGTGCTTGTTGTAGAATTCCTTTCCCTTATCCACCCACAATTTACTCGGTTTTCGAGAAGACGAGTCGAACACGCTCTTCAGAGCCTCGGCGACGCAAGGTCCCGATTTATTCTTCAAAGCTCTGATCCAGCCGTATTTGGAAAACACGTCGATGACCGTCAATAGATATTTGACACCCTCGTTCCACCTCGAAAACGATCTCATGTCGACCGAGTCGGCAGACCAAATATCATCCAAACCCTTCACAAACACCCTTCTCTTTCGAAATTTACGCACGATGGGTTTGTGTGACTCCTCGGCCAATTCGCTCGTCCATCCTAATCGACGTTTCGCACCGATCAGATTGCCGACCAGCGAACGTTCTATCTTCTCTCTCCTGGTCGGATTCGATATGCCTCTCAATTTCCCCAACATGTTTTTATCGCAGACGTCGTTGCGAGTCTTGGTGTCGGGATGTCCGGCGTAGCACAGATCGTGATCATACGCGGCCGCGTCCACCCTATTCACAGGTTTGCTCCAAGATTTAGGAGTCAGATCGGCGTTGAGTCTCTTGTTCAATTTCGTTCCGGGTCCCGTGAAACTGTGACCAGGCAGATGCATTTCGAAAAGTAGATTATTGATCATTTTATTCACGATGCCTTTACCTTTGCTCGCGTTCTTTTTTTTTGACGAATCGAGTCTTGATAGAACCACGCACGTCGCAAATTCCGTGAAGCATCTGTCTGTCGTTTTTAGTTCGTACTTCTCGAGAATTACTCGTCTCGGTAACTCTCTTACACTTTACGCAATACATTTTTAAGAGTTATTTAAATTAATTTCGTTTTTATTTTATATAAATTTAATATTTTTTTTTTTAAATTCTGTTCTTAATATATATATTTTTTTTCAATCGCTGCTCTTGAGTTCTATCATCTTACTGAATTCCTCCCTAGCCTCTTTCCTCCCCTTTTCCACGAGAGAATCCTTCATCTCTTCTTTGATGATCTGACGAGTCTTGATTCTCACGGCTTCTTTCATGGCTTCGTATTTCGTTTTCTCGGCCAATATCGCGAAGTATTCTCCGTCCGATATCCTACTGTCTTTCAACGCCATGGAGATCATTTCGGATATCGTATCGATCTTGGAGTCGGCCAAGACGCAAATCTTGTCGTGTTTCCTCGCCTTCAGATATAATTTCCTACTCAAAAAGTTTCCGAGCGTGCTAAACAATCCGGCGGCGAGAGCCACTCCTTCTACTGTCAACACGATCGGAATGCCGACCGCGGTCGACAACAATCCGATGCCAGCCGCGTGTAAACCCATGGAAATCGTGATGAGTGTCGTGTCGATCGCGTTGACGAATTTCAGGAAACGCGAATACTTCTTGAGAGAACGTCGAGAATCTCTCTCTTGAGTCAGATACAATTGGATTCTACTGATTTGATCGATGCGATACTTCTCTCCTCTTTCTTTTTCTTCTAGCGACGGTGTCGTCGGCAAAACGCCGTTCGGCTTCTCATCCTCGTCGTCATCTAACGTCGGATACAATTTATTTCTGGTTCTCATTTTTGTGTTTTTTCTTTTTTTCTAATATTAGATAAAAAATTTATGTGTGTATTTATTTTTATTTTCTATTCTCCCTTATTTTATATCAACGAGAAAACTTAGACGTATGCTTCATTGAACAATAATTTCATGATGCATCCCTTGTCTTCTAAAGTCAGACTTCTACGCGCCAATTTCAGTTCTTCCGAAACTGTGGGCTTGTTTCGATCCTTACAGAAGAGTAATCTCTTCCAAAACGTGATCACTTCGTCGATTTGAACGCGTTCGAATGCCGGTTCGAAATACTTGACGACCATATCTTCCCTTTCCATCGTCAGACACGAATGATTCTCATGATCGAAGTCCAGGTGATCCCGACATCCGATGCATCGTTCTAACAAGAGGCGACCTAGTTATTCGTTCACGCAGAATCAGCATTTTTAAAAGAAACCTTGCTCTAATAGTCTGGGAAGCGCTCATGATTTACGTATTTTTTTTATTATCTATTCGATTTGATATATTTATTTTTAAATAACTATTTATTTATATTTTTTTTTCTCTCTCCTATATATATCAATCACTTTTTTATTTCCTCGGGAAACGTGGTAGTGGGTTTGCCGGTTCATTACCACCTCTTTTCCATGTACCGTACATAAGTCGATTTCTGATGTAGAATCCACAAATGGATTTCCGTGTATGCCTCCATGGGGATTCAGTGTTAAAATCGTGTACAGACACGGATGGTCCAGAATCGGCAAACCACTTTTCGACGCTGGTACAGAAACGGCAACACGTTTTTTGCTCGCGATTTTTAACACTGAATCCTATGGGGGAAACCCATTTGCCGATTCTGTACCAGACGCTACACCTTTTTTTTCCTTAAAATTTCATACATTTTTTCACTCTTGAGCGATATGTATATAGAATCCAGTGATGTAGAATCGGCAAAGCCGATTCTGTACCACCATAAAAAACGACAAATCGTGTACCTGTACACGATTTTAACACTAAATCCTATGGAGGTGTACATCGATGTACGTGTACATGTACGAAATCGTGTACAAGTTGTCGTGAATCGGCATTTATTACCTACTGACGCTGACAGTTTGCAGCATCTCGTGCAGCGACCTAGATGACGTGTAAAAATAAACCCGAACATATTTAAGTAACCCCATCCGTATCACCAAATACAGTATGCCGATTTATTTATTTATTTACTTATTGGTGTTTTAAGGTCACATATTTCTGCACAATGGCTAATCATGACCTCGACAGTGTTTCAGGTGGAGGAAGCCGGAGTACCCGGAGAGAACCACCGAGCAACGGCGAGCAACTGTCAGCTCCCCAACATACTAACTCCACACAAGCAGGGTTAGCATTGGTTGAAGACAGGTGCACCATCGATGTGCAGTACGCCTTAGTACACAGCGTCACCGTGCCCCCACGTGGGCAATGAGAGTATGCCGATGCCTATGCCTCACTGTTCGTTGCAGCATCTCATGGAGTGACGTGTAAAAATAAACCCGAACATATTTTAAGTAACCCCATCCGTATCACCAAATACGGTATGCCGATACCTCACTGTTCGTTGCAGCATCTCGTGCAGTGACCTAAATGACGTGTAAAAATAAACCCGAACCTGTTTTAAGTAATATCGTGTACCCTGACCCATGACTCTATTTGGGCTTCCCTTACCTACCCGAGTCTACGCTCACGTTACCAGGTTTATTTTTAGTAACCCCCGACATCAAATCGCCTTATATGGACATCCACCCGGTACCAAACCACGTGACCTAGCTTTGCCCGAGGGCCTATGACGTCACACATTCCAGACATTCTTTGGACCGACCCAGGTGGCCTATGACGTCACACATTCCAGACATTCTTTGGGGTTCAAGTAGACCCACTTACCACTTGTGATATTGGGAGGTGCATATTCGTGGTAGTCATATGATATATTGGAGAATACGGGGATAGGTACCGCTTTGTTGTAAAGAGACTTCTCAATGATTGAGAGATAAAATGTTGTAACGCGTTCTACACTGAGTTCTGGAATGGCATCGTCCAAAAGAATATAATTCACATGGAAGTGGGTTAATCTATTGTGTATTCAGAGCGAGGTTCGTAAATAATATAAAAATTCTACAACCTCGGAAGGCCATAGGATTAAATTATTGCTGATCCCCTCACAGATTTGTTGTGTATTGGGTCATTGTGTAATCAAGTGCTAGTATTTTCTTCACGCAAACATTTATTCATAACGGATTGGAATGGTTAACCCTTTGTCCACTGAGTATTGTTTCCAACTTTGTTTTCTTCAAATCTAGTCAGGGCTGCTATGAAGCAACCATGACTAGTTTTGATGGAAAATTCATTACAATTTGATCAAGGAACCATTGGTCAAAAGATGTTTCAATTAACATTTGGTAACAGATGCACAAATTAGACTTATTCTAGTGGCAAGAGATTTCAGCACTGGGCTGGCAGATCTGCTCGCAGCACACGAGGTGTTAAACGATTGAGCTTGATCGCACGATTGCTGTTGAAATCGCGGTTCTCATTTGACAAGACAGTTTGTTCAACGAGTTTTCAAAAGGCCATGCCATGCAGGGTATTCCATCTCTTACTTAGTTATTTATTTATTGGTGCCTAAAGCCACATCAGCAGCCAAGGCCATATCGTGGTGAGAAAACAGTGGGAAGTAAAACACCATTATCAATTATGAAGTAAAAGACTGAATAAAAATAAAAACTAACCACAATAGTCATGTCAAAGACAAGAATGATTTGAACAAAAATGAGTAATGAGACAAGTGAATAACTTATAAATCAACCTGAGGAATTGATACTTGATGAGTCCAGATTAAAAGAATAAATGTATATATTGCCAACCTCAATCAGTGATGACATACTATTGTCCTTATTTGCCTCGGGAGCTCGACATGATCAAGATAAATATTTACTATTTGATATAACAGATACTTAGTATTCACTTTCGAGCCAATGTATTCAGAGAAAATTCCGACTTACAACCAACTGAAACAAAATATGTGTATAATTATATATTTTCATATCTGTCTCTTTGTAAAAATCATACTGTTTTAATTTATTCCACTGTAAACTGCCATTGCTGTCAAAATGATTGAAAGGGCTGCACAAAGTGTGATATACGGTATGAATACATGCATATATTCACATGTGTCTTTCGTCCAAAAATATCAATATTCGCCCATATTACAGTTTATACCCAGGGAAAGACTCAACGTTTGACGCTGGACGAGGGGAGTGTGGTTTTTTATTGTGTATTGTATTATTTATCCGCGTTGACCGAATAGTAAACGAGTATACTTACACATTTGATTACTTCTCACGTGATCGGGTTTGTGGCTCGCTATGAAGTTAAAGAATGGGCTCTGTGTGCGTGCGTGCGTGCGTGCGTGGGTGCGTGTGTGAGTGCGTGCGTGCGTGCGTACGTGCGTGCGTGCGTGCGGTGCGTGCGTGCGTGCGTGTTTAAGATTAAACATTCGTATTGGCACAGACATTTCCTACTGAAACGTTTTTTTCTTGTAATATGCCGCCGAAATATTATTTCATGACAATATACATTTACCGAACCTTGATGGGTTTCAAATACGATATAAAATACACCGAATTTGATTTAAACTAAGTGATGAGCTTAGGAACTGGTTAGTACTCTCTCGATCTGAGGGCGCCAAATAGAGTAGAACAAGCCTCATTGAAATTTACCTTATCACTTGAATTGCGGTGGAAACGAATGAGCTGTGATTTGATGATACCTTTAAATGTATGTTGAGGATAAAATGATTCTGTGTGCAACACTGAAGTGAATCAGTAAAATATACTTTACAATCTAAATGACAAGATGTCAAGAATTGCTTGCCTCTCTACATGGTCACATCGGGAAAATCAACAGAATTTTCACTGATTGTGGCTTTTAATTGAATGTTTGGATCATGATTGTTTACAATATCTAAAAATTCATCAAAATCTTCTTTTGAATGTTCCCAATTACTAAAAATGTTATCTAAACATCTGAGATTTTCGAGAGGATGTTTTGCACATTTGCTTAAGGCATTTCCTCCCATTCCGCAACATAAATACTTGCAGTATTAGGACTGATTTGTTTGCCCATAGGGCAGTCCATTATTTGTATTACCTTTTAAAGTCAGCTCTAAAAGATCCAAAATTTGTTCATCCGGGCGTCTTGCATGCGGGTATTTTTCAAATACATTTTTAACCGATTTAACACTTTTATCAGCATCAATGTTCGTATACTTGCTGTCGATATCCAAAGTGGCCAGGAGTGCATTTTTCGATATTTTCAATTTAGAAATTTTGGACAGGAAATCCTGTGTATTTTTTTAGATAGCTCGGATGTCTATTTGCTATAGGTTTCAGATGATAATCAGTTAGTTCCGAGATCGCATACGATTCCGAGTTACAATCTCAGACAATTGGCCTCCCGGGTGGAGTTAAATCATCCGTCCATGAAGAACAGTCCTTGTGGGTCTTTGGTAGAACGTAAATTGCTTTGTTTTGAGCACCGAGCTTAGCTGTTAAATATTTCAATTGTTTTTTGGTTATATGGCCTTGGTCGAGGAGAAATTTTTATATCCTATTGAATTTTTCGATGTTACTATAGGCCAATAAGTGAATCTATTTTTTTATAATGTTTAGTATTGCTGAGTTTTCTCATGGCTTCCTTTATATAATTATCCCGAGATAGAATGACTACCGACCCACCTTTGTCGGCTGATTTAATTACTAATTTCTTATTTTTTCTAAGTTTCGTTATGGCTCTCTCCGTTCACCTGCTGTTAAGTTGTCTTTATGGGAGAGTATGTTCATGCTGAACACCTTTCGGAGGATTCGTTTGTTAGCCTCGATAATTTCGGGATCTACTTCACTTTCTGGATGTGACCAACCAGATGATTCTGTAAAAGGAAGTTTCCGACCGCTGGAGTTTCTAAAGAGGTCCGCTAATTTCATTTGCCTCAGAAAATGACAGTTATACGATGGTATATTTATCTGATTATCAGTTTTAGGCTTCAGTGCTGGTACAAAAGTTAAACCGCGATCTAAAAGATACTTTTCTTGAGTTGTTAGGTCATTGGTGCCACAGGTTAACAAAATTAGTTTCTATTCCCACATCTGTTAGGCGGTTGTTACCTTTACCTTTACTTAGTTTAAATCTAGATGGTTTAACCAGTGATCGTACATAATATTGGCGGTTTTCGTGGTCCAATGTATTAAATCCTGAGCAACATCACACTTCGCGTCAACAATTTTTGGTATCATGTTGACGTCCTTCACTTTCCGAATGGTTCCATTAATGGTGCTCAAACTTTTCATCTCAGTTTTTTTGCGAAACGTTCAGTTCAGCGAAATAAATTTTTGCTGATCTAATTTTGACCCTGATATCGCTAAACATATTCCGAAACAGATTAACTACGAGATCAGTATTATCACTTCGAGATTTACGTTGAATCTATGTTGAAGCATTTCATTCACGTCGTAACGTCACCCAAACGCGTTCTTACATGACGTTCTTACACGTAATTCCGATTTCATATGGTATACCTAGAACACTTCTAAATGTCTATATTGTATAGTGTAACGTCGAATACACGCAGCAACCGTGGTATAATACTACCGCAAAATGTATTACGTTTGTGATTTTGCAAGTTCTTGAAAAAACTATCAGCGGAAGACTTGGGTTTGTATGCACGTATCTGAAAATGAAGGAAGTTTTTGTGGGAGATAACAGGCCCTTTTTGAATCTGCCACTAGACACTTTGGGGGGAGGTGTGGGGAGGTTGTAAATGCAACAGTAAACAGGTTCGCATTTTAGATTGCAGGGGTCATTTTTTCGCTTCCTGCTGTGTTGGGGAATGTTTTCAGTTCAGATTTTGAACTCATGTGCCTCACACTTTCTGCTGTCTACTCCATCAATGAGCAGCGTAGCTTTTCTGGCGATGGGGGGAACATTCCATTTCCTCAACAAATTAGATGTTTTCCTTCGGTTAGTTACTTTATTAACACGCTACGCACACATTATGTTAAAACGTAAAGTAAGTGGACAATGCACAAACAATACTATGAACAAGATAGTTTATAGTTGGCGCCTTCATTCTTGTAGTTGGGTCCTTCCAAATTTCCAGTTGACACCTTCGTTTGCTGTCGGCTTCTTCATGCTGTCAACGGACCAAGTACCTACTTTAATAGACTGGATGTAAATTCATACAATTCACCCAACAAAATTAACAGATTTGCTTGCAATTTCATGTTTTTGGGAGGGGAGGATGGTAGTCTCTGCACAGTTTCCTCCATAATGTTCAAATCATATATTAACCCTTTACACGACGGAGGCGATTTCAAAATTTATTATTTTAAATACCATTTTTTTAATTTTTTCAAAAAAATTCAACGAAACCATATCATGTGACCCCTCTTTGGAACGAGCTCAACGAGCTCGTTTCAAAGAGAGGTCACATGATATGGTTTTTTTTAAATTTTATGAAAAATAATATTTGTTCAGCTGCTGAATTTGCATATTACGCGGGCGGATGCGGGCGATTCGTTGGGTAAAGGGTTAAGGCTATTGTTATGATCTTGTGCTTTTAACTTGCTTGCACTATATTAGGTCTTAATCCGATGAGTATTGTCAGGATATTTTTCCTCAAATCTGTTCATGGCTGCTGTGAAGCAGCCCTGACTATATTTCATAAAAAGGTCATCTAAATTTTAGTAAAGTAATCATTGGTGTAACAATCCATTCAATTTTCAGAAAGACAATTAGATTAAATGAGCCGAAAATATACTTATCTCAGTGGTAGGAGAAATCCTGTCCTGGTAGGAAAATGCACCAGCACGATGACGCTTTTATCTGTGCAAGTTTATTCATAGTGCATTCTCTTCCTTTCTGCAAATTATCAAACAGAAGATCACAGCTTTTAAACAAAGGGAATCTCAATTAATTGAAGATCTGGTCAAATTTAATTATATATACTATTCAAAAAAGTAGGGGATATCCAAACTGATGTTGATATTTTTGAAAAATGGTATTGGATACGCGTAATTGGACACATTAATATGTTAACAAGTTTAGTGTGGATCATGAATGTTACCGGCCCACGAAAACTTTGTGAAGGTTGTTTGCTCGAGTGCCGCGTTAATGTCTGTGGGGTACATTTTGAAATTTTCATTTGCACTGTACGGGCTTTTTCAGAGGTCTCATCGTTCTTTTCTTGGTATAAACCCGTTCATCAATAGTGTCTGGTCGAAACGTAACTTTTGAGGTATACGAAGACTGACACGTGACGAACGTTTACGTGCCGTTGGCATGTTAGAAGCTGGCAACAGACAGACTGCAGTGGCTCAAATTCTGAACGTTACTCAATCGGTGATTAGCAGGTTGTGGTCTCGTTACCGTTAGTCAGTCAATGTTGATGACAGACGTCGGTCAGGTCGTCCAAGGGCGACAACTGATAACCAGGATCGTTTCATCCCAACCGCTGCATTACGTAGCCGCCATTAAAGTGCCTCAGAAATTGGACAGCAGCTGCCCCGAGCGACAGATGAGCGAGTCCGTGGTCAGAATATCCACAATCACCTACACAGCTGGAATTTGTACGCTCGGCGACCTCGAATAATTCCACGTTTAACTCAACGTCACATCGCAGTAAGGCGTAATTGGTGTGGCGCACGACAGTCGGTGGAACAACGTTATGTTTTCCAATGAAGTTCTCTCTCTCCACTTCCACGACAGGCGAAACAGATCGTGGCGGCGGCGGAACGAACGATACTATGACGTAACCGTTACGAAACACGATAGTTTTGATGGTGGGTCGGTTATGGTGTGGGGAGGCATAACCATGACAAGCAGAACAGCATCATCCAATGGCGTGTCAAAGGGCAGTACTACCATGACGACATGTTAGCAGCTCATGTGGTGCCATTTGAGTGACGTCACGGCCGTCGATTCATTTTCCAAGATAATAATGCAAGAACACACAGAGCCCGTGTCGCTACAGAATTCCCCCAGGAGAAGAATATCACTACACTGCCTTGGTCAGCACTAAGTCCAGACCTTTCACCAATCGAGCACGTCTGGGATATGCTTCGCAGGCGCCTACGACAACACCAACAGCCCTCTACCAATGCCCAGGATCTCGCCGCTGCACTGCAGGAAGAATGGAATAACATCAGTCAGGGAGTATGCCACGTCGGATCCGCGCTTGGAATGAATGTGGTAAATTTTCTGACAGACCTCCCATGTCGTCTACAGCTTACTGCGTGGAATGTGTGCTTGTCAGATACCCAACTTTCTTTGAAATCATTCCCAAATGTCACAGTGCAATGCCTCAACGTTTGTTTTGATGAAAATATAAATATATTTCTTCATATATCTCACTTTTATCAAATATTATTTACTTTTTTGAATAGTATAGCCCGCTTGAAGAACATTTTAGAGTTTGGTGCTATATATATATAACCATAAATGCTCTGTTACCACACCGACCGAGATAACGGCACCCCCCCCCCCCCCCACACCCCCTCCCCTCTGAAATGTTGTCATTCATATTTCTGGACCATGAACATTATAACAGTATTTTTTCTCGATTGCATCGAGTGTCAAGGCAAACTCTCCGCAGGTAAATCTTACAATAAAGACAGGCGCTATAGAGACAACTACGAATCACACCACTAATAACAATTCTAAAAAATCAGTAATAGCCAATTTTCAAATATCGGTCCAGGGTCGGGTTATAAATGTGAACTGACACACTAGCTGAGTTAATCGCAACCTATTTTTGGAAAGCTCAGTTGGTTTGTTGACAGATTGTTTACATATTCGAAAACTCTCGGGAATGAAGAATTACTGGAAGGTCTGACCGAGTGGTCTGTATGAACAAAGTTGTTCAATCCAAACTGTTTTCCAGAATGGACAATAGAGTTTTAGTCCAATGGGGTTTAGTCAAAAATAAATTCCTGGAATGAAGGGAATGAGTGGCAAGTGAACATGCAATGTCGTTTGATGGAACAGTCACGTTCCATCGTCTTAAATGACCTTTGGCTGTTCACACGGCAGGTAGACCAAAGTAGAGCTTTTGCAATCTGCTCCACAAAATATTCTAATTTCTTCTCATGTACTGGTGTTGATGGAGGAATCGGCTGTAGGCATGATGCCACATTTTATCGGGATTTTTCGAGTCCCCCCCCCCCCCCCCTCAGAACCCTTCTGAAACAGTGGGACTCACCGAGAATGACCAAGCCTTAGCTACGATTTCCCCCAAGGCACATGTTGTTGCTTTTAAACGACCAAAAAATATTCGCGATATCCTTCTTCGTGCTAGTCTCGAGCCAGCCAAATCCGAACTTGGAGTCAGTCAAGCTTATGCCAGTTCCATGGACGCTCGACCTGCTAGCATGCCTTTATTGGGGCTTGTCGATAGTCGAGTGGTCTATGGCGCTGGTCCAGTTTCGCTAGGCGATTGGTGCCGCAGAAATGTACTCTCATCAAGGCAGTGGTTCGATCCCCATCGGCGTCAGAGTCTTTCATCCTAAAAAATGCATAACAGAAGTGCCGAATTCTGTATTCTGTACCTTAAGCAGGAAATTTGAAAAAGAGATTGATTCTCACTGATTTCATCTGCTTTACATGATATAATGCATTGTAAACAACTAATTCTGGGGGATACCGAGTAATTTCGTGTGGACTGTGCCAGTTCCATGGACGCTCGACCTGCTAGCATGCCTTTAATTGGGGCTTGTCGGTAGTCGAGTGGTCTATGGCGCTGGTCCAGTTTCGCTAGGTAATTGGTGCCGCAGAAATGTACTCTCATCAAGGCAGTGGTTCGATCCCCATCGGCGTCAGAGTCTTTCATATAATATATATATATATATAATTAAATATAAGCAGATCTGCCATTAATTGTGATACCCGTGTTTAAAAGCAGTTTGATAATTTTCAGACAGGAATATAATGCAGAATGAAGAAACTTGCTCAGATGAAGGTGCATTCTCCTGCCAGGACAGGAGTTCTCCTAGCGCACTGGAATAAGCATATTTTGGGCTAATTAAATCTAATTTTCTGAAAACTGAATGGATTTTTTCACCAAAGATTACTTAAATAATAATTAAATGACCCATTTCTATGAAATCTAGTCAGGGCTGCTTCAAAGCAGCCACGACTAGATTTGATAAAAAATATCTTGAAAAATTAATAATAACTAAATGAACAGCCGAAAAATGTAGAGATGTGCATATAAAGATGCAGTGGTATACATTATACATAATGAATGTGAGTAGGCACATTGTTTGGAGACACCATTGCCGGATTGGCTGTCTTCTTAACGTCTCCATGTTACTCACAATAACTTTCTCTCGGGGCAGACTTTTTGCTGTAGACTGGATGTCACAGTTCCTGTCTCAGTTAACAGATAGGATCAGTACCCAAGCTCTGTGCGATGGCCGACTACTTTAATTTGTGGAGGGTCACGATGGATGAGATATTAGAATTCGGTTAGGCAAGGGGGCTCAGATGAGAGGTAGATCTATCCCCCCCCCCCCCCCACATTAAGAAGATTGCCTCATTATTGTGGGTTCGCCGATGGAATACTCTGACCACCTGTCGGTATCACAAGACCCCCCCCCCCCCCACCCCTTTCTGTCATGGAGATCCATGCTTCACCTTTAGTTAAGATAATCCCAGACATATCCGCGAGGATTCCAAAATATAATCAAATTCAAGTTGTAATTCGATTCGTTTCGCTTTCGAATCCCATAAATCGAACATTTTCGAGTCTTTGCACTCAGAATGTGTCACGGAAGCGAATTATTCCATTGTCGCGTATGGTATGTTGCTGATGCCGAAGATCAATCTGAACCTGATAAACAACGTGACTACGACGCTTACTGCGTGCGAAATCGGAAGGGTTAACTATTAATTTGGAATGGGAAGCACGCTGTGCATTGGAGAAACCGGATTACTTTCACGACTTCGTCACTAACCCTCACCCCAAACCCCCGCCTCCTCCTCCTCCTTTCGGTTACGAGGTAATTGGGGCAACGTCCCACAAATATGGACCTCCGCACCACGTATCCAGTTTGTTCACATATTTGGCACACGTTGATTCTTTAATCCGTGAACAATCTGTTATTTCAAGTCTCAATAAGAGTGTAGTTTTCCACAATTTGTTTTTTGTATGTAACAGTGTCTTTGAACAAGGATCTGTGAGTTAGTGTTCTGACATTGTTTGCTATTAAATTCCTGATTTTGAGAAAATTATGTTTGAGGAGATTCGCGGGAAATTGAGGTCTAGCCTTTTGATCTCGTATCTGTCTGGAATGTCTAGTATATGTACTGTGGGTGGTAAGAGTGTTAAACATGTTGTCAAGGGATTGTAGTAGCTTCTTGTGCTGCCAATCATACATAAGTAATAAAACATTCAGTTTGTATTTGTCATTAAATTTCAAAATTCTATTCTTCATAAATAAAGGGTCTGTGAGACCAATAAATCTCTTTAGATTAATTACACGCAAGGCTCGCTTCTGCAGTTGGATTATTTTATTAGCAGCAGGTGAATGACCGCAAATCTGGATGGCCAATAATAAATTACCATGAACGAGTGCGTTGTATAGTGATTTTAGGGCGTCTCTTGGAAGGACGTTTGTTACATTGTTGATGCAGTATATTGCTCAAGACATCTTGGAACATACACTTGATACGTGAGTTTTAAATGTTAAGTTTTCATCGAGTTGTACTCCGAGAACTTTTACCGTTTTTCAGACTTGGTATTTCCCACAACCAACAGTTTTTTATTGTTGAGAAATAGTATTGATGGACTAACTTTGTGGGTATTATTTTGTGGGTTGTAGTAACATGAATTTAGATTTGTGTTAAATGTTTTCTGTAGCTTGTTACAACAACACCAGTCAAATACCTTGGCCAGTTCTGCATTTACCTTAGTTTGCAGTAAGGTCATGTCATGTTTAGATGTGTACAGGGTTGTATCAACTACAAAGAAGAATAGATTTAATAATGTACAGTGACATATGTCGTTTAGATAAAAAAGGAATAAAAATGGAACCAGGTTCTGATCCGTGGGACACGCAACAGGTTATATTTAATGGCTGAGACCGGTGCGAACAGTAATCGTATTCTACATATTGACTTCAGTTAGACAGGTAGCTACGAAACAAATTGTTACAAATTCCCCGGATCCCGTAAAATTCCATTTTTCTAAGGACAAATCAATGAACAGAGCTGAAGTAGAGTCTTTTGAAGGTTTATCGTTGCTTTCGGCAACGTGGTTAAGGAGATGCATGACTGGGTGTATCGTTGAATGTACTTCACGGAAACCATAATGGTGCTTACAGAGAACAGCAAACTCACTCAGAAAACATGTTAGCCTCGGACACATCATCCGTTCAAGTACCTTCGAGAAGGCAGGAAAGATACTGATTGGTCTGTAATTTCCAATCTCTTGCGCGTTACCGGCTTTAAAGATAGGCACCACTTTGGCTAATTTCATTTTACGAGGAACTATTCAACTGGAGAACGATTGGTTAATATGTGGCATAGGGGCTGTGCGACCTCCGATATTGTTTCTTGCGTAACCTTGCTGGAAATCTTGTTGAAGTCGGGGATAGTTTTCTCCGCAATTTTACTAATTGTTGGGATAACTTCCTGTTCCGTAGTTGGGGCAACAAAACATTTATTTGGATAGTTCCCTTTTGTAATGTCGTGACCTCAGATATTGTTTCTTTCGTAACCTGGCTGGAAATCTTGTTGAAGTCGAGGCTAATTTTCCTCGGAATTTTACTAGTGGTTAGGATAATTTCCTGTTCGGTAGTTGGGGGCAACAAAAAAAATTATTTGGATAGTTTCCTTTTTGGAATGTCGTGAAGTCAGTATCGGTATTATCTCTTCTCTGTTGGATATGATTGTCTTCGATAATGGTTGTGTGGTTTTCAGTTTTTTAATTACTTTAAATAATATTTGCCAGGTCCTCTTCAAATCGTGTTGGTTCTTTCGCAAAATATCATTTTAGAACATGGCTTTACTCTATCGCTTGACTATATTGACGGCATTATATTTTTTCACATTATATACTGACGGATTTTTATCTTGTTTACGTAAAGGTTTTTTTTTACGAAGAGATGATTGCAAAAGCCCAAATGTCATCCACGGGTTGCGTTTGATGATTTTTTTGTACTTGTTTTTAACTCTTTCCAGGGGAAATACTTCTGCTGTGTTTGGGCAAAGTGTTTGGAAGGCCGTGTCGAAATTGCAGTTTTGTATCAAATTCTTCAATTTCAAGACATTTTGTCTACTCATTTGTGGCTTCTTCTAAATAAAATATAGCGAGGTGATCGGAGAAATTTGTTATAATAATTCCATCATGGTGGTTTTGGGGAACCTTATTGGGATACATATGGTCAATTAGAGTTGCAGAGTGTTCTGTAATTATTGTCGGCCGTGTTATAACCGGCGTGCACCCTTCACTGAACATACTGTCAACATATTGTCAATGAAGTTATGTGTTTTGCTATGATTGTCTATGTTCAGTAGATCGATGTTGAAGTTTCCTGTGAGTAATGCCTTCTTGTGCACTGGACCGATCTTTTTTAAGACGTTACTAACAGAAGACATGAAGAAGTCGATGTTTGCCAGAGGTGCGGAATCGGGCCTACAGGTACAGCCTACTACATGTGAGAATCTTTTTCCAAGGTTGACCTTTTCGAATATCGTTTCGATAACATGTGGAATAAAAACCACCAGGTCGGGTCTCACCTTGAATGGAATGTCTAGACACAAAGATCAACGACCCTTGCTTGAGTCTTTCGTTGACTCCAGTCCCCTGTGCTCCACCTCTATTGTGTTCTATCTTATTACCCTATTGGATGCACATTTATGCAAACCAGAGTTGTGGCAACGATTTAAAATGGAGAAAAATATAAACTTTCTTTGTACACAAAATTGTTTTTCAGCCGAATATATTACCAAACAGTGCATGACTCACTATTTAAAATGGAATGAAATACCTTTTACTTTTTTCTGCTCTTCGTGGTTCCAGTTGTTTGTTTTAGATATTCGCCTTTTACCCGTGTTCATCGCCCTATAAATTCTTGAAAAAAGATTTATGGGGGTTATATTTCAAAGTTAAAATAATATATTAAATGCTGATGTCTGTCTGGCGCGGTCGGTCTGTCTGTCTCCTCGTTTGTCTGTCTTTGTCTATCCCTCCAATGCTCGTTCCGCTGCACTGCTCTAAAATATTTACTGAAGAAGTGACATCTTACCTTTAATCTGTGTTACAACCTTATTCAAACCTGTAGTTTAACCACACTCGGAGATGGATCGAGAATAATTACCAGCCAAATGTAATCGCAAGTAGCATATGCGAAAAAAATAATGGGAGACATCTCCAAAATTGGATCTTGACTACAAGTTAATTAACCCCTTGGACGCTGGTGGTATATCCCATGTCAGTTCCATGGCAGCAATTGGAAGAGTCCATATGCATTATTTGGGGTTAGACCAAATTCATTTTTCCAACGTGCAGCCTTGAGGTAGTCATTGCTCTCCCCCACGCATTCACTTAGCAGCCACTCAGCTTAATGAAATTATGAATTATCGAGTTCCCGGTTCATGGGTCCAAATGGTTAAAGTTCAATATATCCGCCAATAACACGGTAGTTTGTCCATCACTTCTGGCTCGCGAGGAAACCAGTCTCAGCTTTTCCAAATTCATATCATGCTAGTCTCAAACGAACATTTTGTGACGTCACTGGCGTTCGGAGGCTTTCATTGCGACAATTTTACAAACGCAAAGTGAAAGCTCGAGTTCCATGGAGCTGAACACTCAGGACAAATAGCCATGTTCTGTTTTTTTTGTTGTTTACATTTGAGGTGCAGTAGAAATATGTAACATTTGAGCATATTTAATCCAATTTCCACTCAGTAAATTTAATGGATTTTTTCACCAATCTTTTCTTGAATAAAATTTAGAAGAATGTTTCTTCAAATCTAGTCATGACTGATGTGAAGCAGCCGTGACAACATTTGCTGAAAAATATCTTAAACATACTAGGCGGGTTAAGAGTTAAAACACCAGTGAAACAAAATAAAGAAATATATATAATTCGACATGAGAATGTACGTTATCGAGACGAAGATCTGAGTAGAAACGCGCAGATAGTCTCGTTCAGAAGAATCCCGTGGAGCGAGCACAGTTCAGCGTAATCAGCGACGGTTTACACTTATATATAACCCTATTTTACTACAATACAACAGTTACATATTATCTACACCTAGTGTATCAAACAGTGTATTCCCATTGAATAAGCCAATGAAAGCCATCATCATAGCAATTTCGTTGTACCATTGCTTCGGTGTTCCGGCATGGACGGAGGTGTGCGGTTATTATTCTGGTTGCACGTGCGGAGCTTACTCTCTGACATCACGTATCTCTCTTGCAATGGCGTCATACCATTTCCACACACCCGTGCTACTGTAACAATACATATGAAATCTAGCATGGATTTCGATATGAAGTCATGGGGTGTAAACACTGTGGGATTCTGTTGATCGAGAATTAACGCAACTACTACTTATATGCGTAGGGTATTCGGAAATTGGGTACCAGTTTCCAACAATCTACTTTCATGCGATAAAAAATTCGCCATTTTGTGCGTGTATGATTTGAAAATAAGGTCCACTCACCAAGCTGGATTATGTCCTTGATATGTATTAAATACAAGAGGAATCACTTTTGCTTTGGATGACAAAATAATATCCTTATTTTTTTATTTATTTATTTATTGATGTTTAAGGTCACATATTTATGCACAATGGCTAATCATGACCGTGACAGTTTTACTGGTGGAGGAAGCCTGAGTACCCGGAGAGAACCACCGAGCAACGACGTGCAGCTGCCAGCTCCCCAACATCGTAACTCCGCACTGCAGTACAGGCAGGGTTAGATGGGTTGAAGACATGCGTACCATCGACGTGCAGTACACCTTAGTACACGGCGTCATCGTGCCCCCACGGGGGCAATGGAGATGAAGTGTCTTGCCCAAGGGCACAACGCGGTTGCCGCAGGTGGGATTCGAACCGAGGACCTCTCGGCTTGCAGCCTGCACCTCTACCCACTGAGCCACCGCGCTCCCAAATAATATCCTTAAATTGACCCATGATAAGACGGAAGTGATATACAAAGGTCTACCACATGAACTGACAAAAGTATTTAAATATCCCTCAATATTCAACGGTTTCCCCCAGCAGCTGTGCTCGTAATCTTGTTTATTTCATGGATAATTTCATCTACGTAATATCAGTAAACTGTTGCCTTTCATTGACACAAAAGTATCAGACCAACTTCTTCACGTCTTTGTTACTAGTCGCCTTGACTATTGTAACCCTCTCTTGGAAGATTTTACAAACTCCACTCTTGAAAACCTAAATCACATCTAAAATTGCGCAGCCCGTTTTATCACCCGGTCTCCAAAGTATTGCATATTAAATCGAGCATTTTTTGTCTCCACTGGCTTCCAATTCAATAGAGAGTCAATTTAGTTTGTTCTTCTCTTTGCATGCATCAAGGGATATACATGTCTAATTTGCTTATCACACAAAAGCCACAGCGGTCTCTTCGGTCATCAAAAAATGAATATGGTTCAGTTATCATCTAAATTAAGTTCTGTGGGCCACATGGCATTTGCCGTTGCCCGACGAATGCTATAGACTTCTCTTCCAACCCGTCTAAAAGATATGGATTCTTTTGAGGCAGTGGACGCTGGTTGGCAGCTTGACATTTCTCCTGTCAGTGGAGAGACTTTAAAATTTAATTATAATGAGGATCCGTTATTTGGTTACATATTTTGTCGCACAGCTGTTAAAAACTAAAACATTTTTTTTTAGCTTTGCCCTTCAAGTTCTTTCACAAAGACAAACTGAAAGGACACATTGGGCCCGCCTCGGGCCCTTTCTCGACCGTAGAAGCGCGGAACCTTTATGCTCCCCTGTTCTGGTGTCTTTTTTGGTCACATCTGTTGTATTGAGAGCGAAGGCCTTCACCCACTCTTTTCAGTTTGAACTTTGCGATAGCAATATAACTAACGGTTTCCCCATTTGATACCATGTCAGAAATTCATTACAAAATATGCGAAAATAAAATACTCACTACATCATGAGTCGAATATCAAAGGTGAAAAATAAAATCATTTACTATATTCTCGACACAAATGGGTCAGAATAATAATCAATGATTGACCGCGAGGCTCACTTTGGCAGTGTATTATGTGCTTCATTTTTTCTTTCTCTCACAGTATATTGAAGATATCATAAGAGATACAGAAGATTAGCGGAAGTAACTATCGTATCGAGGTATGATATTTCTATTTTGTCTTAGCTGGTCAGATCGAAACATCTACACTACAGCCACGTGGACTAGTCACTTTCCACGGGTGGGCAATATTTCCACGGACGCTATGAAATTAGATTCCAAACACTGATCATAGAAATAATCATTAAAAATGTAATTAATGAAACACTGGGTACAACATGGTGCTTCATAAAGTAGAATTGTGCTGCTGATGATTTTTATTACTTGGTTAAAGCATGCGGAGACAACACAACCCATGCGTGGTATACGACCTATCCGCGGCGACTGTACAGTAAATACAAACCAGTTCGAGGTATTGTGTTCTGTCAACTCTACCAGCATTCTATAAACGTCAGTATACGTTGTGCAAACACATTTTATAGTCATAAATGGGGCTGCATTTATACATGAAAAGGCCCCTTGATTATCTCAAGAAATGAAATCTGCCCTCAACCTTCTTTCCAAATGTCATTTTTGCACGTTTCCGGCATCAACCCGAATTCATGCCATACTGCAAACAAATGTCAAATAATATATCGGTGACAAAGTTCAGTGCAGTTAATTTTTTCAGTTAATTGCACTCGGGGGTATTCACTTGGATGCGTGTATACATCTGGTTGTGTCCGGCGACGTGCTTTTGTTACCACAACGGCGGACAAAAGTAATCAGTCGTGTTTACATTCCGTGTATTTTTAAGATCTTCGATGTGGTTTTTCTAACATCGTTTTTTTATGTCATTGTTTTGTTTTGTGAGGCACAAAGTGCCAAGTTTACCTCATATGCAAACTGCAGCTGGCAGAGAGATACATGCACCGGTGATATTGCCTGCCTTCAATGGGCCTAATAGCCAGGTGGTTCGCAAGCAAGCCCTGAATAAGTGTATTGACTATCGGGACTCTTTGGTTGTTTACAATATTTCTCGTTATAGTTCTGTGTAAGTGGACATTATGAAAAACAAACGTAAAAACTAGATTTTTCGATTTCAAGAAATCGAGAGATTCACCTTTTCCGCTTGTTTTTTAGGCAGCAGCGAAAAAAAGATTGCATATAGAGCTGGTAGGTTTTTTAGGCTACGAAATTTAAATCGTCACTAAAGACCCACCTCTTTACGCGATCTCCTGTATATAACTAATCGACAGCTTACACAACACATTTGTTTATTTATCAGTGTAAAGCCTGAGAGCACCTAGGTGGATTCACGGCTATAAACTATATTATTATTATTATTTATTATTATTATATTAAGCGTATAGCCGATAGAAAACTCTCTGCAGAGTCTAACAATTGCCGTGAGAGCCGCCCCTCCCCCTAGATTTTTCGATTTCAAGAAATCGAGAGATTCACCTTTTCCGTTTTTTTAGGCAGCGGCGAAATAAGATTGCATATAGAGCTGGTAGGTTTTTTAGGCTCTATTAAGTGCATAGCCGATAGAAAACTCTCTGCAGTGTCTAACAATTCTTTCGGCAATACTCTTTCACATTGGCGTGAATGCTGTGTGGTTAATGTCCAAGTTAGGGGTAAATAACAAACCTGTTGAACAGATCGTGTATACCTAATAATAGCAGCATGTGGGCATGTGGCATCATAGATTGTGCGAACGTTTTTGTAGCAGCTATTCCAAACTTTCAGCGTTTGTTCTTGAAGCTCGCCCGCACTCGGTCATATTATTAGAATGTCCCCAAACCAAGCATGGGTCTCGTGGGAACCGTTCCCCACCCCGAACATACACATATGCTCTCCTGATATTCAACATGATATAATGCGAAATTGGTGTCCCTCTCTGCGCGAAACGATGTGGTAACTATTTGAGAGGAATGAGTGCAAATTTCATGGAAATCGGCCAAGAATTGATGAGTGGAGGTAATTGTTTGAATTTGGTCCTTTTTTAGCCGGTGCGTCCTGGCGCTGGGTGTATGTCTGGGGTTGTGGCAGTGCTCCTCCTATCTGGGGTAGTTCCGTTTGAAACTTGGCATTCACAGTTACTTGTGGCGAGATGCTGATGACTGAAAGATGCATCGTGTACACTGGCGCCAAATGGGCCCCAAGAAGCTGGTAACAATTAGATAATTGCCAAAAATGAAAGGCGGACAGAAATCGCGCATGGGTTAATGGCGAAAAGGCGGTAATTTGGCTAATTTAACATTAAAATTGAACAGACAGCATGTCGCTCCTACGCCCACTGTGTCCAGACCAGAAGGTAGCTACACGAAATCTTCAGAAGTTGTTCTACTATCCATGCTCGACAGGTTAGTATCTTTGTCGAGTGGCGTGACCACGTGGGAACAAAGTTGATCACGTGGAAACCGAGGGACGATTCGTCCCTACCCTCTTCCCAATGCATTGAGGTTTCCATTCACCATTTACCTGTCACCAGTCGAGTTTGGCATTATTTCTGTCTATTTGATGAACTGTTCAGCTTTAAATATTCGCACATTTATATGGGACAGAAAGTTTGGAGTTAAGCTGATTATTTTAGAATGTCCCGGCAGAAATTTACAACTCGATCCGGTGGCGAAAAAGCCGTCATTTGGCGAATTTGACATTCAAATTGAACAGACACAGTGTCGGATATACGCTAGTTGTGTCCAGGCCATGCAAGGCAGCTACTTGAAACTCTCAGAATGTGTTCTACTCTCCCTGCCCAACAGTTTAGTATCTTTGTCGAGAGCCGAGATAGCGTAGAAACACCGTGGATCAGGTGGAAACCGAGGGGACGATTCGTCCCTACTTTATTATCAATTCAACGACTTTTCCATTCATTATTTACCTGTCACCGGTTGAGTTTGGCATTACATCTGTCTATTTGATGAACTGTTCAACCTTAACTATTCGCAGCTTCATGGAGCACCACCGAAAGGCCACTGGACGGTTACCAATATATTCAGGGATTGATTTTACGAAAATAACAATTATTCTGACGGTACCCGCATGGGAACTCCCAAATCTGCCAAGGGTTAAACTTTTAATAATAACGTATAAAACAGAAGTTGTCCTGCAATGCTTGGTGCATGCAGGCATAGAAAACATTAGGGGCTCAATGAATTAGGAATGGAGTAAATTGTCACGTAAACTTACGAAATTCTGAAAAAAATGAGAGTTTTTTTCGACGGCACCTATCTTTATGCAACCGAGACAGGGATTGCGTTAAACTTTATAGCAACCTTATAATAGAAAATACTCTTGGAATTGAACTGTGAATCCGAATTATGAAAGCATTTTCAGATATTCTATTCCAAACTACCACTGCACGCTTACCTATATTCTGTAATTTTATGAAAATGACAATTATTCCGACTGCACCCATATAGGCAGACTCATATCTGCCAAAGGTTCAATTCTTAATAATAACATATAAAACAAAAGTTGTCATACGATGACTGCTGCATGCAGCCTTAGAAAAGATTCAGTATCAGACAGTATTCTCTTTCAGATGGGGACTAGAGAATACTGGCCTGCTTTTAATGATATTATACAAGCAAGTAACGCCAAACACCTGCTATCAATCACAGATTGACAGTTACTGATAACAGGCTTGGAGTTAGTTTATTATATAGCAGCAAACTTCACAACTTATATGAAGAATTTGGGGGTACTCCAATTCAAGGCCCCAAAACTGGGTGAAGAGTAAAACTTTGAATAAAACATATCACAGCAAAACTGATCTCAGATGAACGCCCTATCTTCTCATGGGAAACGCTTTGAGAAAATATGTCTGCAGTGTTGAGAAATCGCCTGTGAAAGTTGGCGAAAACAACAATTATTCCGACAGTACCCTTATGGGAACTCCCAAATCTGCCAAGGGTTAAACTCAGAGTTAAATTCTGTTGCAATAAAAATCAGTAAAAGAGGGTTATCCGACTGTGCTCTTTCACACTGGCATGAATGTGGTGTGGTTAATGTCGAAGTTAGGGCAGGCAGGCAGGCAGGCTGGCGGGTATACAGGATTTTTTCAGACAGGCAGGTAGGTAGGTATTTCTAACAACTCTTCCAACTGTACTCTCACACAGGCATGACAGGTGAATGGTTAAACTCACAGTCAGGGCCTGCTTGCTGTCAACACGTACAGGGGTTAAGTTAGAAATCAACAGCATCACAGCAATTCTGCTTAGGAAATAGAGCCAGGACACACTTATCAATTATGTTGCAATACAAATCAGTAAAAGAGGGTTAACCGATTGTTCTCTTTCACACAGGCATGAATGTTGTATGGTTAATGTCGAAGCAAGGGCAGGCAAGTGGGCTGGGGAGCGGTTTAGCGGGCTTTTTCGAGCTAGCAGGCGGACTAGCAGGCAGGCAAGCAGGCAGGCATTTCTAACAACCATTCCAACTGTACTCTTTCACACAGGCATGGCAGGTGAATGGTTGAAATCGAAGTCAGGGCGGGCTTGCTGTCAGGCAAGTAGGTAGGCAGACATACTGACAGACTGCATTTCGTAATATTCCAGCCATAATTGCTGAAAATCCATATCTACTTCTCTGAAACCACGTGCACAGGGTTAAGTTGGAAATCAACAGCATCATGGCATTACTGCTTATGAAATAGTGTAACCACACATTTATCTATTCTGTTGCAATAAATATCTGTAAAGGAGGGTTAACAGACTGTTCTCTTTCCCAATGGTATGACTGTTGTATGGTTAATGTCGAAGTCAGGGCGAGCAGGCATTTCTGACAACTCTTCTGAATTTACCCTTTCACACAGGCATGACTGGTGAATGGTTAAAATCGAAGTCAGGGCGTGCTTGCTGTCAGGTATGTAGGTAGGCATACATACTGATAGACTGTATTTCATATTATGCCAGCCATAATTGCTGGAAATCCATATCTACTTCCCTGTAACCACGCATGCAGGGTTAAGTTAGAAATCAACATCATTATAGTAATGTTTCTTTGGAAATAGTGCGAGCACACATTTATGAATTCTGTTGCAATAAAAATCAGTAAAAGAGGGTTAATGACTATTTTGAAAAGTGCAGCTTTTCAGGCAGTACTCTCTATCAAATAGGAAAAATAGCATCTGGAGAATGCTGGTCAGCTAAAATCATATTACACAAATACATAAAACCAAACACCTGTTGTCAATCACAGCTTGACACTTACTGATAACAAGCTTAAGCAATTTTAACATGTAGCAGCAAAGAGAACCACTTTTATAAAGAATTTGAGGGTACTCCAATTCAAGGCCCGAAAACTGGGTGAAGAGTAAAACTTTTAATAAAACATATAACAGAAAAATTGTTCCCCGGTGTACGCCCTATCTTCTCATGCAAAGAAATTTGAGAACATATGTCTCCAGTGTTGAGAAATCGCATGTGAAAGTTGGCGAAAACAACAATTATTCCGACAGTACCCTTATGGGAACTCCCAAATCTGCCAAGGGTTAAACCTTTAGTAATAACACATAGAACAAAAGTTGTCATACTTTGACTGCTGCATGCAGCCAAAAAAAACATTCAGTGGTCAGTCAATTAGAAATGGAGTAAATTGACACTTAAAATTACCAAATTCTAAAAAAATTGGAGTTTTCTGGGACGGTACCTACTTTTAGGCAACCAGAATGGGCAAAGGGTTAAACATTATAACCAAACTTACAACAGCAAATATGCTTGGTCATCAATTGTAAACACGGACATGCAAATTATCTTTCGTTATTCCATTCCAAAGAGGAAGAAAAGTGAACTCAAAATGAGCGAATTTTAGGTAGACTTTTCGGGTACTCTGATTTAAGGCCCGAAAACTGGGTGAAGGTTAAAACTTTTAATAAAACATATAACAGCAAAGTTCTTCCTAGATGAATGCCCAACCTTCTCATGGAACATCTTTTGAGAAAAGGTGGTTGCAGTGCTGAGAAATCGCATGTGAATGTAGGCCATTGCAAATTCGGGGAAAGTTTGTGGCAAAATAGGGTCAACGTAGGTAATACCGCCTATGCAGCCAGATGCGGTTGATGATGCTTCACATATTTGGAATGTTTCAGCCCAATCGCCCTGAGCATTTTTGAGAATTAGGGCAAAACGTGACATTTTGACTACATTTGTCACGGCTTTGGCAGAAAACGAAAAACTTCAGAAATGCCATGACCCAGGTGAGAAACTTTGCATGATGCTCTACAGATGGGCCGAATTTCAGCAAAATCGTACAGGTCGTTTTCGCGTAATCCGTCAGACAAGAATCGGTGAAATAAAAAAAAAGAAAAAAAAAGAAAAATAACAATAACAATAGATCCACCTATTAGAAATAGATGAATCTAATAATGTAAGCCATCGAAATCACAACCTTTTATCTAATGCCTTGGGGATAAGTAGTCTTATCACACACCTATTAATGTAAAACACGGGATTTCCACTGTTCTGCCTGTACGAAAACAATAAAGTTGTATCGCACATATGTTGATATAAAACACGTTCGATTTCGTTTCCGCCGTAAACAGAGAAGGAACCCGTGTAAATAAATCACGTCAATCATTGGTCGAATGCACCTGAGTCGAGATCGCTTGGATATTCCAAGTTCCTCATTTAGATTTGTTTAACCGGGCTATTTAAACAATCAGATTCGAGTCAAATATTTAAAAAATAAAAATAACAGTCTCACTGCTTGTTTTCTGACAAATACTTTCCACAAGTGGTCATATATATAATGATGGAGTGCGTTAAACTAATAAGCTATTTGAAAACTTTGTATTGTGGTATTCCCAGCAGTTTTGTCAATATTTGAAGTTCGATATTCGAGACCGTGAAACTGAACGGTGTCAGTTGGCTTCGACCAATTGAATGCCGTAAATATTAAAAAGCCAATTAGGGTTGGTACCCCGAAAACTAACAGTGACGTTTTGTTGGCAACTACAGAAACGTTGTAATTGTCCAGTTAAAAAGTGCTTTTAGTTCAATTTTCGTTTAGACTGGTTATTACATTGGAAGTATGTGATAAATACAGAACCGCAAATACGTATGAATGGGTTAAGAATTATCACACTCGATTGCTTTGGCCCATGATATAATTCGATAATTCCTGGGCTAAAGGAGTCTCGTGCGATAATTTTTAACCCATTCAAACGTGTGTGCTCTTCTGTATATATTCCATATCGGTGAATTGAGTATCAGGAGAAAGGGGAAAAAATTGTGTATATTTTTTTCAAATTGTTTTTATTTCAAATACAAAGACTAACTATACAATTTTGGTGTTTTTCTTCGCATTATATGAGATAGGGGACGAATTCTTCTTTTTGATGCACGGGGTGGCGCTGGTCAGAATTTTCAAAAGGGCTTGTATTAATAAGCGAACCGGTCGATGTGCATTGACTTCTATCGAATGCTGAGTTAATGATCCACTATTTTTTATCCGACAGGGCTATTTTAGCCCATGCGATAAACTTTTTGCATATTGATCTGGTAACGGAACACATTACATGTATGTTCGAAACAATAGCAATCCTTTTTTGTATTCTGCAAATCGTCGATGTCGTTTATCACCCGAAGACTTTCGCGATTACCGACTGATCGATCGTTTGCGCAGGCTGAAAAAGAGCGAGAACAGTATATGACTGTAAAAATATGGAGTCCTTAAAATGATTTCAATTCCAACAGCTAAGGATTTGTGGCTCTCAGATTGAAAAGTATGAATGATTTTGTTCGGAAAAGCGGCTCTTAAAATTAGGGTGGGTGGTTCGGCAAGTAATTTTGTTTTATAAAATTGACCATGTGCAAAAAGCAGCCACCTCACCGTACTCATTGAGATTTTAAAACAAAAAATGCAAAGAAATGACGCGTGTGTATGTCTGAATCTGAAAAGATGACCAGATACCAGTACCGTATGTCATTTTTGAGAGATAATGTCATAAATACACATGTTTGGAAAGTTGATTTGATTTTTATGTACGGTTGTGAACAGGTCCTAAAACTATGCGAGTGCGAACTCATTACCAACTGCGCAATTTTATAGGGGTAAAAATCCCCTCTTCCGTATTTGCAATATTTCAATCTGAAATGTTGCGCATTCCCAAAAAATGTGATGGCTAATCTTAAAACAGCCGATTCTCCCCAGTTGTTAATTTTTTATTATCCTTTTCTCGGGTGAGAAACTTAGTAGTCTATGAACATAGATAGTTCACAGAGTATTTCCAGATTTACGTACAACGTAGGATCTCATAAACAAAGCTAATCCCAAAAGGCATGGCATCTCTAGTTTCATTTTTGAAAAAACATGAAGAATACCAAGTTTTGTTATTTGATTTCATGCTGTTTGACTGAAGAGATCCTTACCTTTCATCGTTGCACACTGGGACATCCTCTTAAATTTGGAAACCCATAGTGACTGGAAACATGATCGATGGGAGTGGGGGAAAAAGATGATTGGGAGGGGGGGGGGGGGGGTGGTAATAACAACAATAATCTGAAGAAGGCCATTTCAGAGAGGTAAAAACACACCGAAGTTGAATTCCTGACTGGTTCCAGAGACAGCAGACATGAGAAAAGGAATATTGTGAAATTAAAACTACCCTGATCGTTGGCAGAGACGTAGATAAGAGAGCCTGTGGGGGAGAGTGCGAAATCTTTTTCACTCAGGCAAAGTTTGCAAGGTGAAAGGGAAATTATAAGTATTTTGATTAAAAAGATACAATTTTTTCCAGCGTTGTTCGAAACATTACTTACGCACAACGAGACTGATCCATTGTTCAGCAGACTATCTGGCATCCTTTTGGTATGTAGGGAACTACTTAGGTGACCATAGCTGCTTCAGTCATCTCAGATTAGCCCAAAATGTTTAGTAATTTGGAGGTGTAGGCCATGCGTAGTGGATTCTGATAACAGTTTATGGGAAGACCTCATGATTAACTCAAGAAATTATCTCTCTGTTTAGCAGGAATTAAAATCACATCACAATCTGCTGAAAAGAGTAGACACGTGACTTGATATGACCAATATGCAAACGTTGGGGAGACCCAGCTCTTCCAGATTAAGAGAGACAGGTGCCAATGCATCATAGAGATGATAACGTAAAAGTTTGAAAAGTAGAATCAAAAAGATTTCTGCCTTGGTAAAGAATAATTATAAAATTGAAAAAAAAATGAAAACAAGCCAAGTGTCTCAAGTCATTTGGTCATTTCTTTATTAGGTCATTCCATTAAGCATGAACATTAGTTCCGCTATTTTTGTGATGTATAGTGTAGAACACGCTGCGAGTGTGCGCACTTGAACATATATTTGAAAGTGTATGCCCTACTGGTAAGACTACCAAAATGTTTTTCTAGAGTTGCATTACATATCGGGTGAATGTTGACTCCATTGATGACATTCGTGTACATATCTGAGGTAGTACAGTTTGTCTAAATATGTCTACAATTGGCTGTTGGTTATATCAACTGCATCATCTTAAAATGCCAGTCTTCTTGTTGGACGTTTGGACAAAAACAATTCCTGGAGGGTATCCTTCTCAACAGTGCCCATGTGAATGTCTACAATAAAGAAAGAGGTTTTGCATGCTCACGTTTGGCGATTACATATTTTGGAGGCCAGAACGACAGCACACGTTACAATTAGTTCCAGACAATTGTAATTAACAGTTGCAATAAAAAAGTTATTTGGATTCCTGAACTTGCTCATAATCGGAGCTGCGTAGAAAAACTTGATTAATCAAATCCAGGTAGGATGCTATCGCAAGGAATTGAGCTCCACCACTTTTCAGGATTAAGTCATTGGGGAAACTGAGCGCCATGCCTCTACCTTGACGTGGTGACGTAACGCGCGGAAGTTCGCTCCTGGGACGGTCAGCAAATCTGTCTGTGGCTCTAAGACGCCCAACTAAATGAGCTATCGTTAACTCATGGACCCCAAATTGCTGGGCAACGAGACATTGTGATTCGTATTGCATAATAGAGCAATAGTCTTACCCCTATCAACTTCGGACATTCGTGGCATTTTAATTTTCAATCAAGTTGAAATGAAATGTTGTGCAATCGATGTGTACGGTTCAAAACTTCGATTTGGTATGGTTTTTAAGCCCACGGCTCGTGGGGGGTCCCTCGTATGCACGCTTTGTCGAAAAATATGTTGAAAGAATGCAGCGTCGCACGTGATCATGGTTTACTGAATTTTAACCAAAGACTCTTTAGACACTACACCGAGGTAGCTATATTTGTGTCACATTTTACTATATTTGGTCTACGGAAAAAAACATATTACCAAAACTGAACTTGCATTTCTGTTTTTCGTCAACATATGTTTCGATCTACATGTGCTTGATCCCATGTTGTGTCTCATATATGACGTCATAGTTACGTACCCAGTTACGTTATGTGAGGTTGTTATGGTAGCACGCATGAACGGCCTTGTTGTGGCGCAATTACCATGGCGATACGTGATGTCGGTGCGCAGTGCGTGGTGTCTGGGTGATACGTGTTTCTATCGTCCATTTTTTATACTGTTGGCCGCATGTTGGTTTCTATGACGGCACGTCATAGGTTTCTTATTAGGAAGGATGTGTTTAGAGGGGGTGTACTATTGGGTCTATAGGTTTTTTATTAGGAAGGATGTGTTTAGAAGGGGTCTACTATTGGACTGGAGTATCAAATTACCCAACTGGACAGGACAGTTACCCAACATCACCAAAAACGCCCAAAATCTTCAGAATGGACTTTTATTTGGCTAGGATTCTTCCTGGAGCCAACCGCTATAAATAGTACTCTGTGCTGACGGCCCATGAAAGGTGCGCTCTGTTGAATTGGTGTACTAATTATCACAAACAACCCTACAACTGTTTATGTTGCTCGGATTTTTCCAGAAACCTCGGTGTTTTCGCTTCAGGGGTTTGAGACCCACGGATGACTGGAATCTTATCAAGCAAACAAGTCATCGAACATGGACATGTAAATTACTGCTGACTAGTATCACTGCTGCATGCTTTCACATCTTCTCTAATCCTATCTAGACTTCAGGGTGAATCAGATTGATTCACCGCAAGTTAACAAATTAAATCAGAAGACTTTATTTATATAAGTCCCGCCCATAGTTACATAATTATCTGATACAAGAACCTCTATGGTTCCTACGAAAACGACCAAACGTCAACAGGGACGTGGCTAGAGTGTTCCGCCGATTGGGGAATGTGGGGTAGTGAAGTTCCAACTAGAGGGAGGAAATTCACTACCGAGAAAGGTTTTGAAAATGAAGCAATGAAAGGGGGCATAAAATTGATTCAGGTAACTGAAATGTCGACACATTTATGATAGAATTATCAGGTTATTATTATTTGGTTTTCTTCTGGGGATTGAAGATGTGCTAAACAAATGCTCATGCTTAGAATTTTGAGCAATTCACACTGTCCTAACATTAAATCAGATTTTATGCAGGAATGATCGATATTCGATGTTACATAATTTTGTAACTGTGGATGATGGAATTAACTCAGGATAAAGATTTTACATGATGTGGTTTCTTGAAGTGCATTTGGAGGTTTTTTATCTGATGGTAAGTAAACGTACTATAGAAATCTCGTACCAGTTGATATCATGCATACTTATGAAGCTCGATATTGCTTACACTGCAGTTGTAAATAGTAACAGTTAGAATTGTTGCTGATTTGAAACCTAGTTGGAATTTGGGGAAGTAAAGGAGACATCAGCATCACCAAAGAAGCTCGGAAATGCAAATAGATGGAATTTCCGACAACTCATGACTTGCCCTCCGAATTTCCAACTATAGGAAATTTTGGCCAGGAATTGGGGGGGGGGGGTGATGACACACCCATCCCCACCCCCATGTCGAAACGCCACTGAGCGTCAATCGGGCAGTAATTGGAACAGACATTGCTCTGGCGACTCTTTCATACCAATTCCGATTCCCACAAATGATCTAAAGAGCAATAACAGGAATTATCACACGGTGATGTACTATTTTAGGATATCTCTTGGGGAAACCTTTTGGAAAGGAGTGAAAGTTAATCAAAGTGAAGACAAAAAAAAGTATGCTCCAAAACGTATCGATGACGAAAACACGTATCGCCTTAGCAGCATGGCCGCTGATACGGGCTACAACGATAACCTTTAACTGGGTCACGCGACTATTTCGTCATAAATAAGATCCATCATAAGATCCGGTAAATGTTGCTCAAAATATACATTAAATTCTACTGGCATATAATATACTGAATGAAAATTCACCACGGCTGTACTTTTATGAGTACGCTTAGTACTTCCTCTAATTGTGTTAATATCGTGATATTTTCGAGGTAAATTAAATACTTGCTTGTTGGAACATCTATAACTGGGGTACGAAGGGATATTTGTATATCTGAGTGAGTAAATGGACATCGCATTGTATCAACCGTCGTTTGCGCGCAAACTCCACGAAAAATGTGTAAACAAACAGCCCACAACAGTGTCGAATTCCGATCAGAATTGGACTGGGGGTCTGATAGCCTACAGCATAAGGTGGCAGGAATATGCGGGCTACAGGTATAGCCAATAGAAGAACGTGACATTCATAGTTCTTATACATGTAGCTCCACTAAAGCTCAATCATACAATATGTTAACAAATGTGTGCGAAACACACTGAAAAACATTGGAAAAGGGAGTGGACCCATACATGTAATTTTTAGCACATAGGTGGGATGTGGTGGGTATTAATTGGAGGCAATGTTTTTCCAGACATCCCCACCCTCTGGCAAAAAATGTAAGAAATGTGTTAACCAATCTGAAAATCTGTGGAAATATTTTAGTGGTTTGTCGGAAACTGGGATAAGCAATCTACGTTCCTGTTCGTTGTGTCGAGCTATCAGAGATCTCTAAAGAGTTTCTGCCTTGAAGGATTTGCTCATCTGGGAGCTATTTATTCCAACATGCACTCAAGAAATGACTCTCTTCTTTATAGAGTGGAACCCAGGAGAAGTGGAGGATTAGCTGAGCAGTAGTTTGAGTCCCATGGACGCAGTATCACCCAGTCCCGATCGGGATAGTTTTGGATAGACTGGGACAATGGGAGTGACTGTAATGGTGGCGAAGACACATTCTATCAGGCAACTGACGAGGAAATAAGACATTTTGTGATGCAATCTGGAAAGGAAAACTTGTTTTGAAGGGGAAACGTTCATCCTACAATTTGTGAATGTGTGAAAAACTCTCCTTCGCAACGGCGAAAGAAAAGGTGCAGATGTACTAAGGGTATGCTGGTAACCAGAAGGTCAGCATGATTGGTGACACAAGGTTATTGTTCAGAATTTGCATGTAGCGATACAGAGCCATTGATCATGCAAAATGAGTTAATAGGTCTCTGCCAATTTTGTTTACTGATTGACTGGATCGTCAGGAGTTTCTCTACGCGAGGTTAAGGATGGATACACATACTACAATACAGCCGCCGTGGACTGGTCGTGATCCACACGTGGGCAATGATGTCCACGCATGCGTTTACCAGGTAATAAAAATCACCATAAGCAAAATTTTAATTAATGAAGCACCGGGTTCTGCCAGGTGCTTTAATTATATTTTTTATGATTATTCCAATAATTAGTGTTTGGAATCTAATATTATTTCGCCCGTGGCAATATTGCCCATCCGTGTAAAGTGACCAATCCACGGCGGCCGTACTCTAAGTAGTAGCCTTGTGTGCAGAAGTTCCAATGTATGATTTATTTATAGGCAGAATAGCAAGGCTGATATGAGCCATGGTTAGCCGGGATTCTAACCTGTCAAAAGGCAGAAGAGTGCCACTTGGACCATCAGTGAGAAAAACCCGTTTTAGGACTAAAAGTGGCTATGGACGTGTTTCGTATGATGAACCTACGAGAATCCCAAACAGATGACCTCGTTTTGCCGCCTCTTATACTCCCTGTCTCGCCTCTCCGCGAATCGGTCCATACGTTCAATACCAGGATCTAGATTCTATTAAAGGGCCCAGTACTCATAAGAGAATTCACCCCGGTTGTGATCACGGGTGCAATGGCTAAATTGTACTGCTATTTCTGTGGCAGCTCCTTCCTGTATTCCAAGGTCCACGTGGTTACTAACCATGCTTCCCACTCTCCAGCTCAG
Organism: Pictodentalium vernedei; assembly: GCA_031216915.1. NCBI lineage: Eukaryota > Metazoa > Mollusca > Scaphopoda > Dentaliida > Dentaliidae > Pictodentalium > Pictodentalium vernedei. The sequence continues at coordinate 337,709,786 of CM062296.1, forward strand.
TCTGTCTATGATTACAGACATGTGAACTTTTTTAGAAACAATCATTTTACCCTTTACGTAACATAACGAACAAAAACCATCCAGCTCTATTAAAAAATCGTAATTCAAATTTTATTATTCTTTCATATTTTGTCTCAAAAAATAGACAAAAAATGAAAATTCACAGTTATTCACGAATTTACTTTGCAAGAGTCGTATTGTGCTTGGGTAGAGTAAAGGGATAATACGTGTGCTTTGTTATCAGTACGGTGTTTTTAAAATGTACAATGTATTTATATGCTCTAAAATTAATTCCAATGTCTTTGAGCAAAGGCGAAAGAGATTCAAGGGATTTGGTTCACATACAGTATAAAAATAGGTCAGTTGGGATTTTTATTAATATTTTATCTTCGCGTACAGTCGCTTAAACTTTAACCCAACATGGCGACCCAGGCTAGAAATTTTATTACCGGTATTTTTTTCATTTTTTTTTGTTTATCTCAAAAATATAGCATATGAACACTCATTGGAACTAGTTCACCAAACTCGTTCCAGTGAGGGGTCAAAAGCTATGTTTTGGGCCGAAAGATGAAAATGTTTAGTTAATAATTTTTTTTAAAGTGTCTCCTATTTGGGTAAGGTGTATGGCCTATTTTCGCGTTGCACTTGTATTTGAAGTCTGGTCCATAGTATCTTGCAATATCTTTTTTAAATAGAGATAACTTATTTGTAAAATTCTTATAAAAAGATAAGGGTCGTGCACAAAAATTAGAATCGGGCGGGAAACCGTAAACATTTCATTTTTTTCCTCAGTCGTATAGCCAATTATATACTACTCAAAGTTTGCTAAGCACCAAATATTTAACACATCATTGTGAAATTTGCTTGTGACATATTTGCGACATTTTTGGTGAATATGATTGAGAAATGTATTGAGATGGTCCCCAGTATTTACATTAGCTCTCTTGACAGGCAGACTTTTCGTGACAGTCATGGACAGCATGTCCCCCTTGATTTTCATGATGTTTTCGTGTACTGTCTACATGTACATGACATGTGTAGGGTATTCAATCATCACTTCCACACAAACCCTTTTGATTTAATGATTGTATATGGCAAATGCAAATGTAAGCAGACATTTGTCTGAAGCAGAAATGTGGCAGGCTGTAGGGATGATGGAGCAAGGGGCTACCCATCGCCAGGTTGGTGAAGCCCATGGTGTGCACCATATGGTGACCACCAGAGCCTGGGCAAGATTTCAGCAGTATGGCACACCAGTAAGACGGCATGGTGGTGGCAGAGACAGAGCAACATTTGCAGCTGAATTCCGGTTTTTGATCATTCAGGCCCGTAGGAACCGCTTTGCCACAGCAACCCAGCTTCGCAGTGACCTTCAGAATGCATCCGGGGTAAATGGTTCGACGCAGACTATCCGGGCAAGGTTGCACGAAGGTGGTCTCCGATCGAGAAGACCATGTATTCGGATTCCGCTGTCCCCGAACCACCGCCAGGCACGATATGAATGGGTCATGGACCACGTTGGATGGACCAGAGAAGATTGACGACCTGTCCTTTTTACAGATGAGTCAAGGTACTGCCTAGGCCACACAGATAGGCGGTCTAGGGTATGGAGAAGACCAGGAGAGCGGTTCCATGCAGCCACCATTGCTTAGCATGGCCGCTACGGTGGAGGGTCAGTCATGGTCTGGGGCGGCATCAGCAGGGATGGTCGTACATAGCTCTGTGTCCTTGAACGTGGTACATTGACTGCACATGCACAGCGGTATATTGATGAGATCCTGGATGTCCACGTCAGATTGTATGCAGGTGCAGTGGGTGATAGATTCATTCTGATGGACAATAATGCCCGTCCTCATGTTGCCCATGCTGTCAGGGAGTACTGGCAGAGGGAGGGGATTGAGCATATGGACTGGCCAGCAAGATACCCTGACCTCAGTCCAATCGAGCATGTCTGGAATGAGTTGCAGCTTGCAATTTCAGCCTGTCCAAGTCCAGCCAAGAAGTGTTCAGGAGCTTGGTGCTATGCTGGTCCAAGAATGGAACGACATCCCACAAGTGACCACCAGGAACCTGATTGGGAGCATGAGAAGGCGTTGTAATTAACAGTAATTGGTCTCATACTCAATATCGAAGCCATACCAATTCGCTTCGTCAACGTTTTGGCAAATTGAAAAATTTCCTCTTTTACCAATAATATCCATTTTCCATGGTTATCGGATTCAAAAGCTACAAAATAATGTCAAACACAAATAAAATCTTAATTTCTTAGTTGGATATACTTGGTGCTTAGCAAACTTTGAGTAGTATAATTGTCATTGTCTCCCTTTCCACACGCTAAATTCGTCAATAAATTTAATATTAAAGATATGGGTATTTTCAAAATTACCTCATATTTTGGAATGTTACAAAAATTGAAAAAAAACATGTGCACATAATATCGTAAATTAAAGACATTGTTCTCTCGAGCGATCTTAAAATATATAAAGTGGATCATCTGAATTTTTGCCGCAGAATTTAAAAAAATGACTGCGGTCGCATGCACTAAGCAATGTTTAAAAATGAATGTCGCGTATGAAATCTCCCTAAACGGACTGTAGTATTAAATTATTACTCAACCTCCCTCCCCATAAATATAAGACAGAGTCGTCGCAACTCTGTATTCAATAGTGTAAAAGACAGTACCATACAGGGCGTTTAACCCTTTACTTGGCATGAAAGGAACACGAAATTTGCAAAGAAAATTCATGAGAAACAACAAGCGCGTTCCAATAAGGAGTCTTGCTAGGTTTTGGGGAAACCATTTCTTAAAAATAATGAAAATTGAATGGTGATTTTTGTGAATATCGCTGGTCGGTTTTGACATTTACTGTGGGTGAAAGGTTAATAGTAGAGCAGCAGGTAATGAAAAAGGGCCCTATTGTTTCAGTTCAGTTCAATCAGCCCGCATTCAACAAGCCATGTTATACATCAAAAAGTCTGTATAATTACGAGCTACACCACCCTAGGAAACGACTAGGGATCGAAACATTCCACCCTACCCCCTTATTCAGGAAAGTGATACACTTTCCTATTTTCTAATCTTTTTTATTTTCACTTTGTGTTATGCAACATTGTACGAAGAATCGTCATTAAATTCCACTCATGTAAACGCTCCATCGACGTTTGTCGCATTCTCAATATTTCACAACGAATATTTATCGCTTGACGAACCTACTCCATTATATATTTTTCTCCACTCTCTGTGCATTTGTGATGTTGGTGGTCGGTTCAGATACTATGGTGGGTAGTGTTAAATTGGACGAGGTCCAGACGGATCCTGATTACGATTTAGGTCACCTACTGAATGATAAAACAGATAATGAGTCAGCAGCCATATTTAAGGATAGTGATTGTAAATATTTCCTTCCGAGTGAGTTCCGAAATGAGCTTAGGGGTGCACAAGGATCCTTCTCAGTATTTCATATTAATTGCCAAAGTCTCACTGCTCACTGGGACCCTTTACACCACTTGCTCTCTGAACTCAACGACACAGAGAACACTTTCGATGTGATCGGTTTAACGGAAATCTTCAGAATCCCCACAAATATGTCATATACCCTAGAAGGATACCACCCTTTACAAACAAATTTGAGATCTATTGATGACGATGGTCATGGCGGGCTCGGTCTGTTTATAAAAAGCGATATTTCTTTTAGTATTCGAAAAGATCTTTCCATTTTTCTACCGCACGTCTTCGAGTCCATCTTCGTTGAATTAAAGTACAAAAATTCCTCCAAGGTAACTGGAGTAATATATAGACCAAATACGGCCCGAGGGGAGATATCGACCTGTTTCAATCAAAAATTAACCAATTGACTGACGTCCCGAATAAAGAAAAGAAAGCCTCTATCATTGTGGGCGATTTCAATATTGACCTCCTAAAAGTGGCGTCTCATTCCAAAACTAAATCATTTATTGATTTTATGTTTAGTGAGAGCTCCCTACCTGTTATTACAAAACCAACCAGAGTTACAGATAGCAGTGCTACGCTTATAGATAATATATTCTCCATTGATGTCTCATTTTTTTCAAAATCTGGAATAATCCTTACTGATGTTTCGGATCACTTTGGAATTTTTTATGTCGAAATTTCACATTCCAAACCTGTTAGATCAAAACAGATCTTGACCAGAAAAATAAATTCCTATACTATTGAACGCTTTAAGTCGTTGTTATCCCAATGTGATTTTAGTCCGGTTCTGGAAACAAACTGCCCAAATGATGCTTACGAAAAATTCCTTAATATTTATTTGAATGCCTATGAGACATCATTCCCTCTCCAAGGCCATCAACAAAATAAGAAATATATAAAACAGCTGCCCTGGATGACAAAAGGTCTTCTAGTTTCCGCCAACAATAAGAACAAATTTCTTTACAAAAAATTAAAAGCTCCCACTGAGGCGAATGTTAAAAATTATAAAAATTACTGTCGGATATTTAACAAAATTAAGAAACAATGCAAAGCCCTATATTATGAAAAAATACTTTTAGAAAATAAGAATAACATGAGAAAGACGTGGCAAATCCTAAATAACGCATTGAATAAGAATAAAAACCAACGAACCGTACCATCATTTTTTAATCTTGGTGATACAAAGATATATGCACCAAATCAAATTGCACAAGAATTCAATAAGTTTTTCGCCAACATTGGAATTCAGACGTCAAATCAAATATCCAAACCTCGTAAATCATTTGCCGAGTTCTTGAATTCTTCTTTTATGGGAAACTTTTTTATAAGCCCTACCTCGTCCACCGAAATCTCAAATATGGTAAATACAATGAAACCTAAAGTAAGTCAGGACTGTGAAAATATCACGACCAGTATTCTGAAACATTCAATAAATTTAGTCGCTACTCCACTTGCGCACATTATGCATAATTCATTCAGTCAGGGAATAGTACCAGACAGAATGAAAATTGCTAAGGTTAGTCCAGTCTTCAAAGCAGGTGATGAGAATAATTTTACAAATTACAGGCCAATCAGTATCTTGCCTGTTTTTTCTAAGGTTCTAGAAAAGCTAATGTCTAGAAGACTTGTAAACTTCTGAGATAAATTCGAAATTCTCTATCACCACCAATATGGCTTCAGGAAGCACCATAGCACACAGCACCCTCTTATGCATCTATTACAATATGTAGCCGAAGAAAATAATAAAAATAGTAAAGAAAGTACAATCGCCCTATTTCTGGATCTTTCGAAAGCTTTCGATACCATTAGCCATGAAATACTACTTCAAAAATTAGAATACTATGGTATAAGAGGGAATGCGAACAACTGGTTTAAGAGTTACTTACAAACTAGGAATCAGTATGTCTCTTTTGGTGACAGTAAATCTGATGTATCCAGACTAAGATGCGGAGTACCACAAGGCTCAATACTAGGACCTATTCTTTTCCTCATATACGTAAATGACATTTGCAATTCAACGAAACTAAATCTTTTATCCTTTGTAGATGATACTTCCACATACAAGGCTGCGGCAGAGTTAAACAAGCTTGTGTCAGAATTTAATGAGGAACTTCAAAAAATATTTGACTGGTGCGCATCCAATCACTTAGTCTTGAACCCTGAGAAAACTAATTATATTGTCCTTAATCCATGTCAAAAAAGAATGTAACACTCCAGAATATTAAAATAAATAATCATATTATTAATACCGGTGAACGTGCTGACAAGGATAAATCTATAAAGCTTCTCGGCATATCTATTGATGAAAAATTATCTTATAACGCCCACATATCTCAGATCTCCTCGAAAGTCGCTCTTGCGAATATGCCCTCAATAGAGTGAAAAAAATCCTTCCTCACAAAGTAATGAAAACCCTATACTTTACACTCATACAAAGTCATTTTATCTATGGAATTCTCTTATGGGGTGCCTCAAAAGCCTGTAATCGTCTTTATAAATTACAAAAGCGATCAATACGAATCATAAACAACAAGAAGTACAATGCTCACACTGACCCTCTTTTTATTAATCATAAAATACTAAAAATAAAGGATTTGTATACCTTACGCGTTTCCTTATTTATGTTCGATTGGCTAAATGGAAACCTACCAAAGTCCTTTGCTGACCTCTTTTCTACTGTAAATAATGACTATATGAATACACGCCAAACAGGACTCATACGTAGCCACAGAACAAGAACCAAAGCGCTCAACAACCTGCCTGTCTTTGCTTTTCCGAAACTGTGGAATGGATTAGATATATCCATCCGAAAAATAAGAAATAGGAAAGAGTTGAAGACAAACCTTATAACAAAAATTGTTTCCAATTAATCAGATAATACATCCTGTTCTAATCCCTACTGCCCGGACTGTGTTACTTAGTACGCCCCCGAACCTTAAAAACACCCAGAATGCAACCTGTTTGCTTTCTTTTCTCAGTTTATGCCCACAAGTAATAATATTAACTTTCCAGAAATGTTATAGTATTACACTAGCATAAACAATACAAGGTGCCGCTAAGTCTTCATTCTGTGCATGACTTGTCTTCGGAGGGGATTATTGTCTAGTATTCTCGCCCTTTCCGGTCTCCTGATTTGGTCTCAACTGTTCCAAAACTTTAAAGCTGTTATTCTCATAAAAATCAACCGAGGTTCGGATCAGTTAACCGATAAAATTTTTGAGACCTTTTCAAGAGTACCGTGCTGTAAATGATACCGTCCACCCAACATTCCCTTGTGCAAATGTCGCGGAGTGCCCTGTCTATTGGAGCTAAAACAGAAATAACAATGTTGCACTTTTGCATCATTTTCTTCTTCGAGTTTCTTCCGCCATTCTGTAGTTTTCTCTTTTCTGTCAGAGGGAAAGGCGGGAAGACAGCCAATCTGGCTATGCCTTTCCCTGCCGGTATACAAAAATTGTTATATCCCATTATCTATGTATATCTGAAATAATATTACTGTATACGAGAACCCTGTTATGATGTAACCATACGTATATATTTATCATTCTGTATTTTTGTATATTGGTCATATCATATCATAAAGAAATTCTTCTGCAGTTGACTGTAGTGTTGTTCTGTTCGTAAATCATTTATCGGTTACTATATGTCAAGTTCTGTGATGGTGTGTAGGTATGGAACTGGATACCTACTGTGCCGTACAGCACAGTAGAGTTTCACGGACATTCGAAAACCACAAACGCCAGCTTCAGATGTATATGGGATACAGTTCGATATTTTTACACTTCGCGTTCTCGATATAGCAAATTAAACCTAACAGTTCGAACAATAACCTATATCATTGAGGCAAAACATTTCTCGAACGGCAAGGTTATTTATTCACACTACTTGTTATCATTATTGTTCGCGCTTTACTCTCTTGTGATCGCGAAGATGAGTTTCTCGTATAAATGCTTGTGGAGGAAAATGATACAGTGCGCGGATCGATAAAACTATAACACTGTTGCGATAGGGGCAGCTAAAAATAGTGTCGTTGGTAGACGCAACTTAGGTTTATTGATGGAGAATATATTTAGAGTACTATTTTAAATTAACCATTCTGCAGTGCATTGCAAACAGATAAACTTGGCGAAAATCGACACTCGAGGCTTGTGCTGGAGTTCAATCGAAACATTCAACAATAAGATCTTACCTTGTCGGGCGGGACTGAGGAAGACATAGTACTCATAGAGAGAGTGGCGTGTAACTATCGGATTCTCTAAGTCACTTACGCAGGACACGGCTGGTAAGATAAGCATTAGTATACTCGTAGTCCGTGAAATGGAGCCTGCATGAAGCTGGATTTGGGGGAATTCTCTTTTCCGGGAGGTGACACCAAACTGCTAAGTGTGGAGACTTGTGACTATAAATCATTTGAGGATCAATCTAAACATCGCGAGGATTGTCCACATGGTGATGATCAATAAGTTGCAACGCATCGCTTTCTTTTGAACAAGATGGAAAGTGTCCACGGGGCGAGTCATCAATAATTGTAACATATTACCCTCTTTGGAAGAACATAATACTTTGTTTCAGCGGCCTAATACAGGAAAAACTCCAGCTCGGGTCGTTGATTTCAGTCTCCCGTACATCACCCTCGTTGTGCTGATTCATTCTTTTGTAATCAACCTGAGTTGTGTTCTGCATTTCTACCATGATTTGACTTGACATCAGTGGGTGAAGTTGATATTTTAATGAAAAATATCACCTTCGGCTGCATGTTTACATTCTTGCTTGACACTGTTTTGTGTCGAAGCATTTCATTCCCGTCATAACGTCAATCGGAACACGGATGCTTAACAATCAATCCGATGCGTTCTTATATGACGCTTTACACGTCGGCTGGATTCCAGGTTCGGGTTCGTAGCACATTTCTCAATGTCTACATTGTATCGGGTACAACAATCGTGGTGTAAAACGTCCTAAACATGATGCTTCTCACACCGTGCATGTTTTCTGTTATGACATGCTGAAGATTCGCTGTTGCTCGATTTCCAACAAGTTGAAACACATTTCGTTCAAGATAACATCCGCCTTTAAGTGCACCTGTCACGGAACACACACTAGAGTATATGGACTGTAACGCTCTGTTATATAAGATTTTACGGCCTAATCAATGTTTCTCCTGCCATATAAACTAGGATGTGCTTGATTTATTTCTCTACTCTGTGGTGTCTCTCAAATATATCTTTATTTGCTGTTACAATCTGTTGGAGAGTGTCTGTCAATCCCCAGAAAATGAACAAATCACATTATTTGGAACAACGTACTTTGGTACAAGTAGACCTTGACCACATTTGAGTTAAAAGTGCTCGCACGGACTTTGCAAAAATTATCGTACAGCAAGATTATTGTTATGTATGCCATGCTCGCCTCTGTCACTACCTGTGAAAAGCCTGTGTGTTAACCTTTAGATTTTAACCCCACTTCGGGTGTAAAGCGTCTACTGCGGTTACAAAAAATTACACCTATAGTAGGAAGTTCATCGAAATTGACCTTTGACATGACACAATTTGCCAACTTCGATAAGGCACACTTTGCGATGTTTAATTCAAACATACGACGTTTTGTGGAACAGTCTGCTATGTACAATGATTTATTAAGTTTAAAATACCTACAATTAAATATTTAAAATAAAATTTAAGAATTGTTAATAATAATTTGACTGAAAAAAGCAAGGTAAATTCAATGAACATTGACGATGCGTCTAGCTGTCAATCAAGCATCCACATGCAGCCAGTAGTACTGCCCTCCGGCGCAGATGTGAACAAAACAAACCCGTATGTTTGCGATAGAAAGTGTCGTTTTTCTCCATTTTAAGTGACAAAGTCGATTATTTATTAATAGCATGGTATAAATAAAACAAAAAGGTACTAGAGTCGGTAATCATATTTAAAATGCGTGACCGAGTAGTTAAAACCCCTATCCTTCTCGTGCTTTAATTCTGATTACCGGCCCTAGCCCCTATTTATTCTACATGTCTCCCTCCTTGAACAGGTGACTGTATATTTCCCTTCCCATTGCCTTATTTACGTTCCGTTTATATTCATTCAATACCCTGGCTGTTTTTATTCAGGTTTATACTTCTGATTAATCTCAGTGAAATTGACACTAAGGCCACACAAAATAAATTAATTGATTCTCAGGCATTTTTTTCAAATCAGTGAGGGAGGGAGGGTTTTATTTTTAATTTTTATTTTTCTTTTGCAAAAAGTGAGCAAACATGGAGAGGAGTTCGTCTGTCTTTCGATGCTCTTCATATTATCTTTGAAGTAAAAATATTAATCTATGGGGATATGTCGCGTTATAATTTATGGGAGAGTGCCTTTTGGCACTCCCCCATAAATTGTAACAAGGCAGCATATTGGATACACATCTAAATAAATATGCGTCAATCAAAAATGTAAAAAGTTTCCGGTCTCCCTGAGTTTGTACTAATATTGGAAGACACTGAAAGGCAATAAAAATGCCAGTGAAGGGGGTTTAAATTCAACGAAGGTTTGTCTGAGAATCAAAACACTTTTTAGCCTAAGGATCCAGATAATTAAATCAATGGGTAGCAAAAGCTAAACCAATTAATAAACGCCTGATGGCCACAATACGTTTTAAGTCTTATTTGAGAGATGCCAATAGCTTTAATTAATGAATTTTGAAAAAGTATTGCCGATAAAAACGCGATATATTAAGCTTTTTTCTCAACATTGAATAAATGATAATTTTTGTAATTATCGCCATTTGATTAAATAAAGAGTTATCGCCCATCCCTATATGTGTGGTGTGTGGAATGTCTCTCCCCAGACCATTCCACAAGATAGATAATGAACACAATCAATTTTACAGAGCCTGCAGTGACTTCATAGAAAACATCATACAGCAGGCCTTTGAACACCCCACAAATAGCTGCGGTAAACGCTGTTTCCCAGCAATGTTATTGTTCCTAAATTGTGCGGTATAGTTTTCTGCTCTACCTGATGGTTGATACAGATAGACAAGTTTTTAAAAAAAAACAGAAATTCCCAGTGAAAAGTAATTGGCATTGACAGTGTCGTATACGACCCTGTCAACACATACACCTTTTCGTTGGCGAACTCTGTATGAGCTTGTACTCAACGTACGAGAGCTAATAATATTCACTTTTCTGGCGTTTTCTATTAAACGTCACGAGTATTTTTTTCAAAGAGGATTTGGGCTTGACATTGGAAACTAAAAACACTTTTAGTAAACTTCAGCTCAAGGAGAAGAACCAATAATAACGGTATAGACTTGTAACAAGAGGCTGTAAACTTCGAATTCTTAGGCAGAAAAATCCCAGAAACTGCATGAATCAGACGAAGAGAATGTCAAAATACCGGCGCTTTTCTCTCCCACAAGGGGCCAACACTATAGAACCTTCACAATTGTATTTTCTAGAATTGTATGTTCTACCTGTTAATATAGCTGACTAAAATGAATCCTGATCTTTTTAAAACATATGGCAATTTGCCAAATCTTTGAAAATGCTGATGGTTCATTTTAACCCATTTAAAGTCATAACTAGAAAATACAATTCTAGAAAATACAATTTTGCTCCACACCACAATAAGGTGGGTCCGTATTTGTCGTTGTAAACAAACTAGGCTAATCAAAAGATCTACATTCAGTCCAGTTATTAACTGTGCTACTGAATAATTAGAAGATTGCATTACTTTCCAACTCATGAAATTAATTACGCTGTGACAATCATACAACCCACTTAATGTTATTTACTTTGTTTATACAATATAATAATAACACTTTGGTCGGCCACGGATTTGTCGCGGGTCTCAGATGAGAAGTCTTCAATTACCCCTGTCCTCCCACATGTCTTCCTATCCTCTTATCTCGTCTCTCCTCGCAAAACCTGGAAACGAACTGTTTTATAACATACCGTGCCTCATTCTCCCTAATCTCTCCGATAATCGTACTAACCCTCTCCTTTGTGTCACCCAGTACCAACATATCCTTCATTCTTCCACCCCACTGCCCCGTTATACTCCCAGTGAATTATTCTGTTGGGCTGATTTTTTGGACATTCTGATAGTGTTCCAGGGCCTCCCCAACTTAGAAATTACATATTTGGCACTTCTTTCAACTGTTTTTCCCAATTTTCCCCTAAGCTCCAGCGACCGCGGCCTCGGCTTAAACAGCAGTGCTCCCTCCCCCCCCCCCCCCCCTCCCACACACACACAAAAGTGCCATGAAGGTACTCTTCAAAACCTGGCATCGCTTTGTCCGCAGGTAACCCAAAGACCTATTTGTTTGGACTCCCTCTCGCCAAGTTCGGTTTCAATCTTCCATGACTCTCTTTCTGACGATTGTCTCTTTTCAGAGTCTTGTAGTCATTGTTGAATTGGCTGTTATCAATCCCTTTCCATACCCTCGAGTGTCGATGTCAAATCACGGAATCCAAATTTTACGGACTCGGTTGGGAATGCCTTATATAGCCAATTTATATGTACAGAGGGGAAATCTGATTGAACATTTTGAAGGCATATAGCTATGAAGTAGTGATACAAGTCAATATTAATGGTACAAGGCCGCAATGGAATAAGACTGTTGTAGAAAATGATAGTACAGATAGACCATAGACCAGTAGTGGCCCTGGAGCTTTGGCGATAAGATGGAAGCGGTTGGTAAGACTACATTAAATCTCATTGAGGGATTACTCATGGTCCTCATGGCCTCATACGACAAAAAAGGGATTCTACAAAAGGTATCCTCGATAGGTATCCTCGAATAATACAATACCAGGCCATAGGTATCCTCAAATACTGAAATGAGGCTAAGAGGCATATTAAATTATACCTCATTCAGGGCTTTTTCATGGCCCTCATTACCTCAAAATTCAATGAGGCTAAGAAAGATAGTAAATTAGGACTCATTGAGGGCTTTTACATATCCCCCATGGCCTCATACGACAAAAAGGGATTCCCCAGAAGGTATAATCGAAAGGTATCCTTAAATAATACAATACCAGGTCATAGGTATCCTCAAATATTGAAATGAGGCTAAGAGCAGTAGTAAATTATACCTCATTGAGGGATTTTTCATGTCCCTCTTGACCTCAAAAGAAAATGAGACTATGAAGCATAGTAAATTAGGCCTCATTGAGGGCTTTTACATAGCCCTCGTGGCCTCATACGACAAAAAAGGGATTCTCCAGAAGGTATAATCGATAGGTATCCTCAAAAAATACAATACCAGGCCATAGGTATCCTCAAATATTGAAATGAGGCTAAGAGTCGTTGTAAATTATACCTCATTGAAGGATTTTTCATGGCCCTCGTGACCTCAAAATTCAATGAGACTATGAGGGATAGTAAATTAGGCCTCATTGAGGGCTTTGTATACCCCTCATGGCCTCATACGACTAAAAAGGGATTCTATAGCCACGGGTGTTTCCCAAAAATGGGATTCCATGGGACGTGGCCATTGGATATAGAGGTGATGAGACTCGGAAAGGACTTCATTGTTATAATGGGAGATAACTCTGCATACAGATTATGGGAAATCAAGCAAGCTGATTGGTTGGTTATAATCTATATAAAAAATCTAGATAAAGGAAACTATAAGAGTACTCGGAATAGGGTCAGAACTAACAAGAATAGACCTGAACAGCTAAATATAGTAATAATAGGCAGAGCTGTTCTAACTGATAGTCTCTTCTACGCTACTGGAGTATACTCCAGAATAAAGGAACATGGTCAGATAGACGAAAACTATTGCATGTATAGATAGAAGCAGAGAATTCTGAAAGAATTCGAAATAATACAAGTTGGCGGGTTGTTTGTGGTAATTCTACGAATCGGAAAATTACTCCTATTCAATCGAACACACCCTCCGAACATACCCCTGTCTTGTTGTATGCATTTAGGTAACATAGCAACCACGTGTTACCATAGAAACCAAGATGGCGGCCTCCAGTATACAAAATGGACGGCGAAAACACGTATCACCCTAACAACACGCGCTGCGCATGCGCACCCACACCACGTATCACTATGGATATGACGTCACAAGATGGCCGCTCACGCGGGTTACCATGACAACCAAACATGGCGCCACCAGGTCACGTGACATGACGTCACTTCCACCTCCACCATTCCCTCCACCCAACGGGGCACGTTTCATACATCTCCTACTACTCAGTTGGACATTCGAAGGCTTGTTGTACTGGAGGTTTTTTCCGAATGTGACTCCCACAGACAGAATTCTGCTCGAACAACGCAAGATTTTCCGACTACTCAGCGGCCTCGAGGTTAATTCCACGGCCATGGTCGTGTTATGCGTTTTGTTCTCCTCCATGTCTAACCTTATTCATATTAGTATACATAAAATGAACAGACGGGCTTATGAGATTTTAATGACTGCGGTCGACAACAGTCTTACAGAACAGCATGCGCCACGTATTGCAAAATTAACGAAGGAAAACGATGAATGGTAGTTGGCCGGGAGGGGGTGGGGGGGGGCAGGTAGACAGCCCATCTGGCTTTGCCATCTCCCTGCTGTGTATATTTTATGCTATCTCATTGAAACTTTTATTCAATTAATGAAATGTAATGTATGAGTTTGTAACAGCTAAATAAAAATTATCTATCCATCTAATCATTGAGTTCATTCCAAGATTAGTGTGCTCACTGCTCAGCATGACCTCATACTTGAGATGATTAATTAATGAATTACTGGTTGAATACTGATTTTTTTAGACTTCTCCATTCGTGTACATTCGTGTAATTGACACAATGCCTTATCATGGCAGGTGGGGCCTACTTAAGATTACAGAACCACACGACATTGTCATTTTGTGCTGTCTTTGAACCTCAAATTATGTGTATAGATATTTAGCTGCATTCATTTAAACTGTATGGAAATATTATCAGAATGCCTTAAAACTTACCGGTACAGTCACTCGAAGTCAACATTTTGAAATATTTCCTACTCCTGGAGGGGGTGGGGGAGTGGCAGTGGGGGCACCCTTTTAAATATCCATCCCCAGTTGGAATTTTCATAAATCTACATCACCTCATTGAAAGTCTAAGATGAATAGGGCCACAGTTCCTCTCCCTCATTTTTTTATGAATTTCATCCGTGCCTCCCGCGTTTCCATTCCTTAAATTTTGAGAGCTCTTTTCGGACCTCCTCTACTTTTATTTCGCTGTACACGAAGTTCGATAAATGTTCCGCTCCCTCAATGTGGTTGTCCAATGGGATGTCCACGCTCGGTCGCTTATCATTTACCATTTCCCAGTGCTTGACTAATTCTGATGCGAATTCGTCGTTATCGTCTGTATTTCTGCCCTCTACTTCAATACTCTGTGATTTGTTTCTTCTATTCACCCATTACTAAAATACGTTCAATTTTGATCCCCCTGTCATTCGTTTCTTCCTGATAAGATTGCAGTTCCCCACCTCCCGATTACTATATTTAATCTTATTTACTTTATTCCGTGCGTGTAGGAATTCTTCCTTTACTACACTGGACTCATTACCTTCCACTCCCTTAAGTTTTCTTCTTCTCCTGTACGAAGCACATTTGGGTTTTCTGCCCTTTGTAGCCTGTTTCGGTTTGCCATTTACTCTGTACCCAAGTTCCAGTGCTAGAGCCTCAATCTTTACTATACTTTCCTTTCCGACATCCGCGAGCCTGACAACTTTGGCATCTGCTATTTCCTGGACATTGGCCGCCCCGTTTTCATTCTCAAGCTTTGATTTCAAGTTTTCATCTAACTGCGCCCAGTCAACATCTTTTTGAAATTTCCAAATCTCCTTAATATTTGTTTTGTTTTGCTTCGTGTTGGGTTTTTGTCCCTGATCGTAACTGTAATCAAGTTGTGATCACTATCCAACTCTCTAGTACGAATAGCAGACGACAATTGTAAAAAACATTTCCTCATTAAATTAAAAGTTTCATTCTTGTCATTCTTGTCTAGAATACGTAGCTTACGACCTCTCATTTGGAAAGCGCTCGACGAGCTTGTTCCTCTGAGGAGGCCAAAAGCTATGTTTTCAATCACAAATGAAACAAATAACATTCAGCTGTCGATTTTTGTGAACACTGATGGCAGGTTTTGGTTGTTACGTAAGGTGAAAGGTTAAATTACATAATATGTGATAAAGATGATCGCAAATTCGTCACGATCTGACAGGAAATTTCTTAACCCTTCACCTAACATGAAAAGCAGACGACACTTGCAAAACAAATTCTTGAATAACTATTTTTTTTTCATTTTTTATTCCCCAAACATAAGTTATGACCCCTTATTGGAACAAGCTCGCTCCATCGAGGGGTCATGACATATGTTTTTGAGACATAAAAAAATAAGAAAAATTAATTGGCGATTCTTGAGAATAGCGCTGGCCGGTTTTGACCGTTACGTTGGGTAAAGGGTTAACCTCGTTCACTACAATCGATATGACCTTCCGTAAACCTCGACTCAGGTCGATTTTAGCAAACTTGGTTCCGAGATTTCATATCAAATCGTGTCTCACCAGAGATCCAATATTTCTTTCACTGAACTAACTGACGCTTGATATTCACCCCAACTATAAAATAGTATTTTTTTTAGTACCAATTTTCTGTTACAGTCTGCAGGAGAGTGTCTATATGTCGGTTTCCACCAACAAACCAAACGTTTCTGTTCCAACTTGATGGGGTCGGATGGAGTGACGGCCGCCGTGGACTGGTCACTTTCAGTGGGTGGGCAATATTTCCAAGGGTGCAATAATATTAGCTTCCAAACACTAATTATAGGAATACTTATCTAAAATGAATGTATTGATCATTGATTAAAATTTTGCTGCTGATAATTTTTGTTACCTGGTACCGCGGGTGTGAACATCACTGCCCACGCGTGGATTACGACCAGTCCGCGGCGACTGTACTGTAGGTCAACAGCATTCTTCGGAATGAGATGACGATTTATTTCAAGGCGACCTGAAACACACACATGTTCGAGATAATAGCATCTGAACTATACAAGTCACAAACCAGGCTAGTTTGTATTGTTATACCAACGAAGCCATCACGCCGCAACCGGAGATACCTGCCGAGTACCTGAACCTTTTCTTCCTTCAACACGCCTAGACATGTGAAAATTAATCATTTACAGTCACTGAGGGTCGAAAGGGGCTTGTTCCTTATACCGCCCCTGCGCGCCTTCGGCGCGCGAAACCATTCATTTGTTGTTTGTATTGTTTCTACCTTTGGCCATTCAATTTAACGGATATGTGATCGGGCCTTCTCTCTCACCTGGCATCTATTGTTCAAGGTGTGATAATCCCTCACATCAAACATTTACCGACAGAAGTCTGTTTCTGGTTGATGAGATGTTTTGCAGTTTATTCATCTGTCGGATAGACGAGAAATTGTCAATGAGAAAACGGTAGAAAATAAAACACATTATTGCCAATGAGAGGGAAAGTGATTGATTAAAAACAGGAATAATTACAATAGAATTGCAGAGACAGAAGTAGTTTGAAGAGTAACGGAAGATGATATTAATTTCGTGAATAACTTTTAAAATGAACCTGACGATTTGCGTCTTGAAGAGTCCAGTTTAATAAAAATAATATTAAAATTTATTAAAAAGGTTGATTACATTCAGAAAGGATAGAACTTTGTATGGGATCGTATGATAAAATAGATCTCTTAGTGATCCTACAGTAAAATACTAGACTCTGACACGATTAAAGTCAGTGCGATGTAAAAAATGTGCTCCACTGTCCACGCCTGCTAGCAAGGAACACATTCCGGTCGCGTATTGCTCTTCAACAAAAAAGGAATGTGTAAGTCTTGTATGACTAATATGATACCCTGGTAGAATTACATGAATTAGAGTTCTACAATAGAAATGATTTTATTATTTAAATTTCACACAAGCAATTACTTATTGTTTACAACAGAAAGAAAATGAGATGGATTATTTGCTTTTTATTGCAAATTCTTGACATCTATAAAACATAAGGGATAATTTGCTCGATAATCTGCAACATTCCTTCTTCTAGTAAATAAGTAAACTGAATTCTTGTTAATATAGTATATTGACTATATAGGTTATATAGTATATTGACTGAACACAGATTTCCTTCTGGGAAAACTGTGTCCAGTCAATGAACATATCTATCAATGCCAGTGGAGTGTCATACAAAGTCTATATTTATCATAACTAATAATAATAATAACTCTTTGGCCAGCCGCTGATTTGTCGCGGCCCTCATAAGAGAAGGCCATCATTCCCCCTGCACCCCACTCCCTCTTCCCCTCCTCTCCTCCCAGCATTCAGATATAAACTGCTTAATAGTGTCCCTCACTTCCTCTTTTTCAATTTCTTCAATAAGCATTCCTACCCTCTCCCTCGTGTCCCCCTTCAGCCATCAATCCTTTGTTTCTTCACCCCACTTCTGCATTATTCTTCCAGTAAATTTTATTCTATGAGGTATATACTGTGGGCATTCCAAGAGAAAATGTTCCAGGGTCTCCACTACTCCAGAGTGGCACATTTGGCATCCCTTTTCCCCATCTCTCCCAATTTTTCCCCGAAGCTCCAGTGATCTTGATCTCAGTTTGAACAGCAGTGACCCTCCAAAGGTGCCATCTAGGTACTTCTCAAAAGCTGGCTTTTCTTTATATTGTAACCCCTGCAGTGATCTTTTCACGCTAGCCCCTGCTCGCCAGTTTCGATTGCAATCTTCCATGACTCTCTCTTTGACAAACCTTTTTGCCTTCTTTCATTCCTACTTCTATGTTTGTGACCTCTATAGAGTAATTGTCCATTAGTTCCCTCACATGTTTTGACCACCCCGTTTCTATATTAGAATTCCAAAATGGTATCGAGCATCAATTTGCACCACCGGTTGTCAGACAGGTTTCTCAAGTAGTTAAAGTAACACAGTTTTCCCAAATCTACCCTGTCCTTGATTTTCATCCACCCAAGCTCCCCCCTTACTGCTTCCAAAGCTGCAGCATTACTCGACCCTGTTATCCATCTGCCGGCATCATTCTGAGTACTTTCCAACTTCTTAATAACGGTTTGGTTTAATGGAATCACGTCCGTGCCATACGTTATACTTGGTAAACCCACCCTCTCCCACAGTGTTTTCCCCACAAAGACCTTGTCGAAACTATTTTTCCCTAAAAGTTTTAGTTGGTTCAGAATTCTTTTCCCCTTCAGAATCAGTTTGGCTGAGTAATTTCTGTACACCCCTCTTCCCGTTATATTTATGCTTACCCCTAGATACTCATACTCTCCCGTTTCTCCTACAGTGATTTGTTTGCTTTCCCCTTCGGGGATTGAGAACTCCCCCACTCTCCATCTCTTCGTCATATCTACTGTCTTCACTTGTTTGATATCTTTCACAGATGTCTTTCACTTTTGCTTTAATGATTTTTGTCCCTTCCGCTATGACACATTCTTGAAACGATGTAACGTTTATTCTCTCTTAAGTTTTTTAATCTTTCTGTATCTGTTCCTTTTCTGACTTTAGTTTCTTGTACATATTGCAATCTTCGCAATGAATCATATTTAACAGTCAAATATTACATCTCTAAATTTATTGATTTCTTTTATATTGCCGATTCACACAAATTATACTGATTTTAATGATACCAGAAGGCGACGTTTTAGTGTCCCGTATCTGCCAGAACTGCTTCACTCGATACATTCTCATCAAGTCCTCTCGTTCCTCAAGAAGTTCAACCTTTCAACAAGTTTCAATTGTTTTTTACTTCTTCATCTTGATCAAATCTTTAAACTGTTTGTTCATCAGGTTGGTTTATATGGAATTCATTTAGCTATTTGTATCTTTTCTCACTGCAGTTATCGCTATGGAATTCACTGTCATTACAATGCCAGTTCTTCTCGATTTCCATCAATAATTATTACTTGATGAAAAATAATCACCTGTATCGTAGCCTACAGTTAAACTAGAAGTCCTGTCACGAACTGTGTGCTTATCTAGGCTTAATTGCGCGTAGGAATTACACGCAATTGCCATATCAAATGGCATCCAAAGCACGGCAGGTTCTCCTGGCTATTCATAACAAACACAGGCAATGTTTCTGCCAATGGACCTCCGGATTTCCAGGAGGTTCATTGGCTGAAACATTGCTTGTGCACAGGCCATATGTACAGAATTTGATATCCTTACTATGGTCATAACGCGTAGATGAACGCGCAGATCGACGTGCTATTTGTGCGCATTTCATGACAGGACTTCTAGTTTTAACTGTACATAACGTTTGCTGGCATGATATGGCCGTGTTAAACATCAATATAAATAAATCTCATTGTCGAATTCTGTATGAACAACAACTTTGATCACCCCCAGAGGGCTTGAACAAGCTAAAGTTCACTTCGAAGGTTATCAGATGTTACTGGGTGAGCGAGTGGCACGCTAGTACTCTGAGTACGTCTCAAATCAGTTCTCGAGCGGAATATCCTTTTACATAATACTACAAAAATACCTTTTGTTCAAAACACTCCATTGCTTCATATGCAGTTAAAACTAGAAGTCCTGTCACTAACTGTGGGCTTGTGTAGGCTCAATTGCGCGTAGGAATTGCGCGAAATTGCCATATCGAATGGCATCCAAAGCATGGCAAATTCTCCTGGTTACTCATAGCAAACACAGGCAATGTTTCTGCCAATGTACCTCTGGGATACCCGGAGGTCCATTGGTTGAAACATTGCTTGTGCACAGGCCATATGTACAGAATTTAATAGCCTTACTATGGTCATAACGCGTAGATTAACGCGCAGATCGACGTGCTATTTGTGCGCATTTCATGACAGAACTTCTAGTTTTAACTGTAGATATAGATATACATTAAGATAGCGTCCACCTTTGAAATTCGGTTCAATGGGTCAATACGTCCAACTTATTCAAATTGAAATGTTGGAAATTATATGTGACGTCGATATGTCCAATTATATCTCTACTAGATATAAAGCCAAGAGTAATTCGTTTTGGTCGCTGTTCATGAAGGAGATGGTCTACAATTGTCGGATGAAAACAGTTTTCAATTTGTAAACGTTTTGATTTCAGCACATCTTACAAACATTTTATAGTGTGATTCATACATTTGTGCATTAACCCTTTACCCAACGTAACGGCCAAAACCGGCCAGCGCTATTTTCAAAAATCGCCAATTAATTTTCAAAATATTTTCATTTTTTGTCTCAAAAACATAGGTTATGACCCCTCGTTGGAACGAGCTCGTCGAGCTCGTTCCAACGAGGGGTCATAACCTATGTTTTTGAGACAAAAAATGAAAAAAATTAGTTATTCAAGAATTGTTTTTGCAAGTGTCGTCTGCTTTTCATGTTAGGTAAATTTTGGAATCGAATCTAGTGATGATAATTTGAATATGGCTTTTTGAATTTCAGTTTTTCTATTTTTACCACCAATCAGATAAGATTTAGTTGGAGTACGATGTTGTTTAATTCTTCTCATTTCTGATCAGTTTTGTAAATAGTTCTCTGTACTAGTCGTGAGAGGACTTCCAGTTTCAACTGTATTTGATCCTTTAACTAATTCAGATAAATAAATTATACTCGTCGACTGTTAAAGTATTCCTCAAAGCTGAGCAATATACCCGGGAAAACTATTGCTGATGTGGCATTGTTTTGTATATATTCTCATATTTTTAACATTTAAATTGAAATATCTTCATACATATGTAAATACCTTTCTTCTTTTCCGCATCACCTTCTGCAAAGACAATCTGGTTTCATACAATAAACGGTACAACAAAACACGAGGACACGTGAACAATACAACCATCCGAGAAATTTCCCTCGTGTACTATATTACGGTTACATAATGGATACCGCTGATGCATATTGAGCTCAGGGCTGTTTGTTCACAACTGTCGCTTTTTTGTCACAGCATTAAACACAGCCTTCAACAGCGTCAAATATGGTGCATATTGTACTACCTACACTTGCGCCTAAAGGGAAAAAAACTCCTCGCCAGTTTTACTGTTATGTGTGCACTCTTCTTCCACTCAAAGAGGACAGAAAGCTCCCTGTACCACTGGACTATAGTCCCCAATAGAAAACCCTTGCGTATTGCGTTTGGTAAAACACATGATAGTTCGTGTAATTATGGAGCTATCTCGATGACGTACAGGGTCCTCGTCGGGACATCTGCAGCGCCTCTTATCGGATTGGTTCTGTTGATGCTTTCCATGCTGATTTTGATATCAGGTGAAGTTGAATTGAACCCGGGGTCAGATTCAGCTGACTCAAACAACAAAAGAAACATCCTAAATATCTGCCATCTTAGTATTCAAAGTGCGAATGTACCTCACAAGATAGATATTCTTAAATGTGAAGCTCTAGCAATGATATCCTGGCCCTCATTGAGACATGGGTCAATGCTGACGACCCAACATCGAAAGTCCACATGTCTGGTTTTCAGGAACGAATACGTTAAGATCGGTTGACAAGGGGCGGAGGTGTGGCGGTATATCTTAAAAAAAGGCATCGGTTTTCGGCATAAACCTGACCTCGAACTATATAATACTGAATGCCTCTGGATAGAAATACTCCCAAAACACGGTAAACCATTACCGCTGAATGTGTTTTACCGCCCGTCCAACAGTGCAGCAGATATATGGAGTACAATCTCAAGCTCCATTGAAAAAACTAGAGACTCCAGAATAGCCGACATGATAATTACCGGTGATTTTAACGATAATTAACTTATTCCAGTTGGAAGCAGTTTCTTCGAAATTGTTAGATACTTTAACCTCACCCAACATATGAATGAGCTGACGTGCCTTACCGAATCATCCGAATCACTACTTGACGTTTTTGCCGTAAGTAACTCTTTTGTGTTTTATCCTGTGAGGTATTAGATCCCTTTTTCACCCATGATCCGTTACCATAAGCCAATTTCTACGAAGAGTGAGTTCGTGAAACCACCACCTACTTTTAAGAGACGCCTGGGCGTATGCTTTAGGAAATTACACTTGAACTTGAACAACGCCATCGTTAATGAGGAATGGGACGAAATTGTTAATAACTCTAATCTGGATACTGTGGTTTCTAACTTTACCAATAAACTGCTCGATTTGGCATCATTGCATATCCCAAGCAAACTTATTACCTCTAGGACTACTCAACCAAAATGGTTCCAAAATGACCTAAGACTGCTTACCAGACAAAGAAAACGCCTATTTCGAGGTGCTAAACGTAGCGGCCTTCCGCAAGCGTGGGGGAAATATAACATTAAGAAGAACGAAGTAGTTTCAGCTATTTGGAAAGCTAAACTCTCCCATGTTACTAAAGTTCAAAATATACTCCAAAGGTCGCATCCGCACAATGGTGGGAGGCTCTGAAGTCATTCATATGAAAAACATAATACCTTAGGGATTCATACTATCACTTATCAAATTAAAACGTTTTCAACGAACATTGAGAGGGTTGAGGTGCTTAATAAACACTTTACTTCAAAATCTACTATTGACGACTCCAACGCTTCCCTCCCACATCCTGATCCTCCACCCACCGTAATGATGGATAGTATAACACTGCACTATAGCGAGGTATGCGATGCCTTAAAATCATTAAATATATCTACCCTATCCGGCCCCAACCATATTAGTCCCTGTCTATCGCGAAAACGCAAAAATTCCTTGTGTGAGCCACTTTTAATCCTTTTTAATATTTTACTTAACAACTGTTACTTTTCTCATGCATGGGAAAAGGCCAATGTTTCGCCCGTTTTAAAAACGAACCCATCCAATTTAGTAACCAATTATCGCCCAATATATTTGATTCACTGCATAGGTAAAGTGTTTGAAAAATGTGTTTTAAGCGTCTATGGAAGTTTCTAGGTGATAATAACATCCATAGCCTATTCTAATCAGGTTTTACACGAGGTGACTCAACTGTCCTCTAAATAACCGATATATGTAATGAATTCTGTCATGCTCGTGACGAAGTCAAAGAGGTTAGAGTAGTTTCTGCGACGTCAGCAAACCGTTTGATAAACTATGGCATGTCGGCTTGATTCATAGACTGACGACAGCAGTAATTCAGGGTGAATAACTTGATCTTTTAAAATCATATCTTTCAAATAGATCTCAGAGTGTTGTCATGGGAAACTAAGCGTCATCTTGGAGCCTTGGTCCTTGGTCCTCAACTGTTCCTCGTTTATTAATGATATAACGAAAACTTTGATCAGCAATATACGTCTCTTTGCAGACGACACATCTCTTTATTTGATAGTGGAAAACCCCACACAAGGGGCTAATTTAATCAATCATGTCTTGGCTACAATAGAAAACTAAACTGGGCTTGGCTGTGGCTGGTTGAATTTAATCCGCAAAAACCCAGAAAGTTTGCTTATAGCCCGGAAAACAACTCGTCCAACACATCCTCCATTATTTTATTCTAATACGCAAATATCTGAAGTCAATAGTCACAAACGTTTGGGTGTTGTTCTTAACACCAACTGTACATGGACTAATCATATTGAACACATTTGCTCTAAAGCTTGGCCTGATGAGAATCCATAAATTTGAACTTGATCGAAGCGTGTTGGAAAAAATTTATTTTGCTTTTGTTAGGCCCTTATTGGTATATGCGGATTCGGTTTGGGATAATTGTAATGAAAATGATATTGCAAATATAGAGAAAATCCAAGTAGCTCTGACCAGGATTGTTACTGGAGCAACTATTAATGCTAGTAAAGAATTACTATACGCCGAGACCTGTTGGGATACCCTGCAGAGTAGGCGTCGTAACCATAAGCTGATGCAGTTTTTTAAGATGTACCACCAACTAACTCCTCCTTACATTGCTAATAAGGTGCCACCAAAAACCTCAGAGATTAATTCGACGCACAATCTCCGCTCTAGTGGCAAGCACAGAATCCCTTTCTGCCAAATACAGTTATACCAATCGTCCTTCATTTCAGAGGTCACCAAACTTTCCATTACAACTAAGAGAGAAGAAATCATATAGTAATTTCAAAAGTTTCTTAAATCACAATAGACGCCGTCCTCTACCCTTTTTCAATAGTGCTAACTGCCGTGTGGCCAAATATGTCACTGTAGTTTAAGGTTAAAATGTAGCAACCTCAACCACCACTTGTATTCCAACCATATATCGCTGTTACCGAACTGTTACTGTGGTGAAATTGAGTCGACAGAGCATTTTCTGATTTTCCCCCGCTTCACCTGAACGACCCTAACCGCACAATTAGCCTACTGCTATTGGGTGTTAACGTATCCACTCTACTTTATGGATGTAAACAGTTACTGCTAAGTAATGAGGAAAATCTTCCTGTATTTTTAGCAGTTCAGGATATATTCTGGCAACTAAGCGCTTCTAGTAATATATTATAAGGATGTCAGCCATTGTGCGGAAGTATATGTCCTTAAACACCAATAAATAGATAAATAAATTATAAGGATGTGTATATATGTATGTATGTGCATGTGTGCATGCATGTGTGTGCGCGCGTGTGCGCGTGTGCGTGTGTGTGTGTGTGTTTGTGTGTGTGTGCTTGCATGCGCATGCATGCGCACACGTGTATGTATGCATGTTGGTGTGTATATGTATACGCGCTATTGGTCGCAATTTAGATAACCCTCTAAGTAATAAGTATACCTGCTGTGACATCTATGACACAAGTGTATGGTTTATGTTAGCAGAAGCTATTGGTCGCAATTTTGATAACCCTCCAAGTAATAAGTATGCCTGCTGTGAGATCTATAACACAAGTGTATGGTTTATGTTAGCAGAAGCGCATTTGGATTGCTTTGTTCCCAGGTTGGCTCCCTCTTTCCTTTATCTCCTTTTTTCTTCCTTCCACTCCTCTCTTATTTTACACCTGTTTAGTAGCTCTTACCTTTCCAAATGTCAACTAGATCCCGCTATTCAGCTTGTAACTTTGGGAAATACGGGAGACGACCTTTTATTAGCATTATGCTCACTGTCGTATGTCGTCTGTAACAAATTTTCGCTATACGACATACGATATTTTATTGACATTTACTTAATTTTATACCTTCATTTTGTAGTATATTATGACGTACGTATGTATGTATGTTAAAGTTATTTTTTCTAATAAATATTGTTTAAATTAAATAGTTTTCTTGCAGAAATATATCTAAGAGCAACTTTTGTCTTAGCTGCACAGATTTACTAGCAACAGTTACCTTGGCATGTTCTTTGAAGCCAGTGTTTGTTGAAGTGTTAATTTTTTCCTGTGTGACGATCTTAAGTATCTGCACACTTTTCACTATATTTCAATGGCAACTAATTGTGTTTCATTTTCACAATAACAGAAAATTCTGAAAAAGGCTCGATAAGGATATAGGTCTGTATTGATGATTATAAGATTGCCACGCAATGTGACGACCAGTAGTATCTCCATACCACATTTCACTTGCAACTAATTAGGTTTTTTTCAGAATAACTTAGAAAATTCTCAAAATGACTCGATAAGGATATAGGCCTGTATTGGTGATTATAAGATTCGCTCTAAATGTGACATCGACTTTGCTAAACATTCCATAAAAAAACACTTCGCTTTTCGTCTTGGAACAATAACTTCTTTTGGTTTTTGTTAAGAATTGTTCAAAGATGCTATTGGAAAATATTCAATTTTACAAATATTTTCTATACTGCTTTATGTTGGTG
Organism: Pictodentalium vernedei; assembly: GCA_031216915.1. Classification (NCBI taxonomy): domain Eukaryota; kingdom Metazoa; phylum Mollusca; class Scaphopoda; order Dentaliida; family Dentaliidae; genus Pictodentalium; species Pictodentalium vernedei. Next base: position 337,735,946 of record CM062296.1, read on the forward strand.
ATGCGTTATCTACCAAAATGTCCACAAGACCCATGTCACACCAGAAGTTAATCAAACATATCAAGTGGTCTTGAATTTCCTTTTATATGAGCTCACTTTCGTTGCAACTTACCTCTACAAGAACTAGTCAAAGATTGATGTTTTGGTTCTCGTTTCTGCTTTTTAGATCTCAAGCAGACGTACCCATGATTTAAAAAACAATGACCCCCCCCCATGATTTAAAAAGAATGTTCCATGAGTCTGTAATACGACTTGAATGTGTTATGCGTTCTCGAAAGTTCCTTAACAGCAACTATGCCATGTTTCAAACTCACTTTCTTTAAAATTAGAATTCTTTTTATAATTCGTCTTATTAACCCTTTGAACCCTTGTGGCCTTTTTTTCCGGCCAGCAACATGATACGTCACAACGTCATTAAATAGGATGGCTGTTCAGTAAATGTGTGGGATAGACCAATCAATATTTTCAACGTGCAGCCCAGAAGCTACACGTTGAAAATATTGATTGGTCTACCCCAAATAATGAATATAGACTATTCCAATTGCTGCCATTCAACTAACATGGAACATACCACTGAAGTTCAAAGGGTTAAAGGTGCAACTTTTCTTCTTGCATTTCTTGCAATGTTTTATCAATGGTACAGCAGTTGTTAATGTTCTACGGAAATTATACTTTAATCCACATGCATATTGACATCCTATACCTTGATACACTAGTATTATAATAAATGCAATTTGTTCCACGCTTTAAATTCAACCTTACTACAGTTAAAACTAGAAGTCCTGTCAAGAAATGCGCACAAATAGCACGTCGATCTGTGCGTTAATCTACGCGTTATGACCATAGTAAGGCTATCAAATTCTGTACATATGGCCTGTGCACAAGCGATGTTTCAGCCAATGGACCTCAGGGTAACCCGGAGGTCCATTGGCAGAAACATTGCCTGTGTTTGCTATGAGTAACTAGGAAAATCTTCCATGCTTTGGATGCCATTCAATATGGCTATTGCGCGCAATTCCTACGCGCAATTAAGCATAGATAATCACACAGTTCGTGACAGGACTTCTAGTTTTAACTGTTCAGTCTTACAGCTGAAAGGGCCTGACTGTGTTCCCATTTGTAATTATACTACGCTGATCAAGGTAAAATGTTGATACTGTTACTTAATGTACGTTATCAAAATCGTTGTGAGTTTGTTGACAGTTTATTCGTGTTTCAAAATGGGTGCTTCGGTGTCAACAGGGAATGTGTAATCTGCCATGTCAGAAAAAATAAAGAGTTAATTGAAATCCACATTTAAGTTTATATTATATTTAAATGCATCTCTCTAAGTGTTGGGAAAAATTACTGGGAATATTTTTATATTCCAGTTTTGTAATAAAATTAGTTACAATGCAATTCCAACTTTTCAATAATGTTCGCCGTTACTTTTACATGGGATTGCCAAGCTAAATGTCCAAGATGAAAAGATACATTTGAATTCCTTAAAAAGATCTACACCATTTGCACATGCACTTTCTACGATTCCAATCGTGCATAAGCAGTCCGCCATTTGCACATGCACTTTCTACGATTCCAATCGTGCATAAGCAGTCACAAATGAAGCAACAACATCGTTGGATTCATTTGACACTTCCCTACTAGCCCAAGAACATTAGGTTTCACTAGGGAAAAAAATCGGAGAAAGCTGATTTTTTCAGGGAATGTCGAGTGTATGTCACTGAACGATTAGACAAAAGTCCCCTAAAATCCCAGTTGAGCTTTTTTTTCTACAGCCTTTTTTCGAAAACGCGTTTGAAAAAAATATAAAAAAAATCGCACGAACTTTGTAACCTCGAATTGATCCAACTGTATTTTTTGTTTACGCGTATTTCGAGCTACATAATGTCTAATATACATTTACCTAGAGGAAAATGTGCATTCTGTGACAATTTCTGCGAAAAATTATTGAAAAGTCACAAAAAAGTATCGGATTTACGCAAAAAAATGACGATTTTCCTAACGGATTTGCCCAAAGGGTCGTAGTACAGAACGGGATGTTAGTTGGACAGACGATAAAAAATCCACCACCATTTGAAGACTTTTATCATTGCTTACAAAATAGACATTGTGGAAGACCCCCTCTGCTTCTGGCCGAGTTCCCCTTTTGGCATAAAATTCGTCAGCATGAGAACTCAATTATTTTCGGGTTTGGGACCGAACAGACACGTCTGTGTCTGGCAGCATTAGATCAATAAATAATATTTACAGAATGTACAAAAATCAATAAATAATATTTACAGAATGTACAAATCAATCAACATGGATTAAGTTACATTGACTATTTTCAACGCTATATACAGAAATGACATGACCTATATACATATTATTCATCGAACTCAGAAATTTCCGACAGGACAGTGTTTCTGTGGTTGTTACAAGAATCCGAACTGCAATTACACAAACCTGAGCAAGAGAGTCCTGCCTTCTTACACCCACACCTTTTTGTACAAGCACTCTTGCAACCACAAATGATCAGATTCAGTAGGTTATCGGGGGCACATGGCTTTGTGGCTGCAGTCGGTACAAGAAGTCCATTGTCTCGCGACCACCCCCAATCCGTCGAAAGAAGCGAAGTGCCCAGCCATTGTTGGACCTGGAGATAACATCTGTAGACATGTTGTTGTGCAGCATCGCTGCTTGGTGGGAGTGAGGCTAGGTCGATGGGTTTATTCAGTTTAGATTTTGCTACATAACGCTTGTAAGTGACATATCTATATTGGTCGAGAGAGGAAACAGTTTTACTCCCGTATAAGATCAGGAGAAGTTGTTCCCCGGCAGCGGCTACTGCACTTGGTGTACTGTCATCCGCCAAAATTGTGTTGACATGCTGTTGTGAGTCGCTAGTAACATCGGAGACAATTGTACTGAATACTTTCTTCTTACCAACTCGAAAGAGTGCAGAAGTAGTGTCACAACCACTTATAGAATGTGCTACAAGGAGGTTGCTTCTATGGTCACCCATTTTGGTTGCTATTTCACTAACTGAAACTAGTAAGTTTGGGGTAATGGAATACATCATGTGAATATTACATCCCGGTTGAACTCGAGAGGTAAGAATGACTAACAAGTCTGTGTCTGTTCCCACAACGACAACATTGTTGTCATCTTGAGCGATGTCAAGTGCAGTTTCGGCTATCAGTACATCAGCATCAGCCTCGGCCTGCTTGGACTGAATATTGATAGCAGATAGCTCCTGCATTAGAAGATCGATTAGTTGGGTTTTGTTCTTGGCATTTGAAAGGAAATCGGATTGGGGTGTGGTGGCTGGTAACTCGGCTGAGATATTGATATCAATGGAATACCTGTCTTTAGATCTACGGGCTTGTTCCATGCCCTTTGTCGACATTGTACAAGCATAACCATCAAAAACAACCACGACGTTCGCCCCAAAATGTCTCACTAGATAATTGGAATATGATGTACATATGTCCTTATATGACGACTGTTTAGGCCATACAACTGCCCTCAATAAAAATCCACCATCTACAACAAACAGAGAATGTTCTGGGATTTTAGTTTGCTCGGAACCGTATGTTTTGAGGATCTTACCGAGCGTGCTTTTCTGTGTCTTCCTCATTCCAGCAGAATCAAACAATGCTGGTGGTTTTGGGGCGATTTCATATTTGAGATACTCTTCCATCTCTGCTTGTGACTGAATAACACATGTGATGCGGTTGAACAGAATTGTGGGGTCAATCACTACCTTACTTCCACGGACTTTGATGCTATTTGCCATCGATGCGAAAGACTTCACAGTGTCAACACGTCGTAGTTTGATGCTGTTGAACGTTTTGCTTACAACATTCGATACGCAACATTCACCAATTTTGCGAACTTGGTCACAGTTCACAGTTTCGTCGGCCACAAGCCCGGTCGCTATAGAGACTAATTGTAGTGGATCTCTATTCTGAAAGGGGGAATGCACTCTGAGCCAGTTCAATAATTTGGTGATATCATTGGCATCAGTCAATTGTGAACTTTGACGGAGATCCCGATGTTGTTCGCCATGACCAGTGTGAACATGAACAAAATTTTCGAGAGCATTACATATCGGAAGGCAAAGAGGTAGTCCATGTACCCATTTCGCAACAGTGCTATCGGTTATTCTCCTGCCATGTGTGAGACCACCAGGGAGCTTGAACATTCTCATTAAATACTGCTCTATGGTCTGATCAGAATATATCCCGTCCCAGAATTTATCTGAGCGCCTTATGGTAAAGTAACCTTTCTCAGTGAACAACTTCAAATCATCCTGTTGCATTATTTCTGTTAGCTCATTCATCTGCTGCAAATAGAGATGAGAACTTTTTGCGTATGCAAAATGACCATCTGCGTGAAATACTGGAATCATATTGCGAACACAATATGTGTGGAGTTCCCAGTCGCCTGTGCGCTCTGCTCTCAAGAACAACTGGAGAAGACCTATTTGCTCGTAGTATTGTACCCAAAGCTTTCCTGTGCGTCCTACGGACGCATTCTGGAGCAGTTCGTGTAATTTTGACAGTAGATGGTTGACACTTTCTTGATTGACAGCGTCAGCTGTTGTACAGTCACCTCTGGCAAGTCCACAGAATATTTCATTGACTTCTGTGCAGTCTATGTTATCTAGTGTTCGGCTTTCTTCAAACACAAGTTTTGTAATGGCAATTTGTGTTAGCAAATGGGCACGAACTGCTCTTGAATATGCATGACCACTGATCAAATGATGGATTGACCCACCAGCATAAACAGTCCCCCAAAGTTCATCCAAGCCGCTACCAGCCATGATCGAACCAATTGCCCCTAAATATGACATAATCATATGGAAGCCGCCGAGTCTAACGAAAACTTTTGTCAACTTATCTGACGAAGACACAATCTCCACTGCTTTGATATAAAGTGGTTGGTCAAACGTCACTGGACAAACGTTCAGTCCCTGTTTCTCACATTCAGTCTGTGCAAACATGAGAGCAGTGTAAATTGTGCTCGGGTTGGATGGATCAAAATTAATAAACGGAAGTATCTCGACATCACTTGTTTCATAATCATCTGATGATGTGACAATGTGCATATATCCAGCCCAAGATGGGCAAGGTACTCTCAGTACATGCGTCAAAGACCAAAGACTGTCGACTGTCTGTACATAAAGACCTGGAATGCGGAATTAAACAGCGTTTCCTGATGAAAGTCGTTCAAGGCTATTTTGCATCAAATTAAAGAGCGTTGTCTGTACAATACAAATTTGTTTATGAGTACACATCAGGGGCGTGCACACATTACATGCCAATGCATCTTGAGTGAAGGCGAACACCACATTATGTGATTTAATCGAACATGAAAATTGAAACAATGATGCTATAATACGGTATTTGAATGAGAAAAGTCGATGCCGTTTGAATTTGAGTTTAGGGGGTATGGTTAATATTTCACACGTTTCACCAGTTCATTATGGAATAAATGACTATTGTTATATATCATTATAAAGCCACTGCTTTTCTGCAATTTTTGATATATAATTTAACTCCCAAAGTAGTCGTAGATTTGATTTAATGGACGTTGTGTACCGTTGTGTGTATGAAAACAATAATTTTTTTTTCGTAATTTTGTACATTTTCGTGAATATTTCACCATTGAGTGTGAGGATTGGTACAAAGTTGGCATTTTCTGTTGGGGATATGTATTCTCAATATAATTCAGCACGATATTTATGATTCTCACCCTACTAAGGCGAATAAGAATGAGAAATATGGAGCTGGGTCGAATTTTTTTTTAAATTTTTTTTTTCATCAAAAAAACGCTATAACTAAAAAAGCTCAACTCGGATTCGCGGGGACTTTTCACACTTTATCCACAATGTGTGTCCCGGAAACATATAAAAAAAATCAGCTTTCTCCGATTTTTTTCCTCACTTTCTCATTTTTATGTCTAATGTGCCTGGACTATACCACAACTGCCCATTGATTTATTGGTATTTTTAATTTCTACAATATTTTTTTCTTGTTCTTAACCATTTTATTTACAGAAGCAAATGAAGTGGGCGTACGTCATGCTCGTCCGACCCTTTGTAGTAGTGAAGTATGTGCCAATTCTAGACAAAAAACATACACATGTTCAAGCCTGCAAATTCCCTTTTGATCGTGTCTTTTACTTTACTCCACATATATCTTTAACATCATCTATCAAGGAGTCGCACAGCTTTTTCAAGAACACAAATGGATAGCTGGCATCACATTTGCTCGCAGTAACTGTATACAATGTGATTTTGGGTGAAATATTCCACACTAACTGAGAATTTATAAAATATAAGTCATTTTCATTCTGAATTTAATGAACATGGCCGGTATTCTTTTTTTATATTCAGCCAAATTATGGTCCTTCCTCCCCATGTAGCATTTTCGGAGCCACCAGTATCTGTATCACTATACTCTACTCAAGATCATCCAAACATGAGAGCATCAAACAGCATTGGAAAACAATGTTCATGGGTGGGTGGGAGAGGGATATTCAGTGCGGGAAATAATATCCTGGGATATCTCGCCCAGGGGATGGAGAAGATATCATGTTACACCGTACTTCAACAGTTCATAAAGTATTTACAGGCCTATCTATCCGCCATTCTACCTCGAAATTACACTTCCAAACTTGTGACAAGTTGTGGGTGTGGAGATTTGAAAGACTAAATTCCTCAGAATTCCCAAATTGAATAACAAGTTAATATCCAGTTAATTGGAAACATAGAAGAATGACAATCAATCTGTCCATCGGGTAATGTGGAATCTGCGTCTGGAAAAATCCATGTCCTGTTTTACCACAATTTTATGTGTGACTAGAGAATTGACTGAAATAAATACAAGCAGCAATAAAATATTACATGTAACGTTGTCAAAAAATAGCTCTTCCAAATTTAAGGAGAGTGATGAACTTTGACCTAATGATTGTCGAAAAGCAACAAATTATTATAAACTACACAAGTAGGGATAGGATGGCCTAAATACACAGAACGACACACGCCTGTGAATGGGTTAATCTATATGTCACGAGTGCCAGCGCGGAAGGATAAAACGAGAGGCCACAGGCCTCGAGTTTATCCTTCCGCATGACACAAGTGCCATGTCGAGTAACCCATTCACACACCCGTGTCATTGTGTGTTTATTACACGCCTTCACGTTTATAAAACAATTATTAGAAGGACACTCAGCAATTTAATTGGCAAATTAAAAAAAGAACACATTTTATCGCCAACCAAATTTGCGAGTGGAACCCATGTTACTATTTCGTTTCCTGAGTTCCAATGATGTGTTCTATGTGCCCAATAAAGACATTGGAACTCAGGGGAACGATTTTTAGCTATTGCTAGGGATTCAAATTGTATTTGCGATGCGCGATTTGTAGAAAATTCCAGTGAACTTTCGCTTCTATTTAAAAATAGCCCGTCGACGATTTCTGTTCCGGACATGTGTGCAGAACGGATTTTCATTTTCCGCATGGTTTAAATGTTGCTGTAGATGGGGATTTCATAGAAAAGGCGGACAGTAATATCAAGTTCAGCATAAATATCACCAGAAGAGTTCACAACTATTGTGTTGTGAAATCATTGTTTTGTTTTCTCAAATTTCCTTCTTTCGATAAAAGGTTAGGACCACTTTTTAAATTCAAAGAGAAAATTACTTATAGTTATTGGGCATATCACACCAACAGAGAATGATATGTAGGTACAGAATATATAAAATCTAGTCATGCTTTTCATAACAGACGCTACTGGTCACATCTAATCACTTTGGGATTTTCAATTTCAAATTGTGTTCTGATATACATCACTGCCTTTAATAAACCTCGTTAATGGAAACTGCATATTCATTGTTTTTGCACAGCATATCATTTTCGAGCATTAACACGCTCTTGTGAATGACTGTGGATGTTTATTACAACAACATGACTCCGTACAATTGCCACCTGCGGCCATCGCAGGAACAAACAATATCATTCAGAAGTTCAAGCGGAGCAGGCATCCAGGACATTCATGTCGGTGTCACATTATCGTTTTCTGAATTGAATCCATAATGGCACATTTCTAGTTATGTAGAGTTGTGGTTGAAGGCAATCACGCCATATTCTGAGCGGCGGACGCATCTGAGGAGATGAAACTTGAAACTGTCGTCCGTCGGTGGCAGTCTTTTGTTTGGTATGTCCGGCTTTTCTGTTATTTTATTGTTCCTGATCAGTGATGTTTGACGTCCATTTCCAACATACAGAGTTGACATGATATTGTGTACAAGAAGAGATTTGATTATCAAGACTCGCAAGTCCAAGGCCAGCAAACTCGTCCACGTAACCTTCATATGAATGAGCTACCTCCTTCACTAATCAGAACATGCTCTTCTCGCCACTTCCATGGACTGAACTAGTGGTATCACAGCCTGTCAGACAGTATACGTTGAGGGGCATTTTCCTCGTATTTCGGTGTAGACTAGCTTGTATTGTATGAATTGGGATGTATCTGTTCTTGGTCGTGCATTTGCCTGTTCGCCCTCTTGACAGAAAAAGGTCCGTCGCAGCGATACTCCCAATGTCGTATAAAATTATGGGAGAAAACAATAAATCAACCAACAAACAATAATAAACACACCATGTGTTAATTTCCAAGACCGAACTGCAGGTTTGTCTTTCTAAGCTTAATCTCGAAGATCGAAATCCAAATATTGATCTCGAAGATGAAAGTCGAGAGCGTTTTAGAACTGCAGCACAGTCTCAGAAATATATCTACATGTAGGTCAAAATATATTTTATGAGGTATTTTATATTATAGATTCCTACCCGTGTATTTTCTTGTTTCGATAATTGTGATGAATTCCACACTTATCACCAATCTCAATAGAAGTGGTGAATGTCTTAAATGATCTTGGGAAAATGGGCAGAACTCCCTTTCCTATGCGCTGACCAGATTTCTTGCTGCGCCCTAACCCAAGTAGTATGTCAGGGGCTTTTCAGGGTGGGGGACCCTGGAAGTGACGTCATGTCACGTGACCCAGTGGCGCCATGTTTGGTTCTAATGGTAACCCGCGTGAGCGGCCATCTTGTGACGTCATCTCCATAGTGATATGTGGTGTGAGTGCGCATGCTCAACGCGTGTTGTTAGGGTGATACGTGTTTCCGTCGTCCATTTTGTATACTGGAGGCCGCCATCTTGGTTTCTATGGTAGCACGTGATTGCTATGTTCCCAAAGGCTTCTAACAAGACAGGGGTATGTTCGGAGGGTGTGTTCGAATGAATCGGAGTAAATCTAATTACCACAAACAACCCGACAACCTGTATTATTTCGAATTCTTCCAGAATTCTCTGCTTCTATCTATATATGCAATAGTTTACGAATATCTGGCCATGTTCCTTTATTCTAGAGTATAATTCGTCTACCTAGGCATGTTCCTTTATCCTGGAGTATACGCCAGTAGCGTAGAAGAGCCTTTTAGTTGGAGCAGCTTTGCTTATTATTACTATATTTATCTGTTCAGGTCTATTCTTGTTAGTTCTGACCCTATTCCAAGCACTCTTGTTGTTTCATTTAAATAACTAACCAATCAGATTGCTTGATTTCTCATAATCTGTATGCAGAGTTATCTCCCTTCTGTATAATAAAAGCCTATATCCAATGGCCATATCCCCGGGCACCCCAATTTTAGCACCCCTTTTTTTAAAACACCTGCGGCTATGGAATCCTTTTTTTGTCATATGTGCTTATGTGAAAAAGCACAATGTGACAAAATGTGATAGGGCATATCGTGTTACCATTACAACCAAACATGGCGCCACTGGGTCACGTGACATGACGTCACTTCCGGGGTCCCCCACCGGGGTCCCCAAACCATCCCTGAAAAGCCCATGACATACTACTAACCCATCTCGCAAATTGTACAACACTCCCTTTCCTGGGTGCTTGCCAGGTTTCTTGTCCCGCTCATCTCGCAAATTATATTGAAAAATTGGACTGCACTCCCTTTTCTATGCGCTTGCTAGGTTTCTTGGCCCTCCATCACCCATCTAGCTATTGCCGAGATGATAGTTTGCACAGTATCAGCAAACCATCAGAAGAATATCCGTAGTACTGAAAGGGATGGCAAGGAAATTCACCGGGAATTCAATCTAGAATTCCAGTTGAATACATGAACAGAACTTCCTTTCCTAGGGGCTTGCCCGAATTCTTGCCCCGCTCTGCCCACCTGAATATAAAAACTGGAGAATTCAGGTCTGGCTTACACGAAACAGCAAATAGGGGTGGGAATGAATCTCATTCTGGTATCTAATAAAAATTTCTCATCTTCATACTCACTCGATGTGTTGAAATGCTATCTCATCCGACTGGGTCATTGATTTTCACTTCCCAATAAAGTATTTAGCTGCAGCCTCAGATAAGCGTTCAGTGATCGAATTTCACATAAACAATCTTTGAGACAATATTGCCAAGAGAACTGAAAGGCTGAGCAATAGCTTTCTTGCAGCTCTCTATCACCACTGATGTGACAATTCAATTTCTGACTGGAAAATACGAAATTGTACAACCGATTAGAAAATCAGACCAAAGACTCGATATTCCCTGCTTGGTTGATTGGTTAGAATGTCGGTAAGTATAACAATCTCTCCGATTTCATCTCTATGTGAAAATTCATCGAAATCTTAAAATTTCGAAAAAAGCCAACTTTCATTAGAAAGACACTTGAATACTTCCCAAAACTCAACAGTTTCTCCGGAGCTTCGGTCAAATGCGGCATTTTGCACGAGCAATATCCCTTTAACGCTGTGTGCGGATGAAATGGTTTCGCTCGACGAAGGCGCACAGGGACGCTGTGGGGCAAGCCTCTTTCGACCCTCTGTGACTGTATGAGATCTGGTAGCTCCATGTCAAGGCGTGTTGGAGAAGGGAAAGGATCGAGTACTCAGCCGAAGTCCCAGGCTAGATGATATGGAGTGTTGGGTTGCCTTTGGGTGTATTGTTGAATTCCGATCGATTTCCACGTCAATGTATACGCCTGCTCGGAGCGTGCAACTTCACTCAGTGGAAACGTTGTTTTGTTCATTTTCAATATTTGTGGGGTGACTGTGGCCGAAAGTATGCCCCAGTGTCCAAAATGTTACATAATGTTTAGACCACAACGATATGTCGTTAACCATATCTACAGCCACACATCATCACTATATTCTCCAAAATTTGACATGTTACCGTGACTATACCTGTTTTGCGTTTCCTTTTTTGGAACAGTATATTCCATTAAAAACGTTGTCTTCTGATTTAGTTCATGAGCCAGATAGGCACCTAGAGGTCATTCATTACCAAATTGCCGGGCAAACTGACATGGCTTTTGTAGGGTCATGTCTCAGCTACACAAAAACTGTTTGATAGCAATTCTGGTTCAGTAGCTTTACATCAGAAATTCAAGATGGCATCAGCGTCACGCAAATAAACACTATAGATTTTTGTTAAAGGCTACAATTCAGTTTGATGTCCGATAATCGGATTATATCGCGTAAATATATAAAAGTAGACAGTTTTTTATCCTCTTAGGATGCTAGACAATCTTTGTGTAATCAATTCAGATACTTTTGTCAAAAGCTGCAACCGAAGCAGCTGGCCAAAAGGGTAATTTTGGTAAGGAATGACCTCTAGATACAAATGTGGCTTACGATATTTTGGTTAGTTCAATGAATATAACGCCAATCGAATCGTATTTGTTTTTCAACATGCAATCAAACAATCGTCAGATAAGGAGAATATAAACCGCTACGCAATAATAACCACGGTAAACGAGAAATGGTCGAAAACATGGAACACAGGTCAAGAATAATGAGGCTTGGAATGTGATGATGGCACACACAGATGGCGGAGCAAATGTGTCCAAAATTCTTCATCAGATACACAGCCGGGATCAGCAGATTAGATGTCGTCATTAGTAGCCTGATTATCACACGTGGTCAGTTTACACAGCTCAATGCAATCAAGTCCGCTTTGTATACAAGGTCACGTGTCTGGCTTATAGATCCGAATACAATCACAAGATAATAGTTCTAAAACTCCATTCGGAGCTGCATTCCCATCCATCCAATTAATGTTAAGTCTTTTAGTAGGCCCGTCAATCACCACAGATCACCCATGTCCGTCTGAGCTAGGTGATAGCGCAGAAGGCTCAAGAGATCTCTTCCAAACTGCAGCTTGATAGTTTGCCAGTTGTGAATACTTTCTTAGACAGTCTTTGTACGGTGGTAGAAGATGAGATTCAATTTTCCCTTTCTTCGAATAGAAGATGTCATATCTCAATTAACAGTTTAACTCTAGGTTAGAGCCATACAACAAACAAGTAAACTTTTCAAGTTCAAGAAAAGTGGATTCAGGTTATTCCCCAAAAGATATCAATTCTTGAAAAGTTTCACACAAAAATGGATTTTTCTTTAGCATTTTGACTGCTCCAACATTACCGCGCCCAGCAAACAAACTGACAGAGTCATATCCACTATAAGCATGTAAACCAAGAACCGTCGGACACAACTCCTTCCCCACTGGCGATTATACTTGATTAACGTTCACTTATCGGGTTCTTGTGAGTGTTCCACTTTTTACGTGCAATGGTACTTTTATTTTTCGTACAAACGACAAACAAAGCGCGAGATTACAGTGGACTTGATTCCGCGTTCATGGGTGACAATGTGGGAGGCGTGAAGCAACATTCTTATGTCATCTTCTTCCTGAGAACTAGTTAATTCCGAGATCTTCAATTTTTCTCCAGGTGACACCTGATAACAGTCTACACTGACAGACACAATGAGTTTTTGAGTCATCAGTTTCCCATCTTGCGCCAATTCATCGACTAGAAATTTAACTACGGCTATCTTATTGTCATTTCCACGCAAACATTTTCTCCATTGTCTGATGTGCTGGCCCTTTGTTATATCTTTATAGCTGAGACTGTCTACCAAAACTCTCCTTTTACGCTCGAGCGCTTTGATGCTACATTCTTTGTTTTTGTCAAAAAAAACATCTACTCTCTGACTGTTACTTGATTCACGCATCACAGACTGCAGCAAAGAACTAGCAATTTGACCATATGTTTTCTGATCACCGGAACTTTTCTGGATCAGGGCAATTCCATCGATCACAGTTGCTCGCATAGCCGGAATAACATCGGCAAATGTCACATTTGGCTGAAGCTCTTTTGCAAGTGCTGATTTGTTGGTTTCCTTCATGTTTCGTCGGCTAATGCAAGCGTCCATGGCAGTGGGCCGAGAGGGTGACAGAAAATATCTCTCAGCTATAGATCTTTTCTTGACTTAGCTATGAGAATCATGCGGTAGAAGAGATTCTTGCCTGTGTGAAGAATAATTTCTTTCCCTCTCTCCGATGTAATTTTTATGGTCTGCTACAAGTTCGAAAATGTACGCAGCTTGTTCTTCGGAATGACATCACAGAACGCTGACTTCTGTTCCTCAGATGTTTCAATGCGTTCTTCCTTGAATTTAGTATAAGTGTCGGAAACCGAGCTTTGTCGTTTCTGGGGGAAGTAGGAGTTTTGCCTGAACCCGTGCGTGAACGTAGACCTCACCGTAACGAACACGTCCGCTTTCGTTTTTATTGGGGTGGTTCTTATCCTGAAGAGGTCAGTAACTTTTCGTCAAAAAGCATGAATCAACAGGGTTCACCAAAAAACAACAATTTTGATACATATATATATATATATAAATGAATATGATAATTTGTGACTTACATTAAATCCAATGAATCAGAAAACAAAACGTCAATCATCCCCTACCCACACATTTTTGAGTCACTTGCGGGCCCGCATTCTCTGTTGTCGCTGGTGTTTGTTCTTTGGTCGCCTCTTCGCTTCGCTATTTCACTGCCGTCGCACGGCCACTAACGTATTGTCACTTCACCGGACACCTTTGCTCTAACATGTGGCGGAATGTCATTGTACCATTGCCGTTGCACGGCCACTAACGTATTGTCATTTTACTATATCGCTTTCCCTCTAACAAGTGATGGAATGTCATTCTACCACTGTCGTCACACGGCCACTAACGTATTGTCACTTTACTGAACGCTTTTCACTAAAGCAGTCCCCACCAATGGGGTTAAACTCTCCCCTACGTTCATTTCAGAATAATGTTCAAACAGGCAAGCCTACTCTGCCAACGTATGTCTAACCTTTTGCAACAAGTATGCCTTCTTCCTAAGCACTGATAGCTCCCTGAGCTCGTACTTTCTTTTTCTGATCCTACACTCAGATATGGCCACCGACTTGGCCAGCGACTGCCCCTATTCTAAATATGAGCTCTGTGCCCCCCCCCCCCCCAACATTACAACGTGCCTATACTTTCGCACCGATGCGGCACCTCCTCTAATCTAGAGCATGGACATCCACAGCTCTTACGGCTAATGATCCACAGCCTCACAGGCCTTGAGCCTGGCAGAAATTTTTCGAGAATTTCCCGATTTTTATTTCGATGGTCAGAACATTAATTATCAGTTTACTTGCTTCTCTTGAACTTGACCGCTTAGATCTATCTCAGTTTAATATTCGCTTTAAAGTTCCTCTGAAAGATCCGCATTTCGGTATATCCTGACATTCGGTGACAGGCTGGATGCCTAATATGCGTGTGTGTCCAGAATATTTGCGATGTACTGTTCTTACAACAATTACCTATTAACTGGCCAATATTACACAGATAATGACATCAAGAGAACAATGGCCTCTCTCAGTTCTTTAATCAGTTATCAGATAGCCCGTGTGGCGTTCAACAAATGCGCAATAATGGACATTAAATTTCATGCTTAATTAGCAGCGCTTGAATTATTGCTGGTTTGTTCAAGTGACAAACCTGTTTTCGGGGTTCGCCTGATATCTAGCTTTTCGTTTTATGTTTAGCCCAGTGAGAAATTTTATCGAAATATCGCAACTCTAAGCTATCACCTTGACAATAAGCTTCTTTGCCTTTATTCAATGCTTCTTTCACGTCTGATGCTACAGCTTGGGGTGCAACTCTCGCCGTTGATAAACTAGTCCACTCGTCGTGCCCATCAAAAGTGTTCACCCAGTTTCGTATAACATACACAATGGATCGAACTGCTGTTTCGTCTCTTTTCTTTCTTGTTGCACTCAATTCCTTGTTAGATATATCCAACATGTACCGGAAAGAATACATATATGTGCAACGTCAAATAGTAGCGCGACACTGCACTTTCCCTCAAATTAACCCGGCGAACTTCACTCGTACATTTTATATCTCGATTAGCAGTCTCTTCTATGTTCTGGTCTACGGGTATCCTACCAAAAGGATTGAGGGATCCAAGCGGAACAGAGAAGACATTTTTTCGCAAATATTCGTCAACTTCAGGGTGATATTTGGTAGGTCTATCATGTCAGCCAAATATACGCTCAGGTATCGAGCATAATTGGTCCTATCATAAGCAAAACACCACGGTTTTATCATTCTCACCGCAGACAAATAAAACTTCCAATCACCCTCCCGAGATGTACGTACCAACGCCAGTAGACCCTTTTCAACCATGTCCAAATAAGACATCCAAAGTGTAGAAAGAGGGCCATTACATTGTCGAAGGGAATCTATAAATTAACAAAACTTATAATGGATTGATTTGAACTCATTGCTTGTTGAATATTGCTTTACTGCATTCCATTGGATATCGTCTTCTTACAAAGACTTGATAACAGAAGATGCCCTCTCGATCAAATTTGGCTCCTTGGGATGTGTAGATTCTAACCAAGACAATAATTCCTCCCATACTAAACTCATCAGGGGTTCGTAGACATATGTATGAATTGTCAGTGCCGTGTTGTAATGCTTCCCCTCCATCACAGCTATTGACGAATGTTAGGCCAATATCCCAGTTTTTGTGCCGAGATCACGCTGTTCAACGTCTCGAAAACGTTTCCCAATTGCTCCGACGAAATTGCAAATCGTCTGGAAGGTTCCCATTCTCAAAACTATCCTTTCAAATTCTGACTTTATTTTCCACTTGATTTCAGAAACTTTTGCGTACAAAGCCTGATCAAGAACAGCAACCAAACGTTTTAAGTCAAGTTGTTTCCGTATTGCTTCGGATTGTTTTGCAATTTTACATTGTATTGACCCTGTTATGGTCCGGAACACCTTTTCTTTCAGTGCCACAAGGTTGGCCGCTGTTGTTGATAGATAACTCTGTTCGTTGAGAGTCTATACTCCTCTTGGTTGATTGTACATGTGGGGGATGGGGGAAAGTTTAGGGCCGAACGACACTGCGGAACCGCTGTTCCGTTAACCCTATGGGTAGTTCCTGTTCCTGTCATTGTCTCTTCTAATATGTCTATATTGTCCCAAGCAAGAGGGGTGGGTATACACCTTTAGCAGAGTTGGGAAGCACAACGCCTTCATCGGAGCTCTACTAAAATTTTCTTAGGCATATAGCAGTTTCATTCTTTTCATCTCGGGAGTATGAAATAGCATGTCCTGGTCTGTTAAGAGCCGTCAAAGTTTCAACATTTCCTGTGAGAGCAAGTAGAATATGCTGCTTAGTTTTTTGTTCTCCATGAGTAACCGCATATATCATGTCCTGTGAGAAAGAGTTTTTGTTTTGTGTGTGATTCTCCGGCTAGCAAACAAGTAACAAATAGAGTGAGTTCCTCGGGAGGGTCTGGTAAATCATTCAAAGTCTCTACATATATTGACCAGGGTTTAATGCACTCTCTATTTCTTATTCGATTTCTTATTACATCAGCAGCGCAGTTCACAGTTTTGCTGTCATCGTTGTTGTTTCCGTACAATTTCAATTCACGTACAAGTCTCCGGTTCTCTCTTGCTAAATCTTAGTCAGTCATTTTCATGGTATAGCCAGTAGTTTTCCGTTTATTTCAGGAAAATATGGATAACGTCCGAAGATTCCATCTCCAAATTCCTTTTGAAGTGCGTTTTAGTGCTTGCTGTAATATCTTCGATTCCGTTCAGTCTCATACAGTCGAACAAACGTTCACTTAGTTCCGTACATTGTACAACCCGTGGTCTTTCTAAAGATCCAACCGTATGAACCGGAATAGCTCCTCAAATGCTGACGCTTCGCACTGTGCCTAGTGACTAGCTTCATCGGCTACCTGCCTTCGTTTTCGATTACGTAAATCCGCCGGTGGTAGTACAAAGTTCCTCTAACATGACCAGTGGTAAAGTGCTTCAGCTGCCACTATATCGCGCGATGTGACCGCCATTAATCTCATCTGATTTTTCTACCGACATACGTGTAAGGTTTTTGTCAGGTCTCAGATCAATGCATAACGCGAGTTGTTCCTTTGCCCCCGTTCCATTAATATACTTTCTGTCTTTTTGACAGAAAATGCAGATTTTCTCATAGACCCTGCCACTGGAAGGTGTTCACGTCGATTGTTTACTTAACGTGGGCTCATTCAGCTCTCCGCTCTCTGTAAAACTATTTCCAGTCCCATTTAAAGTTTCGGGTTCTCTTTTGAGGGTGAATCAGCACCTACATACTCGGTGCTGATTAGCATTTACTGGAATGGTATCATCCGGAGTTGCATCTGCTTTATCTAAAAGTTGTTTTTGTTTTCTAATCCTCGCCGCAGCAACCAAAGCTTGCCACGAATCTAGATTCTTAGGTTGCACTAGATTAGAAAGCACGAAAAATGTATGATGCAGCTTTCTAATTTACGTCTTTTCTTTGCAGACGCACCCTCTCCAAGAGACGTTTCTGATGTTTGGTCTTACTCATTGCTAGCGACATGCGCTAATATCTGGATAATTCCTGGCACTAACGGGTTTCCGTAGATTTTCTATTCGGTCGGCGGGTCCATTGTCTGAACTAATTAGCTGGCACGATTTGCTTTATGCTTTTAAACTTGAGGTGTGTTCTGTTATTAGGTTGCTGACTTCAGTGTATATATTTTTTCGATACCTAATTCTTATATAATCATTTTGACAGTTGTTTTTATTCCATTTAACGCGGCGTTACAATAATTTATATCCTCGCGTGTAACCGCCTTTAGTGGTTAACAACAACAGTGACCTTGGCGTCATGTTGAAGTTTCGGTATGGACCGCAAAGGCGACAAAATGGTGTGGCAATTCTAATAGTTTTTTATGGTATATTATATATAATAAAACTGCCGCTTTCGGAATGCTTGTATACATTTTTTTAATTCAGTGATAGAATGCCTTTCGAATGATACATATTTTATTAATACAATTTGCCCGGCAATTTGGTAATGATGACTCATGAGCACGCAGGCTGGCTCATGGACTAATTCATGTAACTCTTTTTTTTAAACGACACAGGCACTAAATTTCATACACTGTGATTTCTACATCTTTTAAACTGATCTCTGCTATTTTCCTTCATTTTAAATTTACGCCTCCGATGCCAATTTTGTGGTGTTTTTTCTACATCTTTTATTTTCAAACTCATTTTCAGCCCCAGGCTTTCGAATTTTTGAGGTTGGAATTTCCGCAAAAAACATATCTAAAAATACATTGCCATCCTCGAAATTAGGAAAAGGTATACCCGGACGTTGAAGTGACATCATAGGAGTCATATGGTTAAAAATAAAAACACCGTGGATTTTTTCTGAAATTTGTGTGTCGTAGAGAACAAAAATGAGAGACAGTTGTCTTTTGTTTTTCGATGTTACGCCATTTTGACGTTTTAACGTAACTTCAAACTTTTGCCCATTTTTTACATAAAAAACGCTGTCGTCTCATTCATTCAACTCTATATCTATAAAAGATACAACAATCAAACTTCAGGAACGTTTCTTCTACTTATTTAAAGGTGTTCAAAGGTCTTTTTTATTTCAATTTTCTGATGGCGATGCAAGGCTGAAAACTTGAAAAATAATATTTTATTTCAACATTTTGAAATAAATGACATTATATTATTAAACAAATAGATACCTCAACTTCTTTGTTGGCCTGCTCTGTGGATGGGCCTACTCGATCAGGGCTTGTGCTTTTGGGATTTCAAAAGCTTATGTTTATTTTACTGTGAACGTTGTAGTTGGAAGCCACAGTGATATTCCTTTGCTACCACCTCGGTATAGAGTTGATCTGTGGGTACGATCTTAATTTTTTTATCTGTAGTTGTCATTGATAAAAGTAATAATTCTGGAGCTTTATACTGGTATAGGTATTCACATTTACTTTTAAACAGTGGCGGCGCCAGAAATTTTTTTGTGGGGGGGGGGGGGCAACTAGGGGGGCAGACTCCCATGAAGGGGGGCAAATACGTAAAGGATCATATCATTACTTTGTTATGAGGTAGTACAAACTTGGACCCAAAGTCCGTAATATACTTTTTTGGTTTGGTACGTCCACAGGACGTACCAAACCAAAAAAGTATATTACGGACTTTGGGTCCAAGTTTCGACTAAATGTAATGGTAATTAGCGGTCCTCCTTTCAAAAAATCCTGGATCCGCGTCTGGTGGGTCTGTGCGTGAGAGAGAGAGAGAGAGAGAGAGAGAGAGAGAGAGAGAGAGAGAGAGAGAGAGAGACTCATAATGCCCGTCTGTCATAATGCGAAATCCACGAATTTTTGTAGACAAGGGATATGGATAGACATGCCTTTGTTGGCTCATAACTTAATTATAACTTATAAGTATCTGCATCCGAGTCTTTAAATCTCTACTGCCTGGATGTGTTCATCAGCTAGCCTGAGGCTTTGGGCTAAGTGTGTATGGGAAATTATTGGGAATAAAAAAAGAGAGGGGTGTGTGTGTGTGTGAGAGAGAGTGACTGAATGTGTTTGTGTGTGAGGGTGGATGGAAATGCATGCGAGATGGTTGGGGGGGCAACTGGGGGGGGGGGGCAAAGCCTTCGTTTGGGGGGGGGGCAAATGCCGCCACTGCTTTTAAAGCAATAAGTAAGCTTGTATTGGCACCCCGATCTGATGATGCAAACGACAGATAATTCATTTCAATTGTTATAGTTGAATTCCGTCAGTTTGTGTAAAAATAAAACCTTACGCAGTGGAAGGCTCCGTCATTTATAGCATTGCAGTCATACCTACTTTTGTGCAACCATTTTTTTTTCAACTCTATACTAATGGACAGGTCTTGAATACGGAAGAGAAAAAAAGGTGTAAAAAACCATTTGATTACTAACTGTTTAACTGGTAGAGTGCAGAAAGCTCATATCTGGGTTTTATTCTGACGTTCAGGCACAGCAACTTAAATTCATTGGATGTGCTTTATATTATCTTTGGAATGATATTATTTAGTCTGTTAGAATTTGCCTTGTTACAATTTATGGGTGAGTGCACACCGGCACTCTCCCATAAATTGTAACAAGGCAAAGAAATGTGAACAAAGTTTGATGACCAAAAATAATTTAGCACTCTACCAGTTAACCCATTGAACCCTCGTTGTGTTCACTTCAGTGACATGGGTCAGTTCATTATCAATATACAGGGAGGTAAAATAGTGACTGCAGTCTGCAGCCGTCCGGCTACAAACTGCATTTATTATTTTATCATCAATGCCCCTTGTATAGACCTCTTATAATAAGACAACAGTGGGGCGAAAGTATGCCTTGGACCGATCTATCTGTCTTGCGAATTCAAAGGGTTAATTGCACCGTCGGATACGTACATGTTGTTTATGTTTTTTTTTGGGGGGTTTTTGTTTTTTAGTTTGTTTTTTTTTTTTTTTGGTGGGGGGAGGTTGTTTCGCCAGTGGGCGAAAGAACGCAATAACATTCATGGAATACGAAAATTATTCATCAGGTTATGAAAAGGTTCCCTCAATCAACCATATCCAAGCAGATCGGATATCATATTAAACAAAGTAAATTATGTTGATTCGAAAGGGTTATGGGTTGACTGAACCGAAATCCACACAGCTAATGAAAACATTTTTGTTTCAGGTGACGTCTCAGAAATTTTCCAGGACTAGGCTTCTACAATGCATATTGATGACATAATATCGGCGGTCGGCGAGTTTGGACGATACCAGCGCCTTCGGTACCCCGTTGTTGCATGTTCTTCACTTTTGATTTCGCTACAGATAATGAGTATGATATTTTTAGCTGGCAAGACAACTTTCCATTGCAGCTTGCCCGAGACTAATTTATCGTCCTTAAGCTTTTCTAGTCTAAACTCCAGTAACATCGCTGGCTTTCAACAACTGGTTCTTTCGACTGGCTCCCCATGTGAAATGTACGAATATGACAAATCTTTACAGATATATACGGAAGAATATCATAACATGTCAGCAGCAAGAAGGCGTATATCGGCCCTTAATAGAACTGATTGTTCACACGGATATGAATTTGGAAAAAGCGCGCAACAGACTACAATAGTTTCTGAAGTAAGTACCTGTGCTAAAATCGTAGAATAATGATAACGCCCAAATATACTTTATATCAGGTAATTATTGATAGTCACTAAATGCGGTGTTCGTAATCTCGTCGGGAATATACACAATGTTTGTCTGAGGTTCTGCTTCAAGTTTATTCAATTTACAGTGATTAGTAAGCATGTTATACTACTTATCATTACACCTCTCCTTGGCTCAGTGGCGCAGATATGTGGGTTAACCTCCGGAGCGGCAACTTCGTAGCCTCGCTGTTCTCAAATACTCTGAAGGGATCTTTAGTCTGCAGGAGGCAGCCATTTTATGTCCGCACCCGAAAGGATGGTACTCTGTGACAGCATCAATCCCCACAACTGATGCTGACAGATAATGTTCGGTCACCTCGAAAACTTTCCCCGACCGAGGATAGATCCCGAGGTCTCTGGCCTGACAGACCAGTGCAGTTATCCATTCGGCTACCACTCCCTTTCAGTTTTATCGTCTACATTGATAACATTGTTGCAGAAACCATTGCAGGGCTTATATTTCGACGAGAATCACTAGACTCTATTCACGTAAAGATTCGCGCAACAAAACTAGTGAGGATCCCCGTATATTCTCGCCTTACCCCTGCTAGGATTTGCGTGAAAATAATTTAATTAATTTAACCCTTTACCTAACATAGCGGCGTGAAATTAACCAATCAGTGCATGGCTATCATGACCTGAAATTTAATGACACTTTGTCAATAGAATTGTACAAATATGACTGTCATGGGAATCGGCTCAATGAGCCGGTGTGACAGGAATGGAAGTCCGTAGGAAAATTAGTCCCTCTGGACAATTATTCCGCGGAATTATAGTCCTAGGTCTAATATTTCTAGGAAT
This sequence comes from Pictodentalium vernedei, assembly GCA_031216915.1. Classification (NCBI taxonomy): domain Eukaryota; kingdom Metazoa; phylum Mollusca; class Scaphopoda; order Dentaliida; family Dentaliidae; genus Pictodentalium; species Pictodentalium vernedei. The sequence goes on from CM062296.1 coordinate 337,758,183, forward strand.
AGTAGTCCGCCGGACTACTATTCCTAGAAATGTTAGACCTAGGACTATAATTCCGCGGAATAATAGTCCAGAGGGACTAACGTTCCTACGGACTTCCATTCCTTTTACACCAGTTCCAATGGCATCCATATTTGTAAGGTTTTATTAGTAAATATTGTTTCTTTTTTAAATATTATCAAATTCAGGTTATGTTTTAAAAAGTAAAAAGCTTGGGTAAAACGTTAACTACAGTGATTCAACCATGGTGACCTCATGGGATCCTGGGGCATTCACAGCCGGTATGGATTATCGCAACCATTTGAATCCAAATGGGTTCTCTCAAATTTAGAGGAAATATAAGCCCTGCATTTGAACGACACTGCTGTGGGACTCTGCGAATCATTTGATGGCCTATTGTAGGGCGTTGGGGGGGAGGGGGACTGTGAACCTGATTTGTTTCGAATGTGGCGGCGGAAGTCCCGACTTGTTAAATACTCTAAGGACATCGTCAAGGCATGCCCCTATAGGCATCGAAGAAATGTCTTCATAATGCAGTTGCATTATTACCCAGCAAGGATTATAGTTCAAACACAGGAATGGGTGCGAGAACTCTCGATACTCGGCGAAGCACATGACTAGCCGCCAGCAATAGTTCATCGTCGACATTGATTGGAAACTTTATATTTGCTTCCCAAAATGGTAGTGATAAGCGAGGCTGAAATTAACATAAGTGCTGGCATGGGCGTAGATGCTATTTATGTTGCACTCAGCCTTTATTTTCAGCATTATCTGTGTGCAATTTTCTTCTGAACTAAATATTTTGTAAAATGACGTAAATTACAGATTCCAAGCTATCTTTTCGTGAAAAGACTCGAAAGGGAACAAATCGAGATATCATTTGAATGAATTTTTGATTACATTACCATCAGGATTGCAGATTCACCACATTCGAATTTTTACGATTTCTCCACATATTTCCACTATTTGTGTTAATATGCTTATGTCCTTAATGTAGAACGAATACTTTTTAATTGGAATGTCTATAACTGGAGCACAAAGTAGCATCTGTATATCTTTGATGCAAAAAAAAACCCTGAAAAAATTCCGTTTTACTTGTCGAATCTAGGGGGCACCTACACTTGTAAACCTTATCATCTGGTGGGCAGTGGCGGCGCCAAAAAATGTTTCAGGGTTGGGGGGGGGGGCAATATCCCAATGAAGGTGGCAAGTCCGCAGGTGACCTTGTAGGATCATTGCATCATAGCATTGAAATTGGCCTCCCGGGTGGAATTAACTTATCCGTCCATGAAGAACGGTCTGTGTGTATCTTTGGCAGGATGTAAAATTGTCTTGTTTGTGTACTGAGATTAGCTGTTGGGTATATCAATTGTTTTGTTTTTTTTATTTTTTAAGATCATATTGAATTATTCAATAATACTGTTACTGGGCCAGATAGAAGTTCGATACAAAAACTTAGTCTCCTATGGTTTGCGCATTTTTAAAATGTTTGTGAAGAATTTGAACGTCTTTTGCTCTCTGGATTCAAAAAGGTAATCAAAGAATCTAGATGACATACTGAGCTCATTACATAGAAAAGGCTTCACGAAAACGCAACGATATGTGAGTAAATTTTTCCGCTTTCAAAAGGTTTCCACATGAACACTAACGAGTAACAAAATGTGTACACTTTCGTTCAACCACGGTGAACGCACCATTTGATTAAATGAATTACTTTAAAATTTGAGAAGATTAAATTCTACTTCAGAACCAACTAACTCACAATATTACGAACTGGCGCGATCATAGAGGGACAAAACAGTCTCCTCGTTTCTTATTGCCAAATGACTTATTGCATGTGAAAGCTAATGTGTATTGCATTTCTAAAGCTACAGTCATCAGATTTGGTACACTCCTCAACGGTAACTTCCAGTCCTCTGTTGATCTTGTAAACGTGGAGAACGTACAAAATATGAATCTGATGAACATGACCTGTTTATCATTGCACGAACGAAGTTAGACATAAAAATGACAGTCTATTCGCTATTTAATTCGATACTGGTTTGAATGCACACTTAATACTCCATCATTAATACTTTACTTAACAATATGGAAAATAACCAGACTGCTCATAAAAAAACTCCTTTTAAATTTTATATTTGTTTTTTAATTTTTGCCCACAAAACATAGTTTTTCATACCCCATTTAGGGGTCCCTGCCAAGCTTCCAGACTCGATTTCATTTAGAATCTTACGTTGCTATTCGGTTCGATTCAAAATCGGCTGCCCGCTTCGTTTCCTTTCGAGTATTCCACGGGAATATAGCTTGTCAGCAGCCATCTTTTTGTCTCTCAAAACGTATAATTTAGATGTAAATTGTACAGAAAAATGCTGAAAATAAACACTGAGTGTAACTTAACCCTTTGAACCCTAAAGGCCGGTTTTCCGGCCGTGAAACATTATAAGTCATACTTTCATAAAGTAGGGTGGCTCCTAAGTTAACAATAGACACGATCGAATCGAGATCCGATTCGAAATGAGTGATACGTAGGCCCTAGCATCACTGAAACGAGCTTGTTCGAATGCGGTATCATAGGCAATGTCATAGCAGCCAAAACAGGACGCTTTTAGTCAGTCAAGAAAATGTTTTCTGCGAGTGTCCTTTCTAATCGTGTCAGCTTTGGAGTTAGGAGTTATGAGTTATGGCGTGGAGCAAAACCTCACTTCACAAATGTTTTAGTAGTCATCCACTTTTCATGTATGTTCTACAATGTACATTCCAAATGTTCGATGGAGTAGCCTTCAGGTCCCTTTGCTGAAGGCCTCTTCCGGCAGATGGATGAAGAATTGAAACTCCAGACCCTGTGTACTTCTGACACATAAGAATTCATTTCGTTTAATTAAACAAAACACAAAATTACTTTACTTGTCTTCACTGTTCGAATTTTCACACGGCCTTTAAATCAGACTATACAGTACTGTTGCCATGGACTGGTCGTAATCTACGCGGGGCAGTGATGTCCATGCATGCATTTACCAGGTAATAAAAATCATCATCAACACAATTTTAATTAATGAAGCACTAGCTTGTACCCGGTGCTTCATTAATTAAATTTTTGATAATTATTCCAATAATTACAGTTTGGAATCTAATATTATTGCGTCCTAGAAATATTGCCCACCCTTGGAAAGTGACCAGTCCACTGCAGCTGTACTATATATTACTTATTTATTTTTAATAACTGATAGGTTATTTTATTTTTTATTCATAAATATGCGTTTTTAGTTTAATTTAGTGTGTGATAAAGCAGCTTTGAGAAGTACAGCACAGTCATTATACTTCGCAGGTAAACTGTTTGGGATCCCTTTAACTGGACACTTGGCTGACAGGTAAGTATATTAAAAGACATAAACATGGCCAGTCGTTTCGATTACAAATTTTCTTGGTTGTAATTGAAATGTAGAAACAGACCCTTAAGCCATATATGCACCCTACATATTCACAAATGCATACTCTCACACACGCACGCGCTAATGCGGACAAACCCAACATAAATACATATAAACAAGAAAGGAAGTACATATATCTAGTTTTCACCCGCAGAGAAGTATGTATCGTCCAAGCTGGCCAGAAATTGCTGGATGTCAAATTTTTAGACAACCTAGCCATTTTGTGCCAACACATCGATTATCGATAAGGTTAATCAATAATCTTACACCAATAGCCGACGACTAAAAACATTCATTTTTGCCTCATGAATATAGCTTCTGACACATCATTTATGGCCGTTACCCTAGGTGGCCAACTCGCTCAACTATATTGATGAAACCACTGGTCTTGAGTGAGCAATAGGAGATGTGGTAAACGGGGCTCATTGGCAGGACCCTGGAGAGGACCTCCGGAAGTGACGTCCTGTCACGTGATCCAGTGACGTCATGTTTGGTTGTCATGGTAACCCACGTGAGTGGCCATCTTGTGATGTCATCTCCATAGTGATACGTGGTGTGAGTGCGCATGCACAGCGCGTGCTGATACGTGTTTCCGTCGTCCATTTTGTTTACTGGAGGCTGCCATCTTGGTTTTTGTGGTTGCTATGTGACCCAGAGGCGTCTAACAAGACAGGGGTATGTTCGGAGCGTATGTTCGATTGAACAGGAGTAATTTCCCGATTCGCAGAATAACCCAAATAAACCCGACAATCCCTCCAAATCACTGAAATTGACTTTATTTACTACGGATTCCCCATTTTATCGGTGTAGCACGTAGTGCTATAGTACCAAAGAGCACAGGGGGTGTGTTCGATTGTACAGGAGTAATTTACCGATTCGTAGAATTACCCAAATAAACCCGACACTTCCTCCAAATCACAACAGACCCTATTCCGAATACTCCTGTTGTTTCATTTATCTAGATCATTTATATAAATTATAACTAACCAATCAGATAGCTTGATTTCCCATAATCTGTATGCAGGGTTATCTTCCCTTATTACAAAGAAATCCTATCCGATTCTCTTCACCTGAAAAGGCACAATGTGCCCTAGCACATAGGCACATGCTGGATGTGCCAATATGTGGTTATGTGAAAAGGCACAATGTGACACAATGTGCCCTAGCACATAGCCACATACGGGTATTTGAGGATACCTGTGGCCTGGTATTGTATTATTTGAGGATACGTATCGAGGATACCTACTGGTCAATCTCTTTTTGTCATATGTGCTTATGTGAAAAGGCACAATGTGACACAATATGCCCTTGCACATAGGCACATGCTGTATGTGCCGATATGTGCTTATGTGAAAAGGCACAATGTGCCCTAGCACATAGGCACATGCGGATATTCGAGGATACCTATAACCTGGTATTGTATTATTTGAGGATACCTATCTAGGATACTTTCTGGAGAATCCCTTTTTTGTCATATGTGCTTATGTGAAAAGGCACAATGTGACACAATATGCCCTCGCACATAAGCACATGCTTTATGTGCCGATATGTGCTTATGTGAAAAGGCACAATGTGACACAATGTGCCCTAGCACATACGACCAAAAAGGGATTCCATAGCCACAGGTGTTTTCAAAAAGGGTTTCTTAAAAAGGGATTCCGTAAAATGTGATTCCTGTCCGACTCTGTAAAATGGGATTCTGTGTTTTAACATCAACACTCGAAGGTATGGAAAGGGATTAATAACACCCAATTCAGCAACTACTACAAGGCCCTGAACAGATACAACTGACAACCAAGATCGAAGGGAACACAACAAAACAATAAAGGTACAGAACGACGATCCAGCACAACCAAAATCGAAGTGAATATAACATAACAAACTTTGACTTAATCTTAATGCCCAATATATACAATAAAAATTTTCACCTGATTGTACTATAGCCCCTAAACATTACATGCGACAACCCAACTAAACAAATGAAACATGAACGAAGATGAACAGGTTGGCAACAACTGAACAGAACCAACTCAACTACAGTTGAACTGTTGAAGTCGCAGTGAACTGACCCAATGACGTTGGCGAAGTGAAATGAACATAAAATAGTGAACAAAGATCCAACACAACCAAGATCGAAGTGAACAGAACAAATTGAACAAAGTATTGAACTTCATCCCCTAAATATAACACAGTGTTAACCCTCTTGAACTCTTTGAATGAACTATAACCTCTAAATATATCCCAATGTTTACACCCTTGAAGTGAATGGACTCTATTTTTCAACCATAACCGTAATGAAGGTATATATAATTAACACCCTTTGAACTATTCTGGACTGAACAGAACGTAGATCCAACACAACCAAGATCGAAGTGAACAGATCATACCAATGACTGAGCAAAGACTGGGCTCCATAACAAACTTTTAAACTATAATAAGAATAAAAATATAACGAAGGTGATCTGAATTAAAGTTTTAAACTACAAGCAATTGAAATGAATTATTCTAATAGGGAAGGGGGATACCCACAAGTGTTGATGTTAAAACACAGAATCCCATTTTACAGAGTCGGATAGGAATCCCATTTTACGGAATCCCTTTTTAAGAATCCCTTTTGGAAAACACCTGTGGCTATGGAATCCCTTTTTGGTCGCATGTGCCTATGTGCTAGGGCATATTGTGTCACATTGTGCCTTTTCACATAAGCACACATCGGCACATAAAGCATGTGCTTAGTGCTAGGACACATTGTGTCACATTGTGCCTTTTCACATAAGCACATATGATAAAAAGGGATTCTCCAGAAGATATCCTAGATAGGTACCCTCAAATAATACAATACCAGGTTATAGGTATCCTCGACTATCCGTATGTGCCTATGTGCTAGGGCACATTGTGTCACATTGTCACATTGTGCCTTTTCACATAAGCACATATCAGCACATACAGCATGTATTTATTTAGTAATTTATTGGTGTTTAATGTCACATATTTATGCACAATTGCTAATCATGACCGTGACAGTTTTACGGGTGGAGGAAGACGGAGTACCCGGAGAGAACCACCGAGCAACTGTCAGCTCCCCGACATACTAACTCCACACAAGCAGGGTTAGCATTGGTTGAAGACAAGTGCACCATCGACGTGCAGTACGCCTTAGTACACAACGCCACCGTCCCCCCAATGGAGACATACAGCATGTGCCTATGTGCTAGGGCACATATAACAAAAAACTGATTCACCAGTAGATATCTTCGATAGGGATCCTCAAATAATACAATACCAGGCCATAGGTATCCTCATATACCCGTATGTGCCTATGTGCTAGGGCACATTGTGCCACATTGTGCCTTTTCACATAAGCACATATTGGCACATCCAGCATGTGCCTATGTGCTAGGGCACATTGTGCCTTTTCACATAAGTACATATGACAAAAAGGGGTGTCGAAGGCCATATGTTTTTTTCAAAAAAGGGGTTCCCGGGGATATGGCCATTGGATATAGAGGTGATGAGAATCGGATAGGACTTCTTTGTATTAAGGGGAGATAACTCTGCATACAGATTATTGGAAATCAAGCTATCTGATTGGTTAGTTATAATTTATATAAATGATCTAGGTAAATTAAACAACAAGAGTACTCGGAATAGGATCAGTTGTGATTTGGAGGGATTGTCGGGTTTATTTGGGTAATTCTACGAATCGGTAAATTACTCGTGTTCAATCGAACACACCCCTTTTCCCTTTGGCACTATAGCACTACGTGCTACACCGATAAAATGGGGAATTCGTAGTAAATAAAATCAATTTCCGTGATTTGGAGGGATTGTCTTGTTTATTTGGGTAATTCTACGAATCGGGAAATTACGCCTGTTTAATTGAACATACCCCTGTCTTGTTAGAAGCCTTTGGGTCACATAGCACCCACGTGCTACCATAGAAGTCAAGATGGCGGCCTCCAGTATACAAAATGGAAGACGGAAATACGTATCACCCTAACAACACGTGCTGCGCATGCGCACTCACACCACGTATCACTATGGAGATGACGTCACAAGATGGCCGCTCACGCGGGTTACCGTGACAACCAAACATGATGTCACTTGGTCACATGACATGACGTCACTTCCGGGGTCCTGCCCGGGGTCCTGCCAATGAGCCCCGTTTACCACATCTACTACTTGAGTGTGTTTCATAAAAATAGATTATTAGTTCCGTGTTAGTTGTCGGTTTCGTTGTTAGGACAAGTGACAAAATAATAATCGTTTCTTTCTTTCAATGGAACTATTTACTTCCGTTGTGGCTTTTTTCTCCCATGTGTACGTATATTTCTACAGCAAAGAGTTTAGCCAACTGAAGTTTTTGTGCCAAATCAATTTTTAAGTGAAATAAGCTAAACTGACAGTCGACAGAGTATACGCGTGAACGCTGACCGTAAGTCTATCTACTGTTTCCAAATGGTTGAAACTGTAAAGAAGATCAAGTTATCTCTCCATTATATAGCCAAGAAAAAAGAGGGATAGTCTGGTTTACTCTTCTGATTTGGCCTTCGCATTTCCTCTCAAAGGGCCGTTCACCTTATGCGAATTCTAAAAGCCAATTCCTAGTAAGAATGCCAAAAATGTCAGTCGTCAAAGCTGCTTCAGAATGATTCCAACTCTAATGAGAGACCGCATTCCGGTCCAGAAACATGAGACGTCCTACTTTTATTTAGTAAGATGACTGCTATATTAAAGTGTGGAGTCGACCAATCAACATTTTTAACGTGCAGTCCTAAGGCTGCACTTTGAAAATATTAACTGGTCTACCCCTAAATAATAAAAAAAATATGGACACTTCAAATTGCTTCCATTTAACTGACATGGAAGATTCCACCAGGGTTCGCAGGGTTAACATTTTGCACCTGCACTGGCGTACAAAACATTCGATATACACACAAACTAGATCACTAGGAAAATTTCCAAACGAAATACGTGATATGTAATGTCTAAGTATATAAATCATGGGACAATAACAGAAAAATGCACTCTGGTGGATTACTGTGTTCTGTTCTAGTAACCAGTTTCCACTGATAGAAATTATCAGCTCCACCAGGCATACACACGACTGACTGGGCCGAGAACATCGGGGAGCTAAAGAGAAATTCGGCCGTGAATACACAGCTGGAATACACAGAAGTAGGTGATAATTGAGAATACCAGCACACCTGTACATGTACGTGTACGTGTACATGTACACCTCCATAGGATTTAGTGTTAAAATCGTGTACCTGTACACGATTTTAACTGTTTTTTAGGGTGTGTTCGAATTTTTTCAACACTGAATTGTATCCTAGACGCCCGTAGTTTTACGTACACGTACATGTACCGTTTTGATTGAAATCGGCAAATGAGTTTTCCCCATAGGATTCAGTGTTAAATTGCGAGCAAAAACACGTTTTGTCGTTTCGAACACATCTTGCCGATTCTAACAATCCGCGTCCGTACACGATTTTAACACTGAAACCCTATGGAGGCGTACACGGAGATTCACTTGCGGATTTTAGGTAGGAAATCGACTCGTGTGAAGAGGTTGTGTTCGAATTCTCAAACCCACTGTCGCGTTTCTCGAAGTAAGACTAGCGCACGTTATTGCGAGGTGATCTTAATAAGCACTTGATGGAAATGTTTTGAATGAAGAGTGTTGCCGGGTGTTAGAATCCGCAAACCCACTGTCACGTTTTCCTGAAGTAAAAACTAACACATGTTATCGTTATGACTGAATGAGGTTTTCGTTCAAAAAGAGTCGATTATGAATTATGATCTGTATTATAGACATTCATGTCTTGGTTCGATGTGACGAAGAGAAATTGAGTTTAGGAATATTGTTCAAAAGAGTCGATAAAAATATGATCTGTAATAGATATTCGTGTTTTGTCTTGATGTAAAGAAGAGAAATTGACTTTTAAGCGTTCGTTCAAAAGAGTCAAAGACTTAGCGGAATGTTTAAACGCATTTTCCGCTCTATTAGGTTTTGAATGGTAAAATTTTTAATATATTCACGATAGCAATCAGAGAGAGATTTGAAAATGAATAAGTTCTCAGCGTTAAAAATTAGAAAACCAGTTTTCTTTTGTGTGTTGAAATGTTTTAACAGTCATCAAAGGGATTCTCTCTTAATTCGACATTGAGTGAATGGTTCTTTGATATGTGAATGGGAATCTTTTGACAAAACGTAAAACTACTATCAAAATGCGTTAAATCAGAAACCGGTTTGTCATGTACCGCTTAAACGCATTTTTAAACTTTTCCAATTCAATCAACGGTGAGTTGAGATGTGAATATTTTTACTTTATTATATTAAAGACGGAAAGATTTTTATTACTTAAAAACATAAAAATATAATTAAACATTTAATTTTGAAAATAATAAAACAATTAAAAACGAAAGATGTTTTTACAGATGGATTCTAGACACCGAGATCGAATTTTAGAAGAGTTTGAGCGTGCTAAGAAGGGCATTCAGTCAGCTGATAGAAGCAGACGTCTTGGTGAGATGGAACTCAAACGCGAAGCCACAAAAATATTTAAACCCGTGACGGAGGGTCAAGAGCGATGCAGGAAGGAGATAGTCGAAGAATTGAGACCCATAAAGGAGAGTTCTTTGAGAATGGGTTCGTTGCCTCTTAGTTTTGGAAATCGGTATTCCGTTCAATCTACACCGGATTATGTTCCCACGGGAATTCAAACAGAGAGCGAGTCTGATGATACAGCTTCGACTATCACCACTAGTAGCGTCGCATCGTCTGATGATGATGGCGGTAAGAGAGATCAGTTGTATGGATTTCATAAGGATTCGGAGGGAAGGATTTTTGTAGGAGACACAGAAGTAGATATTGGCGATGATGAATTGATCGTGGGTTCGAACAGATACGAATTGACTGATGGACTGCGCAGATTGCTCCTTTACGACAAGCCTAGCGATTACACGGATCAGGATTTCGACAATTACGACGACATTCTGGTTCAGACCCACGCCATGAAGAGAAATAACGATGCCAGAGAGACGAGACCCAAAGCCAACAGAGGTTACAAGTGGACGAAAGTGGTGAAACCCATATGGGATATGAACAAGAAGTTCATCGAATCGGTGACTGGCAAAGGGGTGAAAACCACTTTTCTTCCGAGCGATTCTGACGCTCTGTCTCAGAGATTGAGTTTGTTGATGGCGAGCAGACGGGCTGGTAACACAGGATTAGATAATCAGATATTTACTATATCTGACGAATTGTTAAGACAGAAGGTTTTGAATAAAAACCACTATAAAAGGCTGATGAACGAATTGAAGGATTGATGTGTATATAATAAGTAGAGAGAAACAAACAAACAAACAAAAATAAAACAGTAAATTTTTACACTAGAATAATAAAAGTATTTAAAAACAACTAAACGATTTACCAGTGAAAAAAAACAAAAATATATTATAAAAATAAAATATGTTGGTGATAAAGAACAGGGGATACGTCAGAACTTACGTTCAAGGCTGTTCTGGCATCGTCGATTCTATAATGCGAGCGTTCACGAGCGATGCGGGTAGAAAACTCGCCTCGACCGCGTTTGATGTCGGTAAGAAGACGGCTTTGGATGCTGGTAAGAAAGCCGCTTCCACAGCCAGTGGTAGGATAGCTTCTGTGGCTGGCAAGAGGGCCGCCGACGCGTTGATCGACAAGTTGATCAGTCCGCTGCCGAAGCGAGCTGCGTTAGAGCGAACGCCGAAAAGTTGGAAAGATTTTAAGGATGCTGTGGTATCCATACAAGATTTAGCCAAAATGACGAGTGGATCTGGATTGAAGAGAACTCGCGAAGGTGTGATATAAATAAATAATAACATTAAAAACTGAGTTTGAAAAACATAAAAAATTTGCGTTTGAAAAGAATCTAAAATAACAAACAAAAAAAAAATAAAACAAAGATGAACATTAAATATATGTCTTGGAACGACGCCGCGACCAAGAGGTCGAATAACGAGTTCTTTCCCAAAAGCATAAGAGGTTTGATAGTGGGAAAATCGAATTGTGGAAAGACCAATCTGTTGATGAATCTGTTGTCCCGACCTGACTGGTTGGATTACGACAGATTGTTTGTGTTTGGCAAGAGCTTGTTTCAACCCGAATACAGATTGCTTCGAGAGTGCATGGAGCGTAGATTGCCCAAGGACGTCATATCCAGAATCTTTGACAGTAGGGAGGAATTCGACAAGAGTGAAGCTCCACTTTCGACCATTTTGGACGGTGCGGCGATGGAACTGATGAAGAGAAATGCATCTTCGAACGTCGAGTGTCGATTTTATGAGAACGCTAGCGACGTTCCGGATCCTAGAGAACTGAAATCGGAAGATAAGAATCTCATGATTTTCGACGATCTGCTTTTGGAGAGACAGAACTGATGCGAATCGTATTACGTTAGGGGTCGACACAGCAACGTGGACTGTTTCTACCTGTCGCAGAATTATTTTCGATTGCCCAGACAGACGATAAGGGAGAACGCTAATTTTCTATGTCTCTTTCGTCAAGATCTCAAGAATCTCAATCACATCTACGGCGATCACGTCGCAAACGACATGAGCGCGGCGGAATTCAGGAGATTCTGCAAGAGGGTTTGGGATGGGGGACTTTACAATTTCGTCGTGATCGATTTGACAAGCGAATTTAATCGCGGAAAATATCGGTGCGGATTCGACAAGTTTTATGTTTCTGATGATAATAAGATAGAGCGTGAAAATAAAATTTAGAAAATAATAAATCTTCAAATAATTAGTTTTGAATAAAAAAAATAAAATTAAATATAATGTTCGAACATGGAGAATTGTTAGAACGAATAGCCGAGAATGCGGCTGCAAAACAATCCATTCAAATCGTGGTGAGTGGCGATTCGACTCGATTCGCCACGAAATTCGAACCTTCCATCGAATTGAATAGAGAGAAAAGATACGAGATGGCGTTGGTGAATCTGGAGACTTATTATTCCTTTCCCAACGTCACCGAAAAGAATAACTCGTTCAAGTATTCCGACGGAACGGATTGGTTGGAGATTCGAATTCCCAAAGGGAGTTACGACATAGACGATTTGAACAATTACATTCAGACGCGAATGAAGACAGATGGAAAGGAAAGCAACAAGATCAGACTCGCTCCCAATCCTAATACCTTACAGACGATGTTGGATTTGGAAGATAATTTTCGAGTGGATTTCAACACGGACGATTCTATAGGCAAGATGTTGGGATTCGATCGAAAGATGTATCGAGGCCACGCGGCATCTGAAAATACGGTCGACATTCTCGCAGTCAATAGCATTCTGGTGAATGTGGACGTGATTGCTGGAAGCTACGTGAATGGTAGCGCTCAACCGACGATCTATTCCTTCTTTCCAAACGTGTCGCCGGGTTATAAGATCGTGGAGCGATCTAGAAATTTAGTTTATCTACCAGTGATTTTAGACACGTTGTATAGTCTCAAAACCACGTTTTAAAATGGTGAACTGTTAGATCTTCGCGGAGAGAGAGTGACGATACGATTTCACATAAGAGAAATATAAAAGCAAAAAAAAAAAATATTGTGTATATATATAGATAACAAAAATAAAATAAACGCAATATTAATTTTACAAAATTATTTTAATATAAATAATTATTATTAAACAAGAAACAATTGAAGTAAATATATTTTAAAAAAAAACAGAATTATGACAGGATACGTGAATAAAAACATGAACATATCCGCAGGACAGAGGAAGAAACTTAAGAGAGTGTTAACAACTCGAGGCGAGGCAGTGAGATTCAAATTCACTCATGAAGATCTGACGAGAGGCGGTCAGGATTCGATCGCCTGGACCAGAAGTCAAATCAAAATGATGGAGAAAGCAATTCGCGATGGAAGAGGGTTGACGGTGAGATTGAGTCCCGCTCAATTGAGATACAATTTGAGAATGAAAGGTGGTTTCCTACCGCTATTGGCAGGAATCGCCGCAAAAGCATTACCCTTCGCCGCAAAGGCACTACCCTTTCTCGGAAAGACTCTCGGCGTAGGAGCTCTCACAGGACTTGCTAGTTCGGCAGTTAAGAAATTAATGGGTGGCAGCGGACTGTTTTTGAAGAAGGGAGGAGCCGTGTGTTGCGTCCACGTAGATGACAGCGGTAAAGGATTGTATCTAGAACCCGTTAGAGGTGGCAACTCTCTGAGAGGAAACGGTCTCTATCTGAAGAGTGGACAGAACGTTGAGCGACTCGGCAAGGGTTTGTTGCTCGGTGAGAATTCGCCGTTTAAGAATATACCGATTTTGAATATGTTATTATAATATAAAATTATATAAAATATAAATCATAAAAAAGTATAAAATAATATATTTAAAATGGATAAAAAGGTGGAGAAACAATTAGATGATAATGACGAATATCGCGAGACAGAGTGCGAAGAAACAGAAAAAAAAATGAGATCAAAAGATGATCTCATTACTTTTTTTTTTTCCTTCTTCTTCACTAAAAAATCAATCTCTCTATTGTTTATATTTCCAAGTCTATTATTAACATCTTGACACTCATGTTTTCTCCTTTTTCGAAAATGTGTTGAATGTTTATCTTTACTCTTTTGAGTTTTTTTACATCGGTCAACTCGCTCTCATCACCCAATTTCTCCACGAGTTCGAATGAGATGTTTGGAAATATGTAATTTCCATAGGGCAACGACAAATCGTCCTTGTCAAATTCTCTATCTTCAGCGATGATGATGTTCTGCAGATCGCTTTGGTACTCGTAATTCAAATCGAGCGCGGCTTCATCCAATTTCAAAGGCGTCTTATATCTGTCGTATTTATACTCTAAGTCCTTCGTCTCGACCTCGTTCAGTTTGATGGGATCATGTCGTTGTAATCTATAGATTTTATGACCGAATTTCTTATTCGTTTCGACTCGTTTCAATTTCAATTCGCATCTTTTAGATGTTGCTGTCCTCATGATCGATTATTTGTTGTTTTTTTTTGTTTTACGAATTCTTGCAAATAATGTATATTTTAAATTTTGTATTTTAATAATTTGTTTAAAAAAAGTTTTGTTTTTTTTTTACTCCTTATATATATAAAAAAAAGTTGTTTTTTTAATTTAATTTCTTTAATGTGAAAAAATTTTTTTGTAAAAGTTTTTTTCTCTTCATATATATATAAAAAAAAGTTGTTTTTTCGCGTCTGCTTCGCGGAAATTTGTTTTGAACCTCGTGCGAGACTTCGCATAAAAGTCGTAAGAGTTCTATTTGTCTTGAACCTTCTTCTTCTTTTAATAGTTCGAACGACATTGTTGATTAATTTTTGTTCGCTAATAGTATTATGATTCGATTTTCTATCGCAAATCGTATCATTTTCTTTCGAAGCGCGTAAATATAAATTACGATTTTTATCTTTTTGGTTTCTTGGAGAATAACGATTTATTAAACAACGTCGATGTTTATGTCGAGATTCCATCATGGATGTTGTCGTCATGATCGATTATTTAGTTTTTTTGTTTTACGAATTCTTGCAAATAATGTATATTTAAATTTTGTATTTTAATAATTTGTTTAAAAAGTTTTGTTTTTTTTTTGCTCTTTATATATATAAAAAAGTTGTTTTTTTAATTTTAATTTCTTTAATGTGAAAATTTTTTTGGGTAACGTACGAGATATCGTCGTGCGTCGAAAATGAGCTGAGCAAAATGTTCACGAAGTGTCTGCTCTGCGAAGGTGTCGCAAATGTCTTGTTTCTACCGTGCACACATCTGCGTTACTGTAGAGAATGTTATTCCGAAGACGAGAAAACGTGTTCATTCTGCAAACGAGAAATAAAAGCGATCATAAATTGTTTTGAATAAAAAACACATTAAAGAAAAAATTGAATTTAAAAAAAATCTTTTTTTTTTAATATAAAGAGTAAAAAAACAAAACTTTTTAAACAAATTATTTAAATACAAAATTTGGAAAAAATATATTCTTTCGAAATAAAACAAACAGATAAAAAAAAATTGGAAAATTTAAATGAGAAAACCATACCTCAGTTAAACGAGATTTGTAAACTATTAAAGATTTCACATTTCAGAAATCATAGAACTAAATCAAAAAAGATTGAAGTCATACAGAAACATTTGCAAAATGATGGAAAGGCAAACAAAATGCCGATAGCAATGACGTCAAAAAATGCATCGGTTGTGAAAAATGAGAAGAAGAAGAAAAAGATAGTAAAAGGAAATGAAATGCCGATAGCAACAACGCCAAAAAATGCATCGGTTGTGAAAAATGGGAAGAAGAAAAACATAGTAAAAGGAATCGAAATGCCGACGTTGAAAAAAACTGAAAACGTTTCGATTGTGAAAAATAAGAAGACGACGAAACGAAAAGCCATTGAAGAACTTCAAGTTTCCAAAGAAAAGAAAAGAAAAACTAAAACGAAAACGAGTGATGCACTTCAGATTCTAGGCAAACGAGATATCTCGAGAGAAATTCGATGAGCAATAGACGAAGGGAAAGGAGAAGAATATCTAGCATGACTCGCCGCGGAACTATTTCAATCGAAGTCTGTAGAATGGGAAAGTGCGATCAAAGGCATTTTTAAAACTTTCAACGTGGTTCCCTCGTTGAAGAAAATCGATCCGAAATTGTTCATGGAACGGGTGAAGAAAAAAGTATTGGATTTGTTTCGCAATACATGAACGTGGGACTAAAAATTAAGATGATACTCCATTGCGAGATGAATAAAATCGACGTGAAGTCCGGCGAGAGCATCGTGAAAAATGCATATTTCAGATCTAACGTCGAACCCGTATTTCAAGGTTCAGATTTATCAGACGTTTTCGAAAAGATGAAAGACAAGATGTTAACGTCTCGCGCAAATTATCAACATGAAGGTAGTAATTGGACGTTCGATGAGGTGTTGAAACTCGAAATTAACATAACTAAAAACGATTTGTTGAAAGGGTCTTTCTACGTGAAATTACCGTATTTCCTGGCTAAGAAATACGCTGTGATCAATGTGAAAAATAACGATGATCAGTGTTGTAAATGGGCAGTCACCTCCTCTTTATACCCTGTCAAAATGAACTCCGATAGAGTTTCTCATTACGAGGAAACTTCTAAAAATCTTGATTGGACCAGAGTGACTTTTCCAACGCAGTTAAAACACATCGAACATTTTGAATCCCACCATAGCGGTGAACGTCTTGGGATACGACGATGAAAAACGAAAGATCTATCCTCTCAGACTGACTTCGTATCTCGGAAGAGAAAAGACGATTATTTTATTATTGATTTCGAATGGTGACAATCGTGACAATCGTCATTATTGTTGGGTTAAACATCCGAGCCGATTACTGTCAAAACAAAATAATAATCATAACGGAAAGATATCTTTATGTTACAATTGCATGAATGTGTTTCACAGCGAAGACTCGTTGGCGAAACATCAGGAATATTGCAACGAAAATCAAGGTGTCGCCGTCGAAATGCCCAAACCCAACACCATTGTGAAGTTTGAAAATCACAGTAGAAGGTTAAAAGTACCATTCGTCGTGTACGCCGATTTCAAATGTTTCACCACGAAAATGAGTTCTTGTCAACCCAACGCTCTTCAAAGTTACGACGAAAGATATCAAAAACACATACCTTTGGGCTATTTCATTTACGTGAAATGCGCTTTCGACTCGCAACATGACATGGGTCCCTTCACCTACACGAAACAGTATGAAGACAACGATGTGGCTCAAAGGTTCATGGAAGAGTTAGAATGGAAACTTCAAATGTTATACGACAAATTCAAAACTCCGGCAGAAATGATCATCACGCGAGAGCAGCAGGACGAAAATAACAGAGCCACCGAATGTCACATATGCAGACAATCGTTCGATGAGAATTCAAAGGAAAATAAGAAGGTCAGAGACCACGATCATTACATCTGTATCGCAGACCGGCTCACAGCAAGTGTAATTTAAAATATCGAGACGCCGTTTTCTATCCGGTGATGTTTCACAATCTCTCGGGTTATGACAGTCATCTGTTCATGAAAAATCTCGGCACCTCACATGAAGAATTAAATTGCATCGCGAACATCGAAGAAAGATACATTTCCTTCATGAAATGGAAGCTCATGGAGGAGAAAAGAGCAATCGATGGAGAGACGTTGGAAGAAAAAACGAAATTCATTCGTAGAGCCATACATTTCATCGACAGTTTTAAATTCATGTCAACCGCTCTGGAAAAATTAGTCAATAACATGAGCAAGGATAAATTTAAAATCATGAGCGAACATTTTGGAGAATGAGTAGACATCATGTTGAGGAAAGGAGTCTATCCTTACGATTACATGAACGATCTAAAGAGATTCAAAGACACTGCACTACCTTCGAAAGAAGATTTTTATTCGAAATTATACGAATCCGACATTTCCGACGAGAATTACGAACACGGTAAAAACGTGTGGAAATCATTCGATATGAAAACCATAAGAGATTTTGACGATCTCTATCTGAAGACCAACGTTCTACTCTTGGCAGACGTGTTCGAAATTTTTTGAGATGTCTGTTGTCGAAATTATGATCTGGATCCCGCTTGGTATTTCACCACACCCGGTCTGGCATGGGACGCTCTGTTGAAGACCACCAAAGTCCAATTGGAATTATTATCTGACGTGGACATGTTGGAAAGGGCTGCGAGAGGTGGCATCTCGATGATCTCCCACAGACATTCTGAGGCTAACAATCCCTACATGAAAGAAGGTTTTGATTCGAAATGGTCGACTAAATACATACAGTATTGGGATGCCAATAATCTGTACAGTTGGGCTATGAGTCATCCTTTACCGATTGGAAATTTCGAATGGGTGAAGGAACCGGAAGAGATACAAAAATGGAGAGACTATACTTGCATTTTAGAAGTCGATTCGAACTATCCGGAAGAATTACACGATCTACACAACGATTATCCGCTGGCTCCCGAATGAATGGAACCGAACGAGGGAGATGAGGAAAAACTCATTCCCAATTTATTTAACAAACGTAACTACATCGTCTACAGTGAGAATTTGAAACAATACGTCGATTATGGGATGAAATTAGTCGACATACATCGCATCATTCGATTCAACGAAGAGCCTTGGATGAAAAAATACATCGATCTCAACACGAATCTCAGAATTCGAGCTGAGAACGATTTCGAAAAAGATTTCTTCAAACTCATGAACAACTGCGTGTACGGTAAATTGATGGAAAACATCAGGAAGAGAACCGACGTTCGACTCGTCACGTCTGAGAAAAGAGCTAAAACATTAGTGGCGAAACCCAATTACAAACACCGAACCATATTCGACGAAAATCTAGTGGCCGTTCACATGCAAAAGACGCACCTGAAGTTCGACAAACCATATTATCTTGGACCGATCATCTTAGATGTCAGCAAGCGATTGATGTACGAGTTTCACTACGATTACGTCAAACGAAAATTTGCTGATAAAGCCAAACTACTGTTCACCAACATGGACAGTTTAGTTTACGAGATAGAGACGAAAGATGTCTACCGAGATATATCTTAGGACGTGGCCGAGTGGTTCGACACGAGCAATTATCCTGCTGATCACATGTCCAACATTCAATCGAACGCCAACAAGAAGGTGTTGGGTAAATTTAAGGATGAGAGCGGTGGTAAACAAATCGTCGAATTCGTGGGCTTGAGACCAAAACTGTATGCTTATCGTCTAGAAGATGAAGAGATCAAGAAGTGCAAAGGAGTTAAAGCGTGCGTGGTGAAGAAAAACATCTCTTTCCAAGAGTATAAAGATTGTCTGTTAGGAAGTGGTCCGGTGTATAAGACTATGAAATCGATTCGAAGCGAAAATCACGACTTGTATACTGAAATAGTCAACAAGATTTTGCTGACGGCCGACGATGATAAGAGATTCATATTAGATGATAAAATAAGCACTTTGGCACTCGGACATTGGACTGTGGATCTAACTATAGACGATATGAATGTGGATGATTGGATTCCAGATACGATTGTGGATGATAAGATTCCAGATATGATTGTGGATGATAGGATTCCAGAAAATCAAGAGGAATTAGACGGATTCAAAATTATAGAAATCGATAGTAACATCGAGAGTCCAGAAAATCAAGAGGAATTAGATGGATTCAAATTTATAGAATACGATAGAGACATCGAGAGTCCAGAAAATCAAGAGGAATTAGATGGAATCAAAATTATAGAAAACGATAGAGACATCGAGAATGTTAGTTTAAAAAAAAGAGAAAAAAACAAAAAAAAATAACATCATTTTTTAGTGAATTATAATAAAATAAATAAAAAAAATATATACACATTATGAATAAGAAAATAAAGATATCTGTAGAAGGTGTCGTCTTACCTAACGAACCCCTATCCAGCATCGATCTGTTGAATGCAGCAAAGGATTTGAAAATCAAAGATTTTCTAGGCGTGTTTTCCATCGATGCCTTGCCAAAGAGAAGACCTCGACAATCGGAATGCGGAATTTTAAATCTAGATGATTCATCGGGTGAAGGCACTCACTGGATGGTGTGGATCAAGAACGTGAAGAAGAAAAATTATTATTTCGACAGCTACGGAATCTCGCCGCCAAAAGAAATAAAGAACTATTTGATGGTTCGTTACAACATGGAACAAGTGCAATCACCAGATCAAGTGTTCTGCGGTCACCTATGTCTCTATGTTCTCAAGAGATGGGCTGAAGGAGATCGATTTCAAGACATTCTCAATGACTTACATTAGAGAGAGTTTTTTTTTTATATAGTATATATAAAGATTAAAAATTATTTTTAAAAAAAATTTTAATCGAATAAAAGCGAAAAATAAAATAACATAGTTCATTTTTAATAAACTGCGTTTTGAATATATTTTTCTAAAAACAAAAAATCCCACAACAACATGCCAGTCGATAAATTTGGTAGAAGTGATGACGAAAAAGTCAACCCAAGAAAGAAGAGGAAGACGTTCGAAGTCGATGATGGTTACGACGTTGCCAACTTGGACAAACGTTATGTTCGGAGATACGAACCTTGAGAAGAACCTTTGAACATGAATGATAAGAAGCTCTACAATCTTCCTGAGCCGATAGATCTCGCAGATGCTGCGACTAAAAAATACGTCGATGGGGGAACGCCGATTTCAAATGATTCATGCTAGATAATTATGTGGATAAAACCATGACCGACGATCTCGATCTGAAATCCAAACGTTTGGTGAATGTTGCGAATCCCATAGATCCCACCGATGCCGCGACCAAGAAATACGCGGACGACTCTCACATGAGATTCAGCGAACACCTGAGAAATAGATACATTCCGAAAACGATGCACTCAGAATTGAACGCCAATTATAACAAGATAACGAACGTGGCCACTCCCACGAATCCCAAGGACATGGCGACCAAACACTACGTAGATCTGGAACAGAGAAAGTCTGACAGACGAGAAATGAAATCGGATCTGAATGTGGGATTCAACAAGATATTGAATCTGTCGAAGATCGACAACACGGATGCGGACTCAACCGCGGTCAACAAGGGCTATGTGGATTCTGCCATGATACGATCACAAGAATACCTAGAATTGCAAGTGGATGATCTCTACCTGAACAAACAATCTGGCGGAACCATGGAGGGTGGTATCGACATGAACGGTAAGAATTTATTCGGACTCAGTCACGATCCCGAATTCGATTCCAGCGTGGTCAGCAGAAAGTACATGGACGACAACTCGGTCTGGAGAAAGGGTGACATCATGGAAGGTAAACTAGACATGGGTGGACACGCGCTCACGAATCTACCAATCCCGTGAACATGACGGATGCCTGCACCCTGATTTCAGTGGTGGAGAAAGTCAAATATGCTAGACAATTGATCACTGTGTGGGCCGAAGAGGCCGGCGCCTTAGATGAGGGAAAAGCTGAGTGGTCTTTCGGAAATGGAGGTAGCGGATCGAAACATGGTCAGGTGGGATATCCCATGCCGCTGGGAGGTGAAATCCTTTGAATGAGTCTGGCTTCCTTGGATTTGAATAACAGAGTGGTCGTCAATCTCATGGTGAATGGTGTAGAGAGCGATAAGAGATACAGCGTCATTCTTTTCATTTCCAACCGTCTATCCTGCTGTTTATCTAACCATTTTTCCACATCTTTTTTTATTTTTTTTTTGCATGCAACACAGGATGGAACATCTGACGGAAACGGAGAGACGATCACACAGGATCGAACAATCTAACATCTGTTCGAGTTTTAATATCTTCATCACGAAATATCCTTTTTGTTTCTCTCGAATGAATAGCACGCGATCTTTTAAATAATTCAGAACGTAATCGTAAAAATCTTTTTTTCTGAAACACGAAAATGGAACGTTTATTTCATTTTCTACGTAACTACTTACGAATTGTAACATTTTGGACGTCGAGAATGTTGAAAAAAGACGATTTTTTTCTCGGATGAAACTTTTTTTTTGTTAAAAAAATATCATTAAAAACGAATTTATTTTTTTTTACGATTTTTTTGCGTTATTTTTTTTTCAATGACGCAAAAATAAGTAAAAAAACCTCAAAAATATAATCCAAAATCGCGAAAGAAAAAATACCAAATAAACGATGCCACTAATATATCAATCTCCAGTTTTCACACACTCGTCTCTCATCGAATGATCAACATCTTATTTCTGTCCGATTCGAATTGTAATTCTCTGTCCGACAGGATCAGGGCGAAGGCTTCGGTTTTTCTCGGAACATTCCTATCGAATTGCATCTTGATCTGAATGTCTAAGATGCTACTCTTGAGTCGTTCACTCTGTTTACTGACGTCGAATACGAACATGGGATACATCAACTTGTATTCACCGGGAGACATGTTAGGGTTGCTCATCAATTCGTCTAGACCATGATACTTCTTTCTAAAATCAGCCGAGTTGCAGTCTGCAAAAATCGTTCTTGTCGAACGACGCATTGTAATCGATTGCTGGATATCTCGTGGTGTTCAGAAACACTTGCATGTTTCTCAAATGGCAGTGATCGAACAGCGATGCATTCTTTTCCTGAGACCCGTCCCTATCGGTCTGAAACGCAACCACGATGAAATGCGGTCTCTCGGAAGCAGATTTCACCATCAATCTCCAATCGAAATGATTCGTGGAGGGAGGAATGCAAGCCGTGTCGCACTGTCTCATTCTAAATCCCATGGGTAATTTACTCTTGGATTCTATGATCTTGTAGAGACGCGCTTTCTCCACGATCGAAGGCTCCACATGCGGAACGAACCACGATATCTCGTGTAGAGTAATCTTACCCGCAACGGTCGCAGTGAGTCTCACTATTGCGTCGTCATTTCCTTTTCGAATCAACGTCAGATTGCGTTTGAATCCATACATGATCTTGTTGTAATCGTCCGCAAATCCGAAGATGTGTTTCAAAGGTATCCTGAACGAAAACGTTCCTTTAGGTCTGGACGTCTTGACGATGTAGTCGAATATCAAGACGGGGCCGGCACTAGCAGGGCCGATGGTGTCTTTCACCCACAACTGATTAAGTCCTCTGGATTTCGAAAAATCATCAGGATATGTCAAGAGTCTGAACATCGTGGTGGGCTGACAGGGATGAAACACAGATTCTATCTCTTGTCCGGATAGCATGTATTTTATGTTACTGAATAGATGCATGATGCCATTATTGGCTAGAGTAACCGTGTCATCGTCGGCGTAGTCGCTCCCATCTTCCTTGTTGAGATGTCCCTGCACCACTATGTAACTCTCGCTAGGATGAACGAATAGATCTTGAGTTTCGACGTTGATTCTTATCTCTCCCGCATTGTTCAAACTCGTTCCGGTTACCGGTTCGTATTCGTGAACCTCATATTCTTGAATACTTTCATCTTTCACTATGCTTTGTGCTATATCTAGTATATTTGTCATTTTAAAGGATTTTTAGTTTTTTGTTAATTAATTAACTTGCTTTCTTTATCTAAAAATAGTTTTTAATTATTTGTTTCTCTCTTATATATAGGTGTGTAAACAAGAAAATGTTAAAGAGAGTAAATAAAAAAAATTTGTTTTCTTTATCAAAACTTCTCCATCCAAAGCTTCGATTTCGTAAGTCACCAGATCGGTGTGAAATATTTTGATTATCACGAAGATTTCCGAGGTCCATCGAGGAGTATAACCCTTTTCGAAGTGCTTCTTATAAGTGTAGATTCTCACTCGATCACCGACCGCAAATTTCGGCGTTCTAGACTTCTTCCTGATCTTAGATCTCTCAGGATATAGATTCGCGTAGACCCGTTTTTCGTTTCGAGGATCGCTAGCTTCCACGGGAATCATCTTGATCGATCTGTGTCGCGTGTTGTTGTAATCTTTGACCAGACCGTTCAGAGCGTATATGTATTTCTTGGTCAAATTCGCCGTGAAGTATCTGTGCATCTTTTCCTTCATCGTTCGATTCCAACGTTCCACCACGCTGGCTTTCTCTTCGTTTTCGATCGAGTAGAGGTCTACCAATCGATGAACGTGCTTGTTGTACAATTCCTTTCCCTTATCCACCCACAATTTACTCGGTTTTCGAGAAGACGAGTCGAACACGCTCTTCAGAGCCTCGGCGACGCAAGGTCCCGATTTATTCTTCAAAGCCTGATCCAACCATATTTGGAAAACACGTCGATCACCGTCAATAGATATTTGACGCCCTCGTTCCACCTCAAAAACGATCTCATGTCAACCAAGTTAGTAGACCAAATATCATCCAGACCCTTCATGAACACCCTTCTCTTTTGAAATTTACGCACTATGGTTTTGTGTAACTCCTCGGCCAATTCGCTTGTCAATAATCGTTTCTTCTTCTTTTCAGATGCACTTTTTTTTTTGAACGCCCCATCCGAATCGACGTTTCGCACCGATCAGATTGCCGACCAGCGAACGTTCCATCTTCTCTCTCCTGGTCGAATTCGATATGCCTCTCAATTTCCCCAACATGTTTTTATCGCAGATGTCATTGCGAGTCTTGGTGTCGGGATGTCCGACATAGCACAGATCATGATCATACGCGGCCGCATCCACCCTATTCACAGGTTTGCTCGAAGATTTGGTAGTCAGATCGGCGTTGAGTCTCTTGTTCAATTTCGTTCCGGGTCCCGTGAAACTGTGACCGGGCAGATGCATTTCGAAAGGTAGATTATTGATCATTTTATTCACGATGCCTTTACCTTTGCTCGCGTTCTTTTTTTTAGTCTTGACAGAACCACACACGTCGCAAATTCCGCGAAGCATCTGTCTGTCGTTTTTAGTTCGCACTTCTCTAGAATTACTCGTATCGGTAACTCTCTTACACTTTACGCAATACATTTTTTAAGAGTTATTTAAATTAATTTCGTTTTCTATTTTATATATAACTTTAATAATTAATTCTGTTCTTATTATATATATATTTTTTTTCAATCGCTGCTCTTGAGTTCTATCATCTTACTGAATTCCTCCCTGGCCTCTTTCCTCCCCTTTTCCATGAGAGAATGCTTCATCTCTTCCTTGATGATCTGACGAGTCTTGATTCTCACGGCTTCTTTCATGGCATCGTATTTCGTTTTCTCGCTCAATATCGTGAAGTATTCTCCGTCCGATATCCTACCATCTTTCAATGCCATAGAGATCATTTCGGATATCGTTGTCGATCTTGGAGTCGGCCAAGATGCGAATCTTGTCGTGTTTCCTCGCCTTCAGATATAATTTCCTACTCAAAAAGTTTCCGAGCGTGCTAAACAATCTGGCAGCGAGAGCCACTCCTTCTACGGTCAACTCGATCAGAATGCCGATTGCAGTTGACAACAATCCGATGCCGGCCACGTGTAAACCCATGGAAATCGTGATGAGT
The DNA here is from genome assembly GCA_031216915.1 of Pictodentalium vernedei. Taxonomy (NCBI): domain Eukaryota; kingdom Metazoa; phylum Mollusca; class Scaphopoda; order Dentaliida; family Dentaliidae; genus Pictodentalium; species Pictodentalium vernedei. The sequence continues at coordinate 337,783,520 of CM062296.1, forward strand.
GTCGTGTCAATCGCGTTGACGAATTTCACGAAACGCGAATACTTCTTCTTGAGAGAATGACGACAATCTCTCTCTCGAGTTAGATGCTCTTGGATTCTATTGATTTGATCGATGCGATACCTCTCTCCTCTTTCTCTTTCTTCTAGCGACAGTGCCATTGGCAAAACGTCGATCGGCTTCTCATCCTCGTCGTTCACTAACGTCGGATACAATTTATTTCTGGTTCTCATTTTTGTATTTTTTCTTTCTAATATTAGATAAAAAATTTTATGTGTGTATTTATTTTTATTTTCTATTCTCCCTTATTTTATATCAACGAAAAAAACTTAGATGTATGCTTCATTCAGCAATAATTTCTTGATGCGTCCCTTGTCTTCTAAAGTCAGACTTTTACGCGCCAATTTCAGTTCTTCCGAAACTGTAGGCTTGTCTTCATTCTTACAGAAGACTAATCTCTTCCAAAGCGTGATCACATCGTTGAATCTAACGCGTTCGAACGCCGGTTCGAAATACATGATGACCATATCTACCCTTTCCATCGTCAGACATGAATGATTCTCGTGATCGAAGTCTAGATGATCCCGACATCCGACGCATCGTTCTAACAAGATGGAATGTAGTTCTTCATTCACGCAGATTGCGTATGCTCTCATCAGCATGTTTAAAAGAATCCTCGCTATAATAGTCTGAGAAGCGCACATGATTTACGTATTTTTTTATTATCTATTCGATTTGATATATTTATTTTTCTAAATAACTATTATTTATATATTTTTTTTCTCTCCTATATATATCAATCAAAAACGTGACAGTGGGTTTGCGGATTCTAACACCCGGCAACACTCTTCATTCAAAACATTTCCATCAAGTGCTTATTAAGATCACCTCGCAATAACGTGCGCTAGTCTTACTTCGAGAAATGCGACAGTGGGTTTGAGAATTCGAATACAACCTCTTCACACGAGTCGATTTCCAACCTAAAATCCACAAGTGAATCTCCGTGTACGCCTCCATAGGGTTTCAGTGTTAAAATCGTGTACGGACGCGGATTGTTAAATTCGGCAAGACGATGTGTTCGAAACGACAAAACGTTTTTTTGCTCGCAATTTAACACTGAATCCTATGGGGAAAACTCATTTGCCGATTTCAATCAAAACGGTACATGTACATGTACGTAAAACTACGGGCGTCTAGGATACAATTCAGTGTTAAAAAAATTTGAACACACCCTAAAAAACCATTACAGGTACACGATATTAACATTAAATCCTATGGAGGTGTACATGTACACGTACACGTACATGTACAGGTGTGCTGGTATTCTCAATTATCACCTCTTCACAGAAATTAGAGGACTTGACAATCGTTACTTATTTCCACTCCTTTTTCGACATTCATTATCAGCCGATTTTCAAATGTCGAATAAGGAAACGGGAATAAGTAACGGTTGCCACGTTCCCCAGAAATCATAAGTAAACAAACGTTTCCCTAGTGTGCTGCATCGAATCGAGTTGAGAGCCTTCAACTAAGTAGTATCGCCCGAGTCGGCGTCGCTAAAGAGTACGATACCACTTGGTGAAGGTCCTCAATGACCTGTGACACATTACACCAGAAAACGTCTCTGTACTCGCGATCCTTTGTATTATATACCCGCCATCAGGCTGTAATTAAATAGAATGCCCACTAAAAGTAAAAATTAGGAAAGCCATTTTGGACAAAACAGGTGACAATCGTTCTGTTGTTGTTATTGCTAAGGTGCGACCTTTATCTCCTTTTAGGGCCGGGTGGACTCTATCTACCTTATCTTCTCTGTGTATCTGGGACAAATCTAATGTACATTCGACATTTGTCATAAATGAATTGTTGAATTTGTAGAACGGGGAAGGTATAAAAAGAAATCTCAGTTGATAGCTTGTGTATGTGGAGAACATTTTCTAGTGCTGGGTAGACGAAGAGGACACAGTTCTCATCCTGATATCCTTTTCGATTAAGCGATATCCCACTGCATGCGTTTTGTCAGTACCAGAAGTATCTCACCTCATCTGAGACTGCAGGAGAGATTTGATGAGTATATATAGAATAAACGTATAGTGTTTTCAAGTAAACAATTTATTCTACAAGTAGGATTAAGAAGGAAACCGACGAGCCTCTGGCGAGTCAGTTTGATTTTTAATCCTACGAGTAGAATATTTTTTTTACTTGAAAACGCTATACGTTTATTTTGTTTATCCCATAAATCTTTTACAAAGAAGTAGCGGCAAAATCGTGCTGTTATTTGCTATAAAACGTAGCTCGAAGTGAGGAGTACATTGGTCCATTTCGATCGACAAGAGAACATTGTAAAAAAAAATAAGGCGCAGTGATACATTTCTGTCTTAAAATAATTCCGCAACAAACGGCAGCTTAACTTGCAAAAATCCATTATTAAATGAGCAATCTATATTCTTTTGTACTGGCATTGTGTAATACTTTCAAACCTTTCAAAGAAAACAACAATTGAACTGTTAATTATGCTACATTACAACGCTTTCATGTAGCATTGAGTGGGTGAGAGCAATTGGGCCACTTTCAAAGCACGAATGTCAGTTTATTTGTGTATGTTGATGTTTAGAGTGTTAACGTTTATGCGTCCGTGAAATAAACTATTCAATAATATGCTTGGATTCGAGAGGCCAGTATACTGCAAATGGAAGTTGTTAATGTTAACCCTTGTGCCACCATTTCGTTCTAATGAGGAAATAGTAGTAGGTAATAAGGGCCGATTCTATGACAGGATTTACAAAAACTGTACACGTACACGTACATGTACGTGTACCGCCATAGGGGTTCAGTGTCAAATCGTGTACAGAGTGCAAAAAAAATGGCAAAAATGTCGTTTTTTCATGGTGTCCTAGAATCGGCAATTGTTTTTGATGCTCTCAGATCGCACTTTTGATCGTTCAAACATCCGTTGGCGAACGAGTACATTCGACACATTGCTCAGAAGTGACAAAATGTATGAAATTTGAAGAAAATGTAAATTTTAAAAATTTTCTTGACGTTCCCATCGCGGATCAAACCTTCGATCTATCGTTGGTGAACGCAAGCAAAAACGCTTTGCCGGTTCTAGGACAGCATTAAAAATGCGGTTTGCCGGTTCTGAGACATCGACGCTCGTCAACGGCTGTTTGAACGGTCGAGGGTGAGATCCGATCGGTGAAACCCATTTGCCGATTCTAGGACAGGGAAAATCGATCTCAAAACGTTTTCTCGACGTTCGCCAACGGTGAAAAGTGAGTGTAAAGCGAAGTTACTCATCGAGGATTTTTTTTATTTTTTTTTAATACCGATTTTGTCCTCCGGTACATCGAAAAAATCCGGTTTGCTGGTTCTGAAACACCACCACGTTCGCGATCGCGTTTCGGACTGTCTGGTGTGCGATCCGATCGGCGAAAACGATTTGCCGATTCACCAGTTTTGAGGTGAATCGTGGTAGAATCGGTTTTGAGAAGTTTTTCAATTTTGTACTCAGTGCAAATAAAATAGCTTTTTTCATTCAATAGAGTCGACTATAAATTGAGTCCCACTTTAGATGGGTTTTAAGCGAGAAAATTTGTGTTTAACTAACATTATGAAATCTTTGCAAATCCTTTCATTTTTTATCCTTGTATAAATGAAGGTTTTCGTTCAATGGATGACATTGAAAACTCGAGTTTGGAAAATTAGAACCGATGGAAATCGTCCGTTCACTTTTGTCATAGCGAATTTTGAGGTGAATCGTGATAGAATCGGTTTTGAGAAGTTTTTCAATTTTGTACTTAGTGTAATTAAAATAGCTTTTTTCATTCAATAGAGTCGACTATAAATTGAGTCCCACTTTAGATGGGTTTTAAGCGAGAAAATTGTGTTTAACTAACATTATGAAATCTGTGCAAATCCTTTCATTTTTTATCCTTGTATAAATGAAGGTTTTCGTTCAATGGATGACATTGAAAACTGGAGTTTGGAAAATTAGAACCGATGGAAATCGTCCGTTCACGTTTGTCATAGCGAGTTTTGAGGGTAAATCATAATAAAACAGTTTGAAGAGTTTTTTTTCATTCAAATAAAATTCCACTATAAAGCGTTTTCACTTAGATGGTTTTTAAGAGATAAAATTGTGTTATAAATTGACACTCATGTTTTGTTCCGGTGTGAATGAAAGGTATTTTCGTTTTAATAATGGACAATAAAATCGCGTTTTCCACGCAGTCGGGTTTTAAGAGGTAAATTGAATTTTAATCGACTTGTGATAATGTTTCGGAGATATGAATGAATCCTTTTAATGAATATAATTATTCTCAAATGCATTAAATCAGAAACCAGTTTCTTATGCGCTAAACTTTCATACTTTTCAAAGTCCTCCTGTTCGTCACGGAGTGAATAATCGATGATGTGATCTTTAACACGTTCGAGGGCAAAACGCATTTATAGAGGTTTTATTTTGTAAAATGTTTTTCCTTAACTGGTTTTAGTTATTATATATTAAAGACAGAAGATTTTTATTTACTTAAAACATAAAACATAAAATAATTATACATTTAATTTGGAAATAATAAAATAACTCACGTTAGCATACTCTAAAGGAAATATTAATAATTTTAAAAACGAAAAAATGTTTTTACACATCACAGATTCCAAGCGGAGAGATCAACTTCTCAACGAATATGAACGTGCTAAGAAGAGTATTCAATCAGCTGACAGAAGTAGGCGATTGGGAGAAATGGAATTAAAACGTGAAACCACAAAATTATTTAAACCCATGACGGAGGTTCAGGAATGAAGTGAAAAGGAGATCGTTGACGAAGTGAGGCCCTTAAAAGAAAGTTCTTTGAGAATGGGTTCAATGCCCGGCAGTTTTACGAGGGAGTTTTCCTTTCAAAGATCATCGCCAGATTACGTTCCCATGAGGATCGAAACCGATGTGAGCAAAAGCGATGATGCGGCTTCGATTATCACCACTGATAGCGTCGCGTCGTCCGAGGATGGTGGTAAGAGAGATCTGTTGTATGGAATTTATAAGAATTCTGATGGTAGAACTTTTATAGGCAACACCGAAGTGCAAGAGGATGATGATAATTTAATCATCGGTTCGAATAGGTACGAATTAACACCTGGACTGCGCAAATTGCTCCTTTTCGACAAGCCTGGAGATTACACGGATCGGGATTTCGACAATTATGGCGACATTCTGGTTCAGACCCACGCCATGAAGAGAAATAACGATGCCAGAGAAACGAGACCCAAAGCCAATAGAGGTTATAAGTGTACGAAAGTGGTGAAACCCATATGGGATATGAATAAGAAGTTCGTCGAATCAGTTACTGGGAAAGGAGTGAGAACCACTTTTCTTCCGAGCGATTCTGACACTCTGTCTCAGAGATTTAGATTGTTGATGGCAAGTAGACGTGCTGGTAACACTGGATTAGATAATGAGATAGTGAGCATATGCGACGAATTGTTGAGGCAAAAGGTTTTGAATAAGTGCGATTATAAAAGGCTGATGAACGAATTGAAGGATTGATATATATATAATAAGTAGAGAGAACAAACAAACAAACAAAAAATATATAAAATAAAAACAGTAATTTTTACACTAGAAAATAATAAAAACTATTTAAACAACAAACGACTTACCAGTGAAAAAAACAAAATATATATTATAAAATAAAAATATGTTGGTGATAAAGAACAGGGGATACGTCAGAACTTACGTTCAAGGCGGTTCTGGCATCGTTGATTCTATAATGCGAGCATTCACGAGCGATGCAGGTAGAAATCTCGCATTGACCGCATTTGAGGTTGGTAAGAAGACGGCTTTGGATACTGGTAGGAAAGCCGCTTCCGAAGCTAGTGGTAGGATAGCTTCTGTGGCTGGCAAGAGGGCATTGACAAGTTGATTGACAAGTTGATCAGTCCGCCGGCGAAGCGAGGTATGTTAGAGCGATCACCGAAAAGTGGGAAAGATTTTAAGGATGCTGTGGTACCCATACAAGATTTAGCCAAAATGACGAGTGGATCTGGATTGAAGAAAACTCACGACGGTGTAATATAAATAAATAATAATATTTATAAAAACTGAGTTTGAAAAAACATAAAATTGTGTTTGAAAAAATCTGAAAATAACAAAAATAAACAAAGATGAATATTAAAGATATGTCTTGGAACGACGCCACGACCAAGAGGTCGAATAACGAGTTTTTTCCCAAAAGCATAAGAGGCTTGATAGTGGGAAAATTGAATTGTGGAAAGGCCAATCTGTTGATGAATCTGTTGTCGCAACCCGACTGGTTGGATTACGACAGATTATTCGTGTTTGGCAAGAGCTTGTTTCAACCCAAATACAGATTTCTTCGAGAGTGCATGGATCGTAGATTGCCTAAGGACGTCATAGCCAGAATCTTTGACAGTATGGAGGAATTCGATAAAAGTGAAGCTTCTCTTTTGACCATTTTGGACGGTGCGGCGATGGAATTGATGAAAAATGCGTCTTCGAACATCGAGTGTCGATTTTATGAGAACGCTAGCGACGTTCCGGATCCTAGAGAATTGAAATCGGAAGATAAGAATTTCATGATTTTCGACGATCTGCTTTTGGAGGGACAGAACCGATGCGAATCGTATTACGTTAGGGGTCGTCACAGCAACGTGGACTATTTCTACCTGTCGCAGAATTATTTTCGATTGCCCAGACAGACGATAAGGGAGAACGCTAATTTACTGTGTCTCTTTCACCAGGATCTCAAGAATCTCAATCACATCTACGGTGATCACGTCGCAAACGACATGAGCGTGGCGGAATTCAGAAGATTCTGCAAGAGGGTTTGGGATGGACGACTTTACAGTTTCGTCGTGATCAATTTAACTAGCAAATTTAATCATGGAAAATATCGGTGTGGATTCGACAAGTTTTATGTTTCTGATGATAATAAGATAGAGAGTGAAAATAAAATTAGAAAATAATAAATCATCAAATAATTTAGTTTTGAAAAACAAAAATAAAAATTAAAATACAATGTTCGAATAAGGAGAATTGTAAGAACGGATAGCCAAGAATACGGCTGCAAAACAATCCATTCAAATCGTGGTGAGTGGTGATTCGACTCGATTCGCAACGAAATTCGAACCTTCCATCGAGTTCAATAGAGAGAAAAGATACGAGATGGCGTTGGTGAATCTGGAGACTTATTAATCCTTTCCCAACGTCACCGAAAAGAATAACTCGTTCAAGTATTCCGACGGAGTGGATTGGTTGGAGATTCCAATTCCCAAAGGAAGTTATGACATAGATGATTTGAATAATTACATTCAGACGCAAATGAAGACGGATGGAAGTGGAAGCAACAAGATCAGACTCGCTCCCAACCCTAATACCCTACAGACGATGTTGGATTTGGAAGATAATTTTCAAGTGGATTTCAACACGGACGATTGTACAGGCAAGATGCTGGGATTCAATTGAAAGATGTATCGAGGCTACGCGTCATCTGAAAATACGGTCGACATTCTCGCAGTCAATAGCATTCTGGTGAACGTGGACATGATTGCTGGGTTATAAGATCGTGGAACGACCTCGAAATTTAGTTTATCTACCTGTGACTTTTGATCCGTTGTATAGTCTCAAAACCATGTTGACAGATCAAAATGGTGAACTGTTAGATCTTCGTGGAGAGAGGGTGGCGATTTCACATAAGAGAAATATAAAAGCAAAAAAAAAAATATTGCGTATATATATAAATAAGAAAATAAAATAAACGCAATATTAATTTACAAAAATTATTTAAATATATATAATTATCATTAAAACAAAAAAAACAATTGAACAATATATATTTAAAAAAGAATTATAACACAATACGTGGTTAAAAACGTGAACATATCCACAGGACAGAGGATGAAACTTAAGAGAGCGTTAACAACTCGAGGCAAGGTGGTGAGATTCAAATTCACTCACGAAGATCTGGAGAGTAGCGGTCAGGATTCGATCACCTGGACCAGAAGTCAAATCAAAAGGATGGAGAAAGCGATTCGTGATGGAAGAGGGTTGACGGTGATATTGAGTCCCGCTCAATTGAAATACAATTTGTGAATGAAAGGCGGTTTCCTATTCCTATTGGCAGGAATCACCGCAAAAGCATTACCCTTTGCTGCAAAAGCATTACCCTTTCTTGGAAAGTCTCTCGGCGTGGGAGCTCTCTCCGGACTCGCGAGTTCGGCAGTTGAGAAATTAATGGGTGGCAGCGGACTGTTTTTGAAGAAGGGAGGAGCCGTGTGTCGCATCCACGTAGACGACAACGGTGAAGGATTGTATCTAGAACCCGTTAGAGGTGGCAACTCTTTCAATGGAAACGGTCTCTATCTGAAGAGTGGATGGAACGTTGAGCGACTCAGTAAGAGTTTGTTGTTTGGTTAGAATTCGACGTTTAAGAATATACCGATTTTGAGTATGGTATTATAATGTAAAAATGATATAATTATATAAAATATAAAATATAAATCATAGAAAGTATAAAAAAATAATACAATATAGATAAAAAGGTGGAAAAACAAGTAAATGATAATGATGAATATCGCAAGATAGAGTGCAAAAAAGATGTGGAAAAACGATTAGACGCTAATGATGAATTTTGCAGGATAGTGTGGGAAAAAGATGTGGGAAAACAATTAGACGCTAATGATGGATATCTTAGGAAAGAACTGAAAAAAGAGCGGGATAGCTGGTTGAAATTTAAAAGAATTAGACGTTTTCCACCGTCACCACTACCTTCTGAAGAGAATGGTAATGATGTGGGTGTTACCAAGAGATGCACCACATTCGTTCATAATTATGATTCAGATAAACAAATGGGTTCTTAACGTTAGAAGAAGAAGAATAAGAAGAAGAAGAAGAAGAAGAAGAAGAAGAAGAAGAAGAAGAAGAAGAAGAAAGAAGAAGAAGAAGAAGAAGAAGAAGGAAAACAAAAAAAACAAAAAAAAAGTAATGAGGTCTAGAGATGTTCAACCTCTCTAGATCTCATTACTTTTTTTTCCTTCTTCTTTGCTAAAAATCAGTCTCTCTATTGTTTATATTTCCAAGTCCGTTATTAACATGTTGATGGTCGTGTCTTCTCCTTTTTCGAAAATGTGTTGAATGTTTATCTTTACTTTTTTGAGTTTTTTTACATCGGTGAACGCGCTCTCACCACCCGATTTGTTCATGAGTTCGAGAGAGATTTTTGGATATATGTAACTTCTGTAGGGCAACGACAAATCATCCTTGTCGAATTCTCTATCTTTGGCGATGACGATTTTCTGTAGATCGCTTTGGTACTCGTAAAACAAATCGAGCATGACTTCGTCCAATTTCAAAGGCATGCTATATTTGTCATGTCGTGTTTGTGCTCTAAACCCTTTGTCTCGACCTCGTTCAATTCGATAGCATTGTGTCGTTGTAATCTGTAGATTTTATAACCGAATTTCTCACACGTTTCGACTCGTTTCAATTTCAATTCGCATCTTTTAGGTGTTGTTGTCATGATCAATTATTTGTTGTTTTTTTTTGTTTTATGAATTATTGCAAATAATATATATTTTTGAATTTTGTATTTAAATAATAATTTGTTAAAAAAGTCTGTTTTTTTATTCTCTATATGTATATATAAAAAGTTTTTTTTTAATTTTAATTTTCTTTAATGTAAATTTTTTTTTTGTGAAAGTTTTTTTCTCTTTATATATAAATAAAACGTTTAAATTTAACGTCCTTTTTTCTCGTATTAATTCAATTTTTTTCATGTTAAGGAACAAAAAAATCGATTAATTTCATCCAAAAAAATTTTTTTGAAGGAATTAAAACATCTATATATAAAAACTATTTTAAAACTTTTTAACAAATTATTATTTAAATACAAAATTCAAAAAAAAAATATTCTTACAAATGAAGCAAACAAATAAAATGTGAAAGACAAGATGTTGATGTCTCTCGCGAATTATCAACATGAAGATAGTAACTGGACGTTCGATGAGGTGTTGAAACTTGAAATTCATATAACTAAAAATGATTCGTTGAAAGCGTCTTCCTACGTGGAATTAGCGTATTTCTTAGCTAAAAAAAAGCTGTGGTCAACATGAGAAATAAAGATGATCAGTGTTTTAAATGGGCAGTCACCTCCGCTTTATACCCCATCAAAATCCATCCCGAGAGAGTTTCTTGATACGAGGAGACTTCTAAAAATCTCAATTGGACCGGAGTGACTTTTTCAATGCAGTTAAAAGACATCAAACGTTTCAAGGCTCAAAATTCCACCGTAGCGGTGAACGTCTTTGGATACGATGATGAAAAACGAATGATCTATCCTCTCAGACAGACTTCGTATCTCGAAAGAGAAAAGACAATTATTTTATTATTGATTTCGAATGGTGACAATCGTCATTATTGTTGGGTTAAACATTCGAGCTGATTACTATCGAGACAAAATAATAAACATGAACATAAGACATGTTTATGTTGCAACTGCATGAACGCGTTTCGCAGCGAAAAATCATTAGCAAAACATCAGAAATATTGCAACGAAAATCAAGGTGTCGCCATCGAAATGCCCAAACCCAACACCATTGTGAACTTTGAAAATTGCAATAGAAGGTTAAAGTACCATTGGTCGTGTACGCCAATTTCGAATGCTTCACAGTGAAAATGAGTTCCTGCCAACCCGATGCTCTTCAAAGTTACATCGAAAGATATCAAAAACACATGCCTTCAGGTTATTGCATTTACATGAAATGCGCTTTCAACTCGCAACACGACATCGGTCCCTTCACTTACACGAAACAGTGCGAAGACAATGACGTGGCTCAAAGGTTCGTGGAAGAGTTAGAATCGAAAATTCAAATTTTATACGACAAATTCAAAACTCCGGCGAAAATGATCATCATGCGAGAGCAGCAGGATGAAAATAACAGAGCCACCGAATGTCACATATGCAGACAATCGTTCGATGAGAATTCAATGGAAAATAAGAAGGTTAGAGACCACGACCATTACACGGGTCTGTATCGCAGTCCGGCTTACAGCAAGTGTAATTTAAAATATCGAGACTCCGTTTTCTATCCGGTGATATTTCACAATCTCTCGAGTTACAACAGTCATCTGTTCGTGAAAAATCTCGGCACCTCCGGTGGAGAATTAAATTGTATCGCGAACAGCGAAGAAAGATACATTTCCATCACAAAATGGAAGTCCATGGAGAAGAAAAGAGTAATCGACGGAGAGACGTTGGAAGAAAAAACGAAATCCATCGTAGAAGCATACGTTTCATCGACAATTTTAAATTCATGTCGACTGCTCTGGAAAAATTAGTCTATAACATGAGCAAGGATAAATTTAAAATCACGAGAGAACATTTCGGAGAACGAGTAGATGTCATGTTGAGGAAAGGAGTCTATCCTTATGATTACAAGAATGATCTAAAGAGATTCGACGTCACCGCACTACCTTCGAAAAGAAGATTTTTATTCAAAATTATACGAATCCGACATTTCTAATGAGAATTACGAACACGCGAAAAACGTGTGGAAATCATTTGATATGAAAACCATAAGAGATTATCACGATCTCTATCTGAAGACAGATGTTCTGCTCTTGGCAGACGTGTTCGAAAATTTTCGAGATGTCTGTCGTCGAAATTACGATCTGGATCCGGCTTGGTATTTCACCACACCCGGTCTGGCATGGGACACTCTGTTGAAGACCACCGAAGTCCAATTGGAATTATTATCCGACGTGGACATGTTGCTCATGTTTGAAAGGGCTGTGAGAGGTGGCGGCTTGAAGATCTCCCACAGATATTCTGAAGCTAACAATCCCTACATGAAAGAAGGTTTCGATTCGAAATGATCGAATAAATACATACAGTATTATGACGCTAATAATCTGTATGGTTGGGCTATGAGTCATCCTTTACTGACTGGAAATTTTGAATGGGTGACAGAACCGGAAGAGATGCAAAAATGGAGAGACTATTCTTGCATTTTAGAAGTCGATTTTAACTGTCCAGAAGAATTACACGATCTACACAATGATTATCCGATGGCTCCCAAACGAATGGAACTGATAGAAGGAGACGAGGAAAAACTCATTCCCAATTTATTTAACAAACGTAAGTACGTCGTCTACAGCGAGAATTTGAAACAATATGTCGATTACGGTATGAAATTAGTCGACATACATCACGTCATTCGATTCGACGAAGAGCCTTGGATGAAAAAATACATCGATCTCAACACGAATTTCAGAATTCGAGCTGAGAACGATTTAGAAAAAGATTTCTTCAAACTCATGAACAACTGTGTGTACGGTAAATCGATGGAAAACATCAGGAAGAGAACCGACGTTCAACTCGTCACATCTGAGAAAAAACCTCAAAATTAGTGGCAAAACCCAATTACAGACACCGAACCATATTCGACGAAAATCTAGTGGCCATTCACATGCAAAAGACGCACCTGAAGTTCGAGAAACCCTATTATCTTGGACCGATCATCTTAGATATCAGCAAGCGATTGATGTACGAGTTTCACTATGATTACGTCAAATGGAAATTTGATCAGAAAGCCAAACTACTGTTCACCGACACGGACAGTTTAGTTTACGAGATAGAGATGAAAGACGTCTACCGAGATATATCTCCGGATGTGGCCGTGTGGTTCAACACAAGTAATTATCCCATCGATCACCTGTCCAACATTCAATCAAACGACAACAAGAAGGTGTTGGGTAAATTTAAGGATGAGAGCGGCGGTAAACAAATCGTCGAATTCGTAGATTTGAGACCCAAACTGTATGCTTATCATCTAGAAGGTGAAGAGATCAGGAAGTGCAAAGGGGTTAAAACGTGCGTGGTGAAGAAAAACAACTCTTTTCGAGAGTATAAAGATTGTCTGTTAGGAAGTGGTCCAGTGTATAAGGCTATGAAATCGATTCGAAGCGAAAATCACGACTTGTATACTGAAATAGTCAACAAGATTTCGCTGACGGCCGATGACGATAAGAGATTCATGTTAGACGATAAAATAAGCACTTTAGCACTCGGACATTGGACTTTGGATATAATTATGGACGATAGGATTTCAGATATGATTAAGGATGATAGGATTCCAGAAAATCAAGAGGAATTAGACAAATTCAAGATTATGGAAGTCGATAGAGATATCGAGAGAGTTAGTTTAAAAAAGAAAAAGAAAAAATATAAAAAAAAATAACGTCATTTTAGTGAATTATAATAAAATAAATAAATAAAAAAAAAAATATACACATTTATGAATAAGAAAATAGAGATATCCATAGAAGGTGTCATCTTACCTAACGAACCCCTATCCAACATCGATCTGTCAAATACGGTGAAGGATTTGAAAATCAAAGATTTTCTTGGTGTGTTTTCCAGAGCTGCCTTGCCGCAGAGAAGACCTCGACAATCGGAATGCAGAATTTTAAATCTAGACGATTTATCAGGTGAAGGCACTCACTGGGTGGCGTGGTTCAAGAACGGGAAGCAGAATTATTATTTCGACAGCTACCGAATCTCACCGTTGAAAGAAATAAAGAACTATTTCAAGGAATCGATGATTCGTTTCAACACTGAATGAGTGCAATCGCCAGATCAAGTGTTTTGCACTCACCTGTGTCTCTACGTTCTCAAGAGATGGTCGGAAGGAGATTGGTTTCAAGACATTCTCAATGATTTACATTAAAGAGAGATTTTTTTATAGTATATATAAAGGTAAAAAATTATTTAAAAAAAATTTATTCGAATAAAAACGAAAAATAAAAATAAGTGAAATAATGAATTTTTAATAAACTGCATTTGAAATATATTTTAAAACAAAAAAACCTCAAAACAACATGCCAGTCGATAAATTTGGTAGGATTGACGACGAAAGTCGACCCAAAAAAAAGAGGAAGATGCTCGAAGTCGGCGATGGTTACGACGTTGCCAACTTTGACGAACGTTACGTTCGGAGATACGAACCTCGAGAGGAACCTTTGAACATGAACGATAAGAAGCTCTACAATCTTCCCGAGCAGATAGATCTCGCAGATGCAGCGACTAAAAGATACGTCGACAGGGGTAACGCGGATTTCGAACGAATCATGCTAGATAATTGCGTGGATAAAGCCATGACCGACGATATCGATCTGAAATCCAAACGTTTGGTGAACGTCGCGAATCCCATAGATTCCACCAATGCCGCAACCAAGAAATACGCGGACGACTCTCAAGCGCGATTCAGCGAACATCTGAGAAGTAGATACATTCAGAAAACGATGCACTCGGAATTCAACGCCACTTCTAACAAGATAACGAATGTGGCCTCTCCCACAAATCCCAAGGACGTGGCGATCAAACACTACGTATATCTGGAACAGAGAAAGTCTGACAGACGAGAAATGAAATCGGATCTGAATTCGGGATTCAACAAGATATTGAATCTGTCGAAGGTCGATGATGAGGATGCAGACTCCACTGCAGTCAACAAGGGCTACATGGATTCTGCCATGATACGATCTCAAGAATACGTAGAATCGCAAGTGGACCATCTCTACCTGAACAAACAATCTGGCGGAACAATGGAGGGTGGCATCAACATGAATGGTCACAATTTATTCGGTCTCGATCACGATCCCGAATTCGATTCCAGCATGGTCACCAGGAAGTACGTGGACGACAACTCAGTCTGGAGAAAGGGTGACATTATGGAAGGTAAACTGGACCTGGGAGGAAACGCGCTCACGAATCTACCGGATCCCGTGCACATGTCAGATGCCTGCACCATGATTTCGGTGGTGGGGAAAGTCAAGTATGCTAGGCAATTGATCACCGTGTGGGCCGAGGAGGCCGGCACGTTAGAGGAGGGAAAAGCCGAGTGGTCTTTCGGAAATGGAGGTAGCGGATCGCAACATGGTCAGGTGGGGTATCCCATGCCATTGGGAGGTGAAATCATACGAATGGGTCTGACTTCACGGGTTTGAATAACAGAGCGGTCGTCAATCTCACGATGAACAGAGTAGAGAGCGATAAGAGATACAGCATTGAAAGACTGTGAATCAACACGCGAATGTTAGCACGTTCGGCACGCCTCTCAAAGTGAACGCCGGAGACAGGATTAATTTCGTTACGAAAACCCACAATCCCGCAGCTGCCACTTCCGTGGTGAGCCTACTGATCGAACTAGATCCTCTGAACAAACATTGAACGCATGGAAATAATTAATTTAAAAAAAATAATGAGTGATTATTAAAAACAAAAAAAAAAGTAATGAGATTTAGAAAGATGTTCAATCTCTCTAGATCTCATTACTTTTTATTTTTTTTTTTTTTTTTGTTTTGTATTAATACGTTATTTCTCATAATGTTTCATCTCGTGAAATTGGATCACCTATCTCGAAATACGCGTCGACATCTAGTTTAGCATTTCGAAGAGCTTTTATAAATTCTCAAAAAGCAGTCGGTCCTCTATACGTCAACGTGTCTAAAAGTTTTCTGGTCTTATCTTCTATCAAGATTTTACTTTCTATTTCGCGTCTATATAATCAGTCAATATCAAAAGTTCTGTTTCGACTAAAGTGTCTAGAATTATTGCTAGCGAATCTTGCGAAATATTTTTAATCAAAACACGTCTGTTTCTTCTCAAGTATTCTCTTTCTTTATCATTCATTTTTATAATTATTTTTTTTATTTTTTTTTTCACACACACGTCTCTCATTGAATGATCGACATCTTATTTCCATCCGTTTCGAATTGTAATTCTCTGTCCTACAGGACCAGGGCAAAGGCTTCGGTTTTTCCCGGCACGTTCCTATCGAATTGCATCTTGATCTGAATGTCTAAGACGCTACTCTTGAGTCGTTCGCTCTGTTTACTGACGTCGAATACGAACATGGGATACATCGGCTTGTATTCGCCTGGAGATATATTAGGGTTGCTCATCAATTCGTCTAGACCGTGATACTTCTTCCTAAAATCCGCGGCGTCGCCATACAGTCTGCAGAAATCGTTCTTGTCGAACGACGCATTGTAATCAATTGCTGGATATCTCGTGGGGTTCAGAAACACTTGCATGTTTCTCCAATTGCAGTGATCGAATAGCGGCGCATTCTTTTCCTGAGACCCGTCCCTATCGGTCTGAAACGCGACCACGATGAAAGGCGATCTCTCGGAAGCAGGGACGTCTTGGTGTTTGTGTTGTATTTTGCCTTTGTTGCTGTAGAATTCCTTTCCCGTGTCTACCCACTTGATATTATGGTAGACGAGGCCTTCATCGGCAGATATAGTCTGCCTTAAGCTCTTTAGCGGTGTGAACGACTTCTGAGCATTATTGAAAAAAGAAAACGGACCTTTACAAGGTACTACGAACTTGAACATTCCTGGTTCAGGTAACAGGCCTGCTCTTTCCTATTGGGCCGGGACCTGATTGCGCTTTAGGAGCGCTTTATAAAAAAGGGCTAGAAGACGGGACGCAGGACCAACGCTCGCCGCCCGGAAGGTGGAAAATCACCATTAGGGACTGAGCGAAGGATGAGAAGCCATAACGGTTATTGTAATTCCGTAGCGGTTATTGTGGGAAAGAGAGAGGCCGAAAAAAGCTTTAAAAACTTAGAAGTAAAGCGCAAAAGGTAGTACAAGAAGTGTATTTGTGTGGTTGACTGTCTTCTTGGTCTTGGTCTTGTCACGTCTTGAGTTGTATTTCTTCAGGCAAGTTATCCGTTGGAGCTATCATTGAGTATAATCTGCCTCAAGCTCTTCTGTTGGAGGTTGTCGTCTATTCTGTGTGTTGTTGTTTTTCTATGGTTCTGTCTCGTGGCAGGTGATTGGTCAGATTGGTGTCTGTCGTAGGTGGTGCTGTGTGTCCATGGTTCTGCCTCGTGGATGGCACGGCTGTTGGTTGGACAGCTTGCCTGTTTTTGCTGTATCGGTCCCTGTGGTGTCATTGGTGTTGCTGGAAGTAAAAGAGTGTATGCATTAGTAGTGTTCCCCCTCCCGATCGCCCAGTGGTCCATCCCGCTGTGCGATGGGGGCAGTCTCTCATACCAGAAAATCTCGCCGTAGCGTATCTCTGCCTTAGTCGAATTCGCCATGAAGTATCTGTACATCTTTTCCTTCATCGTTCGATTCCAACATTCCACTATGCTAGCTTTCTCTTCGTTTTAGATCGAGTAGAGGTCGACTAATCGATGAACGTGCTTGTTGTAGAATTCCTTTCCCTTGTCCACCCACAATTTATTTGGTTTTCGAGAAGACGAGTCGAACACGCTCTTCAGAGCCTCGGCGACGCAAGGTCCCGATTTATTCTTTAACGCTCTGATCCAACCGTATTTGGAAAACACGTCGATGTCCGTCAATAGATATTTGACGCCCTCGTTCCACCTCGAAAACGATCTCATGTCGACCAAGTCGGCAGACCAAATGTCATCCAAACCCTTCACGAACACCCTTCTCTTTCGAAATTTACGCACGATGGGTTTGTGTAACTCCTCAGCCAATTCGCTCGTCAATAATCGTTTCTTCTTCTTTTCCGATGCGCTTTTTTTTTAACGCCCATCCGAATCGACGTTTCGCACCGATCAGATTGCCGACCAGCGAACGTTCTATCTTCTCTCTCCTGGTCGGATTCGATATGCCTCTCAATTTCGCCAACATGTTTTTATCGCAGACGTCGTTGCGTGTCTTGGTGTCGGGATGTCCGGCATAGCACAGATCGTGATCATACACGGCCGCGTCCACCCTATTCACGGGTTTGCTCCAAGATTTAGGAGTCAGATCGGCGTTGAGTCTCTTGTTCAATTTCGTCCCGGGTTCCGTGAAACTGTGACCCGGCAGATGCATTTCGAAAGGTAGATTATTGATCATTTTATTCACGATGCCTGTACCTTTGCTCGTGTTCTTTTTTTTTTAGACGAACTGAGTCTTGATCGAACCACACACATTGCAAATTCCGCGAAGCATCTGTCTGTCGTTTTTAGTTCGTACTTCTCGAGAATTACCCATCTCGGTAACTCACTTACACTTTACGCAATACATTTTTTTAGAGTTATTTAAATTAATTTCGTATTTATTTTTATTTTATATATAAATTTAATATTTTCTTTTTTAAAAATTCTTTTCCTATATATTTTTTTTTCAATCGCTGCTCTTGAGTTCTATCAACTTACCGAATTCCTCCCTGGCCTCTTTCCTCCCCTTTTCCACGAGAGAATCCTTCATTTTTTCCTTGATGATCTGACGAGTCTTGATTCTCATGGCTTCTTTCATAGCATCGTATTTCGTTTTCTCGCCCAATATCGTAAAGTATTCTCCGTCCGATATCCTACCGCCTTTTAACGCCATCGAGATCATTTCGGATATCGTGTCGATCTTAGAGTCGGCCAAGACCCGAATCTTTTCGTGTTTCCTAGCCTTCAGATATAATTTCCTTCTCAAAAAGTTTCCGAGCTTGCTAAACAATCCGGCGGCGAGAGCCACTCCTTCTATGGTCAACACGATCGGAATACCGACCGCGGTTGGCAACAATCCGATGCCGGCCGCGTGTAAACCCATGGAAATCGTGATGAGTGTCGTGTCGACCACGTTGACGAATTTCAGGAGACGCGAATACTTCTTCTTGAGAGAACGACGAGAATCTCTGTAGAGTCAGATACAATTTGATCGATGCGATACATCTCTCTTCTTTCTTTCTCTTCTAGCGACGGCGCCGTTGGCAAAACGCCGGTCGGCTTCTCATCCCCGTCGTCATCTAACGTCGGATACAATTTATTTGTGGTTCTCATTTTTTTATGTTTTTTTCTTCCTAATATTAGATAAAAAATTTATGTGTGTATTTATTTTTATTTTCTATTCTCTCTTATTTATATCAACGAGAAAACTTAGACGTATCCTTCCTCCGGCAATAATTTCATGACGCATCCCTTGTCTTCTAAAGTCAGACTTCTACGCGCCAGTTTCATTTCTTCCGAATTGGTGGGCTTATCTCGTCCGCTACAGAAGACTAATCTCTTCCAAAACTTGATCACGTCGTCGATTTGAACGCATTCGAACGCCGGTTCGAAATACTTGAGGACCATATCTTCCCTTCCCATCGTCAGACACGAATGATCCTCGTGATCAAAGTCTAGATGATCCCGACACCCGACGCATCGTTCTAACAAGAGGCGACCTAGTTGTTCGTTCACGCAGAATGCGTAGGTTCTCATCAGCATTTTTAAAAGAAACCTTGCTCTCAAAATCTGGGAATCGTTCATGATTTACGTATATTTTATTATCTATTTCGATTCGATATTTATTTATTTTTTAAATAACTATTTATTTATATATATTTTTTTCTCTCCTATATATATCAATCACTTTTTTATTTCCTCTCGACAAAACCTATTCTATCAAGATTCACCTCAAAAACCCGCGAGGTGAATCGGCAAATTGTTTTCGCCGATCGGATCGCACCCTAGACAGTCCGAAACGTGATCGCGAACGTGGTGGTGTCCCAGAACCGGCAAACCGCATTTTTTCGATGTACCGGAGGCCGAAATCGGTTTTAAAATAAAATTTAAAAAATCCTCAATAAGTAACTTCGCTTTACACTCACTTTTCACCGTTGGCGAACGTCGAGAAAACGTTTTGAGATCGATTTTCCCTGTCCTAGAATCGGCAAATGGGTTTCACCGATCGGATAGCAACCTCGACCGTTCAAACAGCCGTTGACGAACGTCGATGTCCCAGAACCGGCAAACCGCATTTTTAATATTGTCCTAGAACCGGCAAAGCGTTTTTGCTTGCGTTCACCAACGATAGATCGAAGGTCTGATCCGCTATGGGAATGTCGAGAAAATTTTTAAAATTTACATTTTCTTCAAATTTCATACATTTTGTCACTTCTGAGCGATGTGTCGAATGTACTCGTTCGCCAACGGATGTTTGAACGGTCAAAAGTGCGATCTGAGAGCCTCAAAAACAATTGCCGATTCTAGGATACCATGAAAAAACGACATTTTTGCCATTTTTTGCACTCTGTACACGATTTAACACTAAACCCCTATGGCGGTACACGTACATGTATGTGTACGTGTACAGTGTTTGTAAATCCTGTCCTAGAATCGGCCTTTATTACCTACTAATAGTTATTGCAGTTACCCGAGATTCGTGTGTGGAAGCCATGGGTTCAACAGCACGTGATACAGTTGTGTTCAAATTATTTTGACAATGTGTGAATTCAGTTGTATTGGAAATGCGGAGAGTGTACTTCGCGTTACGCGTTGCTGTGCAGTCAGACGACCTGGTGATGACAGAGACAAGGCAACATCTGCAGCTGAAGACCGGTTTTTGATCATTCAGGCCCGTAGGAACCGCTTTGACACAGCAACCCAACTTCGCAGTGACCTTCAGAATGCATCCGGGGTAAATGTTTCGACGCAGACTATCCGAGCAAGGTTACACGAAGGTGATCTCCGATCGAGAAGACTATGTATTCGCATTCCGCTGTCTCAGAACCACCGCCAGGCACGACATGAATGGGCCATGGACCACGTTAGATGGACCAGAGAAGACTGGCGACTTATCTTTTTTACAGATGAGACAAGGCAAGGTATTGCCTAGACCACACAGATAGGCGTTCTAGGGTATGGAGAAGACCAGAAGAGCGATGCCATGCAGCCAACATTGCTGAGCATGACCGCTATGGTGGGGGGTCAGTCATGGTCTGGGGAGGCATCAGCTGGGATGGGCGTACAGAGCTTTGTGTTCTTGAACGTGGTACATTGACTGCACAACGGTATATCGATGAGATCCCGGATGTCCACGTCAGATTGAATGCAGGTGCAGTGGGTGATAGATTCATTCTGATGGACGACAATGCCCGTCCTCATGTTGCCCATGCTGTCCGGGAGTGCCGACAGAGGGAAGGGATTGAGCGTATGGACTGACCAACAAGATCCCCTGACCTCAATCCAGTCGAACATGTCTGGAATGAGTTGCAGCTTGCAATTTCAGTCCGTCCAGTCCAACCAGGAAGTGTCCAGGAGCTTGGTGCCATGCTGGTCCAAGAATGGAACAACATCCCACAAAGGACCATCTGCAACCTGACTGGCAGCACGCGAAGGCATTGTCAAGCTGTCATTAACAATAATGGGTCTCATACTCGATACTGATCTCATATCTGTTCGCTTCGTCAACATTTTGGCAAATTTTAAAAATTTCCTTTTTTACCAATAATATCCATTTTCCATGGTTATCGTATTTAAAAGCTAAAAAATAATGTCTGTCAAACACAAATAAAATCTTAATTTCTGTACTTAAATCATTAAAGATATGATTAAATAAAAAATGTATACACTTTTCATAACAATATTTCAACTAAAAAGTAAAACGGGTAGTTGAATATACTTGGTGCTTAGCAAACTTTGAGTAGTATATGTTTCCGAACAAATACTGCAACTATTAACTTTCACAGTATACTACCTTACCGTCACCGCAGGTCACTATTTAAACCTTCAACATCTCACAACTTAATCTCCAACATCTGCATCGCCAAAGTCACGCCCAACTGCATTTTAGTTCAACCACGCCATATCAGTCCCTTCCACCATTCCAACCCCCTGGAATATACGAATAGATCCCACTTTTACCCACTGAATATTCCAAACATAACAAATAAACCACGACTGTGAAATTGAAATATCGCGACAGCACTATTTCAAACATACATGAGTGATGTAGATAACAACCACAATGCTCTTATATACTCGCCCAAAAAAGAAAGTGTGCATGGGAGAAATTGATCAAACTCCAAAAAAATAATTTCGTAGGTGTAAAGAGTGTTAACCTGTTCATGAATAAGTTATATTTAACACAAAAACAGCTTTCCCCGTTAAAATTGCATTAACGTTAAATGACGTGCTGCACGTTTGTGAAAAAGGCATGTTTTGCACGTGGAGAGTCTGAAAATTCATGCAGCAGTGTGAATCCTTGGTTATTTAAACACTAAAGTAAGGCCTTCCTATCGTTCACATTCAAACTTGCGCTGCTGTTAAAACAACTCCACATTAGCATGCCAAGATTGACAATGATCAACGTCTCCTTGCCCTGGGTATGATTAGAGCCGGCAGAACACACAGAGAGGTTGCCCAGCATTTGAACTGCCACCGCAACACTGTAGACAGGCTAGTCCATCGACATGCACAACATGATGACGTTCGAGACCGACCCCGCTCCGGGAGACCCCGAGTTACCACCCCTGCACAAGATCGGTATATCTGTGTCGTCCATCTCCGAAACCGGCAACAAACGGCAACGACGACAGCCAGGAACATCCCTAACCTGAGACGGATACATCCTCAAACAGTAATCAACCGGCTGAGAGAATACGGCTTACGTCCTCGAAGACCTGCAATTCGTCCGATTTTGACGTTACGTCATCGTCGTGCTCGACTGCACTGGTGTAGACAACATCTCAGGCATCCCTTACACTGGTGGCGACGTGTTTTATTCACAGATGAATGTCGTTTCCATCTTTCATCATCAGATGCCCGCCAGAGAGTGTACAGACGTTGAAACGAACGCTACGCAGATCCATGTGTCGTGGAGCGAAACCGTTATGGGGGAGGGTCTCTCATGGTGTGGGGTGGCATCACTGCCCGTAACAGAACTGAGCTGGTCATTATTGATGGCAATCTCAATGCAGCCTGATATCGCGATGAAGTGCTTACACCTGTTGTTGTCCCATTTCTGCAACGTCACGGCCCCGGCGTCATTCTACAGCAGGACAACGCCCGACCCCACGCAGCTCGTGTTGTTCAACAGTATCTGCAGCAACAACAAGTGGATGTTCTTCCCTGGCCCGCAAATTCGCCCGATATCTCACCCATTGAGCACGTATGGGTCGAAATGAAACGTCAGCTACGCCGGCTTCCCCATGCACCGTCAACGCTTGTGGAACTCCAAAGACAGCTTATCAGAATATGGAACAACATCCCACAACATTTCCATGCTAACTTGTTCACTTCCATGAGGCGTAGATGCACAGCAGTAGTCGATGCAGATGGAGGTCATACCAGATATTGAGTGTGTGACTTTTGTGTTTGACCCTTAGTGTCTTTGACTCTCCATGGCACCAAGAGTATTCGTCGTAGAGTAATGAAATTTCTCGTGTTGATCACAAATTGATTCATCTGTGATTGAATAAAATTTCCATGAATGAAAATGATATATATCGTTTTTTAGTGTTATTTTTTAGCATGCACACTTTCTTTTTTGGGAGAGCATATCTTACCTCTTACAAGTATCTGGAAATTTCATTGGTTCAAAGACGTAACATGCAGACTGCATATAACACCATATACTGCCTGTCAGCATCAATATACGATGACAGCTATGGGTATCTCCCCTTTGTTTGTTGATTATTAAAAATGGCGGCAGTCGATAAACGTTTCAAGTTGAAAGACTGAGTGTTGGAAGCCCATATTTGGTCTGAAGTGCAGATTAGGCAACTTAAAGGGCTTCATATTCTGTGGATGTGTGTCATGTTACCTTCGAAATGAAACTGTTTGGTATGTATAAATTTGCCTTGTTACAATTTATGGGAGCGTGCCTTTAGGCACTCTCCCATCCATAAATTGTAACAAGTCAAAGACACGTGAACACGTGAGAATTCTCTCATTTAATTTTGATAGCTGTTGTTATTAGTTCTATGCATCGATGCAGCAGTCGGTAAGATATATTCGTTACACAGTTTGTTGGTGGCCTAATATGGAATATATGGTGTCAGTTAATTCCATATTGGACTCGAACTTCGCTTCGCTCGAGTCCAATATGGAATTAACTGACACCATATACACCATATTGGGCCACCAACGAAATGTGTAACTAATAATATGTCCTGTAATTGACCATCATAGTACAATTCATGTTTCCATTTCACTTCACATTTTATGATGAAAAATCAGCTGTGGCTTACACTTATCTCATAAATTAATGACTGGCAGAACTACCTACATCACACGAGACACATCCTTTCCTAATTACATTGTTACCTGCAATTCTAAACTGTGAAATAGCTGACAGACCGCATTGCCTGTGCTGCACGAGGCACATCGTTCACTAATTACATTTTCACCTGCACTTTGGACTTCCCGTGCACCGCCAACTACACTTCTACAGCTTTAACCCAATCCAGTTTGTTACACATACCTCTGTTTGCTTTCTATTTGAGCCTGCTTGGTATTCTCCTGGGCAATGCTTCTTATTAATTTCAACTTTTCTGTTGTCTCCTCTATATAATGATGCACACCCTTAGGTTGCTTATCTTGTGGAGTACAGCTGTATCGAATGGCCAATTCATTTCCTGGCCAAATAAAATCCTGAATGGTAAGAATCCGGTACTCTGTGTTGATTGACTCATCCTGAATGCCACCATCACACTTGGTTGAATTGTGCGCCAAATTCTTAGCTCTTTGTTGACATATGTTCGCAGTACTGTGCAATTGAACTGTTCCATCTTTCACATGCTGAATCAGTCTAAGGACGGTAAGCACTCATCAAATGACGTTTCACTTGAAAAAGCTGACAAACAGCATGTACTGACTTGCTCATAAAATTTGCCCCTCTGTCAGATACTTGAGTGTACGGAGCCCCATATCGTCAAAAGATTTCATTATACAGTACATTCGCAATTTCTGAAGCTTCTTGTGTCTTCAGTTTGAATGCTTCACACCATTTTGTTAAACTTCCCGCCACAAGCAAGATGTACTTATGTCCTTCTGTTGTCGTTGTTATTGGACCTAATATGTCGATGTTCCACCTGTCAAATGTATTCTCCATTGGAAGAGGGGTGGGTGGAGATTCTTTCCAAGGAAATGTCGCTTACTCCTTTGACATGCATCACATCATCTGATATAATCTGCATTATCTTGGTACATTTTCGGCCAGTAATACTTCAGTCGTAGTGCCTGATGGATCCAATCCAAGGTAACATCCGCCAGCTTTGCTGTCATGGAATTATCGTATGGCATCTACCCGTATTATTTGGGGCAACGCAAGCTGTCTGATAAAACTCGAGGCATCCGTTTAGTACTTTGGTGAAAGATATGATACAAGGTACCATCTGGCATCTAACTTTTCAGCTCCCATTATAATTTTTTTGCAGCCTTTTTATCTTTTAGTAGTTTTTTCGTTGTAAGATATTTTAATAGGGATGAAGTCTGTGCATTCGCCTTGCATATCGGGCATGTCTTCCTCCATGCCGCTATTACTGCCTGGGTTTCATTTAAATTTAAAATAGTTGAATCTGTAAATTCTCCAGTTTTTCCAGACAAAAGTGTGGCTTGTTTGCTATTTGTAGTTGGATCTTCCACTTCAATCGACGGTTTACTTGTTTCATCAGTCACTTTAACCGATGTGTTTGGTATGCAGTCAAGAATATCAGATTTTATATCCCTTTCTTTATGTTCATATGTCCTTCTTGACACTTTATGATCAAGAAAGACAGTAATCTTATCGTTCGCTAAATTCACATGTTGTGCCTTAATGCCCCCGACCACACTCAAACATTCCAACTCAGAAATTGGACAACGCTTTCTCTCCAGGTTTAAGTGACCAATCACCACCATAATAAATAACCATTTCCTTGCCTTCATTATCTAATTGGCCATGCCTATACCCTAGAGCCGGTCCAGAAGCATATGTGGTTAACATGAATGGTCGAGACATATCCGGGAAAGCCAAAAATGGGAGCAAAGACCAAATTATTTTTCAACATTTCAAATGAAGCCTGGCATTCATCAGCTCATTTGAACTCAGTACCCTTCCGAATTAGCCATGTAAGTGGGGAAGCATAAATGCGAAATCCTTTATGAAACGGCGATAGTAATTACAGAGACCCAGAAAAAAAACGAATGTCATGTTGAGAACTAGGAACCGAAAATGACTTTACAACCTCTGTTTTAGCAGCGTCAAATTTAACTGCGTGTTTACTCAGCACTTGACCAAGACAAACCACCTCATTAGCAGCGAATTTATATTTACTTGGTCTTAAAGTCAGTTTACCCTTCCTCAGTTACGCAAAAATGTCATCAAGATGCTGAATGTGTTGCGAAAAATCACTACTAAAAGCCAAAATGTCATCCACATATAGAACAGCATATTCAAAATTCATTTTCCATAAAACTTGACACATTAAACGTGAAAAGGTGAAGGAAATCCTGCCTTTCCAAATGGCATGTTTTCCTAAGGTGTACACCATTATGTGTCACAACAGCTGACTTATGGATCGTTTCATCATCAAAACACTCGAGGACTGAAAACAGATTTGCTTGACCTTCACCTAAAGCATCAAATACCCACTCAAGTCTGGGCACGGGGGGGGGGGGTGAAGCTGGTTTAGTAACTTGATTTAAACGTCTGTAATCGACTGTAAACAGATATTCATCACTTTTCTTCCTGACCATCACAATGGGACTCTTCTAAATCGAATTACTTGGCTCTACAATACCTGCATTGAGCATCTCGTCCAACTGTCTTTCCATCTCCTTTTTCACATCAGGAGACAGCCGATAAGACCTTTGCCAAACCGATGGACATCTCCAGTATGTATGCTATGATGTGCCACATTTGTGACACCAAGTTCATTTAAACTAACAGCAAAAACATAACGTTTTTTAGCGATAAATGCCCTCAAAATATCTTTCTGATTATTATCAAGGTCAGCACTATCAAGGTTATACTGCATAGGTTCCCTATGTGCCATGTTTGCTATTTTGTCACCGTCATGTCTGTCTTTGTTCGTGTTCCCATCAAACTTGTGAATGTAATTAACATCAACGTCAGAAAACACCCCCACCACGTTACCATTGGGAGGTACAATATCTATATTTGAAGGGTTAATAATAGGCATACAGGCACTTCCATTTTTGACTGTAACCAATGCTTTTCCCCCAATAATTCCCATTTTAATTACATTGAGTGATGGCTCAATTAATCCCACTGCATCACTGGGTTTGTTTTTGCGCATTTCCGACTTTGGGGCAAGGGTTACAGTAGTAGTGGCACGAACCAAAGACACACCTGTTTGTGTTGCATACACTTCCTATACTCAGTTGTGTAGCTGAAAGGATTGGGAGTCAAGATCAATCACAGCATTATGTTTGGTCAGGAAGTCCATACCAATTATTAGTGGGTGATGAATGGTTTCAAAGACATAGAGGGTGTGGTCTAGTTTTAACCCATTAAATGATACGGGTAGCATTACGGGCCATAATACATCATGATATTCTTATCCCGCGCCTATAACTCTTTGAATTTTTGACTCTCCCAATTCTGATCGACCATAACCTGTTCTTTTTAAATAAAGTCTGAGCAATACAACTTGCCGACGCACTTGTATCAATACATGCGCTCGCCCTAGCGCCGTTAATATGGTGCAATAAAGCGTCTGTCTGCACTGGCGTGGAAAACGTCATCACTGGATAAGCATTCTCTACGGATTCACTCTCTTTCACTCTATTCTCCCTACTCTCAACTCTATTAACACTAATGCAATGCGCGACGCCACTGCTTCAACTGCCTTTCTCTATACTGTTTCTGCCACCAACAGAATTGCTATTAACCCTCCCTCTATATTTACAAAGACAACTAAAATGACCAACTTTGAGATAGTTATTACCCCTAGAATCACGTGCCGGACATTTTGTAGGCGAGAGGCATTTCCCGCCATACCGGTTACAGATATTGGCGCGGAATGTCTCTCTGTGAGAAATATTACTTCGTTGATATCTTGCCATGGAAATCTGTAACATGAAATCAGTGGACCTACTACTAACACTCTGCAGTAGGGGAACAACTCTGTTTACATTGACGTTAAACGTATGTTTAAGACTATTTTTCAAACAAGCTATTTCTTTAAGTACGTTACCAATATCTTCTTTCACGGTTCACGCCAGTTGTTGGGTCATTATTTACAGCTCTCTCTCTGCAAATAAAGTTACTCGACGTAAGACCTTAATATTCCATGGCTGTTTTGGCATCACTATATTTACAAATACTAATAAGATGCCTAGTTAACTAGTACATTATAGACACAAATATAATAGACCCATTATAGTTATATTGAATAATAATCTACACTATTTTCTCCAAAATATAAATTCTATAATAATAAAATACAATTTATTGACTGGTGTTTTATGGCACTTTCGACAGCCAGGATCACCTCGTGTCGGAAATAAAATGCAATAAATTATTTCAAATTAAGCGCAGTTTTTATCTGCTGACGAGGAGCGATACTCCATTGTGTTTGTACCCATCACACTCCGTTGTCGTGCTCAACCGACTAACAACCTAAAGCACAACTGATTATGGTCACACATAAAGGTTGCCGTGAAGATACGAAGCTTAATCAGAACATGCACCTGTTTACCCTGACTTAACCTACATGTATTAGACGCTGGGCGTGGCAATGAAATAACTGATTTGCAGACGAGCGTACCTACGTGGACATCATTTGTTTACTTTGCTTGTCATGTTATTTTACAAACAAACGAAACAATTTAACTAGCTAATTCCAACAATTCGTAAAATAATATGACACACAAAGCGTTTCTAAATTAAAGTCTAACATATCAAGTGTCGGGTTAACTATCGTTTTGCCGCACAAGTTCACTTCATCAAGCCACACCAATTCGATATGCTTATAAAGGGTATACCTGTCTACACCATACTTCGCGGTTCACGCCAGTTGTTGGGTCATTATTTACAGCTCTCTCTGCAAATAAAGTGTAGGCTCTTCTGGTCAGTTGTTGGGTCATTATTTACAATAATCGTGTTTTGTTCGAGTATGCGCACTGGCAGAAGAGTACTGGGCCTGACCCCCTAGAACATCGAACTGGAAGGGGACTAGGAATGTTACATAGCTACAAGATTCCGCTCTCTGTTTTATTTAGAAACGCGGTCATATTTATAGCAATACATGAACTTAAAAAAGAAGAAGTAACCCAAACTTTGTCTGGTATTTGATTTGACTGTGTAAGTTTAACAAAAAGCCTGTTCCAACCACTTATGCGCTTTGTCTGGTTCAAGAAAATTTGAAAGTGTTCAGTAAGGAAAGTTATAGGTAGAGAGAGATAGAAATCCGCTATTGTATATTGTGACTGTTATGTGATTGTTGTTATTTATGGGGCGAAGGGTGAGTTTCTTTGTAGCCAACTCCCCACAAGCAGAGCTGCGAGACAGTTCCCACAGACTTAATCCTAAAGTTCTTAATGAGTAGGGAGGCAATCCTCGATGACTTCACTCCTCCATATCTTTATTAGAGAGAGATAGAAATCCGCTATTGTATATTGTGACTGTTGTGCAATTGTTGCTATTGATGCCGGTGAGTGGTGAGTTTCTTCGTAGCCCACTCCCCACACGCAGAGTTGCGAGGCAGTCCTCACAGACTCAATCCTAAAGTTCTCGATGAGTAGCGAGACAATCCTCATTGACTCCACGCAATTTAATTCTATTGCGTAATTTTGATTTTCTGTGACTTATTGGGTTTTTTTTTTTGATAAGGGTTCGGTGCTCGTTCAGCTCTACCATTAATTCACTATTTTGGAGTCTGTTGAGGGTCTTGTCTTGTAGGTCTTGTAATCGCGTGTCAATAGTTTCTATTTTTCTAGAAGATGAAGTTCCTTTATTGGTGTGCACATGGGCTTGCATAATACCACGCGAAAGGCATGATTTTGAACCCTCTGTAGCTTCTGAATGTTGGTTTTGCTCAGGTCACTTGTTATTATGGCACCATATTCAAGTACCGGAAATGATTTGTAAATCTTAAGAATCACGTCTTTGTTTGCTGCCCAATTTTTAACTCTGATCATCTTCAGAAATTGATACTTTTAGTAGCTCCAACCGTAATAGAGTTAACGTGACTGTTTAGATTGAGGTTGCTATCCAGTATAAATCCCTAAAATTTGGCCTCGTTGCATGTTTCTAATTTGTGATCGTATACGTGGAGATCAATACTGAGGCTGTCATTTTTCTTTGTTTTTTAAAGAACGTAACTCTTTGAGTTTTGGCGGCATTGAGGTTATTGCGCCACAGGGCGCACCCGCTCTCAAGATCACGAAAGGTATCCTGCAGGCGATTTTTATTTATATTTTGGGACATACTGGCCGTCCACTTTCCTTTATCGTCTGAGAACTTCAATAGTTCAGCACAGTTTTTCCCTACTTTTTCAATGTCATTCACATATATTATGAAAAGAAACGGGCGTTGGACCGATCCCTGTGGTGTGCCCGCTTCGAGTACCACTTCCTCTGACACCTCACCTTAATTCTTCGGTCAGTTAGAAATGATGATATGATCCTCCGAATTTTAGTGGGTAATCCCATTTTCGCTAGTTTACATCTCATGCCATTGTGCCATACCGAGTTGAACGCTTTTACTACACCCAAGGAAAGCGGTGGTCATATTTCGTTTTGACTAAACGCTGTTTTCATATAATCGACCAGTCTTTATACTTGTTCCCTCTTTCTGACTCCCGTACGCACTTTGCCATTTGTAAAAGAAGTTGATTGATTCAAGATAGCTAAATGGGCTAAGCTAAAAGAGCTATTTGGGCGGTAGTTGGAATTGTTGGTAAGGTCTTTGTCGGGTTTAGGTGTCATGACTCCTGTGACCACTTTCCAGCATTTTCGAATGTACCCACAGGAAAGACAGCAGTTTAGGAGTTAGGTGTAAGCCTATAGTAGAAGATGTTGGGACACTGTTTCCGTGTTTTGTAAAAGACTTCGTCTTCTCCGGGGGACGAAGATGACTTGCATTTTCTGATTATACCCATGACCTCTTCTTTGTTTATTGGTTCTGTTAATTAATGATCGTCCCAATCTTCAGGCTTTTGGTCGAAGTTTGGTTCGTTAAAAATTGAGTTCTTGTCTTGGATAACTTTATTTACTTTTACTTTGAAATCGTTGTCAAATCAGTTCCCTTCTTGTGGACCGTGAGCTTTCTTTAGAAGTTCTGCAAAAGCGCTGGCTTTTGCCTTGTCGTCCATGGCCATGGTTCCGTCGTTAGTCTTCAGCGCATTATTATTGGTACTTTTGCTCTTCTGGTCAGTAAGAGTTTTAAATGTATCACAGAACCTATTATGTTCTCTCAACCCATTGAGGCGCTTTCTGGTCCTTTTTCTCATCTCACGCGATTGTCGTTAGCTATGACCTTTTTTGTACTTCTCCGTGTAGGCGCTTATACACTGTTTTAAGTTCTACTTTCTTTATTTGATCGTTCTCTGATTGGTAAGCCTGGGAGACTCTTTCCTTTTTTGTTTAATTATTTGAAGTATTGCTTGGGTTATTCCGTTCATCTGTGGCTTTACTGTTTCTTTGGGACAGACTTCATCTAGTGTACTGTTCATAACCTCGTTAGGGAGAGTGGTGGCTCATCAGTAGACTGTTGGACTTCTATGCTAGAGGTCCCGAGTTCGATCCCCGTCCGGGACGACCCGCGTTGTGTCCTTGGGCAAGGAACTTTATCCCGGTTGCCTACATGGGGGCACGATGACGCCGTGTACTAAGGCGTACTGCACGTCGACCGTGCACATGTCTTCAACCTTACTTGAGCGAAGTCTGAACAGAGTTAGAATATTGAAGAACAGACAGTTGCTCGTCGCTGCTCGGTGGTTCTCTTTGTGTACTCCGGCTTTCTCCACCCGTAAAGCTGTCACGGTCACGATTAGCCACTGTGCATAAGTATGTGACCTTAAACGCCAATAAATAAATAAATATTAAATAAATAGATAACCTCGTTTTTGTGGGCGCAGGCCTTTTCTAGTTCATGAGCATTTAAGGGGTTATTTGCATTTATTTTTACTTCGATAATGTTTCTCCAGATGTTCCAGTCAATTTTTGATATGTTCGTCCTGTTCATGGGAAGATATGTTGTGGGACCAGTATTACGTTTCAAAGTGGCATGAACTGGCAGGTGACCACTGCCTAGATAATCGCCCCCCCCCCCCCCCCTACAAATATGTCTTGCATTTGGCTGGTTAGTGATTTACTAGTGATAATCAGGTCTGGGATATCTGATTGATGGGGTGGGTTGTTGCTTACGTATATTACGTCTTGATCGTTGTTTACCATGAATAGGTTGAGTTATTCAGTGATGTTGGAAAGGGCGTCACCGGTAGGCTTAGTCATATGACACCCAAATACCTGGTGTTTGGAATTGAAATCACCCATTACTGTTGCTTGCGGTTTGATATAATATGAGATGACGGTCACGCGTGTGTGGTCAAGTTCAGCTTCAGCTGCCGTCACTTCAGCATTGATGTAGTCGCATGGTATTGTTTTGCATTTAATCTCCTGCCGTATTAGAAGAGCAACACCGCAACCTTTTTGGACGGGACGATCTCTTCTAATAATATCAAACATACTTAACGATAATTCTTTGCTTGGTTTCAGCCATGTTTCGCTGATTCCAGTTATGTCCAATTTTTTTTTAAATAATGTGACATTTGCGAGTTTTTCTGATTAGCGCTTTGAGTGTCTCACTGGACTATCGTTAATATATAGGAATAAGGTGAGGATGAGTTCTGGCACTACTTACATTTAGAGCTTTAAGATGGATGTTTGTTGTAACTTTTTTTAAGTGGTTACACCCCCTGTAGTTGCTTTGGTGTCGCCCCCCGCAATTGGGGCGTTTCAGAGTTGTGACATTGCATGCCTTCGCGATGTGTTTGCCGCCTCATTTCATACATCGTTGTTCCCCGTTGCATTTGTGTGGCAAGTGCCCAAAGTTCTGACATTTGTGACACCGGACGGGTTGCGGAACTACACGATATTCCTCTGTTTCGTAATGTTTGCCGTTGATGTTTACACCTTTGCTTATTCTTTCGTTGCTCTATAATGTCATTATTAACTTTAATCTTCCAAGTTGGGTTTCCGGTGGCTTTGGAGATTAATCTCTCCTACCATCCTGGAAGGGCTTTTTCAATCGTATTTTCCCGTTTTCGGATGAACGCGCGTAATTACGACACACGGGTTTGGATGCGGACGGCTCTGTGTTTGTGCCTTGTTGTTTTTAATGATCTTTTATGGTACGGTTGCTTTATCCCTTACTTTATCTATATAAAGCACGCCTTCTTTTGGGCTAGCTGTCACAGCCCCATTCACAATTCCTGATGATATTGGTTCTGCTGTGTTAACAGAGCCCTCGTTTTCTGGTGTGACCTCCTAGACGTTGTCTTTGTCGACATCCAGTGGATGTTGGATGTGTGTTTTTGTTTTCTTGACCAACCGTTCGGTAGTCGTAGAGAAACACTGTTCGTCTTCGACATGAACGGTTCCATCGTTATCACGGAACTCATTGGAAAGTTTCCTTTTCAGTCGACTTTTTGTTTGGTGTTGGTGTTGTATTTTGTCCTTGTTGCTTGGGGGGTTTCACTGAATTTAAGTCGGATTGAATTTCGATTGCGTCAGCGATGGAAGCTAAGTTAGGTGCTTCCTTCACTATGGAACGCAACCAGTTATCCTGGCTTGGAGTGATTAGTTCTGAGCCTTCGCTTGATGTGTTACCCAGCGAAATGGCAGACGAAGATCTTCTTGTTCCAGTTGCAACATCAATAAAAGGTGAGCCAGGTGCAGTAGGGATGTTGTCCTCCTTACAAGGCTTCGAAATCGAAATCGAAATGATTTTATCGCGCCGAAGGGGCGCAGAAACAGAGTGGGGCAAGCCCCTTTCTACCCTCAGTTACACTATAATAGCTAATTCCAGTAATTTTGAAATATTATTATAAACCCCATGTCTGGATGGTGCAAAGGAGGAAACGAAGGCGGGTAAAGAGTTCTGGTGTTCTTTCCATGTCGGTCGTCAGGCAAGTATATTCTACCACTTGATATTATGGTAGACGAGGCCTTCATCGGCAAATATAGTCTGCCTTAAGCTCTTTAGCGGTCTGAACGACTTCTGAGCATCATTGAAAAAAGAAAACGGACCTTTACAAGGTACTACGAACTTGAACATTCCTGGTTCAGGTAACAGGCCTGCTCTTTCCTATTGGGCCGGGACCTGATTGCGCTTTAGGAGCGCTTTATAAAAAAGGGCTAGAAGACGGGACGCAGGACCAACGCTCGCCGCCCGGAAGGTGGAAAATCACCATTTGGGATTGAGCGAAGGATGAGAAGCCAAAACGGTTATTGTCATTTCATAGCGGTTATTGTGGGAAAGAGAGAGGCCGAAAAAAGCTTTAAAAACTTAGAAGTAAAGCGGCAAAAGGTAGTACAAGAAGTGTATTTGTGTGGTTGACTGTCTTCTTGGTCTTGTCACGTCTTGAGTTGTATTTCTTCAGGCAAGTTATCCGTTGGAGCTATCATTGGCAAGTATATTCTGCCTCAAGCTCTTCTGTTGGAGGTTGTCGTCTATTCTGTGTGTTGTTGTTTTTCTATGGTTCTGTCTCGTGGCAGGTGATTGGTCAGATTGGTTTCTGTCCTAGGTGGTGCTGTGTGTCCATGGTTCTGCCTCGTGGATGGCACGGCTGTTTGTTTGACAGCTTGCCTGTTTTTGCTGTATCGGTCCCTGTCGTGTCATTGGTGTTGCTGAAAATAAAATAGTGTATGCATTAGTAGTGTTCCCCCTCCCGATCGCCAAGTGGTCCATCCCGTGGTGCGATGGGGGCAGCCTCTCATACCAGAAAATCTCGCCGTAGCGTATCTCTGCCTGGTTCTATCGTAGATTTGAGCTTAATTGTGGTTTTGTTTGATGAGTCCCGTTTGTCAATGGGCCTTTCCTTGATAGATCGGTTGTTGAGCGTTGGGGGCAGTCTCCGATATCAGAAAGTCACGCCGAGCGTATCCGTGTCTGGTTCCATCGTAGGTAAGTGTTATTTAATGAGTTCTGGTAGGCCCTGGGCCCTCCCATTTTAGATCAGTTGTAGAGCGATGGAGGCATTTCAGAGAGTCACGCCGTAGCGTATTTCTGCCCGGTTCCATCGTGGGTTCTTCTTGATGATTATTTTGGGATAATATTGTTAGGGTTTGGCCCCCGGAGCCGCCCTGGTTGGGAGTGAGCCCGGGGCGGCAAGGTCGTAACCAGGGAGGGGGGGGGGGGGGGGCACGGGGGCACGTGCCCCTCCAAAATTTTTCTAAAAAAAAATTAAATTTATGAAGTTCGGATGTATCGGTTCCGTATTAAGTTAACTATTGTCAGTCGAGTTTATTATGTAAGCCTATGAATTAATGTCACTGATAAAGTTACTTAAACCAGCTGGCACAGAGGGATAAGGTTACGCATACAATTTTGTACACTTGTTGTCGATAGAGTATGCAATTAATTATGGCCATTGATAGCGAATTTAATCCACCTGGCTGATGGGGATATGTTACACCTATAATGCTTATGTTGTTTTTTTTATCCGGTATAATAAGTATAATGTATTGTATAACAGGCCAACGAGATCAGCCAGAAAATGTTTCAGAACATTTACGAACTGACACGTTTATTCAGTTATTAGACAAATTCAAAGTACAACTTGAACTGCTATTTTTGCCCAGCAGTTGGACTGTAATGAAAGGTGTCGATTCACTTCTGAGGTTTTCATCAGGTGCCTTTTTTAGACAATGAAGCGACGATAGCACCATTTGTTGAAAATTATTCGGATAGTTTGGACATTGATACTGTTCTGGTGAAAGCAGAGATAGCGAGATCAGCCAGTCTGCCCATACACACAATTAATACTGACTTTAACCCTTTACCAGAAGTAACGGCGCACCAGTATTCGAGATCGTCTAGTGTGCTTTGGAGAGAATGTTGGAGGTGAGTTGGTGACTGTCGGAGTCCCATAGCCCTTTATCGTCCACGAATTGTGAGATTTGAACACGCGTTGAGGTAATGTTAAGGTCATTTACGTAGATTATGAATAGGGAGGGGCTGAGTACGGACCCCCGGGGATACCGCCTTCGAGTTGGACACTTTCAGACATTTCGTTGTTAACCCTTACTTTGATTTTTCGATCATTGAGGAAGTAGGAGAGCAGTCTAAGCAGCTTTTTGGGGGGAGGTTGAGTTCCAAGAGCTTATACCGTACTCCGTTGTGCCAAACAGAGTCGAATGTTTTTCGACATCAAGGCTTCGGTCATGGAGGAAGTATTTATACTCTTCAGTTGCCTACACAACAGAAAACAAACTTTCAATCATGGAACTGCGAAGCCTTAATTAACAAGCACAGATCATTCCTTTCAAAGCGACTTAAATCAGCTAATAGTTGAAAATAACAGTGGAAACTTATGTGTGAATTTCCTTTTCGACTAGATTATACAGTGAGTTTCTCTGTTAGATTTAGGAACATTAATTACAAACAAGGGCGTCAGTGTAATTCTCAGTTGCTTGTCAAATTTCATTAGTTACAAACAAAGGCGTCAGTTTAATTCTCAATTCCTTGTCAGATTCAGCCTAACAAAGGCGTCAGTTTAATTCACAGTTACTTGTCAGATTTAGCCTATAATAATTCTATTCATGCATAAGTATTATCCCATTCCAATCTTGGGATTTTATTGATTTAAGTTTGTTTATTTATGTTATTCTATATTATGTTTAGATAGGTATTTTAACTCAGAGTGGATGTGGATAGACAGTGAAGTGAATCGTGTTCTTTCGTAATTTGATATCCTAAAGATTCATCGACAATGTTACATGCCTGTCTTGGGCATTTATCCATAAACATAACATGACTTCGCATTTCAACTACCCGAGGGGTCATTCTTGACACATGTTCAATCCATCGCTGATATGCCTGAACAAAGCGCAATGGAATCTGGCGTTGGGTATCAGTGTCGACCCCGTCTAGTCAGAGAATACCATGCTCGTCGCTCAAATTTTACCCCAAGCTCTAGGGCAACCGGGCTAATTCTGTTGGAATTCGACGCAGTTATGGACTCTTTGTTTACCTTTTTTCTCGTGGAGTTTGTGCGCAGATGACCGCCGTTCATTAATTGTTTTATTCCTTCACTAAAAAGGATGTATAGAATAAGTAGGTACTAGGACCAGCAATCAGATTTAAACCACGTGTATGATAAGGGTTTTAACCACGGGACTCTGTCGAGTGGTTAAAATCCTTATTCTAAGAGCGGTTTAAATCTGATTGCCGGCTCTAGTACCATTTGTTCTATTTATATCATGCTCTTAACACCTAATCGACTCTGTCACTTAAAATGGAGAAAAAACGATAGTTTCGATTAGCAGACAAGCGAACACATGGGCTTGTTTTGTTTACATCTGTGCCGATGGGCAGTACTTCCGGCTGCACACGAATGCTCAATTGACAGGTAGACACATCGTCAAAGTTGACTGAATTTATTTTGCTTTTTCAGTCAAATTACTATTAACAATTCTTAAATTTTATTTTAAATATTTAATTGTAATTATTTAAACTTAATATTGCACTATTAGATAGTACCGCAAAACGTGGTATGTTTGAATGAAACATCGTGAAGTGTGAATGTATCGAACTCGGCAAATTGAATCATGACGAAGGGCATGTTGTATTAGTTCTACTACAAGTGTAATGTTTGTAATGTAATTCCCATTGAAAACGTTTTAACCACTGGAGAATGTTTACATCGGTAGAGGGGTTAAAGGCTCAAATTTTACACACGGGACTTTCACGGGTAGAAAGATAGGTGAGCATGGTATAAATACAGATAATCATTTGAGCTCTAGTTATAGATAGTCCAATCAATCTATAAGCATTTGATTCACCTTGAAAACATCGAGATATTAAATAGATCAGAAGAACTACGCAGTGTAAAACATAAAACTTCAGCTGCGGTGAGTCTTCATTGATAATGATAATGTCGTCAGAAATGAGGTCAAATCACATCTCGACTGTGAAACATTTCTTCCGTTGATTCAAAGCAAATGAATAATTAACCCTTTACCTAACGTAACAGCCAAAACCGACCAGCCTTATTCTCAAAAATCGCCAATTAATTTTCATTATTTTTTTCATTTTTTGTCTCAAAAACATAGGTTATGACCCCTCGTTGGAACGAGCTCGTCGAGCTCGTTCCAACGAGGGGTCATAACCTATGTTTTTGAGACAAAAAATGAAAAAAAATAGTTATTCAAGAATTATTTTTGCAAGTGTCGTCTGCTTTTCAGGTTAGGTAAAGGGTTTTAAGGTATTTTTTGATTCAATCGTCTAGAATATTTCAGTTCGTAAGAAATGCGAACCGTGAGATCGCTTTTCCGACCAACTAAAATATTGCAAACGATTTAATATAAACATTGGCAATGGACTAATTCAGAGTTAGACTGGTGCCATACCATAACAGCGTCGAATATTCCAAACAGAATTGGACTGGTGGCTTGAGCGCTTGACTTGATGCGTGAAAGACATGGAATCTATATTTATATCAGCAACCCTACTGTGTTTTTTTTTTATTCAAAATAGAAATTTTCAGCCGCATATAGTGTATTCTCCATTTATTCCCTATGAAAGTGATCTTGGTAATCAGGGCCCAGCAAAGCTTCGAGATTCCATTCAATTTCGAATCATAAAATGATATTCGGTTCGAATCGAAATGGACGACCCGATTCGTTTCCTTTCGAATCTTTTCAGAGGAATGTAGTGTGGTATCGGTCATTTACATCCTCTCACAAAACGAACAGTTTGGATGGCAATTGTACATAAATAATGATAAACATAATGACTGTGGTATAAATAGCATCTGCACACAGGCCACCGTTCACGGTAATTCCCATCTCGCTGTTCACTGTCAGCCACCGTTGAAAGCAAATTAAAGTATCCAAGCAATGTCGACGATGAGCTGTTATTAGCGGCTAGAGCTGTGCTGTACCTAGAACCGGTAATTCTGACACCTGTTCCTGTTTTTTTTAACTAAAATATTTACTGGGTAATATTCCAACTACATCATCAAGGCATATAGATGATATAGCTGGAATATTCCATCAGTCCGGACTTGCGCCGTAACAGTCGGAATAAATCAATTTTACACCCCCACCTCCCCACAATCAGTCATCTTCATGACGTCACTGCTTCTAATCGAGGTTCGATTAGATTTCGAATAATATACCTCATTTGATTCAAGATTCAATCTGAATCGAAATTCATGGGACTCTGTTGTCGATGTCTGCCATGGAAAAATAATTCCGAGGAAAACTAGAAATGAGAGAAGTTGTGTTCTTGGTGAACCAACAGCCACCACTCTTACTGAACTGAAATAATAATAAACTATTCTCACCGAATCCTGCAAATCTAGGAAGTGACAGTGTTGTGCTGTTTTACCAATACCTTCTGTCTAGAATATCGAACATGGATTAGCGCTTTACCGGACGAATCGGACGCATAAGCCTCCGTAATATACAAATTGTACAATTTTTTTTCGACAAATTTCAGCAAAACCATATCATGCCACCCCGAGTTGGAACGAACTCGTCGAGTGCTATCCAACGAGGGTCGTATGATAATATGTTGTTGACATTTTTTTTAAATCTTGAACAAAAATAGTTAAAATAAGTAAGTTTGATATCGGGTAAAAAGTTTAAAAGAAAGTATCAACACAAACTTCTTTACTCAGTTAACCCTTTGAACTCTAGTGGTATCTTCCATGTTAGTTCAATAGCACAGTTGGTAGAGTCCATATTTATTATTTGGGGTTTTACCAATTAATATTTTCAACGTGCAGCCTTGGGGCTGCACGTTGAAAATATTGATTGGTCTACACCACACATTTACTTTGTAGCCATCCCACTTAATGACATTATGACCTAGCTGGTGACCCTACCGCAAAAACGGTCTCTGGGATTGAAAGGGTTAATGATATCGCTGGAAGTGTTTTTAATTCCTTTCTCGTCTCACCGTGAAGGTTCAATTGATTCGAAGTGTTTATCGTTATTTTTTTTTTTTATTCGTTCTACATTTCATGGAGCAATGTGCGTGCAAAGCTACAGCTGCGGTCTCTTGGTGCTACTTCCTAAGTGTTACCATTGGTCGTGCTTCATCGTTTTTAAAGTATGGAATTAACATTCAGAAAGGGGGGTCAGATTACATGATAATTAACATTTCACTATATTCATTATTTTATAGATATGGTCGACGGAAAATGTTACTGATAACCGTATTTCTACAGACAGTTTTTGGCCTCTGCGCTGCGGCTTCCACTCATACTTACATGTTTTACATATTCTATAGCCTATCTGGATCGATGGATAACTATGGGATTGCCTTCACACTGGGTGAGTAGCCATGATGTGAATAATGCTGAGGAGAATTAAGAGGTGTAATTTCCATGTGTGTTGGTAGAAGGACCCCCCCCCCCCACCCCCCCAAAAAAAAAAAAAAAAAAAAAAAATTATCTCATCGAGCTGCAGACAATTGGACAGTTCAAAAACATCCTTATACAGTACGGCTGCCGTGGACTGGTCAACAGCCGCAACCTTGTCCCACTCTACGCACTATTTTTGTAATGAAGTCGAGTCTAAAAACGATTTATGAGGTCACAGCAATACTAACTGTGCTAAAATAAAAATGGGATGAATCATGGATTTGTTCATTAGTCTGTGTGAAACACACAAACTATTGTTTTTTATGGTTTATTTTTCTCTTTTTTTTTCTTCTTATTTTCCTGCCTTCTGACTTCTCCTCACTTCCTTGTCCACACGATAACTAGAAAACGAATTGTCCTATCTCGCTGATTTTGGCATACGGATAGACTGTCACAAGTTCTCGGTCACCTAGGTTTTCCAGATTCTTGGGGCATTAGGGGTGTCCATAGGGGTGTTTTGAAAGTGGGTCACGCTCATATCTGAGGCACGGTGTGACCTATGGACCTGGGACCAACACCAAATGAGTCGACACTCGATGGAGATTCAAAATATGGGTCAAGGTCACTGAGGTCACCGAGGGGTCAATGAGTTCATTTTTCAGAAATGCTGGAAATCACATGTTTGACCCCTTAGTGCATTCCCGAAGTCCATACATGAATTTTTACACGAAAAAAATGCGCGTGATTAAAAATTTGGAAAGTGGGTCACGCACATATCTCAAGCAGGGTATGACGTTGGGCCTGGGACCAACTCCAAATGAGTAAAAACTCACTGGAGGTTAAAAATATGGGTCAAGGTCACTGAAGTCACCACTGAGTGGATTTTTCAGAATTGCCAGAAATAACATTTTTTGCCCCAATAGATTCCCGAAGTTCGTACACGCATTTTTACACTCAAAAAAGATAGTGTGGCCAAAAATTTGGAAAGTGGGTCGCACTCATATCTCAAGCATGATATGCTGTATAGACCTGGGACCAACAGCAGATGAGTCTAAATTCAATAGAGGTCAATATATTGATCGAGGTCACCAAGCTCACGCAGGTGTCATTGAGTGCATTTTCACATTTTATGACCCCCTAATGCACTGCCACAGTTTCATACATGTATTTTTATTCTCTAAAATATTTGGTGGGGGGACACAAATTTTGAAAATTGGTCACACATATGGACCAGCGACCAACACCAAATGAGTCGACACAACATGAAAATTAATAAGTTGGGTCCAGTTCACTGAGGTCAACAGGTCTCATTGAGTGCAGTTTTCGGAATTGCTTGAAATTGCATTTTATAACCCTAATGCATTTTTGAAATACATACATGTATTTCTTCTCTCATTAACGTGTTCAGAGTAAAACATATCGATTGCTTATTCCTTTATAGAAGACATTTAATGCTATGAGTAGAAGTTATTTCCAGTTCTTGGAAAATATTTTATCTGAATCCTGCATGAAAATCTTTGAACGCTGTTTACGAAAACCTATTTATGAATTCTTTAAAGATATTTTACTCCAGAAAATAAGTCTCCATAAACTCTTTTTCGATATAAGTTTGTTCTGATGCTTTCACCATTTTCACACATACCTGAATTTACTGAGTGCAGTGAATTCTGTTTCTCTAGTATTCCAATTACTTATTTATTTATTAAGGCCACATACTTATGTACAATGGCTACTCGTGACCGTGACAGCTTTACGGGTGGAGGAAGCCGGACTACCAAGCATCGACGAGCAACTGTCAGCTCCTCAACATTCTAACTCTGTTCAAGCTCCGTGCAAGCAGGATCACAGCGGTTGAAGACTTGTGTACCATCGACGTGCAGTATGTCTTAGTATACGGCGTCATCGTGCCCTTATGTAGGCAACCTGGGTAAAGTGCCGTGCCTAAACGTGGGTCGTCCCGGACGGGGATCGAACTCGGGACCTCTAGCATAGAAGTCCAACAGTCTACTACTGAGCCACCGCGCTCCCCTCCAGTAGTCCAACTACATTCGTAGAAGGTATGACTGGTGATGTAGTTGGAATATTTTTGTCTTCTCTCCTCTAGCTGTCCGCACGAAAACTCGAATGCAAACTATCCTATCCCAATTTTTTTTTTTTTTTTTTTTTTTGTTATCCTGGTAGATAGCCAGGGCTAGAGCTATTCGGCTAATCGAAAATTCTTCGTGGTATCAATTGCCTGGAAAATACGAAAGTCACAGCCGTCGGCGAACGCAAAAAGAAGCGTGGGGTGGGGGTCCACACAATTGGGAATGATGCTTGTCCTGTGTAGAACGATGTACATATAACACCACGACACAGGCCTATATCATGGACTCCCGAAAAGCCTTTTTGTTTCAAGAAGTGGCTTTTGTGCAGTTTCAGTGTTTTGTTGATTGTTCTCATTTGGTTAAAAATGCAGACAAAGGTCGTAACAATGACATATTCTTTTACCTCAACCGACACTGAAACCGAGACAAAATTTCATTATAGAAAAGTTCGGGAGGGGGGGGGGGATGGGGTCACTGATATTTAAGCTGCGGTTGCAGTCGCTGGGGCTTAGGAGGATAAACTTGGGAAAAACAGTGAAAAGAAGTGCCAAATTTGTAATTTACGAGCAGAGGAGACACTTGAACACTTTCTCTTGGAATGTCTAAAATATCAGTTTAACCCTTTACCTAACGTAACGGCCAAAACCGGCCTGCGCTATTCTCAAAAATCGCCAATTAATTTTCATTATTTTTTTCATCTTTCGTCTCAAAAACATAGGTTATGACCCCTCGTTGGAACGAGCTCGACGAGGGTCATAACCTATGTTTTTGAGACAAAAAATGAAAAAATTTATATATTCAAGAATATTTTTGCAAGTGTCGTCTGCTTTTCAGGTTAGGTAAAGAATTAAAAGAATAAGAATCGCTGGGAGTATAAAGAGGAAGTCGGTTGGGAGAATGTAGGATATGTGGGAATTGGGTGACAACAGGAGAGGGTTAGTATGTTTATCGGGGATAGTGGGAAGAATGAGGTACAGGGTGTCATCAGACAATTCGTTTTGGAGTGTTGGGAGAAGAGACGATGTGTACGGGTAGGGAGGCATTTCGCAGCACAAGGTTAATCAAGGTCCTGTCATCTGATAAGTACAATGAATCAGCGACCGGACAAAGTGTTGTTTTCGTAAAGAACAAACTAAAATTAAACTTTGCTCATAGCTTTTCAATTATGTACTTAAATATATGTTTAAATTATCTTTTCGTGCATTAAATGGGCAATTATATCCCCAAAATAGGAATTGCAGCTGTATATGCGGGTGATGAAAATAAATAATACATAAAATACAAAGACAATTTTACTCCACCCATTTGTGCAAGCGGCAGTCCAACTCAAAGTTGACAGGTAGTTAATTACCCACTGTTGCCTCTTGTGTTCGTTATTTATTAAGGTTGGCCAACAGCGACGAATTGACTAGCGCAAATCCTGCGCCTTGCAACGCATTTTAAATCCTCTTAATCACCAAAATACTGATCAGAAGTGGATACACAACATGAGTAAAACTCACCCTCTTCCCTTTTGAAACTCTTATTAACGAAACCCTCCCCCCCCCCCCCCCCCCACTTTTTTTTTTTTTTTACTTATGTTCGTTTGTGTTCGTTCTTAAGTAGGGCCGGTTATCACTGCATTCTGCTTCCATGTTTTCTCGATTTTGATTTCAGTTTTTTAATAAGATTCTCTTAGGTTATGAAATAACCGAAACTAGAGAAATTTTTCTTTTGTTAGAGATTTTAGCATTTTTCAGTCCGGAAGTTTTTTTAACTTTAATCGTAAGAGAGAGTGTCCCTTCCCCTCATGGTCCGTGCGAGATTAAAAAAATAATGGACATTTTGAGACTCCATGCATTTGTAAAACATCAGAAACTCAAAATTGGTAGAAGTTCGCTCTCGCTTATTCGACCGCACTCCATAGTTTTTTTTTAGCTTTTTCATACACAAAATTTATTTGAGGATTTCTAGAGAGTTTTAGAGATTTTCAGACAGAAAACTAGACGTTTTCACGACTATAAGGAGAGTTTGCTACAAGTTAATAATTTGGGTCCAATTCACTGGGGTCATACGGGTCGCATTAAGTGCAGTTTTCAGAACTGCTTATAACCCCAATGCATTTATGAAGTTCATACATGTATTTCTTCTCTCAAAAAGTGGGCAGGATAAAAAATATCCATTGCTGATTCCTTTATAGAACACGTTTTAATGCTATACACATAAGTTATTTCCGGTTTCTAGAAACATTTTATCTGAAACCTGTATGAAAATATTTAAACGCTGTTTTCGAAAACCAGTTTCTCATTTCTTTAAAGATATTTTACTCTCGAAAATAAGTCTCCATAAATTCTTTTTCTATATAATTTTTTCACACAGACTTGAATTTTCTAGTCACAGTATATCTTCATGTACATATTACTACTACAATACGGCCGGACACATTCCACGGGCGGGCAATATTTCCACGGACGCAGTAATATTAGATTGCAAGCACTAATTCTAGGAATAATCATAAAAAAATTAATTAATGAAGTACCGGTTACAACCCGGTGTTTCTTTAATTAAAGTTTCGCCTCTGATGACTTTTATTACCTGCAAAATTACTTCACTGCCCACTCGTGTATTACGGCCAGTCAACGGCAAC
Organism: Pictodentalium vernedei; assembly: GCA_031216915.1. NCBI lineage: Eukaryota > Metazoa > Mollusca > Scaphopoda > Dentaliida > Dentaliidae > Pictodentalium > Pictodentalium vernedei. The sequence goes on from CM062296.1 coordinate 337,828,513, forward strand.
TGTGCTGTAGGCATAACAGTGTAACCCGTGAATGCAACTTAAGTGACGTGTGAGTCTGACTCGCCATAGAAATTAGCCATGATAATCGACATTGCAGATTGTTATGGCGATTTATCGGGATTGTAGACTCGACTCCTTGCCTGAAGAGCTCGTAGGTAAGTATAGTTGTATGTGCATTAGAACCCAAGCGCCCTAGTTAATTATCTAATTATATATTATACATATATAATTAGGAGATACACGCCTCTTGTTGAGGTAGACATTCGGGAATTTGACTATGAAACACCATTTTCAACGAGTCCCCGAAACGGTTTTCCACAGTCAAATTCCCGAATGTCTATCGATATAAGAGACGTTGTTCTCCGTTGTAATTCCTGTCAGCGTTAGAAGTGAACACATTCTCCAAATCCATTTTATTAGAAGAAAAACATTAAAAATGGGTCTATTTGTCATGGTCGAATTTACAAAATGAATTTCATTCGTGACTCGGAGGACGTACGAGTTCAAACGAGAGAAGGGAGGTCGCGCGTAGCGTGGATACAGACATGTTCTAATTGACTCGCTTCCGGCAATTAGAGCACGGTAAGAGTGAGAAAACCTAGGATTAACGCACGGAGCCAATCGGCTCTCAACCAATCAAATTTATTTATTTATTTATTTATTTATTTATTTATTTATTTATTTATTTATTTATTGGTCTCTAAAGTCACATATTTCTGCACAACTGCTAATCATGACCTCGACAGTTTTACGAGTGGAGGAAGCCGGAGTACCCGGAGAGAATCACCTAGCAATGGCGAGCGACTGTTAGCTCCCCACCATACTAACTCCACACAAACAGGGTTAGCATTGGTTGAAGACAAGTGCACCACCGATGTGCAGTACGCCTCAGTACGCCTTAGTACACAACGTCACCGTACCCCCACGTGGGCAGTGGGGTGAAGTGTCTTGCCCAAGGACACAACGCGGTTGCCGCAGGTGGGATTCGAACCGAGGACCTCTCGGCATGCAGCCTGCAGCTTTACCAACTAAGGCAACGCGCCCCAACCAATCTAATTACGGATTCAGAAAGAACAACAAGATCAAAGGTAACTGATGAATTACAATTATATATGGAGTTCTACGCTGTTATGTCCTGGAAAAAGTTTAGCCCTGAAATAGTGAATCACCTAGAGTGATAACGCTGGGAGGAAACTGTCTGGGGGCACACTTTTCGCCATTCCGGGTATTTTGAAGCCCAAAAACGTGTGTTGGTGCCAAAACACTAATGAGAGGGGTGGGGGTGTTTTTTTCGCTGTCTGATTTAAATAAATTGATAGAGTATTGAAAAATAAACTGGCAATTATTTCAAAAGTGAACGGACAATTGGTCATGGATAAAATCCGTCAGAATCTAAAAATACCATTAATTTCATATAAACGTATTGCGTAATGAACGTTACTTCCGGGGAGATTCTCTTTCATCTGATTGCGTAAAGTAATTGTTCGTTGTTTACCGTTTTTGTGAGGTAGCATATATAATATAACACTATCATGAATTTGGAGGGCGTTACGAGAGGAATAAATAACAGTCCGAGGATTTATTACCGGCCCTAGAGGGCCGTGAATAAGTCAGGGGCTGTTATTGAGTCCTCAAGGGCCGTTAATTAAACGGCATGCCTGACAAAATCATGTTATTACTATTATTACCATGACCGAAAGCAGGCGGCGGAAATTTTGTTTTCAAAAACGCCCGCCGCTCGCTTCCGATTGCATGACGTCGTGTTTTACAGCTCCACATGGTAATAATATAACAATAAAATAATTTTAAGTGGCGTTACAGTTCATTATCGCCCATCAGAAATGATTAACAGCCCAAGGTCTTATGACCGGCCCGAAATGGGGAAGAGGGCTGCTAATAAGACAGAGGGCTGTTAAACATTTCTGGAAGGCCGCAAACAGAACCGTGACATCCGACAAAGTCATGTTATTTCTAATATTTCACGTAATCCTTTTCGATCTGTTACCCACCAGAATGAAGACTAAGTGTCACTCTATTGATCTTGATGAGTTTGTCAAATTTTCACTTGCATCGGAAGTATTGATAATTTCTCACACAGCTTGTCTGAACACTCATATTTACAAGAATCTCAGTCTGTGTAAGACTCCTCATCACCTCAGACCTACATTGGCTCGGTTCGAGCCCAGGTTGTTCTGAGATGATGTTGAGTCTTACATGGATTAATGAACCCTGTACTTCCTATTGCCACTGATAACAGTATTCAGTTGAACCACTCTTTTCATTAGCACCCGAAGCCTGAAACGTCACGTGACATGCAGGACGTTTCGAAGTTTTACCTTATCACCAAAGTTATGCAAATATGCTGGAGAATGCTCACTAAAGTAATAATAAAAAACAAGAGCTGGATTGTCGTCCGGTTCATATACCCACGTGGTGTACCGCCTAGTGTTGTCATACCTACGACCAAATATTATAGAAAAACAATGTGTATTTTCCAACAGGATTGCATTTTCAGAACCTGAGATACAGCCTGAACAGACAAATAATGTTCTTTTCCAACAATTTTTAGGTCAAGAAGAGGGATAACTCTAACAAGGAGAATGTGAGAAATATCGTTGAATCCTTTTTTTAAAGCCTATACCATACGCAGTGTTTACGGCAAATGTCATTGCAATAGAACATTCGATACCCGAGATACAGGCTGAACAGACAAAATTTGGCTCGGACGGACACAATTTCTAAGTGAACAAGTAATAAAAAAAAATAATAATCTGACAACACCGAAAATCATTCTAGTCTTGGGAAATGTTACAATTTAATTACACAGCAAGTTCCATAATAATTTACTTAAGTTATGAAAGTTATGGATATTCTCGGACGCACGAACGCACAGACGGACGGACGCTATAATCCAGTATACCCCCCATTTGCTTCGAAAGTGGGGGGTATAATTATATTTTTAATGGGCACTGAGTGCGGTGATGCGATATTATATCAACTACTTTCACCACAGTGTTCGAAAAAGTTCAGAAGTCAAAGCATTATATTTGAAACTGAGTGCGTTGTTCTGAAAGCAAGAGAGGTTGAATCCTCATGCCACCTTCGAATTCTGTAAAGAATTCGACATGTTATGATTCGTTTGTTTACCCACTTGTCGAGGATTTGGAACGTTGACAACCGTTGATGAAATATTGTGTCTCTTTACTCATAACGATATACAGTTATTCTTTCCTGCCCTGGTCATATCTCTTCCAATCAACAACTATTGAATTCACTTTTGAAAACATCAAGATATTAATATAACAGGTTGAACTGCGCTGCGTAATTATAAAACTACGGCTGTATTGAGTCTTAATTTCTAACGGTAAGCTAAAAAAGTGTTTTGACACTCAAGCAATTACTCATTGAATTTGAACCCCCTCATTGGACATTTTTCTTGCCGTTCAGTGTCTTCCAATATTAGTACAAACTCACGGAGACCCTAAACGTGTTACATTTTTTGATTGATGCATATTTATTTAGTTGTGTCTCCAGTATGTTTGCCTTGATACAATTTATGGGAGAGTGAGGCACTCTCCCATAAATTGTAACGAGGCACATCCCCATAGATTAAATACTTTTACTTCAATATTATGAAGAGCATCGAAAGAAAATGAAGCCCTTACATTGCAGTACCTACACTTTGTGTTTAGAGGATTTTTCAAATTAAAAATGAATTTATTTATATAAATATGCACTTTCTACATGTAAAAGGACAGACGAAATCCTCTCCATATTTGCTCATGTTTTGTAAAAGAAAAAGAAAAATTAAAAATAAAAATCCTCTCGTCCTCTCTGATTTGAAAAAAAAAATGCCTGACAATCAATTAATGTATTTTGTGTGGCCTAATGCCATGAAAAATTCGATCAAATTAAGTCCTGATTAAGTAACATTTCTTACGCTGGCTCAAAGAATTTAAAAGTTTATGGTATATTTTAGATTCAATGGTCTGGATTATTTCAGCTGATCGAGCACATTCCCGACGAGTGAATCAAAACATAGGAGATTGGATATTTGAGGGAGACACTGGTTCCAAGCCATAACAGTGTCGAATACCTTCGTAATTGATTCGCAGTTGATGCGAATATTCGCAATGTTGAATGCGAATATTCGCAAAGTTGAATGCAAATATTCGCAATGCAGAATGCGAATATTCGCAATGTTGAATGCGAATATTCGCAATGTTAATGAGAATATTTGCAATGCACTGCGAATATTCGCAATGTTGAATACGAATATTCTCCATGCTTTGCGAATATTCACAATTCATTGTGAATATTCGTAATTTATTGCGAATATTCGCAATGCTCGATCCCCCGCTACACATGTTCGCCCCAATGGGCTTCCGTATTTCTGTTTTTCTTTTGTTTAAAATAGCGTATTGACGATATTTTGTAGCAACGGAAATGGTCGGAAGAAAGTACAGAACAGCTTGCGGTTTTGTTCTACACATGACGTTTAGCGTAGGATTTATTTTATTGGCATTTATAGCGAACTTCGTTAGATTTTGGAGAACACTGATGATTGTTACGTTACTCCCGGGCATACCACTGTTAGCTTCGTATTGGTAAGTACTAAGTTTACGTGATTTCAGTTAATAATCACTTAATCACCATGAAATAGCCCACTCCATTATGTCGTCCGCAACACGTGCAGTAATCACACAAGGCAGAGGTAACGGCAAGTCAAACTGATTTAGTTTATGCCTGCCTCATCCTATCGGATCTCATATAGAGTGGAAGACATGTAGGCACTGACGTCGTTTGCTTGCCTCTAATGCGCCAGCAGAGTAGATATGGCCCCAAAAAGCTATTTTAAACGTATCATACATACTGAACACCGCCCTGAGAGCTATGATTCATGAAATTATATTTTATAATGTGACTTATAATACTTCATGCTGGGGAAAACCAGGGTCGTAGCATGTGGATGTACCAATGCTAAACGGGGGCGCGGTGGCTAAGTGGTTACAAATTGAACTTCACACTGAAAGGCCCACGGTTCGATCCCCGCCAGTGGTAACTGCGTTGTGTCCTTGGGCAAGGCACGTCATCCCGATTGTCCACGTGGGGACGCGGTGTCGCTGTGTACTAAGGCGAATGCACGTCGATGGTTCACTTGTTTTCGACTAATGCTAACCCTGCTAACGCTGAGTTTGTACGTCTGGGCGTCTGGCAGTTGTTCTCCATTACTGGTTCTCTCTGGGTACTCAGGCCTCCTCCACCGGTAAAACTGTCGACTCGAGGTGACCATGGGTGTCTAAAGTGTCGTTAAATCCCAATTAATAAATAAATAAATAAGTGCTAACGGGCCGGAACTAGAAAAAGCATGTAAAAAACGCATTTATATCGAGAAAATGATGATGATTATCGTTATCACATCTGATACGAACATAGCGAAATGGTAACGAGTCTTTAGCTGTATTTACTATACATTACATGTTATGTCAACAAATGTATAGACTGGTGCCATTAAGTATACATGTATATTTTGGTGCCAACAAACGGCAACAAATCTATGCGTCGGTGCCAATAAATGCCAATGAATGTATATACTGGTGCAGCAAATGTCAACTACTGTATATATTGGTGTTAACACCTATCAAGCCCTGACCATTTTCCCTAGGCTTTGACAATTGTTAACACGCTCAAAGATACATATACATGGACATGAATGTTATCTATAGACAACTCCCCGGTACACATATATCCCTCCTAGAGTTGGAAAGGTTACAAAACAAGGGATATGAAAAAGGAAGAGAAGATAATATAAGTTACGGGACGTTTAGTGGTTGGATATAGTGTCACGTGAGGCGACGTGAGATCAATATTAGGCAAGGTGTTAGCCGAACGTAATATTGATGTCACCAAGCCTCGCATGACACCATATCCGACCACTAAACGCCCTGTAACGTATTTTTTATGTCGGCGGACAAAATCCAGTGTGTCACTTTAATTACTCGGTCCGGTAATGTATTTTCTCGGTTGGGTATCGTACTTGTGAACATGTAAACAATCAGATGTAAGTTTACAATGTAAGGGGAGTAATTCTATATAGCAATCGTTTCTTGCTGAGGTGCGATTAACCCGTTGTGAATGTTGGGAGTGTTTCGGTTTACATTGAGCGATCGGATAAGGTTATCGATCGAGATAAGTTTCTCAATTTGGGACACATATTATAAACAGATTATTTCTTTTTGTTCAAGTTAGTTTAATGAAACTTTAATAACATTCAACGGACGATTCAGAAAGTTTGCTGTAAAACTGCTATTTTTTAGACGAGGCGGTTGTATTTTATTTCTAAAAACAATGTGGTGGACACACACCTAATATTGATTTCATATGGTGTCACCTGTGATGTCAGCATCGATCTGATATGGGTTGATAGGCCGCCACCATTTATCCACGCTGATTGGTTGATCCAAGAGATGACATAATATAACAATACATGGTTACGAGTAGTCTCCGAAAGCACATATCAAGGACACAACACATCAGGTTCAATTAATAAGTTCTGAATGACGTGACGTTTGGGGTATGAAATAAAGAAGAAATAATGAGTTGGGAAGAGCATTCATCAGCAAATACCAGTAGTTGTGTCACATTTAGTTATTTCGAGTATTATCATGGGTTATGTTCGCTTGAATTTTAGTGGGATAAGCACCCTCTTATCTTGCCCACCAGCAGTCTACGGCCCTGCAACCATGTATTGTTCAATTATATTTTACAGGGTGCTTCACGAGCCCTTTAGGTGGCTTTTGATGAAAGAAAAACTCAGCGATGCCAAAGATCTTCTACACAAAATGTCAGAAAGCAACTGTCGGTCTGTTCCCGTAAACGTTATAGAAAAAGTTAAAAATACAATGGACAAAGACGAAAGGTCGATGAACAAAGCCAAACATTCCGTGCTTGACTTGTTCAGAAACTGGAAAATCGGTCTCATTACACTTAATATGTGGTATTGTTGGTAAGTAGATGATTACACATTATGCGCCTGACAGACTGCATGATTATCTGTGCTCTCCAAATTCGAGAAAATAACGAGTAATTACACACTGAACATCTACAACTTTTATCAGGATAGTGTCCAACAGCACATAGACAACATACCTAGGACTTTTGGATTATTTTTATCATTTGGAAATGTTAAATTAGATTTTTTGTGATATTTTCATTCTCTTTTTCCTTGGGATATTCAAGTTTTCAGAGGTCAAGGGTGACCTTTGTCATAATCAACAGCACTACACCACTACACCACTGTGTTAATCAAAAGTCCATCAACAGTGGAGAGGGGGTTGCTGACCAATTTACCAAGTGTAACAATGACTTGCAGCAGAACTACTCACCTATACAAAACAAGAGATTCTTTGTCTTAACAACAAAAGAACCTTTCTCCCAACCCAGATCTATAAAACAATAAAACATTTGGGAATAAATTCACTCTCCTCCACAAATAGAGGAACTAGGGCTGGGAAGAGAAAGCAGTGACAAATCAAAGTGAGTTCCACTATTAGGAAATCTTCTTCTGATAGGGACCATAAAGGTCAACTTTCTTATGAACATACGAAACACAAAGATTTTTCCGGAGGGATTAATCAGCAAGTCCTTCTCCCTTTACCTAGTGCAAATGTCATCAACAATAATAAAAACTGTAAATTGTCACTTGTAAACACTCAATCAACACATAACAAGACAAGCACATTCATTCATTATGTTATTACTTTTGTTTGGTGTCTGAGACTTAGCTACTAGATGATGACCACATAGAGTTAGCCAGTCTGAAACCAAACGGTTATGACTTCCTCCACTTCCCAAAAGAAAGTGAAATCTAGTGGTGGTATTGGAATCTTTTTCAAAACAAACTTTTCTACCAAAGCGGCCAGGTTTGGTGCAGTAATATCATTCCAATGTGTTGAAGTGACAGTTCGCTTGGTGGTCAGCATTTAACATGCTAAATTTTGTATAGACCTCCTTACTCAGAAACTCATCCCATTACAGTGGCAAAATTTTTTGAAGAATTTGGAACCTTCTTACACGACTTTATGTCGGTAAATGACAAATGTCTTATTGTCGGGGATTTCAACATTCATGTTAACAAACCTGATGATAATTCTGATATGACCGTCAAACATCTACATGCATCTTTTTCTCTAGATCAGTTAGTTCATGTTCCAATACATATATCTGGAAATACGTTAGATCTGATTCTAATCAGGGAAGAAGATGACTTTAAGGTCTTTAACATAAAAGCCGACTTTTATATTTCGGATCATGCATTTGTGACTGCAGAACTGTCTACATGTCGGCCACTTCTTCAAAAGAAGAAAACTGGACTTCGCTCTGTAAAATCTATCAACAGAGAAGCATTCAAGATGGATCTATGTAAATCCGTTGATGCACTCCTTCAGTTAGATAACGTCAGCGAACTAGCATTGGTATATAACAATGACCTAAGTGACCTCTTTAATAAACATGCACCTATTAAAATCAAAGTTTGTGGTGCAGCGTGAACTTGTCCCCTGGTTTACACCACATGCCCAGCACCTAAAAACTGAAACTCGTCGGAATGAGAGTCACTGGCTAAAACACAGAACCCAAGAAAGCTGGCGAACTTTCTGTGCAAAGCGAAATAATTATAAGAACTACCTAACTAAATGTAAAACTGAATGTTTTGAAGAACAAATTCGTGTATGTGCTAACAACAGCAAACAGCTGTTTGATGTCTCAAAATTAACTGGCAAGACAAAATTTAATCCTATGACCGAAGGCAAATCTGATGACGACTTGGCAGTGGAATTTGCAACGTTTTTCCACAATAAAATTCAAGCCATCAGGGATGAATTAATTAATCATGATCAATTTGTTCCTCCCTATATGGATGTTCCCTCTTTTGAAACCTTCTCGGCGACTAATGTAGAAACTGTATCTAAAATAATAATGAATGCTAAGCCCGTGACATGTGCTTTTGATCCCATGTCATCATGCATAGTCAAAGAGTATTGTAGCACTGTAGCTTATCTGATTACCAAGATTATCAACCTTTCTTTTTCTTCTGTGATATTCCCAGACTTTTGAAAGAAAGCAATTGTCAAACCATTGATCAAGAATTCAAAGCTTGAACCTACTTTGAAAAATTACAGGCCTGAGAGCAACCTTAGCTTTCTCTCAAAACTTTTGGAGAAAGCTAGTGCTTTGAGTTTCACAAGCCACCTGGAATCCAATGGCTTACTTCCTGCCAATCATAGTGCCTATAGGAAAGGCTACAGCACAGAAACCATTCTTCTGAAGGTATACAATGACCCTAATAATATGGAAAGTTAGATGATATCACCCATGGTTGCAATTTATCTCAGTGCTTATTCAGATAATGTCTAATACTTTTGGTGGGCGGTAGACAACTTTAAGCTGGATTGCATCTTATCTAAGCAATCGACAATATGAAGTCCATATCGGTAAAGCGCAATCAGCCATAGTAAATATTGGTTACTCGGTGCCCCAAGGCAGTATAAATGGCCCCATATACTTCACATGCTATGCTAGTACCTTGAGTTCTTGTGTGAAAGACACTTAACATATTGCTGGTTATGCTGATGATTATAGCATTTACGATTCTTTCCAGGCGGGGAGAAATGATGTTGAAGTACAGTTTGTAAACGAAATGTTTTCCACAAATGGGGTTAAAAATTGATTGGATGCTTTCAAATGGGCTAAAAATAAATGAATCCAAAACAGAGTTTTTAATGTTTGGTAGTAACAAACTGCTGCCAAAATGTGCCACGGAATCAATCAATGTTTATGGTGTTCAAGTTGAAGAAATCTGATAAAATTTAACTCCTTGGTAAGCACCTTGATGTCAACCTGACATTTGAACATAATGTCTCTCTTAAAGCTAAAGCTGCTTCGGCTGCTATGTTCAGACTGAAAAGAACTCAGGCCATACCTCTGTCGCAACACATGTAAAAATTTGGCCAATGCCCTTGTCTTCTGCCACATGGATTATGGTAAGAGTCTGTTCGTAAATCTACCAAAATGTCGATTTAACCCATACCAAAGAATACAGAATTCACAGCAAAAATTATTTTCGGTAGAAGGAAATTTTCAAATTCATCAGATGCTCTGAAGGAACTTCATTTCCTTCCCACAGCAGAAAGAATCGAATTTAAAATTTTATTATTGGTATACAAATGTTTAAATAATCTTGCCCTATCTTACTTAGCCGAATTGATCCAATATTCGTCAAGGTCTTATTTCAGCAGGTCTAGTACAAAACCTTTACTTAAACTACCTTTTCACAGGCATGTTATATTTGCTGATAGATCATTTGGTTTTACTGGGCCCCATCTCTGGAATTCTCTTCCAGATGACGTAAAGTCACGTGAGTCACTTCAGAAATTCCGGAGTAAACTGAAAGCCTGCCTGTTCAAGAGAGCTTGCTCCTCAGTTTGATTACCAAACTGAAAGTGATTGTACAGCGCCATAGAATGTTCCTCATCCATTATGTGCATGCGTTAACAGTTATGTGCTCTTTATCAAGTCTTATTATTATTATTATTATTGTTATTATTATTATTATTATTATTATTATTATTATTTTTATTATTATTATTATTATTATTATCATACATAGGTATTGGCATATGGTCTGCCAAATGATATTTGCGTCCTTTTCTTGGTTTTGCAGCACTCGAAACATTTGCAGCGGAGACGTTTTAACTGACTTCCAGTAAAATGTGTATGCAGCGTTAAGTGATATAATGCACTGTACTTGTAACTGGTTGAGGACTAGAGACCCATATTTGGGTTTTATTCTGACGTGCAGGTACCGTCACATAAATGCTTCCTATTCTTAGATGTGCTTCATATTATACATGTAGTGAATTTATTTAGACTGTATGGATTTGCCTGGTCTGGTTGCAATTAGGCACTCCTCCATACATTGTAACAGGGCAAATACATGTGAGCCAATTTTGACGATTGAAAATAATTTATCGTTCTTTCAGTCAATGATAATCGAGTATTTCCTTTATAGGGCCTGGTGGCCGAGTGCTTTGTGTGTTTCAGTATCGTTTTGCAAGGCACTTGATGGCGGAATAAACTCTCTCGGTTAGAATAAAATCGAGGATATTACGTGCACCCCTTATTAAATTTGGTATTCTGCAAAGTACGCGGAGAGTTGTCATTATCAAAACACAAATGAAATGACTCCAAACAGCTATTGAAATCAGTTATCGGTGCCCGCCATTTATTGAAATTCCAAGATGTAACGTATCACGAAGCGTTCCCGTATCTTAGCCATCAATTGAGACACTGGATACCACTTTGCTCGGCCTATACTAGAGTTTATCTTTGAAGTATGTGGTATGAGAGTAGAACAATGTCTCAGTGTATTTAGGGTAATGATGCTAAATTGACCGTGGAGTATTCTTCTGGAACATGTGGAAATGTTGTCATCAGAAACGTCGTCCGGACTATCATATATTTCTTATCTGGTCAAAAGGATATGGAATCTTACTAAAGCATTTTAGCGTCTGGGTTTTACAGAAGGTATCACATTGCTAAGCGTTGGTGGTGTGAGAAAGTACCGCTATTAGTTTGGACAAATGTGAGCCAAGTCCATGCTAACTGTCATTCTGTGTGGATAACTAGGCTATATTTATAACCACATGCGTAAAATATTTAGCTAAAACGTTAAAGGTGTAAACTTGATATCTCTCGTGTGAGAGATATTTAAAATCAGTTTCACATTAGCGAAGTTATACACACTATCGCCTACGATAATCTAAACAAAACCTGTTGAACTTTGATCGAAATGGTGTTCTATGGTGATTTCCTTCTCGTTATTTTTTATTTTAAAAGAATTTCGAACCATTTATAGACGCTGCTCAAAAATAAAAAGGGTGCTATTGTTTTATAGGTACGATAAATACAGATTATTACAACAGTCGGTTGATCTCGGCCGTCTTATTCTGACAAGTTGATGAGACCAGATCAGCTGATCAAATAGGACGTCGTTGACGTCGTGTTTGATCTAACTACCCTGGTCGCGTCAATGAAACGAGATACGGAACCTTAACTGATTGGCTTATGTAATAATTTGTTTATTATATGGAGATATTTAAAGATTGAATACGATACATGACGTGTACACAAAAAAGAAATCTTGGAATGTTTCTCCGGAATTTGTAGCACAAAAGCACTGAGTGTATATCTCGCGTTTTTGAAATCATTACCTCGCAAACGTACGAACGTCCGTGGTCCTCGTTTGATAGGGGCGTGATATGTATTTGGAAACGTTGAGACTATCGTTTTCCGGCATGCCAGAATTGATGTACAAATTACATCGAAAACGTATTTTGGGCGTGTTATACTGTTCAAAAAAAGAAATGTAAAACGGGTTTTCTGTGATGAGGGACGTTCCCGCGTTATTGGATAAAGAGCTAGAGAACGACATCAATTCATAACCACAATTTTAATGGATGAATGAAGCACAAATGGAGACGTTTCAGATGTTAACGTCACGAGTCGACGTCATTCAAATTCAATATTTAGTGTGACCGCCATCTGAGTCCAAAACTGCTTGGCATCTTCTATTCATTGAAGCAATCATATTCCGGATGGAGGCTTGGGGTCTGGTGGCCCACTCTTCCTGCATCGCTTGCCCCAACTGCGGTAACGTCTGAGATTGTGGTTGCTGTTGTCGCACACATCGATTCAGTTGATCCCAGAGATGTTCGATTGGGTTCAAATCTGGCGATTTGGAGGGTCAGGACAGGACTTCGATGTTGTAATCCTGTAGATAAGCAGTCGTGGGCCTTGGTCTGTGCGGTAAGGGGTTGTCATGCTGGAAAATGGTGTTGGCATTCTGCATAATTGGTAGCACGTGTGGCTGCCAAATTTTCTCTGTACCTCTTCGCCGTTAAGTTACCCTCAACATGGACAGTGTCCGTTCTACCAGTGTGTGAGACGGCTGCTCACATCATAACGCTACCACCACCAAATTTGTCCACCTCCCGTACTCAGCTACGCGCAAAACGTTCTCCGTGACGTCTGTACACACGGAATCGTCCATCAACTCAGCGAAGAAAGAAACGTGACTCGTCACTGAACCATACCGTTCTCCATCTTTGATGAGGCCATGCCCAGTGCGTTTGGCACCATTGAAGTCGCTGTTGACGGTGCTGAGCCGTCAGCATTACGTCACGAACAGGCCGTCTTGCACACAGACCTGCCTCGCGTAGACGGTTAAGAACGGTCTGATCTGAAATCCTCCGCCGACCTGGTAGCGCTGACGCTGTAGAGGTCGTTGTGGTTGTTCTCTTCCGCAAATGACGTAACCGGATGTATCGATCCTGAGCTGGGGTGGTCACCCGGAGTCTCCGGGATCTTGGAAGGTCCTGCCGTGTCCCCGGGAATTGGTAGCGGTTCCACAGGCGTGTGATGGTGCTCGTTGAGACATTGAACACTCTCGCCACATTCGAAGTTGATCCGCCTTTTTCCATGCGACCAATGGCATTATTTCTCTGAACTTCGGTCATTTTGCATGAGCAAGAGCTCTTTAATGCTGTGCCAATTCCGACCGATTTCCATGTCTATTTATAGCCCCACACGCCCAGCTCGTATGCATGGAGCGTGCAACTTCATGATCAGGTATTCACTCGGTGGAATCTTTGTTTTGTTAATTTCCAATATTTTTAGGGTCACCTTTGATAATCTTTAGCTCATCGTGTCGAATATATGGTCCTATTCGCGAAGCGACGAGAGGCGTAATCAAGAATATGGCGAGACACCCGAGACTTGTCAAATCCGAATTTGGACAATTGTCCAAATTTCGCTCGAGGAAAAGTGGCGTAAATTCAAGCTCCAAATTCATCGAGAGGTTTATGTCCACCAGCAAAACCGAGTAAATGTTCTCATTCATGATGCCAACAGGCGATATTTCTCTGACATCGTGAATGACAAATGAAAAAACCACATGTTTTGTTAGAAGTCATGGACAAACTCCTCCATTGTCGTAAAGAGAGTGTCCTCCTGGAGCATTCATCCGCAAAAGAACTAGCGGACACTTTGGGTAAATTTTTCGATAACAAAATTGAGACGATCCGATCTTCACCTGCTTTTGTTGACACACAAGAATCAATTACATCACATGTTACCCCTACAGGGAAAGTGGCTGAATTCAACTCTTTCAAACCTCTGTTACCTGCTGAACTCAGCCTTTTTGTAATGAAAGCGCCTTCAAAGCAGTGCCCACTCGACATAAATCCCACAAAATTGTTAAAGTCGTGTTTGAATGCCTTTCTTCCCTGGTTAACAACAATTGTAAATGCGTCTCTCTCGTCTGGAACTTTCCCATCTACGATGAAGCAAGCTCTGGTCACACCAGTTCTGAAAAAGCCAGGGCTTGACGCTGAAATTTTGAAAAACTACCGGTTTCCAATCTGAGCTTCATATCAAAACCGATTGAACGCGTTGTGGCTTCTCAAATTCGAGAACACTTGAACGCGTGCTGTTTGTCCGAGGAATTTCAGTCAGCTTATCGGCAGAGCTCCGTGTCCAGAATGACATTTTGCTGTCAATGGACAAAAGACAAGTATCCTGCCTGGTACTCCTCGACTTGAGTGCAGCATTCTATACCACTGATCACATCGTACTACTGCATATCTTATGAAAAAAGATCGAAATTGGAGGTACGGCACTTGACTGGTTCAGGTCGTACCTTTCACACGCACACTGAAATTCACCATCCAAGGTGCGGAATCAGATGAGCCAACACTGATCTTTGGGATACCCCAATGATCTGTCCTCGTCCCATTGCTCCATGCAATCTATCTTTTGCCACAGGGAGACATCATTTTCCAACATGGGCTACATTTTCTCTTTTTATGCTGATCATACACAACCCTATGTACATTTCAGTACCATTAATGAAAGACAGGCCATCACCTGTTTGGAGAACTGCGTATCTGACATTGAAACATGAATGACGACAAACCCTCTAAAATTGAACTCCGAAAAAACTGAAGTAATTTACATCGGATTGCCCAATCAACTCTCAAAAGGGTCAAATACCAAACCAAATTTCAATGGTCATGTGACCTCCCCTCGGCTGTTGTGCGGAACCTGGGATATTTTGTTGATGGGAATCTGGCTGATGACAATCATGTCACACGGGTATGCCGCAGTTCATACTACCATCTGCGGAATATCAGCAAGGTCCGTTCCGTGGTCGATGAGGGGACTGCAAAACAATTGGTTCATGCATTTGTAACAAGTAGATTGGACTATTGTAACTCTGTGCTATTTGGCTGTAAACATTCAAACATTAAGAAGCTGTAACTTGTTCACAACTGTGCAGCAAGATTTATCACTAGGCAACGGGAATCATGTCACATCACCCTTCCTCTCTCATCTGCACTGGTTGCCAGTTGAAGAGCGGATCGAGTATAAGATGCTCCTACTAACATTCAAATCCCTAAATAGTCTGGCTTCTGATTATCTGCGCAGTTTGTTGTAACAATATGTATCATCTCGACTCCTCCGTTCAACAGCTTCGAACTCCCTGATATCCAAATCAGGCGTCCTTGTAACGGCAGGCGATCGGGCGGTTTTCGTGGCTAGCTCCACTCTCTGAAGTAGGCTGCCCGATCACTTAAAGGCACCTCAGACGCTAGAAAGCTTCAAAAAGGCACTGAAAACCCACCTTTTAGCCCGCGCTTTTCGGTGTTCATTAACTTTGTATCGACTTTATAATACACGTACAATATAGCAGTAGAGCGTTATAAAACGTGAGAGCGCAATTTTGTGGATTCATGGCTCAAAACTGTATTTATTATTATTATTATTATTATTATTATTATTATTATTATTATTATTATTATTATTATTCCTATCCACTAAATATCTGTGTGACATGAAAGAAATTGTAGTGGAATGCATCAGCGTGGTAGACAAGAGAGTGTATTATCGAGCTGAAATGTAAAAGAAAATCAAGTTTCCTGGATGATGAATATGATATTTCGAATAACTTTATCATATTACTTTAGGTCGGTATCACCACTAGGAATAATAATTGAATCTGATCTATGATGGAGTGATATACGTGTTGAATATCAGCAATGTTTCACCTCTCATAGATGGAATCTTCTGCGGTTATTGAAATGGTGTCAACGTCACATAACCACTGGAGTCAGATGTTCTGTTATAGTGACGTTCGTGAGCATCCATGCTGTGATTCTGTCGCAATTAAGGATCTTTCTTAGATTTTCATGGCGGCACGTGTTTTCTGTGAGGTCAAACGACCTCTCAAAGTTTGGTGGTATATTCAAAAATATATTTGATTGAATGTGGGTTCTATGGTAAAAAAGTAGCTGTGGTGTGCATACGTGTTGGTCCGTTTTTGCATTCCAGGATGCTTGATTCCCTTAATCCATATACTTCACCACTTTACAGATGCCATGTTACAGTGTGGTGTTTTATGGCTATGTTCGATTCAACGAGAGGATATTTGCTACACACCGTCAGAATTCATATTATTCAACTCCTTCCGTTCCGCATTCCCCAGACATTTCCTCAAAACACATGTCATGCGCTATATTCAATGGTGAATAATACCAAACTTTCTTGGTAAACCAATGACATGTATTACATTTTCTTGATTCACAAAACAGTACAGCATATCCCACTAGCTATTTCAGTCCGTCGTCTTTGAACATACCACTGACGTCTCGTTTGATCTGCAGGGGAAAACTCTTGGCCAAATTAACACGGATGACTGTAACATCAATGATTTCCCGTCTCACCTTTCTCGGGTAATTTCGTTCATTTAAGGAATGATCGTTTCTTTTTGTATATTTCTTGAGTTATGCTACGCCCATTTACACAGTTTGGACTTTGTTTTTGGGGGTTCATAACTCAAGAAATAGACAAAAAGAAACGATCATTCCTTATAATTAAACGTTCGGGACCCAAATAAATAAATAGTGTTAGTCGTCCTCTACTTCAGCGAACAAACACTTAAAAACTAAAACTGGTAGACATATTATTTTTCTGGCATAAAAGAGGGCGCATATTATTGAAATGCAGGTAGCAATTGACACACTTTCCAAGTCAAATGCACTTATGTCAATAATTTTTTTATTGGCCAATGAATTACGTAATGCAAAGAAAACGTCATAAGCCACGCCTCCCTCAAATTTCATTCACCTGTTCACTTCACGTAAAAGTTGCGTTCCGTGGTAGGTGCAAGCAGGCCATCAGTATTACACTGTATTTTGGTTTTGACCGTTTCCCGAGAACTGAAAAACACAGTTTGTAAAAGTGGAGTTAGATATAAAGCCAGATGACATGAAATTAGTTGAATTCAATGTCAAAATTGCCGTATTCGTCGTGACCAGCCATTGTTTACAATCGATTTGGGTAAAACGATGAACGCAGACGATCACCCAGTGTGCGTAAAAATTGAAATGTCAAATAAATACAGTTGTGAAGAAAAAGAAAAATTGACCCACCACGGTCATTTAAATATTTTATAAATAATTTCATGGTGATATATTAGTAATATAAATTTATTTTTATTTTTCACATTTAGAACGTGCCAATGTTCTAACTTCTACTGATTTGACACCATGTTGCAACTTCGAAGACTGGTATTTTATGGGCGTGGCTGGGGGCGGACCTAATTGTGGTTTTTTCGGTTCATTGAGTTATGAAAAGAAAGAACAGAATCGTGTGAGCCAATCGATTTATCTGAAAACGCATGAACCGAAAAAAAGTTTAATTATAGTATTGATATTTTGGTCTTATTTGTTTGTTATAGTATATCATTCAATAGAAACATGAACATTATAGAACACAATGTTTGTTTTTTTTTCTTAACAATAGGTTCTTAACAGGTATGGCATTCTTCGGATTATCACTAAACACGAATAATCTAAGTGGTAGTATCTATGTAAACAGCGCCATAATAGGATTTGCAGAATTTTTTGGATATGCTTCCTGCCTTTTAGTTATCAATAAGATTGGTAGAAGGAAGACAGTCGCCGCATCCTTTTTCATGACTGGAACCTTTTCAATAGCAGCTGCCTTGTCCCACGGTGAGTACTGTTTTAACAATATCTTCGAGCCTAAATGCGTCGTATGAGACGGTCACAATATTAATGACCACACTAAAATTAAAATAAGATGAATCATAGTCTCGGTTCTTTCGAAACGTAATTACATATCGTTGTGTTTATATTGATAGTAACAGAGATAGTTTACCACCAGTCCAATTCTGTAAGAAAGTCGTCGCTATAGTTCGCTTTTCCGACCAATTGATATATTTCTAACAATTGGATCTTACAACAATACTATAAACATTCATTTACTTTGAATCAGCGCTAGAAATGTTGCCCAATTGACACTTGATTTGATCGAATCCTTGATGACATCACTATTAGGAATGAAGTAGTTTTATGATTAGGCCAAGTAGTTCCGCTGATTGTGTTAATATCTTGGTGGTTTAATGGTGAATTAAATACTTATTGATTAGAATATCTATAGCTAGTTGATGAAAGATTATAGGTATATCTCTGTGAGTGAAACAACATCACATTACCTCAACGGTAGTGTGCGAACAAACTCCACGAAAACTGGGTAAAGCAACAGCCTACAAAAGCATCGAATTCCTTAACAAATTAGACTTGTGGCCTGAAAGCCGGACGTTTGTTGCGTGCAATCACTGGTCGCTTATTTGTCGAAGGTGATGACTATTGTCTGCAATATTACAGTTCGTGCTACAGGGTAATATTTAATTTACTGACTACTGGATTTCTTACATCTTATTCCTTGTTTTTACTCAGAAACTTTGACACTCAGTGTTATTTTTGGATTTCTACCCTGCGAAGCTTCGAGATTTGATTCCATTTCTAATAAAATATTGCCATCGATTCGATTCGAAATCGGCCTTCCTAATCTTTTACGGGAACATAGCTGGGTGTCAGTGATCTATGGCGTCTCCCGAACCGTAAAGTTCAGAAGGAAATTGTACATAAAGAATGCTGAAAATAAATACACAGAAAGACACGCGTGTGTAAATAAGTTAATCGATATGGCACGAGTGCCACCGCGGAAGGATAGAACAAGAGGCCGCAGGCCTCGAGTTTTATCTTTCTGTGATGGCACAAGTGCCATATCGATTCGCCTATTCACACACGCGTGCTGTTCAGTGTTTATTACACGCCTTCACGTCTATAAAAAACAATTATTAGAAGGACACTCAGCAATTCATCAGCAAAAAGAACACATTTTATCGCCAATTAAATTTGCGAGAGGAACCCATGCTAGTATATTCGTCTCCTGAGTTGCAATGTGTTCTATGTGTCTACTGGCACATAGAACACATTGGAACTCAGGGGACGATTTTTAGCTTTTAAATTCAAATTGTAATTGCGGAGCACAATTTGTAGAAAATTCCAGTGAAATTTCCCTTCTATATAGAAATAATCCGTTAACGATTTCTGTTCCGCACATGTGTGCGGAATGGATTTTCATTTTCCGTATGGTTTAGTGTTCCTATAGATGGGGATTACATAGAACAGGTGTGTAATAAAGACTGAGTCTAACATAAATAGTGTACCATGCCAACACTCATGTTAATTCAAATCTCACTTATCACTACCAGGTTTGAATGCAAATTTCGTTTAGTTTCAAACAATATTGACGATGGGCTGTTGTGTAGTGCCAAGTTCCTGTTATTCTACCACCAGTCCCTGGGTTTGAACTATTATCCTTACTGTGTAATACTCCAGTTACACCAACAATGTATGTCATCGATGAAGGCATATCTTGATGATGTGGTTGGAATATTTTTATCCGACGGAGCGTGCTCTTCACTGTCGGAACAACTCAAGTTTACAGCACACCCTCGATCGTGTTCAAGACCCCTCTGATTCGATTAGAGGTTCGATTCGATTTCGAATAATAGACCCGATTCGGATCAAGATTCGATTCGAATCAAAAATGAGTGATTCACTATTTTGGATAATTGTAAAGTAAATTAGATGACTTGGGTTTGAGCATCCTATTTTCCAAATCTTCCCTTTCCACGTTAGAAACTGTTAGTCTTCTGAGATAATGTCATTGCTTGTCAACATTTCGAAACCATCATCCATCGATATTACCAAAAGCGATCGGCGAGTTTCATTCTTCTTCGTTTCTGTTATTATGTTTACGCTTCATTTGATGTAAATCTCACGAAATAACAGCATGATATTACTCAGTGTTTCAATTTTCATATGTTCTCTTTTCAAAACAAGGCTTGTGGCCTTCCAGTAGATGAAGCGCATCTATGTTATGAAAACTGAACAGAATTCTATTTTTAACTTTAGACGTGTAAACTGTAGTTATGTTGGTGTGGTTACTGTATTTCAGATTTGGCCATAACTGCCTTTTTTTTAAAGAGAGAATAAGCCGTGAATTTGAAAAAAATAAATTGACCATTTAACAAAACCAGAATTTCCGTTATGCAAAGTACGCTCATGTTTAATAATATCATTCGCATGAAAGTGTCATATTCGATTAAATAAATTAACTTGAAGGCAAGAATTTATGGGATAGATAAAAGGGGCTGGCAGCAGTTGTTCACCCCGAACTGGTCAACCAGTTACTCACAGTACAAACTGCAATATCATTTTCCACATTCGGCGTTATTTGCTTTTGTAGGCATGTGGTCTATTTATAGCGTATGTGTTCAAGCAATATGATCCGGTTTTTCGTTTTCGATAAAATTAATGTGAATTGCGTTTTTATTGGAATCATAAATGTGCCTTATTAAAATGCTACAAAGTTATTTAGCCCACTTGGACGCGTGTATATTGTGACTATAATTACCCCAGACCATGCAGTAGTGAATTCTCAGATCGATTCAATTCACCCGGAAAGTCAAAAATGGAACAGTATATATATACTGAATCCACTAAAATGCGCAATTCGTTTTTACTTCTCGTTTTCATTTTCGCTATTATTTTCCTTTTATATAAACTATTTCTATTTTGTGCAAGCATTATAAGCTGCCATTCCCGATTTTATGGCGTACTTCAGTATTTTGCAATCATGTCTATAATACATTCCGTCCATAGACATTTTTAGAAGGAAACGCGGTGTCACTTGGGTTGGTTTCTTTTAGCAAGTGAAGGTTCTCTCGTGAAAATGCAGGATTAGAAGAAGTACGAATTAAAACAATCTATTTGATGCAATAACCCTGTCAGTACGCCTAAAATTCAGCTCGGCGTGTTCTGCGACGTAACCTCCGTTGTCCGTAATGCGATGACTTAAGATTTCAAATTACATATTTCTACATTCCAGTACTTTTTAAACCATTTGTGTTATGATAATCCACCCTCGATTAAATTAGATGAGAAAATATCAGACAGTTCTGGGAAAGTAACTTTTTCGGCTAAATGTCTTATATTTACGGCGATATAATTCTTTTAGGAAGAAATAATTTATGCACAAAATAAGAGTGTGTCATGAGCACAAAACGTTTTCTTGTTGATCTAATAATGCCATTTGTTGCTAAAAGAATGCACTGTTGTTGTCCGTGGTGGACATTGACTGCGACAACATCGACGGGAAATTTAGAAACCACGTGTATTTGGAAACTGCGAGTCTTTTAATTACAGATTCAAGTAATTTTGCATTGCTTCTGATGTCTTACAAATTGCATACATTTTTTCGTGCTCTTTCACATGTACCCAAATCTAAGAGTCGATATTTTATGTCCCCAATAGGAAGGCATCTTAAATCCGGGTTGTCTATCCGTCTGTCCGTCCGTTCGTCCGGAAGGAGCTATAACTCTATAATTCTTTGGTGGATTTCCATGAAACTTTATACAAGCGTAATGACCAATGGAAACGTCTTTTGCACAGCAACACCATGCTCGAGTGACAAAGGTCAAGGTCACGAAATGGGAAAACTTAATTCTCTCACAGACTGTATTTGTCTGCCCGGAGCCATGATTCTATACTGAATGGCTGACAAGGTTGGTGTCTGCTTTCACACTTTCGTCTCACAGTCCCTGTGTGCAGGGTTTCATTGTTTCAAAGGTTAATCGCTAAATAACTACAAATTCATTTTTACATACAAAGCATAGCTTATGACTCCTCAGTGGAACGAGTGGCTCGAATTCGTTCTAATGATTGTTTACCCACTTTTTGTAGAGTACGAATAATAGATGATACAATGAGATATCCTTCCGTGCTACAGACTTTTCTATTCCAAACAATAAATGTTTTTATCATATGATTTTTTCCGTTTTCTCGGCTTTTTACCGTTTCATATTTTCAATAAATATTAATTAGTGCGTCATAGCACCTTCAGTTGATTTGATTGGTTAATTTCAAAATGAACGCTTTCTGATTGGTTTTCCCCAAAAAGATCTGTGTCAAATTAATGCGGTGATTACGTATGGCTGCGTGCAGCTGTGACGCGTCAGAGTCAAATCCATGATGTTCAAGGTGAAATTCCATTCTTTAACTCTTCTGTTCTATCTAAAAAATGTGTGTTTCGTAACAGTTGTGTATTGTGATAAACAAAATATGGAATTCTTGTTCTGTTCAGAGGCTCGGCAAAACGGAAAATTCTTAGACTCGGTTCATAATTATCATGTGACCAAAACACTCATTCCATATCCTCTATATTTCATCTTGAAAACATTAGGATACAATGAGATGTCCCTTTAATCACAAATATTTTCATATTATCCTCCGTGCTACAGACATAGAAATTCCAGTCAATACATATCAAATTTTTCTTGAAAAATAAATAAATAAATAAATAAATAAATAAATAATTCTCGACTCAGATATATATCTTATGTTGATTCAAAGAAAATAAATGTTTATGGTACTTTTAAATTCAATCGCTGAAATATTTCACTTGGTCGGAAAAGCGAACCTTGGGT
Organism: Pictodentalium vernedei; assembly: GCA_031216915.1. NCBI lineage: Eukaryota > Metazoa > Mollusca > Scaphopoda > Dentaliida > Dentaliidae > Pictodentalium > Pictodentalium vernedei. Next base: position 337,851,491 of record CM062296.1, read on the forward strand.
TCGCTTTTTTCATCCAAGTGAAATATTTCATGTGATTGAATCTAAAACATAGGCGATGGACTATTTAATGGCTAGACTGGTTCCAGGCTATAACAGCGTCGAATCCCTTACATAATTAGACTGGTGGCTTCAGAGCTTTGGTTTAGCCTTGAAAATACGTCCACCTTTAGTAGTTATTACGATGGAATATATAAAATACATCTAATAAGACGGTGGGAGTGGTAAATAACTGATGCTACATTGTACGAGTGGGATAAAAAACATAAACCCACACAATTTTTATTCTACTTGTAAACTGTTAACGAAACGCCAGTTGAAAAACCGTCTTCAATCCATTCAGACTTTTCATTCTCATTTTGCAGAAATTGCTTGGCTGTGTATTGCTTTCTCTATTGGTGCAAAGTTTTCATCATGCTGGTCATTTGGTTCCATATATGTTCTCTGTGCCGAAGTCTTTCCAACCGAAATTAGGTAAGTTGAATTTTTGGTTTGTTTCTTTCACTTATGAGTCAATATCAAAATGGTGCAAAAATGTCGTCTAGCTCCCAAATGTTGATTAATATAAGTTGGTTTGTCACAAACCGCACGCAGTATTGAGGAGGGACGTAGTTTCTATTATCGACATAAAACACAAAGGGCCTCAGGTGGTACTTAATTCATGCTGACAGTGATTTTAGGCGAAATTAGGGCTACAATGAATGTTCCAATATAAATTTCTCGTTATTAAATTAGTCACGTCAGCCATCTCGAGAATAATTGTATCCTAACTCCAATGTTTCGGATTATCCAGCAGTATACATGTTAGGAAAGCGGTGTTTTCCAAAGTGAATATCTGTTGTATTTGTTGTAGTTGATATTTTGTCCCTCCTATAACGACGTACAGTACAGTCGCCGTGTTCTGGTCACAATCCACGCGTGGGCAGTGATGTTCACGCGCGTGTTTTCCAGGTTATAAAAATCATTGTTAGCAAAATTTTAATTAATGAAGCACTGGGCCGTACTGATTTTACTTCTTATTCCGATAATTAGTGTTTGGAATCTAATATTATTGCGTGCGTGAAAATATTGCCCGCCCGCGGAAAGTGACCAGTCTAGGGCGGCTGTACTGTAGCAATGATGCTAAGTTTATCGAGGGAATGCCAATGCCCATTCAACACGTCATATCATACGAAAAGTGGCATGTGAACGAGTTACTAATAGCAAAGCGTCAAATATAGACACGGAGGTTGATTTAATTCGATGAGAAAGCAAGCCATCCTCAGTATTTTACAAATATGTCTCTAATGAAACTTCAAATGTGGATTGAATTGTGGCAACAATCTTACTCGCCATCAATAATTTCAAAGCCAATTATTTTTTCACTTAAAGCAAAACTTGTTAAACCAAGATCTAAATAGGTACCCTTATTTCTCCGCTGTTCGACCTATAATTTTCATCGGAAGGGTGGAATTCATTATTGGAGGCGTACGTTTGAGTTCGTTTGAATGTTTCTGAAAATTTCGAAATTTACTGAAGAGAGTGAACAAGTTTACATATGTTCATATTTACAATTATTATCTTGTAAATCTTACTCATGTGGGTATGAAGGAGTAAAATTTGAAAAGATGAGTTTGTTGTTACGGAGGAGACCATACTTTGTTGAACTGCCACTATTTTAAAGAAATAGGAAGGGCCTGTTACTATCTCTCCTCCGGACAATCAGATGCAACCTGCATTCTTTCTCGGATTAAAATTGATAACTTTGTGTGTGTGTGGGGGGGGGGGGGGGGGGCTAGCACAGTGTGCATAAAATGCTGCTTGTTTGTTACAGGAAATGTGCCATTCGTAGCTGAAAAGATCAATGTGAAGCACCCAATTCGTTGAAACCTTCAATGGGCAAAGAATACTTATGTAAAGATGGACTGAATTACATTTGTCCTACATTTTCTGTAATATCTCCTCCCTGTATTTTGGCATGGTGGCTGAGTAAACAATAGTTACACGTTTATCTTTGACCAGATAAAAATGTTATGGCCGTCTCTATAACCGAGGGGTGGGGCTTCCATTGAGATTCTGACGCAGTTTTGTAGAGAATGTAGGCTTATAAGAACAGATAACGGTCTTCATCTTGGTCTTCCTATAGTTAAAACTAGAAGTCTTGTCATGAAATGCGCCCAAATACCAAGTCGATCTGCGCGTTAATCTACGCGTTATGACCATGGTAAGGCTATCAAATTATGTACATATGGCCTGTGCACAAGCAATGTTTCAGCCAATGGACCTCCGGGTAACCCAGAGGTCCATTGGCAGAAACATTGCCTGTGTTTGCTCTGAGTAAGCAGGAGAGTCTGCCATGCTTTGGATGTCATTCGATATGGAAACTGCGCGCAATTCCTACGCACAGTTAAGCCTAGAAAAGCGCACAGTTTGTGACAAGACTTCTAATTTTAACTGTAGGACCCCCGCTGGTAAACGTTCCTTAGGTTGTCATTATTCGCCAATCACAATTCCGATGTTAGGGATATTTTTTTTTGATAAATGGGGTGGTTATATACATTAGGTTTCAGGGCTCTCAAGAACGTTAGAATTTTGTGACTTATGACATATACATTCTCTTCTGACAGTTACTCGGATGTCAGAGCCATTTCCTGTAATTGGAAGGTGGAGGATGTCTTACATGTACATGTTCTGTTGATGTCCTTGATGGAAATGGAAATAATTTTATAAGTAATTTTTAAATTTCTGGAAATTCTGTTTCCAAACGTGTGAACACATAGAATAAATCACATATATTGTTACAAATCTCGTACTCAGTAGATCGCCTCCAGATTTGATGAAACTAGGTGCAAACATCAACAATAATTGTCATATAAATGAGGTAGTCACCGTGTTTATACCGTTCAACAACCAGAATCACATCGTGTCGAACAGTTTTACAGCGGAGGAAGCCGGACTATCCGGAGAGAAGCACCGAGCAGTGGCGAGCAACTGTCAGACTCTCCAACTTACTAACCCGTAACACGACCCACCCCCTTAAACGTTTTAACCACGTTTGCATAGATTTTGCAACAAAATACAGTTTGGCAGTAGATAAGCAGACTAGAGAATAATCAACAAATAGAGAAATTTATTTATTTTTTATTTATTTGTTGGTGTTTAAGGTCTCTTATTTCTGCACAGTGGCTAATCATGACTGCAACAGTTTTAGGGGTGGAGGAAGCCGAGTGCGTACCCGAAGAGAACCACCGAGCAACACCGAGCAACTGTCAACTCCCCAACATACTAACTCCATACAAGCAGGGTTAGCATTGGCTGAAGACAAGTGCACTATAGACGTGCAGTACGCCTTAGTACACAACGCCACCGTGCTTCCACGTCGGCAATTGGGGTGAAGTGTCTTGCCCAAGGACACAACGTGGTTGCCACTGGTTGGAATCGAACCAAGGACCTCTCGGCTTGCAGTCTGTACCTCTACCTACTGAGCCACTGCGTCCCAGTAAGAGCAATCAATAATAAACTAATACTAGATTATTATGCGGCTCTCGATTAAGATTAATCAGTTTATCAGATTATCTGATTCGCGCTCCCGCGTTGCATCCTTGGACAAGGCACTTAACCCCGATAGTCTACATGGGGGCACGATGACACTGTGTACTAAGGTGTATTGCACGTCGAAGGTGCGCATGTCTTCAACCAATGTAACCCTGCCTGTGTCACGGTGCAGAGTTCAGAGTTACGATGGAGAGCTGACAGCTGCTCGTCGTTGCTCGGTGGTTCTCTCCGTATATTCCGGCGTCCTCCACCCGTAAAACTGTCGCCGACGTGATATGACCCTGGCTGTTAATGTGTCGTTAAACCCTCATAAAAAAATCAGATAATCAGTAAATAGTTTTTCGTATTCGGAATGGTCATTCATTTCATTGCAGATTCAATGGCATAAGACAACACCACTCAGGGTATCTGACTGTCTGGGATGAGATAATTAACTTGTTTCTTTAAATGTTTTGAAAAAAAAATCTCTTCAGTAATGGGTTATGTATATATTAACACCACAATGTTTATGCATAAAATGTATCAGGGTCGAGATATAACCCTAGAAACAAGAGCGAGATTCAGATGCAACAGTTTGTACCCAAACATAATGGTGATGTTAAATATATCTGCAATTTCAAGCTGTGGTGTCAATAACTTGATTAACTGCGCATTCAGCTTAAGATTTCATTTTCCAGAAAAACGCAGATCGTTTCGCTGGAAACTGTACTATGTGGCTGCATTCGAACTTTCCCGATCCCCGGATAAACTGAATAAACGCGTTTGTTTAACATTCCGAAAAGGCAGTGCGCAGTGCGCTGTAGACGCCGTGTTGTTCAAACTCGAATACCTCGGAGACGGATGTTTCCCTGTTCCTATATAGAAATATATACCGTCTCTCGCAAATGTCCTTTGAAGGCATTATTGTTCTATAAATTTTAACGTAAACAAATCGTAGTAACTAAGCAAGCGCTTGTATCCTGCTGTTGCAAGATAAAACTTTGTATCAGAGGCCCCCGAAGCACGATAAATTCTGGTAAATACGAACCGAGTACATACTGGATAAAAAAAAGTCTATCATGCTCTGTTTTATGCATAGTTTCTTTTACCTCATTTATAATCTAAATAAGATGTGACGAATATATCCGACTATAAGAGGAGTGTATCTTTTGTTTTTAAAATGTGGTGACTTTGGGGTATCAGATGTTCAAACACTGAATTTCTTCTCGTTGGATTCACACCTGTTTAGGCCGTTTGCAAGATATAGGAGAGCCTATAGCCGCCGTGGACTGGTTACTTTCCACAGGTGGGCAATATTTCCACGGACATAATAATATTAGATTCCAAAAACTAATTATGGGAATAATCATCAGACAGTTTGTACAACCGGGGCTTCGTTAATTACAATTTTGCTGATGATGATTTTTATTACCTCGTAAACACATGCGACGACATCACTGCCCTCGCGTGGATTACGGCCAATCCGTGACGACTGTAATGTAGCCTGTATTGAATAGTTTCTATACTTCTATGAGATTTGGTAAACCATTTTTGAAAAATCCATTCAAATGTACAAACGGAAATAGCATTTATTTTTATTTTTCGACAGTATCGTGGGTAGACAACAGTACTGCACTGCGATCGCACAAGCATTCACTTTCGATTGAATTGCCATAGGTTTCTGATTTGGTCGCGACATATTTAGTTTGGAGGATCAACATTTCACTAATGAAACACTGCAAAATGGATTGAATAAAAACCAACAGACGAAAATAACATCTGCGAAGTAATGTCTTCGTGTTTCTTTTTCAACAGATGCTAAGTGTTGTGGGTGGAAAAGAGGGCATTACAATTTACAATTATTTGTCCACTATTGTAATAACAGTGTTGTTTACTGAATATACGAATGGGATTGGGTGTCAAATTAGAAGCTTCATCCGTTCTGTCCAACTATTAATGATAAATTACCGTTTAATAACCTTTACAGAAAAAGCATGTCCCTTTTACACCTTGTCATATTGGTCATACAGGATTACACATTCCTTTGTGTGTGTTGGACGGAAATATGAGACCAGCCTGAGGGGTCAATACTGTATAATTTTTAGAATTGTATTTCCAGAATTCTATTTTCTATGTCTGAAATAACTAACCGAAATTGATGATTAACGTGTTAAAAGACATGTCAATTTCCCGGTAGGGAAGTTTTCACATCTTTGGAAATGCTGATTATTCATTTCAGTTATTTATATTCACATGCAGAAAATACAATTCTGGAAAATACAGTTGCAAAGGTTTTATAGTACTGACCCCAGAATCTGTTCCCTGTCTATGCACGCTGACTATGTTTTAATCCCGCGAACGGAAATTCCCGGGTTTTCCAATACCCGGAAAATCTATAGCATGGAATCGGGAATCGCGCATGGCGCTATTTGTGTGTTGAACTAAAGTTTTGGAAATAGAGAAACTGTCCCAACGTAGCTTTGTAAGATTTCAACGACCATTCACGCCTAAACGTTTTATAATTCTGCTTCCTGAAGAACCTTTTTAACCAAATCACTGTAGTTTTCGATCAGTTCCGGGTGACTCCTTCCTTCAACAGCAAGATGTTCACTCGCTACAAAGTTCAAACTCGGCGTCTTTTTCAGAATCACTGCGATCACTCTGCTTGAAGCAGAGGAGACTGGTGACGGCTGTGAAGAGGGAGTTGAAGCCAGGGTGGTGGTGGTGATAAAACTGACGATTCTGAAAGTGAAGACGAGTTGGAAACGGGTTTGAGTTTTCACACTTCTCTTTGGAAAAGAAATGTTTCATATGGAGACGGCGAAATGCATCTTGTTATTCTTGTAAATTTACTCGATGTTATCCGGGACATTTCCTGGTTCACTGTTCTGACTGTAATTTCATTCCCGTTTACCGAACTATAGAAAACCGGGAATGTATTAAACTCTACCGTTGACGTCGAGCACTTTCCCTTAACCGTTTACCCAACATAACGGCCAAAACCAGCCAGCGCTATCCCCAAAAAATCGCCAATAAATTTTCATTATTTTTTAATTTTTTGTCTCACAAACATAGGTTATGACCCCTCCTTGGAACGAGCTCGTCGAGTTCGTTCCAGTGAGGGGTCATAACCTATGTTTTTGAGACAAAAAATAAAAAAAATAGTTATGAAGAATTTTGTTTGCAAGTGTCGTCTGCTTTTCGTGTTAGGTAAAGGGTTAATTGTACTAATAATTGAAGACGGAGACGTTATATTGGTCTATAACAGAACTCTTTTACAGGACAAATTCTCATCGGATTGCTTCATTTCTCAAGGAAACCAGCTGTTTTAATAAGTTTTAATTGTTTTTATTCCTTTAACTTGATCTTGTCTTCAAATGTCTTTCAGATCAACAGGTTGTTTTCCATAATATTCATTCCGCTATTTTTATCTAACAATCATATAGATTTTGGCCTGAAAACCACGAGAAACTGTACGAATCACATAATGTGCTCCGATTCCGTATCATATAGACGACTCGCTTCCGGTAACACGGCGGGTTATCAAAAAAGACGCACGAACACTGTCCAGGCGCGTTTCAGTGATCGACTCAGCCGATCGCTTTCAAAACAAAACAAGATTCCTTACAGTTAGAGATAGAACTATTAATAGCAATGACCCCCCCCCCCCCCCCCACCACCCCTCCTTCACAATAAACACTGATTAAACGAAATAAAAACAACCCTTTACTAGTTAAATAGTTGGAATGGGCAAACTATTTAAATATAAAGTGACACTGAGAGTGAATAATTTGACAACACAACTTTGAAAATTGCGATGACCGCATTACTCATTGTTTGTTAGAGTACACAACAATATACTCCCATAAAATACGTTTTTTTACTTTCTGTCACCCAAAATTATGTCCCAAAACTGTATTATTAATATAAGATTTAATCTTTTGATGTGACAGAATTGTTCGATAAATGAATTATCATGATAATGTGCATGTCCTGTGATTTGCATCACATTCTCGGTGGTGTCCAAAAATGAGATCACAACTAGCCGGCAAAGCCGGCTCGTTGAGATCCCACTCTGGACACCACCTCGAATCTGATACAAATCACAGGACATGCACATTATCATGATAATCCGCATGTATCATTACTCATTACAGTCCTTGTTCCTTCTTTCACTATCACCAAACTATAACATTTTTCATGATTTTAATTGAATATTTTACTTTATAAAAGATAAATGATCTGTTTTACCTCACATGACTGTTTTCGCCACAATGTATCCTTCGCGGCAGATGTGACTTTACGCGCCAATATATGAATAAATAAATACGAAACCGTAATAAAAATGGTTATGAAACAAATATAAAGTAAGATGTAACAATACTAAGTTTCATTTTATTTTATAGCTGCAAAGCCCACGTAGGCGTACGGTGGCGCTATGTGCTAAGGCGTACTGCACGTCGTTATGCACTTGTCATCAACCAATTCTAACCCTGCTTTGTGTGGGGTCAGTGCATTGGGGAGTCTGACAATTGCTCGCCGTTGCACGGTGGTTCTCTCCGGGTACTCCGGCTTCCTCAACCCGTAAAACTATCCGACACGATGTTACCCTGGCTGTCGAAAGTGTCGTTAAATAATAATATAGCTGCAAACATAATACCTTTGTATCCATAAAAAGAGAAGTGGCGTTAAGTATTGCTACACCTTACTCTAAATCAAATCACTATGCATTAAAATCATTGAACTCGGTTGTTGGACATCGTGAAATGCTCCTGGTTGTTTACATGGCTTACAATTTATACGAGAAACAGAATCGATTCTCGCAAATGACTCTTGCAAGGAAAGTGATACAAATCAACTTTGATTCTCGCAAAATGTTCTTGTCGAACATTCTGCAAGTCCCCTTGACTGCCTGGGGAATCCTAATTAATTTTTGCTCATTATAAAGTAAGTTGGGTAACACTTTGAGTTATCAGCGGTGTCTAGTGAAGTCTTGGCTGCCTCTTTCAGATAGCCATGACTTCACTAGAAATCACTTCCAAAGAACAGTAACTTCCATCTATTAGCAAAACCAATAACCTGAACATGGCTTTTGGAACATTTGTTCAACGTGGGAATGTAGGACAAGGAATTCACCAAAATTGGAACTAAGTTCTCAAGGGTTAAACTCTAGAAAATATATAAATACGTGGAATGTTTTTTTTACTATGGAATGTGTATTGTTTGCATTCACCGGCGTATAAGAGTACTCTCTGATTCTCACTTGTGGAAGAACTGACAATTGATTCTCGAATCAAGAGTTTGCGAGAATCATAACTGATTCTCGTGAATCGGCCAAATATTTAAGGCCCGGTCTAATCAATACAAATCATTTCAAACAATTCAAATTGCACTACAACTCATTTACTAGCTGATTTAGGCCACCCTCAATACTTTTTTTTATCTCGAGATAATATCTGGAGATCTCGAGAAAATATGTCGAGATCTCGAGAAAATATCTCAAGATCTCGAGATAATATCTCAAGATCTCGAGATAATATCTCGAGATCTCGAGATAATATCTCGAGATCTCGAGATAATATCTCAAGATCTCGAGAAACTATCTCAAGATCTCGAGATAATATCTCGAGATCTCGTGAAACTATCTCAAGATCTCGGGAACTTATCTCAAGATCTCGAGATAATATCTCAAGATCTCGAGATAATATCTCATGATCTCAAGATCATATCTCGAGATAAGCATATATAATCGGTGTCACTCTTTGATCATTAGCATGAATTCACTCCTGCCACACAAACTGTTTATTTATTTGTCACATCTTTTCCGACTGCAACATATTCATGCCTCCCATGACAATTACACGAATCAACTCCTGTCCCTCAGAAAAGTGAATAACTTATCAACCAACCACTTTGTTGCGTATTAGTTATGAGAGCCCACCAAATCTCAGTCCAGCTCTAATATAATCCGAGTCCCGTCATCCGAGCTTGCACTTGCTGGTGTCGTGTTCCCACTCCAATCCCAAAGTGTCAACCCAGCACCCGGTACCTCCCAGTGCCTACTGTAGTGCCTTTTACCCTAAAACACAACGTTGTCTCACTACTTTACAAGATGAAAAGTTTGAGTCTGTCTAACACTCCAAATCCAACGTGTTGACCCATTACCCGGTACCTTCTGGTGCATTCTGTAGGATTTTTTACCCTAAAAACACAACGTTTTTTTTCATTTCTTTTCCTCACAGACTCATGCTGATGAGTGTAGTGATGTTTACCCTAAAACACAAAGTTCACTCACTACTTTACAAGACACACTCATAAATGCCAAATATTTCCTTTCTGCTCCACATTGAATGGAGTGATTTTTTCCACAACTCACAAAGTGTACTCACTACTTTGCAAGAGACAGACCCGTAAATACGAAATACCCCCCCCCCCCCCCAGCACCACGCTGAAAGGTTTCATCCACAGTGAAATCAATCACCCACTCCCTTGGTGGATTTTTCACCTACTTTCCACTTTGGCGACTGAGACACTGACCTGTCATACAGCATAACTTTAACACCATTCGCGCGTCCATTTTGATCGATCAAATCGACAACGCTACTCGGTGTATAATAACCTTCCACCAGCGACAGCTAATAAACCTACCGTCGGATTCCCTTTCCAGTCGTTCGTTTGAAAAGTCTGGACTGGGCGTAACTAGTTACCCCTTGTCGATACTGCTTCCGGACGAGTGATTAAGGCCCTCACGTATTACCAACGTCAGTGTTAGAAAAGGGCTTGGCCAGTACAAAGCTGCATATGCTAGACAAAACCGTGAATTTATGGTCAATACTCAGCAATCTCCTGACAGCAGGACTAAATTCAAACCCATAACCCATACCCCCCCCCCCCCCCCCCCCCCCCCACACACACACACACACACACACACACCCTCCCCGGTGAATCCCAAACGTGGCAGGATGGGCATGACTAACATTGTTTTCACACAAAACCCAATTACATGTTGTCATGAAAAGATTGATCTGACAAGTCTCAACGGTCCATACACCTTTCATACTTATCCAGGGAGATACCAGAAAGTGACAACTGCAACAGTGAAGTATCCAGTCCTGCGCATATAAAGACGGACAACTTGAACCCGATTCCCAGTATCTCCGAACAAGATGAAGCCCCTCAACGTCATTTACTGCCACCCTTAAACAGCTACAACATGGCACCCCAATTAACAATACGTTCCTCCGTGATCCCATACTCTCACCCGGTCACTTTCTATTTTGCTACTCCCGGTCCTGTAAAGCTGGAGGAGCAAAATAGAAAGTGGGGTGCTACTTGTTGTTTCAAATGTCGCGGGAACATCTTTTCAACACAACATTGCGGGGTTCACTGTTTGGCGGGAGAGACACTTTCGCTTATTTGGGAGGACCTCCAATTGGGTCAAACATTTTTTGGGAGCTATAGCAGCAATAGGTCAAACCGGGCGGTATGTTCACGGGTTTGAGTTTCGACTATCATTGCAGGGTGGTTCGCAGTGGTGCTCCACTGCAGGAGTATGAAAAGTGTATTCATGGTTGGGTATTGTCGGAGGACAAATCAATGGTGTGATGCGCTATCGGGGTTTGGGTGGGCAAGATGTTGCTCTCATAAATTGGGTGTGTGTCTGTGTCATCTTGTGAGTTAAGAGGGAGTGGTCTATGGCGCGTGGTCTTGGTGGAACTATGCTCTCATGGATGGCGAAATTAAGGTTTCACAGGTTGGAATGGGTTTCAGCCGGTGAGAACGTATGGGGACCAATCAGTCTTATGGGACGGGATGTCCTGTATTACTGTCGGTTCATGAGCTGACGTTGGGGATGGAAGTCACAAGTACTGGGGGGGTCTCCTATGAGCGGATGAGAGTATGTGATCACGGAGGATCGTATGGTTAATTGAGGTACCATGTTGCAGGTGGTTAAGGGTGGCAGTAAACGACTTTGAGGGAGCTTCTTCTTGTTCGGAGATAAAGGGAATCAGGTTCAAGTTGTCCTTCTAAATATGCGCGGGACTGTATACATCACAATTGGAGTTGTCACTTTCGGATATGTCCCTGGAGGAGTGTGAAAGGTGTATGGACCGTTGAGACTTGTCGGGCGACAGGTCAGTCTGTTCATTACTACATGTAATTGGGTTTTGTGTGGAAACCAAGTTAGTCATGCCCGTCCTGTCACGTTTGGGATTCACAGGAGGGGGATTCTATTCGCCTTTTGGGCTCAAAGTTATGGGTTTCAATTTGGGTGTGTAATTGTGAGAACGGCTCCTGGGTGTCAGGAGATTGCTGGGTATTGACCATGAACTCAGTTTTGTCTAGCATCTGCAGCCTTGTACTGGGCAAGCCCTTTTCTAACACTGACGTTGGTAATACGCGAGGTCCTTAATCACTCGTCCGGAAGCAGTATCCGCAGGAGGTAACTAGTTACGCCTAATCCAGACTTTTCTAATCAACGAGTGGAAAGGGAATCCTAGGGTAGGTTTATAGTTGTCGCTGATGTAGGGTTATTATACATCGGGTAGTACCGTCGATTTGCTCTGTCAAAATGGACGCGGGAATGGGGTTAAAATTATGCTGTATGTCTCAGTCAGCAAAGTGGAAAGTGGGTGAAAAATCTACCAAGGGAGTGGGAATGAAATCTGGTAGCTATTTGGTATTTATGGGTATGTGTCTTGTAAAGTAGTGAGTAAACTTTGTGTTTTCGGGTAAACATCACTACAATCAGCATGGGGCTGGGAGGAAAAGAAGTGAGAAAACGTTGAGTTTTAGGGTAAAAAACACTACAGTACGCACTAGGAGGAACCGGGTACTGGATCACCTCTTTTGATTTGGCGTATTAGACAGACACAAACTTTTCATCTTGTAAAGTAGTGAGAAAACGTTGTGTTTTGGGGTAAAATGCACTACAGTAGGTACTGGGAGGTACCCGGTGCTATTTTCACCTTTTGGGATTGGACTGGGAACAAGACACCAGCAAGTGAAAGTTCGGATGACGGGACTCGGTTTATATCAGTACTGGACTGAAATTTGGTGGGCTCTCTTAACTTCGCAACAAGGTGATTGTTTGATAAGTTTTCTGAGTGCGAGGAGTGGATTCGTGTAATTGTTGTGGGGGCACGAATATGTTGCAGTCGGAAAAGATGCGACTAGTGAATAAACAGTTTGAGAGAATTCATGCTAATGATCAAAGTTTCTCGAGATCTTGAGATATTATCTCGAGACCTTGAGATGTTATCTCGAGATCTCGAGATATTATCTCGAGATCTCGAGATATTATCTCGAGATCTTGAGATATTATCTCGAGATAGTTTCTCGAGAGCTTGAGATATTATCTCGAGAGCTTGAGATATTATCTCGAGATCTTGAGATAGTTTCTTGAGATATTGAGATATTATCTCAAGATCTCGAGATAAAAAAAAGTATTGAGGGTGGCTTAAATCAGCCACCGTACATTTACTTTAAGATGCTTGCATTTGAGATATTTGGATTCTATGCGCTTCCAGCAAGTGAAATTAGACAGTCCAGGAGTGACTTGCTATGAAATTTCTGGGACATTTTAAAGGAAACATAAAAAACAAAGAACAAGCCACGCATATACATGCGATTTTTGAAATGTTGTAACCTCTCAAAACTTTTTGCATGCCTGATTTACTCGGACCGTGCATGGCTGATTTACTCGGACCGATTAAAGCCGAGGAACGCAATATGGCCAATGCGGTCATTATAGTTGGAACAAAGTTATCGTTCCACACAACATGCGAAGGTTGTGCAGTGCTTTGTTGTGGGAGTTCATGAACTTAATCAGAGTATTGCCAGCACATTTTGTGGAGAAAGTAAATAAATATAGCAGTTTTGGTCGGTTGAGCTTGGGGAGTTCCTTTTTGACTGTCGATAGTTCCCAAGCCTTAACTTGACTTTTAAGTAGACATTTACACGTTCTTTGCTTTCCTAAACGCTGGGAGTCTGAACAAACAATATACAAGCCGAATGATCTGTAAATGGTCGGTAGAGTACTTGGCTAGAGAAGGACCACCCGTTCCCTTATATACGTTCACTACTAGTTATTTAGCTTTAATATTTAGTTGTTCGACGTCGTATTTATTGGAATGATAATTCGTATTGTATTAAACTTTACCAGTACATGGAGATGTGTGCAATAGGGGAGACGCTAGTAGGCGGCGTGAAATGGAGCTGTTATGACTTTCTCTTCTTTATAACAACTGAAATAACAAACTGAGTTGAAGTGATCTTCGTGAACTTAGTTCCTGAACATAATGTTGAACGAATTCTTCTTTTGAAATATTTCAGAACTCTTGCTATCGCTACTTCACTGACCGTTTCCAGACTGGGGAGTGTTATTGCCCCATTCATACTCGACCTTTCAAAAATATGGTGGCCGTTACCTCTACTAGTTTTTGGTGGACTTGGAATCATTGGCGGATTTCTTGCAATTCTCCTTCCAGAAACTCAAAACGAACCTCTACTACAGACTATAGATGAAATGATGCTTCAGAGAAAATATAGGTGAGTTGTTACCCTCCGAATACCATGTCCTTTAACCCTTTACATAACCTGAAAAGCAGACGACACATGCAAGAAGAAATTCTTAAATAACTATTTCTTTTCATTTTTTGTCTCAAAAACATAGGTTATGGGTTATGACCCCTCATTGGAACGAGCTCGACGAGCTTGTTCCAATGAGGGGTCATAACCTATGTTTTTGAGACAAAAAATGAAAAAATAATAAAAATTAATTGGCGATTTTTGAGAATAGCGCTGGCCGGTTTTGGCCGTTACGTTGGGTTAAGGGTTAACCCTCCACAAAAAATAGCTTCAAGACGACACTTGTATTTTTATGCCCCTTCTGGCGAGGGGCATTAAGTGTTACCCTTGTTCGTCCGAATGATAACTTTAGTTTGACTGAACCAAATGAAACAATATGTTATACATAGGTTTATAACCACATCATTCAAATGGGGACTGATAATGGGCTTGGTCCGATATTTTTTGGCAGAGCTTTGGCCCGTTTCCGACTTCGAAGACATGTTGATATTGTTTGTTTTTTTTTGTTGGTAACTCAGGGGGGGGGGGGCACTAAAAATTTGCAAGACGTGACGTCCTATTTTTTATTCAGCTCCTTTTTACACCCACCCACCCCTTCGTGCACATTTTCTACTACCGTTCTCAGACACCCACCCCATCTCTCCCATTAAAATCCAAAATAAAGTTATAAACTTAGTAGGCACACCTGTCTTTAAGGGAGTTTCATAATGTTCTTAAACTGGTACCACCAATTTAAACCTATGTGGGCTGCTGTGGGCCACAATCTACAAATGACAAGCTGTTCATTATCAGGCTTGGTCAAAGCAGGTGTACATATACGGGAGCAAATTTTCATTTGAATTGTTCTGTCAGTATTCTCAGGTGTTTGCTACTTTCCTCTTCTATCCATACAAATTCTATTAATAAATAAATAACTTGGGTTGAATTTAGTGCATCAGAGAGAATGTTCCCAAAATATTGTCTGCACAGTTTCTACATTTTGAACAAGACACCCACCCCCTACTAACGTGTGACATTTCCCCAGATTAAGCCCAATATTCTCACATATAAAGCCTCCTGATGTTGTATTTATGTTAAGAGTGTGATGTTGGTGCTATGGTTTGATGGAGATAAGATAAGAAATATATTAGTTCAATATCAACAAAGATATATGACTAGAAATTCATGCTTGGCAGTGTGTGTGGGGGGTAGGGGGGGGGGGCATAGTTACCCCTGTTGTTGCCCTTGTTTATCGTGAGTAACGAAGCATTTTCGTTTCTTCCTCCAAATATAGCCCGATTATTTTAGAGTCAAAAGATTGTGATTTGATCATTTTGGGGGACTGAAAATGCATTTTTGTGTCATTCCACAAACTCGAAATCGCATATTGAAATTGTGTTCATTATGTCATTCAACGATCATGCCATTTGACATGCTGTTCACTCTTGCTTTCTTCTAGAAGATCCTTTATTCATTTTATAATACAAAATCGATACCAATGTCTGAGCTTGGCTAAATTACGTAATCTTTTTTGAAAACTCCCATATCTCCACAATGTATACTTTTCAAACTTTGCAGATGCATATTTTGACTAAAACCATATTTGAAAACCGTTTAATTACATTTTCTACCCCAAAAAGAATTTTTGCTGATGTCATTGACGTTACAGCTGGAAAATTAAGTGAGGCCGATTTTGTTAAAAGTTTAGTATGTGACAGAACACTGAAATTTAGGAACTAGCTCTTTTTTCCTTGTGTTCAATCTGACATGTATTTCTGACGTTATGACGTAAAAACGAAATTTTTCCAAATGTCGGCTCTTTTTCAATCTTTTCATGCTTCCGAGCATTCAGATTTCTGAATGTGCACATTTGAAACTGTTCAACAATGTATTATGCTCGAGACTGATATCCAAAAGATGCTCAAAAACGTTTTATTGTCCGCTCGACGTTCTCTCAGACTCTGACGTTCTTTTCGAACTTTCAAAGTCGCCCACAAACATTTTACCTTGCCCTTAGGCATATAATAATTGCTATTTGCGAAGCCCCTGATAACAAAATATATGTTGTATAATACACCGTTATCATCTGTTCATTCTCTAGATGTTGGTGACGTTAAACATTCGAAAAACTCTCACATTTTGGGGGTAAAATCTCTTGCGATACGCAATCCGGTAAAACAAAGAATGGTTCAGGGCCAAAATTTCTCATGCTGTTTGTGCATTGTCTGAATGGGTGGAAGGCATTCTTTAAATTTGAAAACATAGATAAAATAGCGCACTGATGTCATAAACAGACATTGCGCCGAAAATGTCAACATTTGATCGCAGGTAACTGAAAAATGGGCATCTAATAGCACGCCGCGAGGTTCCAAACGAAGAGTTGATTAAATGTTCAAAATCCGACAAACACATTGGGAAATATGACGTCATTTCTGTCAAGGATCTACCCCAACCGTATTGTCATAAAAATTGTTGATGATCATGAGCCAAACATTAACATGCAGTTTCTGCAAGACACAATTTTGATTTCAAAACGTCGCAAAACAATTACACTATGACATCAAAACCGACCAGGTGCAGGATACGTCAAAATTAAATTTGGACACAGTAAGCTGTAAATGGGTGAATAATAGCAAGAGAGGTCCTCAACAAGGAGTTGAAATGATCGTTTTTTCAAATTCGATTGCAACTCCCGGGACAATGATGTCATTGCCGTCCTGGACCCACCACTTTGCGATAAATGTTCGGAAAAACTGTGAGTGATCCTGAGTCAAACCAGATGCGTAAAACGACAAAATTAAATTTGATCACAGTAAGCCAAAAACTGGGTATACGATTAGGTTTATGCTATGTCGTCAGCAACAAACAAGGTGCAGAATATGTCACACTAATTTATTTTCTGAACGATGCAGATTGGATATCTAATAGCATTTGAGGTCCACAAAAGGAGGGGAAGTGACATTCCCTTGCAGTAACTGTCAACTACCTCGAGTTTCATATTCCCAAGCACTGCGCGACAACATAGAGTAACCACAAAGGAAATAGATTTTTTGTGGGCCCTGGGGGACGGCCCACCGCCCTCGCTGGCCCGGGAGGCCATCATACCATTTTGGGTGGCGCTACGGTGCTGGCCTACAAATCTCAAGCACAGATTCGCAAAAACGTCTCGACGCCAAACGGGCCTTAACCATACTGATACCAAAGAGGCGGTCGCGTAGAAACAGCCCGGTGGGGGGGGGGGGCACACCCTCGTCGTCCCGGACAATCATGTTCCAAAACTGTTGATCGGATTCCCCCTCTAGGCGGCTCCCACGCGATAGGCGTTCTGGACCACTAGGCGGGCCCACCGTCGGGCATCAAGGAGAATAAACGCAAGTGGTTAAATACTGGTATTTATTGAACGTGCCACTTTCTGTTGAGTGTGACGGGGACTTACTGACCCAGAAAACAGTTTAAATTGAGACGACTCCCACGGCTAATGTTGTATGCAGTGAAATATGTTGATATCGAAAACGTATCATTTAGAGATAAATGTAATATCATTTTGTATCATGAAGGGTGAAAATACATGTCCCTGGAACTTATTTGGTATGTTATCTCTCTGCGGCAGAATCTGCGCCGGTGAGTACTGTTTCCTACATAGTGCCCGGAAACGCAATGGTGGGGGTACGTACGCCTTCCTAAAATGTGGAATACGGTTTAAAACGACCATCGCGCTTTGCAAGGACTGTGGTAGCGATTACGTCAAAAGACCACGTCAAAAAGACGCTTTTAAAAAGGAGTTTCGTCGCTTAGGCAAAATATCCTACTAAGCATTCCCTATTAAAGAAATATGATTCATATATGATATACATAGCCGACTATGGACGAGTACATCGACCAGCTGTTGGCTGAAATGCAAACACTGGAACCTCTCCAAGATGTTGTCCAGAACATACGGGGTGAACCCATTCAAGAAGCAATAAAGAAGTGATTGCTGAGGCCTCTGCTTCCAGATGCTGAACTACCCCCCCCCCCCCCCCCATCCCCTCCACCTCGAAAGGTGCGTGAGAAAAAAAAGAAGGCAGTTGTTGAGGAGTTTGACCCAGCCAAACAATGGCGACAATTCGACTTGGATATCGAAGTCCCTCACCCGGTGAGGCTGCCAGATGACGAATCATGGGCCGTTCTTGTGAACGGGGCCAAAGATGAATTTGATGTCGACGACGCTATTGCGGTCTGCTATACATGGCGAGTGGAAGTAGATGACATTGGCGCCGATGGTTTGTACGCTGGCCGAATGGCCTTGGATGCTAGGATGGCAGACAAGAGAGCTGCACAGCTCGTCAGACAACCTTCGGTCGGTGAATATCTCTTGAAAATCAAGTTCCTCCGCTGAGGAGACTGGGTGGTCGAAGGCAAGTTTGACCCTGTGAAGGAAGAAAGGCCAGGGCGTTGTCGAAATCACACAAAACACCAAACCAGGAGCCCTGACGGGGATTGACAGCCCGTACTACACAAATGCCTACCCTGCCACAGCTGCGGTCTCAGAGAGCCAGACACAGCAAAACCTAGCACCAATGAAAGTTGGCGATCTGAATTGTGTCGGTCAGAGAGTAGTTGAGCACTTCGAGGGCGCTCTTAGAGGAGAGGGCCTAACCTTGGTCAGACGACAGAAAATACAGGAGTGGGAAAAGAGGGTTCACGAAAGTTGTGCAACGACTGAAGACGTGGCAAAGCTGGAGAGTATTCTCCGGCGTGCGATCATTCTTAGAGACATAGCTGTTGAGGACATTTACAATAGCGGCAAGTACCAAAGACGAGGCAACAAAAGTCATAGAAAGGTAGAGCTTATCATTCACAAAAGCCATACCTGGTCCAAAGACCTGCACTTCCCCAAGTCCAGACAGGTCCACATATACGAGGTAGACGTCTGGAAAGCCATCAGACAGGCCATCCAAAATGAGCCAATCGCTGTCTGGCTATGCAGAGGTGACCAGGATAGACAGCTCAGCGTCGACCAGTTCGTCCAACAAGACGGCCGTGTCTTTAGGGCTCAGGAGGCCCACCAAACCCCCCAGAAGGCCTGCGCCTATCGAGGAGATAAATCACGCCTTCGGAGTGAACCACGCAGCCAGCATCGTCGCAAAGAAAAGGAATGACTGGAAGCCGACCCCAGCCTCTTTCCTGAATGATATCCAAAGGCCCGCGTGGACAACGGCCACGGCGGTCTCTGGAACTCCATGACCTACGACACGAGAGAGGTCGTTTCCATCGATATGAAGGTGTGCTACCCGGCCAACTTCCAGGGACAGAGGCGAGGGCAAACCCTATTTCGAGAGATTCGGACAACCCACCCGCCAGATGACCAGAGTGGCCATCAACGGGTTCCTCCCTAAAGACATCGGTACAGGTTTCGCCGAGGTCCAGGAGTGGGAGTTTAAACAAGGTGTTCATCCCGTCATCCCAGCCTGGTTTGGGAAGCATTTCGCCGAGCAGGGCTAGGCCTCCACACCTCTGCTCGCCTTCCTCGTGGAGACTGGTCTCCTAACCCGTCTAAGGGCCCACGGGGCCATTATTGCGTTCGAGAAGCAAACCGGGGTCTGGATTCCAGAAGACGGAAACCAGGGCTGCATCATCATCGGAAAGTTCACTCAGGGCGTAAAAGCCGATGGTAAACGATTGACACAGCGTCTTGTCATGGATCAGGGTGAACTAGATTATGTTATGAGAGAACTCGCAAAAGAGGCACCCTGGTTGGCGCACCCAACGGTGCCCTCTGGGCCACATCCTCGCGTATTATGATGGTTCACAGCCCCAGTACGCCCACTTAATGGCGTCTATGCTAGCCTATGCCCATAGTTACCTCCTCAGTATGTTGCAGCGTTTCGACGAAGAAGAGGCGGTTCGATGGCAACAGACAGCATATACGTGAAAAAGACCGCGCCGCACGAGCTCGATGGTGTCGAGGCATATGTCGCCCCTAGACTCTGTGATTGTGGTGAGCAATTGTGCGTGCCCCACCTGACTGGCAAAGAGTATCTTCCATCCACAAGCCCAGCCCAATGGCGCGACAAAGGTGAACAGTTGTACTTGCATCAGGAACACGCCGCTTGTCTTCCCAAGCCAGAGTATATACAACAGGCCAAACAGCTGGCCAACTCAACAGCTCCGATGTACAATAACCCACTGACCCACCATCGGTTGAGTTATCTCAACGATGGAGGTGGTAGCGACAAGACAACGGGGGCGATCGAGCTCTTCGGGGTAAGAGACCCACTTGTCTGTACTCCAACTCACAGCCTTGTCAAAGAGTCGACAAAAAAGTGGACGCCAGTCGCATGTGCCAAAAGTTCATCCCTCGCGTCATTATCTGGGATGAGGACTGCACTGTGCTCCGGCCTATCCTAGAAATGTTCTTGGACTGGCTGGACTAGCGTGGGGTCCAGGTAATCTGCTGTGGCGATCAAGGCTGGCCACCACCAATCGTAGATGAGATGCCCGATGACTGGTTACGTTAAGCAGTGGATTATTTGGAAGAGGTCAAGGCAGACCACCGGGCAAAAAATGATGCGCTCAAGGCCCTAAAAAGGCACATCCGCCTCCAGGCTGACAAGGTCCAGTGTCAGGAGATGCGGAAGGCTTTCCCCAACTGTCTCGGATGGGAGCGCTTCATGGAGCAATGGAGGCCAGGTGACCTGATCTTCACTAGCCGGCAGAAGTTTCGTGACGGGCACAAGAGCTGTTGCTTCAGAGACACAAGGAGTATATTCCTGACACCCCAGCCCCACTACTTTACCAACCCAAAGATAGCCGGAATCAAAACATCCTCGTCGCCATTCCTGGCAAAGACCTGAAAGAGAAACTCGTTCTTAACGACACAGTGAAAGTCGCACTAGAAGCCGCTGAACAGGCTATCAAGACCGATCATTGGCGCCTCGGCTACGCACACACAGTCCACTCATATCAAGGCCTCACTATCCACGACCCACAGAAGGTTTGGATCATAGACGACTTCCTGCAATGGTTCAAACTCAAATGGTCAAATGACTCCCAGGGTTCAATCTCAAGGTCGGCTACATCCTGCGGCTCAAGGAAGACCAATAGAACCACAGTGCGACATGCAACATCGAGATGCTGTGGGACTACGATCCCTAAGATGCACAGCAGTTCAGTGTCGACCGGCTGGACAACAGCAGGAGAACGTGCGATTGCCATGTTTAGAGTAGAGTGTAACCGAAAAAAGGGGTTGCAGCAGTGCCAGAGGCACAATACACCTAGTGTCTTGTCCGAAGGACTACTCCATCGAGAGGCAGTTGGGTGTCGGAAGACACCACAAGCAGCTCTTCCCGGACGAAGCAACCTTGCTGGTCCATCCAACGAAGAGTAGAGGACAGGTTCGCCGGGCTTGGTGACCGAGCGTCCAAATCGGTAAACCTGGAAAGACCATAAAGAGTCGGTTGCCCTACGCCCCCCCCCCCCCCCTAGCACGCATGCCTGGTAGAGATAGCGAACACACATATTGGGGGGGGGGGGGGGGGCTTTTTCTCCTTGAGACCCACAGGGCGTTGGCAACTACAGACGACGGCTTTTGGGCCACAGCATTGGACTTGACGGCATCAGATGGCCTCTTTTTAGTTAAGCGAGTCACCTCACCATTCAGCGCCGCAACAATGGCGGGCAGTCGAGCGACTCATTCACTTGACCTCTCACCTGACGGTAACCTCGTCTCCTGGGCGTATTGGTGCCCGAACAGTCGCTCTGCCAGGGTACGGTTGAATCGGTCTCTTGTTCCCTATGGGCATCTGCACGACCACGCCATATGGAGACACATGCTTAGCGAGCAGCTGATTCACCGCGCCTATGAACTCGCTCCCGGGGTCGATCTGATGGAGCTTGGGCCACCGCAGTGGTTCACGCCTTGTATATCTTTTATAGTGCGGCCACGATCTCTTTGACTTCTTTTGTGGGCAAGGGCTCTGCCTCTTTATAGCGGGAAGCTACATCAACGACTGTGAGCGCATACTTGTAGGTTTTGCGGGCTACCCGGTCGTGTTTCAGAAAGAGCAAGTCGGACTGGTGGAGCTCATTTGGCGTCCGCACATCGAACTTGGGTCGTGGTATGTGTGCTTCGTACAGCTGGAAGGTATATTTGCCAGATGGCCTGCTTCTTAAGCCATGCCCGAGCCAAATCAGAAACCTTGGCCGTGGAAGCAAGTTTTTGATGGCCGTGAATCCCTTCCAGTACCCCTTGGGGCTGTAGTAGATTGAATCCAACTTTGTTGCAAACTTGCTGTCCATGATCTGTTGAAGCCATCTTTGCTGCAAACTTGCTGTCCATGATCTGGGTATTCCAGCGTCCTTTGGGCCTCTAACAGGCACACAGAGCCGTCTGAACAGTCTCACCTGGGACTGTTCCAGAGATAAGGGAACAAATGTATACCAGCAGCTCAACCAAGCACTGTCAACGGAAACATCTCGGCTCCAGGGCTCCCAGCAACAACAGCATAAGGCCTGTTCCACGCCATTGGGATCATCTTGCGGGCGAGACCAGCAAACTGGCCAGTTGACAACGCACACCAGCCTTCCAAAGAGAGGTTGGTGATCTTTCCCAAGTCTCTTAGAGGCCTAGGAACCTTTTCACGCCTTACCGATGTGGCAACTACATGCATTGCAGACCAAAGCTATTCGGGGATTCCCATATTGGAGGAGTCTTATCTTATAGTGATTAGAAAACTATAAATGTACGTGACACTACCCGACGTTCAAACCGTGGACCTACAAAGGGCGCTCCCTGTCGGAGAGCAATTTGAGTGTGCCCTTGCTGAATAACCTACTACCCTCTTTGGTACAACATTAGCTGGGGTTACGCAACAATACTATTCGCGTCGTCGTGAATGAGCAAAATGACCCAGTTGAGCAGAAGATGAAACTCCCAGATGGCTTTTACAATGTATGCGAGCTAAATGACGAAGTGTTTAGTCAGGTTGGGGCTGTACTGTATCTTCACAAACCTTCGGGTCGTCTGCGACTCAAGACAGATACGTTTCTGAAACTGGGAAACTTGGCACGCACTTTGGGATTCGCAACAGACAAAAACCCTCGGAAAGGCGAACAGCTGATGGGGGATATGAGTTAACTTGACTTGCAGCCCACCGTGAGCTTTACGTCCATCTGTCAGAAGTCAGCACCACGGACAATGTTTACAACGAGCTACCCAGCACACTACTCAGAACAGTGCCTGTAGCAAACAGTGGCCACGTGTTGGCGTCATATGTCTTCTTAGGTACTATTTATGTTCACGAAAGCAATTTCTGGTATGTGCTGTGTGGGGCAAAAAGTGCGATGGTGAAGCTCTTTTGGGAGTTTGGTCGTCTTACTCCTGGCAAGGGTACTACCACAATTGAGGATAAGAGTCGCAGTAAATTAGACCTCATTGAGGGATTTTTAATACGACTCTTATCCTCATTTCAGAAAAAAGGGGTGCCGAAGGCCATATGTTTTTCAAAAAAGGGGTGCCCAAATTGGGGTGCCGGGGATATTGCCATTGATATAGGTTTTTATTATACAGAAGGGAGATAACTCTGTACGATTAAGTACAGGTTATGGGAAATCAAGCAATCTAATTGGTTAAATATAATTTATATAAATGATCTAGATAAATGAAACAACAAGAGTACTCGGAATAAGGTAGGAACTACTGGTATTACGTACCACCTTACCAGTAACATGATGATACAAAGCATTTGGTAGGTTAATGCTATGAACGGCTAGGATGGGACCTACAGGGGAATATACCAACCATACTCTGCTACCGTTCTGTACCACCAGGCATTGACCCCACCCCAGAATACCGCTCAATAATATGAAGCACCTGGTAGATCAGTAGTACCAAGGGCCAGCAAGAGACCTACAGGGATATGTTCAGCCTATGCTATTCTACCGTTCTAAACTACCAAGCATTACCCCCACCCCCACAAAATCACTAGGTCTACCATAACGTACTACATATACCAGCCATATAATAAAACAAACCAATCGGTTGGTTAATAGTACCAAGCACTAACAGGGGCCTATAGGTGTATACACCACCATACTATAGTACCGTTCTAAACTACCAGGCAGTACCCCTACCCACAATACCCCTATGCCTAGCATTGCATACTACTTATACCAGTCATGGGATAACATAAAGTATCAGGTGGATTAATAGTACTAAGGACCAGCAAGAGACCTATAGGGATATGTACCGCCTATATAGTATCCTCAGATAAGTATCCTATAAAAGGTATCCTCGATAGGTATCCTCGACTAATACAATACCAGGCCATGGGTATCCTCAAATACCGAGATGAGGCTAAGAGTCGTGCCTCACTGAGGGATTTTAATGGTCCTCATAACCTCAAAATTCAATGAGGCTATGAGGGATAGTAAATGAGGACTCATTGAGGGTTTTTACATAGCCCTCATGGCCTCATACGACAAAAAGGGATTTCACAGTCACAGGCGTTTTCCAAAATGGGATTCCATAGGATATACCTGTTAAATACTGAAATGAGGATAAGAGTCGTAGTAAATTATACCTCATTGAGGGATTTTTCAAGGTCCTCATAACCTCAAAATTCAATGAGGGTATGAGGGATAATAAATGAGGACTCATTGAGGGCTTTTACATAGCCCTCATGGCCTCATACGACAAAAAGGGATTCCATAGCCACAGGTGTTTTGCAAAAAATGGGATTCCATGGGATATGGCCATTGGATATAGTCTTTTGTTATACAGAAGGGAGATAACCCTGATTATGGGAAATCAAGCAATCTGATTGGTTAGTTATAATCTAGACAAATGAAACAACAAGAGTACTTGGAATAGGGTCAGAACTAACAAGAATAGACCAGAAATTGCTAAATATAGTAATAATAAGTAAAGCTGTTCCAATGAATAGGCTCTTCTACGCTACTGGAGTATTCTCTAGAATGAAGGAACATGCCTAGGTAGACGTAAACTATTGCATATATAGATAGAAGCAGACAATTCTAAAAGAATTTGAAATAATACAAGTTGTCGGGTTGTTTGTGGTAATTATCCAGGGAAGTCGTTCCAGAAAATACTCCGTTTCAATCGAACATACCCTCCGAACATACCCCTGTCCTATTGTAGGCCTTAGGTAACATAGCAATCACGTGCTACCATAGAAACCAAGATGGCGGCCTCCAGTACACAAAATGGACGACGGAAACACGTATCACCCTAACAACACGCGCTGCGCATGCGCACTCACACCACGTATCACTATGGGGATGACGTCACAACATGGCCGCTTACGCTGGTTACCATGACAACACAACATGGCGGCACTAGGTCACGCGACATGACGTCACTTCCGGGGTCATCCACCGGGGTCATCGAACTAACCCCTGAAACATACGAGACATATTACTTTCGTTGATCCAATCGATGTGTTCTGTTCGCGTATGGGGCCACGATGCCTGAGCGGCCTGAAACTTTTCTATGGCTTTGTCATGTCGCACACGTTCCACACCAGCATCGTTATTCAGAAGCATGAAGAAGAGGTAGTTGCTGCCAGAGAAGGCTCCTGCGTTAATAAAGGTGCCCCCAACAAGCATTGCGACCGAGGCCATCTTGTTATTTCATAATGTCTGGTGGAATGATTCCTTGTTCAATTAGCATGTCTTTGGTCGCCATCGCCAGTCTTACGTCAACGTACTACCATCCCGACGTCTCAGCCGGTGAAGTCAAGTTTAGGGGTGGTACCCTTCATTGCCATCTTACTTTCTTAGGGTCTTTCTGCTTTTCCGTCGGCGCCGCTGTCACTCTCTCCACAGCTGCCGGTAGGTCTGGCTCCGTCGAAATGTTGTTTTCTGACATCGTCTTGATTTTTTAAAGGGCAGGTGTGTCCAAATTGACAGTGTTTGGCGGTGGTTAGCATCGTGGTTAGCGGTGCTAAGTGCATGCCATAGCGATGATATACCTCTCACGTTGTACTGCTTAGATCAATAACCAGCTTCAGTTGGTTTTCCGGGAGTATAGGAAGAAAGATGCTGAGCACTCCTGCATAGAGTTGTAGTGCGGCCGTCCCCATGGTTTTTTGTCATTGCTGCGCCGAGCCGTGCCTCATAGCGAGCATAGAGTTTATCGATTTCCTCGTCGTTCATGTTGTCGACCTGGTCAACTGTGAGGTTTTTCCCTATATACTACTTAGTCTGCCCACCGGAAGCTAATGCGTTTGGCCCCATCGACGTGTTTTTCCTTCGGAAAAGGAACAACGGGATCCACTGCCATGTTGCCTTCGGTAGTGCCCACTTCTGGCGCGGCGCCTTGCTCTTACAGCATTTGGCCAATGATATCGTCACAAAACATGATGGTTTGTATACAAGTATAAGTACATATGCGCCGTCTGAGTCTTATATAGCATATACCAATGTGCAACAATGCTGCCCATCCCAGCACACTTGTATATAGTGCTTGGGTCACTAGAATAGCTACTTGGGTCACTAGAATAGCTGCTTCCCGTATAATATATTATAACAGGTCCGTTATCACAACACTTTATAAGTGGTTGGTTGGCCTGTTTTTAACACTAGCCGGGCATGCTTTCTCTCCGCCAATACCCGACGAACTGCTGCACGTTCCTCACGGCTTCCAATCACATCATTCTTTCGTAGACAGTCCTCGAAGCTGTCTCTGCCCTTACAGTTGAACAGGCATGCCCAGCGGGTCTGCTCCCGGAGATCCTTTAAGACAGAGTTATACTTCTGCGTCAAAACTCAAACACTCTGCTGCGCATGACAACCCGAAAAGGCTAGCTCGGATAGCATGTATTTCTGTTGCGTCAATGCTTTTGTAGCCGAGCAACCATCGATAATGTACAAGGTTGGCTCCCCCTGGAACATCTGATAAAAGGCGATGTACACATCGGGGTCATCCCAAATCCATGGACGGTCGTGGTATGTTTTTTGTGTTTAATTGTGGGACAGAGCACCACAATGTGCCGAAACACACCCCGGTAAGGGTCATCCAGCAGGTTCAGAGCGAAAACTGTCTTGCCACAGCCTGTTTGACCGCAAATAATGGTTGCTTGTGGCGCCGTTAGGAAAAGGTCATTAATAAAGGGTGTTGGTGATCCGGCCATCTTCAGTGTAATGCTGCGCATCCATGAGAACGTACAAATATACGTTCAATGCACCACTCGCCCAGCACCACCCTAGCGGTATACAGTTTATTTCTTACCAGAATAGTTATTCATATGCATTGTATTGTTTGCTTTTGTGTACTGCTGAATAAAGTTATCTATCTATCTATGTATCTCGCCTCTTCGGTCTTTGTGATCTGGAGAGTGATACCTTCACTGGCGTTTCTTATACGCCGGCCACTGCCGTATAGTCCGCCATCATCCGTGGCCCGTATGTCAAGCCATAGTGCATACTTGTAGGTCAAGAACTCCCCCAGTGTGACATCAGCCAGAGATAGCTCCTTTGCGACCAGAGCCACTTCAGGATCTCTTTTGCTTCTGGGGCAGGCTCCAAAGTGCCGAATGGCTTCGTTCTATTTTCTGTTAGACACGCAGTCCCTGGGAGTACAGCTAGTTGGGCACTCCTTCGACGATAACCTCAACTTTGGTGATCTTGGGGTTATAAAAGACCTCGGGCTTTCTACTGAAGGCTGCACCAGCCAAAGCAGGGTTCTCGAACAGCAGAAGGATCCCTTTCATGCTCCGTGCGGCAACGTTGAGGTTGATGTTCCACAGAGAGTCGCTCTTGACTTTGATCATTTTGCGGTCGTAGATGATGGCGAGACAACCAGCATACTGGTTGCGGATCATGTGAGCAAGTTCAGATTGGGTGACCAGTTCATATTCCAGACTGATATTATCAATGGTGTAACTGGCACTGGCATCGCCTGTGGCCTGGACCACTCGACGGTAATTATTGAATGTTAGCTCGTACTCTAGCCGATCCCCAAGCGAACTCTGGTAGAAAGGTATATGAGCCTTGAGGAGTTCAAAGTTCAGCGGGATGCAGGAACGGTTGCCATAGGCATCAGCGATAGCCTTGTCTGCAAACAACAGTGTCATCCTTGTCTACTGTGTCTGCCTGCACCTTAGTAGCATATTTTTTCGCGGAAGTATCAATGCCCTGGTTGTGCGCATTTTTGCGCTTGGAGGCTGTCTTCAAGAGGTGGAGGTAGCAGTGTTACACGTGTGCATCGTCGACCAACATCCCCTCGTTCTCGCTGATCTTGATTGTCATTTTCTTAACGATGACATGCACAAGATTCTGAACGACTGACCTGTTATCATCTGTTGAGTCTTGGGTGACTTTAAAGGATAAGCGCATTGTACCTGGTACGATAAAATTGGGGAATCGGACATTGCGCTGTTGGTTTGGACCAATCGTACAGGGATTGTGCGTGATCACAACCGATTGCCTGACTTCCTTTGCCCCAAGAGGCTCTCGTAGTCTGCGATATGGGTTAAGCTTGCGTCGATATTGGTTTGAAGACATATTGAATATATTGAACTATCTCGGATCAGCCTCCAATACAATGACAGACTTTGATGCCTTCGACCACCCCGATGAGCAGGGTAGCCGAGATGATGATGCAACGGAGTTGCAAGATGAAACTTGCTTAACTCGGCCCCCTGACAGAGGAGCTGTTGTAGAACAAGAGACGGGCGTTAAACTACCTTCATTGCAGCGTGCGCTCTTGGGGGAGGCTGTCAATGGCTACTACCAAATCTGTATGAGAAAGGGATGGTGCCCCTTCTACGTGTCTATTCCAAGTTTGAGCTTGACAAAAATGGGCAGCTGAGGCTGAAAGCCCATCCAAATGTCGACATCGTTAGTAAATCGGGAACCCTCCTCTCAACAATTACTAGAAAGCGTGGCGGTGGTGAAGTCATCCCGAATGAGGTGGGGTTTGTGGACTGGACTCGAGGGAAAAAGGCGCTTAAGTCAATAACAATGATTTGGGTGAAGCAGCTGCTAGGATCGGATCGGATGCTATAGAAATGCAGGACTTGGGACAGGTGGCTAATGCTGCGTTAAATTCTACTAAAAACGTGGAGGAAAGTCTTACCGAGGAGGAAGAAACCGCGCTTAACACCTTGAATGACCCTGATACCAATGGATTGGAGTACAGCGTCAGAGAAGTCCGTGGACTCGACAGGGCAATGCAGACCATCCGAGGTGAGTTAACCAACAACCTGGCCAAACTGTCCGAGCTGGATGAGCACATCGCTACGGAGAAGTGCAAACTGGACACTGATGATGTTGATTAGTCTATCAAACGCCGAATTGCAAAACGACTGCGCAACCTCAAAGATGAACAAGATTCTCACCCGGAGACGGCCGCAGCGAATAGAGAGGCTATCCGATCTCAAATCAACCGAATCAGAGAGACTATCAATCGGAACCTCAATGAGGACACGACGCTCGCTGAGCACATCTATCCTCACAACGATTGGGATGGCAATCTCAACCATAGTACTTGCGCTGACTGGCGGAGGTGAAAGTACCCCCGCTCCACCACCATCTGATAAGGGTGGCCTCAAAAAGTGGGTGAAAAAACAAATACAGGCCCTTGGGCGCATCCTGGCCAAGCTAGCTGGGATTATAGGCTCCGTTGTTTAGTGGCGTTTCAACTTACTCGCAAAAACTGCAGGATGGCTGGCCGAAAACCTGTGGGCCATGGTCTGCTGTCGGGGGCTGCTTCTTGTGACGGATCGTCGGTGGCTATCATCAAGAAACCAAAACGCGAGTAAGCCAACTGTAACCCCGCCCACAATAACGGTAGTTTTCTCGCCATCATGCTGGCGTGCTGTAGCAGTCGTAGCAGAACCGCGCGCAGCAGTTTTCTCGTCATCATGCTGGCTGGCGCGCTGCCGCAATCGTAGTAGAGCCGCGCGTGCTTCCCGCTGGCACAGTAGGTCCTAGCGACTTGACCAGTCCCGTCTTCCCCGTAGACACGACGGGTGGAGATGGAAAGGTGTTTTTGTTTTTATTTAAACCCAGGGTCTGGGCGGTTGTGGCAATAACGATCTCGTTGTTATACCCCACGAGACCGTGTGAGAGGCCACCTAGTTTCATATCAGAAGGATCCATGTAGAGGCCTCGGCCGAATACATAATCTGTTTTTGACTTAGCGTGAGACAACACGCCTTGATAGTTCCACTCTCCAGGTCCACTGGGCGGGCAATGGCATCTTCCACATTCGCCACAAAACTGCTTTTGGACGTCAAACGCAGTACCCGTTCCGAGAATCGATGAACGGGTCTGAACCTGGGACCCGATTATTGCCCAGACGTATGTCCTAATGGACTCATTGATTCTTTCGACCCCTGCCCTTGTAAACCCGTTTTCCTCGTCAACTACAAACTCAGTAAAATCAGCATGCTCTTGTCTGATAAAGTTTGCACGGACATGACCGTGCCCAGAGCGCTCAGTGAATGTAACCGACGGGTGTAATGTCAGGGGATAGCTGTAGTGTGGTCTGACTTGGTATAAAGTGACCAACCCGTCATTATAATCCCCTTCTTCTCTTCAGTCCGTATCAGTCGGTACACCGAATTCATTTGATAATCTTTCGAAAAGCGCGTCTGTTATGTGAGTTATTGTATCAAGGCCATGAGTGGTCCTGGGGTAAGGCAACTTTCATTTCGGCTAAAATCCGCTGTGTCTGGTAGTAGAAATGAAATAGCCAGAAACCACTGGCGAACAGGTCTGTGGTTTGGTGCAGCTGGCGCACCCTGTCGTCGCACACTATACAGCGAAGTTCACCCGGTTTTGCCAGAAGTCCATAGGCGTGCTTCGCCGTCGATTGATGATTGTCCCAGAATTTATATCTGGGTGTTTATACTTCGAGAAGATGTCCAAGTGATTGGTTTCAAAATTCTTGGTCTCTAAACTATGTGGAGGGGATACAGCCACATGGTTTTGTAACTCGTCCTCTCTGCTGCTCTCTCCTCATTTTGATTTTGCCAGAGTGAACAATTCAGGAGAGTGATTTTAACCACTTACCTAGTTTTTTGTGGTTATAGAATCCGCCAGCCTTGTATCTGGCACCAGCATTGTATTGAAAGGTTTCTGGGCGACAAACCATCAAAAGGAGCCACAGTGTGTACAGTGTTAAATTAATGTCTTACAGTGAAACAAACCTCTCGGCGAAAGTATTTGCTCTGAATAGATTGTTATACTAATTCAACCGAGTGTATCTAATACATATTTGGATTTAACGAGGCCAATAGGTTGTGAATTATTTTATTATTATCAATCGCACTGTGTGCTGTCAAGAAATGCGTAAAACTGTCAGCAACATAATTTTTAGTTCTGACAAAAAATCACATGACATCAACAAACCCTATATAGTTTTGGTTTCCCCCGAATGATGATTGGAGAAAAGTTCATTTAATACCCACTTACATGTACATTTTTTATCAATGAGACCATTGTCGCTTGAACACCACTAGAGTGTCGAATAAATTTTAGTGTCCTATATAAGCAAAATTGTTTTGTATAACAAGAACAGGGTACAGCAGGTTCCCTGCGTATCTGGGATTGGACATTCCGTGGTGGGTATATTAAATCCGTTAGGTATGGTACCGTTCAACCCTTCAGTTGCGCGGCGTGCAGTCCTGGACCGTACTAATAGGGCGCCGAGACCGCTGGGCCACATGCTTCGACCCACTGCCTGGGGTCAGCGGTTACTGCTAGAGTGTATCAGCCGGTGCTTGCTATTATGTATCAGCGGTCACAGCTCTAAGGGGCACTCCATGGATGTGTGAGGGCAGTTTTGTGCTGCCGGCGCTACTGCACATCCAGCCACTGGCCTACACGCATGTGGAAGGTTTTCCTCTTTTGCTCCATGAAAAGTCTATTTTCATTGCGATTACACTATATTTTCGCCCAGCGCTTGGGAATATGAAACTCGAGGTAGTTGACAGTTACTGCGAGAGAATCTCTGGGCCGGCGAGGGCGTGGGCCGCCCTTCGAGGTTCTGTTCCGGAGGAACAACAGGGCTAATAATTGTCAATTGTTAATCTACCCTGCGGGGCTTATGTGCTTGATTTTTTTATATTACTCGCCCCAAATATTTTGTAACTCGTCATCCCAGCTGCTCTCTACTCATTTTGATTTTGCCATAGTGAATAATTCTGGAGAGTGATTTTAACCACTTACCTATGATGACAGCTCAAACTGACCAGCACTATACACGGAAATGGCCATACAAATTTTGGGGTTTTTTTTCATTTTGGCTCGAAAAACATACCTTATGACCCCTCATTGGAACGCGCTCATTGAGCTTGTTCCACTGGGGGTGTCATAAGAAATGTTTTAAGCAAAAAATGAAAGATTTTAGTTATGTGAGATAATGTTTTGCAAGTATCGCCTCTTGGTTGGGTCGGGTGACGTGTGATTGAAATGCAATATATGACTTGATGTTTAGTCATAATTTCCACACACATCATAAAGGTGAGTGATTAATTGCTCCCCTAGTGAAGCCTTTAGGAGAGTGATGACTCTCCTTTCCCGACTGTCCCTAGGGTTTTTGCAATGTCAGAGGGGTGCGAGACACTCCTTTGAGTTGAAAACTACCAAAACGTTTACGATGTAGCATATATGAAGAGAGAGGATGCAGAACAGTGTGGGGAAGCATTAAAATGGCTTATATATCACACAGAGCTTAAATTACGCAGCTTGATAGCATTTAGATCCCACAAAAGGTGTTGGAAATGTTCGAAACGTCAACTCCGAATACCAGTGATATGATAGAATTACTGTCAGGTCACAAAATTATCATTCATTTTAGGAAGGGGTGAACACAGCTTTGTAACATTAAACGACTATTTGCACATTTCTCTTGGCTGGGGCCAACTCGGCTATTACCGTACGTCGTTGAATGACATCTGGAAATTCGCTTTGCGGTTTCAAACTGATACTGTTTTGGAAATTGTTGTTTTCAAGACTTAATGTTGGAAATACACGTCAGATAGAAACAAAGACGATACAGCTAGTTCCTTAATTTCAGTGTTCTATCTCATACAAACATTTCTGCAAGATTGGCCGCACTTGATTTTACGTGACGTCAATGTCCTCATCGAAAAATATAATGAACCAGTTTTTTTAGATATGGTTTTAGTCATAGAATACGTATGCAAAGTTTTCAAAACATTAATGAATACAGAGATATGGGTGTGTTGAAGCAATTAAGCAATTCAGCCTCGTTTTGGCGTTTTCTGGCCTTTTTCGATAAAATGAATATGGGAGATTCTGGAAGGAAGCAAAAGTAAACAGCATTTCAGTATGGCAAGATCAAGAAAGTAGTGTAAGTAGGCGAAACCAGGGCGGAGAAAAAAGACGAAAAAGAGGAAAAAACGGCAAACAATAACTTCGTTGAATAACATAATTTAACAGAGCGGTATATGATTCACTTCACATGACAGCCATGTGACTAAATTGTGAAACAATTGGCTTTTTGGGCAGAACATTCCCATTATCGAGCTCGCCTGCTATGAAGCCGATCTTGGCCGATATGAACCAAGCTAGTGTTGCCGCATTGAAGCATTTTAGGAGCTGCCATTTTGTTTGCAGATAAATCGTTCACCGTTATTCGCAAAAAGCAATTAAACAGTCAAAACTGAGTTACCGGGAAAAGGGGAGTAGTTTATGTATGATGGGGAATTACGGTCGAGATATCAGCCCTTGGTAACTTCACATCAGTCATCGATCTGTGGGCATAGGCTGATATGAAGTTACCTCTGGGTGATATCACGACTGTTATGTAACTAACCAAGTAATAACCTCTAACTATTTGAAAATAAGGGTCTAGAATCTCAAGAGTGCATTTCATTTAGAAATGCGAGTGTGATAACTAAACTGATACTAATAACTAAATAACAACAGACGTGGGGGTTATAACTACCCCATAGTTTTAAATATGTGCTCAATAGCTAGTAACCTGTAGACTTTTTTAAGATCCATACAGGCACTGAACTGTATATTTCGATATCGGGCATTGTTTTGAAGGCATGATGTCCCACAAAGTGAGCAGATGATGAAGCTAAAAGTCGTCGATGTGTAATTTAATACTGCCAGAACATTGACAGCTTTTTGAATTGGTAGTGTTTTCATGGATTTTATATAACAAGCACTAGTGCCGCTCATCTTTCTCACATCGCGAACCAATGCAGCCATAAAGCAAGACCCATGCCCCCAGATTTTTCGAACATGGCATATTTATGACTTCTGTGTAGACCTGTTATACTATTATTACCGGTCAAAATTACACCTCATTGTAGATTAGTTCAATGATATATTGTTAAATAACACCGATCAGAAGTCAGACACTATTTTTGCTGAAAATGTAAGCGACCACAGAACTGGATGTCGCAGAGCTACTGGGTGTATCATTTTCCCCACACAGTCGCTGTTATTGGCAAATATGAGGATTAGCTCGCCATTTTATGCTTCGAATTCTGCTTGTCAAAATAGTCGCACGAGTACTTGCACAAATCCCCCAAAACACGGTTTGTCGGATATAGAAAACGCTTATCGTCGGTGTAGTTGAGCCCCATTGTGGCCAAAAAGGAGCAAAATAAGAAACCTAATTTGATAAAATAACACATTTTTTTAACAACCACAATGAAACAGATTTCTCATTCGAGACAGTCGGAATATCCTTAAATATGTCTTCCATAGATGCAAACAAAGGAGCGCTCAAAGAATGAAATGATGGGATTGAAACAGTCTCAGGTGCCTTCAACTGTATATCGTTGGCCTCCGTGTTGGCATCATCTGTAATGTCCCTGACATTATGCTTCCTCAGCATTGGTTGTTTGTAATCTCTGATAATATTCACCCAGAGGCATATCATACTTCGAAAGTGAATATTCTTGTACCTGTCTTTTCTGTTTTATCAACTTTGATAATGGTATTAATCTTCCGAGGCAAAAGAGAAATGATTTTCCTCTCCAGTATCTTCATAGTTGAACCAATATTTGTTTTATGATAAGTCTATCTAATTGTGGCCCTCCTACTCCCATGGTGCCAACAGAAGGTTATCACCGTAGACTATGATACATCGACAGACGAATGATCGTTTTAGACAAATTTATTCAAGAAAGTACGTGGTGTCACCCGTCACTTGCTTATGTGGTTGATGTCCAAAACCGCACTTTTACTGTCTACCCCCGACTTGTAAACACGCAAGACACCTCTGCCTAATATTGTCAAAGAGAGTACGAATTTGGGCCTGGCCACTTTGATCTCACACCTGGACAAGCATGACACCAAATTTTCTAGCCACCTCTCCAGACCACATATCACTTATACTAGTTTGGGATTGCTCAAGGACACGGGCTCTCTCGTGAATAGATAATATTCTATCCAAAAGCATTTTACTTGTACATAAGACTCAGGTACTTGGAACGTGGCTGGAACGTCAACGAACAATCTCACAACTCAATCTACTGCCCCCTCCCCTTCCCCGCCCCCTGATGAGGGCGTGTCTGCCAATGCAATTAAACTATAATATTACACCAAAACAATCATTTTTAACTGCTCACTGAAATTTAGTGGGTCTTTGTGAAGTCAATCAGCCTTTAATACCTTTAATACCATCCATAGGAGGTATAAGTTTAATACCTCCTATCGATGGTATTAAAGGTATTACGTTGTGACTCGAGGCACAGAATAATAGCTTTTATCAAACATAAACGGAAATCAAGCACGGAAATTAGTTGTACAGCATCAACTTTCCAACTTAGGCACTTTCGTTATGCAATACAAACTAAGGTATCTTGAAAATAAGTTTTTCAAAGTCAAACTATATATTTTCTCTACAAGCGATCAACGATTGCGATGTTCGGAAAATTGAAAGCCTTCATTTTTCATTTTTCTTCTTTTCTTCTTCTTAAACTTCTTCTTCTCTCTCCTCCTTCTTCTTCTTCTTCTCTTCTTCTTCTTCTTCTTCGTCTTCTTCTTCTTATTATTATTATTATTATTATTATTATTATTATTATTATTATTATTATTATTATCACCATCATCATCATATCATCATCATCATATTGACATACGATTGACCGAGATAATAACACGATGAATGTATTTTCCTCTCAAATGATTTTTATTTTTTTCTGTCTGCTCATCTATCGATAACATTGGTGGCATGTCTGCCAAAACCAGCCAAAACAATCATTTTTAACTGCTCAGTGACATTTAGTAGGTCTATGTTGAAACTAAGTAACATTACATTCATTATAATGCACATAAATTAATTCCCAAATTAGTGTTCAGGTAGATTGTAATCGCAGTGATTCTTCCTGGGCTATTCGAGTCCTAACCACTGTTGACAACTATGAAACTGTCGACTGTGCAAAAGCTGATCCGACTGATTCATTATCTGTAAGTTATGTCATTAGTTGTTTATAGTATAAACAACTGCTCTAAATTAAATTATAAAAACTGAAGTGAATTATCTGTTGTTTTATTGGAGTGTGACTGTGAGATTGGCGTATTAAGTTTTGCTATACACTTCACACAACTTAACCCTTTGAACACACGTTTCCCGGAATGGTATCGCCTTTGTGTACACTTACAGTGGGGTGGGTCAGTCCAATATCAATATTTAGGGTGTATAAAATAATACCTGCAGTCTGCTGCAGACTGCAGTTATTATTTTATCACAAATGCCCCGAGTATAGACCTCTAATAATAAGACAAAAATGGGACGAAATTATGCCTTGGACAGAAAAAATCGGTCTTACTAATTTAAAGGGTTAACATGCCCATCTCAAATTCACACTCATATAAAGCAACAGATAATTCATTTGAATTCCTATATGCATATTTTTTCATAAAGGTAGTATAATGCAATGACTAGACATAACAAACCTCTAAGGAAGATCAATAATAAATAAATCGCTTGAGTTGTTGTTCAACCCTCGACTTGTACCTTTGCTGTAAATTATAGTTTTTAGGACGATACAACCCTCAAGGAGATCAGTATTGAAAAAGTTGTTATCAGTTTACATGACATGTTTCCCTTCTTTGCAGTACCAAATCGACCGAAGTAAATAAAGAACACTTTGGAAGAGAAGAGAAAGTAAATCTAGTTTGAACAAAGCTGACCATTGCACCTGCTTGATATGTACAGAAGTTGCACAGCGCGACAAATAAAAAATGTTTCAAGAAGTATGCTGAAGCTAATTACATACCACAAGAAGACCCAGTGCATGTTAATTTAATACAGAAAAACGATAAAGTGTCGATCAATAGCGAGAAACAAGGAGTCCATCCAGTTCACTCGAATTCGATTAAACCATTCAACACTGACGCAATGGATGGTATCGTCTTACACAATACTGTCTACGTCGCAATGGGTAAATCCAACATTTCACATTCACAGGGGGGGGGGGGGGTCCAGTAAGAATTTAATTCTACAGCTCTGTAGATCTGTAGAGCTGTAGGATGAAATTATTACTGATTCCCCAACGGATTTAATGTCCATTGTGTCGTCTTCTCGCCCACTGCCAAATATTTCTCACGCAAAAATATGCATACTGTGTTGAAAGGGTTAAGTGCCCTTTTATAAAAAAAAATGTTGCTGGTGGTTTGTCGCCTATTATAACTATAATTCGTGTTGAACTTTCTAGACCTTCGTATGTGTTTGTATTACTGCATGTAGAGTAGGAAGCTCTGTAGGAATCACTATGTGTGAATAAAATGTTAAAGTGCATGTTTTGAAACAACTATAAAATATTTGTGATAACTGTCTTCTGAAAAGTGTGAGAGGAGATATAATTACCTGGGGGGGGCGGGGGGGGGTTATAATTACCTGGGGGGTGGGGGGGGGTGAGGGTAAAGTATATCTATTTTATTCTGTGCGAAACTAGACGCTAGTATAAGAATCACCAAATTTAAAGGCAAAAGTGACATGCCGAACTATATTTTTTCAGTATATTTTTAGCGCATCTGACTGCAAGTCACTGGGAGCTATTGCCATCGCTTGGCGTCCGTCGTCCGTTAAAGTCTGCAAACTTGACTTCTTGACAACCACTGGGCCAAATTCAAACATATATTGCAAAGATCATATGTGGAGTATACCCTTTCTATTTTGTTCAAATGAAGCAGCTGCCATATTCGGGCTCTGGTTCTTGCCCCAAAAGCTTATTTTTAGCTCACCTGACTGAAAGTCAGGGTGAGCTTTTCTTATCACTCTTCATCCGTCGTCTGTCCTCCGTCGTCCGTCGTCCTGCGTGAAGGTGGTGTTTGAGCCTCTTTCTCCTAAACCACTGGCCACATTTTAATTAAATTCCATGTAAATAGTGGTTATATAGGGGTATTTTGATTTTTATCCAAAATAGGTTTCGGCTCATATTGAGCAGAGGTGTGGGGAAAAAACGGCCAATTTTTTTGAAAATCTTCTTCTAATGAACCACCAGAAGCAGAGACTTGATATGTGGTATACAGAGTCCTTTTGAGGTTTAGAATCAAGTTTGTTCAAGAGAAGTTTGTCGGGCATTATTTGCCTTCGTTATGGGAGGGGCAAAAATTTTGGCCACGCCTAAAATTTCTATTTTCAGAACCGTCAGGTCGATTTGAACCAAATTTGATATGAGTTGATAATGGGTCATAAGTAATTGATTGATGCAAAAATTTTTTTCTCATTGCCCCGTGGGAACCTCGGGAGCTAAAAATAGGAAAAACCTTAAAACTGCCATATCTCCAAAACTATACGTCACAGAGAATTCTTATTTTGTATAAAGCTTACTTTTATCCAGTAGAATAGAATGGTTAAAAAACTCCCTATCGGTTTGATCACAAGGTACTTTTTTCAGGACTTTGAAAACGTGCTGAGTCAGCACTTTTTAACACTGTAGGCAATGGGAAAAAGATTAAAAAATCTTCTTCTCCAGATCCAACAGGCAGAATCTTTTGATATTTGGTATGCAACATTGTAGGGTGGATCTGATTCAAGTTTGTTCAAATCGGCCCCCTGAGTTCATATTTGGGCTCAGTATAGGAGCCCGATTTGGAACTTAGTGCATTTCAGGCAAATTTCTTAAAAAATCTTCTTCTCCAGATCCAGCAGGCAGAATCTTTTGATATTTGGTACGCAACATTGTGGAGTGGATCTGATTCAAGTTTGTTCAAATCGGCTCCCTGGATTCATATTTGGGCTCACTATAGAAGCCCGAATTCGAACTTAGTGCATATCAGGCAAATTTCTTAAAAAATCTTCTTCTCCAGATCGAGCAGGCAGAATCTTTTGATATTTGGCATGCAACATTGTGGGGTAGATCTGATTCAAGTTTGTTCAAATCGGCCCCCTGGGTTTATATTTGGGCTCAGTATAGAAGCTCAAATTCGAACTTAGTGCATTTCAGGCAATTTTCTTCAAAAATCTTCTTCTCCAGATCCAGCAGGCAGAATCTTTTGATATTTGGTATGCAACATTGTGCGGTTGATCTGAATCAAGTTTGTTCAAATCGGCCCCCTGGATTCATATTTGGGCTCACTATAGAAGCCCGAATTCGAACTTAATGCATTTCAGGCAAATTTCTTTAAAAAATCTTCTTCTCCAGATCTAGCAGGCAGAATCTTTTGAT
Organism: Pictodentalium vernedei; assembly: GCA_031216915.1. NCBI lineage: Eukaryota > Metazoa > Mollusca > Scaphopoda > Dentaliida > Dentaliidae > Pictodentalium > Pictodentalium vernedei. Next base: position 337,891,180 of record CM062296.1, read on the forward strand.
ATTTGGTATGCAACATTGTGGAGTGGATCTGATTCAAGTTTGTTCAAATCGGCCCCCTGGGTTTATATTTGGGCTCAGTATAGAAGCTCGAATTCGAACTTAGTGCATTTCAGGCAAATGTCTTAAAAAATCTTCTTCTCCAGATCCAGCAGGCAGAATCTTTTGATATTTGGTATGCAACATTGTGCGGTTGATCTGAGTGTAGTTTGTTCAAATCGGCCCCCCTGGGTTTATATTTGGGCTCAGTATAGAAGCTCGAATTCGAACTTAGTGCATTTCAGGCAAATTTCTTCAAAAATCTTCTTCTCCAGATCCAGCAGGCAAAATCTTTTGATATTTGGTATGCAACATTGTGGGGTGGATCTGATTCAAGTTTGTTCAAATCGGCCCCCTGGATTCATATTTGGGCTCACTATAGAAGCCTGAATTCGAACTTAGTGCATTTCAGGCAAATTTCTTCAAAAATCTTCTTCTCCAGATCCAGCAGGCAGAATCTTTTGATATTTGGTATGCAACATTGTGGGGTGGATCTGATTCATGTTTGTTCAAATCGGCTCCCTAGATTCATATTTGGGCTCACTATAGAAGCTCGAATTCGAACTTAGTGCATTTCAGGCAAATTTCTTTGAAACTCTTCTTCTCAAGATCCAGCAGGCAGAATCTTTTGATATTGGGTATGCGCCATGCTTAGGGGGGTTAGATTCAAGTTTGTTCAAGCCAAGTCCCTGGGTTCATATTTGGGTTCACTGTGGTAGCCGGAATTATAACTTAGTTCAAAATGAGGAATTGTCTTTAAAAATCTTCTTTAGATCCAGCAGTTGGAATGTTTTGATATTTGATATGCAGCATCCTTAGGGGGTGAGATTCAAGTTTGTTCAAGCCATGTCCCTAGGTCCATATTTGGACTCACTGTGGGAGCTTGCATTGTAACTTAGTTCAAAATGAGGAATTTTCTTTAAAAATCTTCTTCTTCAGATCCAGCAGTCGGAATGTTTTGATATTTGGTGTGCAGCATCCTTAGGGGGGGGGGGGGAGATTCAAGTTTGTTAAAGCCAAGTCCCTGTGGGAGCCCGAATTATAACTTAAAAATCTTCTTTTTTTTAGATCCACTGGTCAGAATCTTTGGATATTTGGTATAAGCTTTTCTTAGGAGGAGCAGATGCAACTTGTTGAAATCAATTCTCTGGGTTGATATTTAGGCTACCATGTCAGGTGAGCGCCCTCAGGCCCCTTGGGGCCTCTTGTTTTTAAAATCTTCTTCTTACGAACCACCAGCACCGGGGGGAATGCCTTCATATTTGGTATGGAACATCCTTTAGTGTTGAAGATTAAAATTTGTTCAAGGGAAGTTGGTAGGTCAATATTTGCGCTCTCTGTGGTGGCATATCCATTTTGGGCTTCGCCGGTGGGCCCATTTCAACTAAATTTGGCATGTTGTATAAGTGGGCCCTAAGTAATTGATTGATGTCTGAAAAAACAATTTTCACAGAACCGTGGCAACCCTAGGGACTAAAAACAGAAAATAATTCAAAACCCATATTTCCCAAACCACACAGAACAGAGAACTGTTATTTGGTATGAAACATCCATAGGACCAGTACAATGGATTGGTTAAAAAAAATGCCATCGGTTCTACCAGGGTGCCCGGTAGAGGGTATGATGAGTCAGCATTTTTGCAGTACTTTATCCTGGAGGAATATCTGTTACACTTATTCAAGCCAGAATAACATATTGCTCTTGTCTAAACATTTAGCTGTCACACACACTTGTTAATCTTGTTATTTTAATCAGAAAATGAAATTGTTCAGTTCAAGAATGTCCATTTTCTGATTTCCTGATCAAATCCTTTCAATGTTGTGCACATATATCTTTTTTTTTGGTTCCTTGAAAAAAATTGATCTGATTCCTGTATGAATATCTTTAACCCTCTCATGACTTCAGTGTGTTTTCCAAAGATTTTATTTCATGTTGGTCCCTTTCAATGCCGTGCACACATATTTTTCTGGTTCCTTGAAAAATATGATCTGATTGCTGTATGAATATCTTTAATTTAACCCTCTGATGACTTCATTGTGTTTTCCAAAGATTTCATTTAATGTTGAACCCTTTCAATGCTGTGCACATAGATGTTTTTTTCTGGTTTCTTGGAAACATTTATCTGATATCTGTATGAATGTCTTTAATTTAACCCTCTCAAGACTTCAATGTGGGTTTCAAAGATTTTTCTGATGCCTTTATCAAACCTTTTCAATGCTGTGAACATATATGATTTTTTTCTGGTTTCTTGGAAACAAATTTTCTGATTCTTGTATGAATATCTTTAATTTAATCCACTCAAGACTTCAATGTGGGTTCCAAAGATTTTATTTCTTGTAATACTGTTAACGGAAACCCTTTTCTCATTTCTTTAAAATATTTTACCCCCCAAAATAAGCTTCCATAAATTCTTTTTCTGTTTTGTTTATTTTTGATGCTTTAACCATTTTCACACAGACTTGAATTTACTGGAGGCAGTAAAATTCTGTTTCTCTAGTTTGAAATCCTTCTTATTCTTTATAACCACTGGGGTAAATTCATTCATTTATAGCACAGACCATCTTTAGAGTAAACATTTTCTCTTTTGTTCAAATGGAGCTGCTGCCATCTTCAGGCTGGTGGAATTTACTCTTCTGACCCCCCCCCCCCCCAATTACTATATCCCCTGGGGTGAAGTTAATGCCCCATAAGCCTAAAATGCTTTTCAAATCCTCTTTTTATAAGCCACTTGCAATAATGCTTAGATTTCTTGTTTGGAACTTACTTTAGTGATGCTGATTCACTTTTTTTCAAGTAAGTCAAAATTTGGGCTACACTCAAAATTTCTATTTTCAGACCTAATGTGCAGATGTGAACCAAATTTGTCCTGTAGTATATAACTGGTTATAAATATTTCATTTATGTCGGAATTTTTTTTTGGGGGGGGGAGGTGGGGGAAAAGAAGAACCACAGCAGTTGAAAACAAGACAAAACTTTCGTTCGGTTATTTTTTAATACTTCACAGAACAGAGCTTGCTTGGAAGCTTTCCTAGGACCAGCAGAAATTAAACGCAAAAAAAGTTGTCTTTGGTTGTGTCAAAGCAAGTGATAACCTCAGAGGATATAAGGTTGTCTTTGCCATAATTGGCTGGATGATGTGGGGAGAGGGGAAAAGATTTGTGCTGTCGTCAATGGAAAAATACAGTGTATTGTAACTTAAAGTGATATTTGTTTAATGTTTGGGATTTTGGATCAACCAGGATTAATATGTTTCTGACTGAAGCAAAGTCGGTTTGTAATTGGGTGAAAATGTTTTAGCAAATGTAATTTTTAAGATGTGGGATGCTTATTTTTATGGGAAATGCAAGTTTTAGAGTGCCGATATGGCTAATTGCACTATACTGGCCTGGTAGTTGAGAATGTGGGTCAAATGAAGAAGAGCTGTGATATTGTAGAGACTTGTGTGACTCAAAGCTCAACTGTGGATTTATTTGGGATTTTTTTTTTAATCTCCACCCACCAAGTTTCATTATAAAAACAAGTTATTAATAAATCGAACTCTACATCGCCTGTTCCCACTAGTTTTATAGAAGGTGGCAATGAACTGACTGATCCTAAACAAAATGCAGACGGTTTTAATATCTTTTTCGCCAACATTGGGCAGAATCTAAGTGAGCATGTTCCCAACTCGCCCAAACACTTTATAGAGTAGCTAAAGACAATAACACTGAATCCATATTTATTTCGCCAACAACCGAACAAGAAATAAAAACATCTAAACACTAAATTCAGTAGGGGACTGTGATGATTTACCTGCTAAACTTCTAAAAGAAATGTTTTTTGAAATTGCCGAGCCTTTAACCCATATAAAAAGCTTTTCAATTTTAACTGGGACAGAATTTAGAAAGGCCAACTCCACAGTCCCCTCAATACTGCATCTTCTTAATAACGTTACCCCAACGAACTATAAATCAATAGAAGACTGCACCCTGGCAGCATTTCTGGACTTTTCTAAAGTTTTTGACACTATAAACCACCATATCTTGTTGAAGAAATTAGAACATTATGGGGTCCTGCAAATTCCTGGTTTGAAAATTATCTGAATGGAAGAAATCAATACGTATCGTTTGGAAACACAAACACAAACGCTGACTTTTCAAACATAACAAAAGGTGTACCACAAGGATCAATTCATGGCCACATGCGCTTTACTTTATATATACTACTCAAAGTTTGCTAAGAACCAAGTACATCCAACTACCTGTTTTACGAAATTTATTTGTGTTTGACATTATTTTTTAGCTTTTGAATACGATAACCATGGAAAATGGATATTATTGGTAAAAGAGGAAATTTTGCAATATGCCAAAAAGTTGACGTAGCGAACTGGTATGTCTTCAATATCGAGTATGGGACCCAGTACTGTTACTTACAGCCTGACAACGCCTTCTCATGCTCCCAATCAGGTTCCTGGTGGTCCTTTGTGGGATGTTGTTCCATTCTTGGACCAGCATGGCACCAAGCTCCTGGACACTTCTTGGTTGGACTGGACGGGCTGAAATTGCAAGCTGTAACTCATTCCAGACATTCTCGATTGGACTGAGGTCAGGAGATCTTGCTGGCCAGTCCATACGCTCAATCCCCTCCCTCTGTCGGTACTCCCGGACAGCATGGGCAACATGAGGACGGGCATTATCGTCCTTCCGAATGAATCTATCACCCACTGCACCTGCATACAATCTGACGTGGACATCCAGGATCTCATCAATACACCGTTGTGCAATCAATGTACCACGTTCAAGGACACAGAGCTTTGTACGTCCATCCCAGCTGATGCCGCCCCAGACCATGATTGACCCTCCACCACAGCAGTCATGCTCAGCAATGTTGGCTGCATGGAATCGCTCTCCTGGTCTTATCCATACCCTAGAACGCCTATCTGTCTGGTCTAGGCAGTACCTTGCCTCATCTGTAAAAAAAACAGGTCGCCAATCTTCTCTGGTCCATCCAACGTGGTCCATGGCCCATTCATATCGTGCCTGTCGGTGGTTCTGGGACAGCTGGATGCGAATACATGGTCTTCTCGATCAGAGACCACCTTCGTGCAACATTTCCCGGATACTCTGCGTCGAAACATTTACCCCGGATGCATTCTGAAGGTCACTGCGAAGCTCTGTTGCTGTGACAAAGCGGTTCCTATGGGCCTGAGTGATCAAAAACCAGTCTTCAGCTGCAGATGTGGCCCTGTCTCTGCCACCACTATGGATACGTTCACAAACATCGTACTCGGTTTACAGCTAATCGTCAATTCCACAAAATCTCACCAGATCTGAATTTGAAAGAATTCTTACAGACAGAATGCTCAGCTCAAACTCCCTTAATGTCACCTGTAGTAAACATGCATGCATGCCCGTATTGTAGTAATGACCGAAGATCATCGTGTTAGTAATTAATGTTCTGTTATCTCGCCCAGTGTTATAATGAGATACCTCAATTTTAGGTAACATGATGGACTATGATGCTGTCCCGGGTACTCTGTCTTCACATGGTACCGCGGGGCGGTGCCATGGTGGACAGTGGGACCTTCTTGGGAGGGCTCTCAATAAAAACGAACTTGACACATTTTGTTGTTTCTTTTACTTTTCTTTTGTTTCTGGTTAACATAGGTATGTCTCAGTGAATCAAACGGTAGGCTACATCTGCAGTGAAGATTACCTTTAGTCTTTATGCGGGGACGGCAGAAAGACAGTTCTTGTGGCTATGCTGTTTCACCGCAATATAAGAGGGTTCATTTTGTTTAAATACTAGTACACTGTTATATTATTATGCTGCGAAATAAAGTATTCAATCAAAGTATTCTCTCCTGATCAATTTCATTTGAAAACTTGGCAGTCATGACTACCATAGGATGCCTCATATGGCTAGTACTCATATATTTGTTTAGTACATGCAAGCTCACCCCAATGAACGGTGCAGACCAGTTCTTAATCTGGTCTCAGTACAAAACCACGGGAAATTTCCACTTTCATCTCATTTTGGCAGTATTTGTATCACTCAAAAGTGTCCCTTACTTTGAAATGTTTGCATTTAAATGACGAATTCTCTTTTCGATCACCACCCCCACGCCCCCCCCCCACCCCCACCCACCCAAGCCTTATCATTTACATTTAGGGTGAGAACCTGTATTAACTGTTTCAGGCCACGTCAGTATCTATTTTGAGACATTACGGGCAGGATGGGCGTATGTACCACAATTGCCCAACCATAGCATAACATAACCTGAATTTGACTGACGGTTTTTAAGTAAACATATCCATGCTTCTCGGCGAGATATTTACAGATGCAGTCTACAGGCAAAATTGACAACGACCATCAGCAATGTCGCGATAAAACAAGTGGCTCACTGCCACGATATTATGAGTCATTGTGATGAAGTGACTGTAACATGGTCTGGGTTTGCGGCTCGAAGTTTATGTTCAACTGAAATGCAGAGTGCTGAGGTTGAACATAAGCTCCGAGCCGCAAACCTCAGCCCATGTTACCGTCTCTTCATCACAATGACGTATAAGTTCCTATAGGACCATACCCGCAGTCCAAAACCTATATCATGAAATGAACAGAACAACTTTTAACGATAACAAGTTTAGTAAATACACGTCTCGTGTACCCAACGGCGTCACTGGATAAATAATAAATAATAAACGTTGAGGTTACTCCATCTCACAAATCGTACAATGAAATGTAATTTAAACAACACTTCATTCGGTCTGCTGCATGTATGAAAAAATCTAGAAAAAAGAGGCCGTTTCCGGTGATAAAATAATTTCGAAATTGGCAATATCATTTCAAATATACTATTCAAAAAAAGTAGGGGATATTCAAACTGATGTTGATATTTTCGGAAAATGGTATTGGATTCGCGTGACTGGACACATCAATTTGTTACCAAGTTTAGTGTGGATCATGAATGTCACAGGCCCACGAAAACGAGCGCTGCGTTAATGTCTGTGGGGTACGTTTTGAAATTTTCATTTGTACTGGACGGGCTTTTTCGGACGTCTCATCGTTCTTTTCTTGGTATAAACTCGTTCATCAATTGTTTCTGGTCGAAACGTAACTTTTGAGGCATGAGAAGACTGTCACGTGACGAACGTTTACGTGCCGTTGGCGTGTTGAAAGCTGGCAACAGACAGACTGCAGTGGCTCAAATTCTCAATGTCACTCAATCGGTGATTAGCAGACTGTGGCCATGCTACCGTCAGAAAGCAATGTTGACAGACGTCGGCCAGGTCGTCCAAGGGCGACAACTGCTGACAGGATCATTCCATCTGAACCACAGCATTGCGTAACCGTCATCAAGTGCCTCAGAAATTGGACGACAGCTGCACCGAGCGACAGATGTGCGAGTCAGTGGTCAGACTATTCGATATCGCCTACATAGCTGGTATTTGTACGCCCAGCGACCTTGAATAATTCCACGTTTGACTGAACGTCAGATCGCAGCAAGGTGTAACTGGTGTGGCGCACGATACCGCTGGGACAATCGTCGGTGGAGCAACGTCATGTTTTCCTATGAATCGAGGTTCACTCTCGACGATCGTTTTGGTGGTGGATCGGTTATGGTGTGGGGAGGCATAACCATGACAAGCAGAACAGCATTACATGGCATTCAAGGGCTGCCGTGACAAGATGTCAGCAGCTAATGTGGTGCCGTTTACACGACGTCGTGGCCGTCGATTTATTTTCCAAGATGACAATGCAAGAGCACACAGGGCCCGTTTCGGTACAGAGTTCCTCCAGGAGCAGAACATCACTACACTGCCTTGGCCAGCACTAAGTCCAGACCTTTCCGCAATCGAGCACGTCTGGGAAACACTTGGCAGGCGCGTGCGACAACGCCAACACCTCTTACCAATGTCTAGGAACTCGCCGCGGCACTGCAGGGAAAATGGAATAACATCAGTGAAACTGATATTGGACGTTTGGCGAGGAGTATACCACGTCGGATCCGCGCTTGTCTCGCGAACCGAGGAGAATTTACAAGGTGTTTAAGTCTTCTACTGAATGTGGTAAATTCTCTGACTGACCGTCCATGTCTTCTACAGCTCAGTACGTGGGCTGTGTGCTTGTCAGGCACCCAACTATCGCTGAAATCATTCACCAGATGGCACAGTGCAGTGCCTCAACTGTCTTTTTGATGAAAATATACATATATTTCTTCATATATCTCACTTTTATTAAATATCCACTACTTTTTTAATAGTATATATAGGGTGATAAGGTCAGACGGTAACATATGCCACTGGAGCTGTAAACATTGAAGAATCTACGCGTGCTCTCATCCAGTCAGAGATCAAGGACTTTAGTCTTATTGGAACATCAACGACCGTCGTGGTTAATCTCTATATTGCTGGTCCGAAACGCATATCACCAATGTAGCAACCACCTCTGACAATTTTATGCGTATCACATGCCACAAATATGACAATGGTACTCTGGCGAGATAAAAAAAAATGTTGAGAGAAAAGGCCAGACAACCGCCTCCCAGAATTTTTATGTCTCAGTTCCAGACGTTGCACACCTGTCGTGATGTCGGGAATTTTATCACAAAATTACTTCCATTCTGAGGTGTATCTATAATTATAATTCATCAGTAAAAATGACCTCATTGTTCTTTCTGAATACGTAATTTGCTTGGCTGAGGGCCGGTCGACTCCGTGCTCTAATTTCAGGTAAATTCACTCTTTCCGTACTCTAACTGCCGGAAGCGGGTCAATTATAACACGTCTGTATCCACGCTACGCGCGGCCAATGGCACTAAACCGCTCTTATCACCTACCATGGTTTAACCCTTTTCCAGTGAATTTCTTAAAATTTTTGTTCCAATTTTGAACGTTTTGTTTTCTGTTTAACTCACACTTCGACATTTTCAGTGGATTAATTTTTTTGTTTACATCGACTGCTGACACCCTTTTCATCCCATGGCCTTTATAATGCTTCCATATGGTGCTTATTATCATTCTACCACTATTTAACCCTCACCCAGTGTGTTTTAAACGTTTCCCTTAACATTATTTAGTTACGTTTACTTTTCTGTTTAGCTCAGAATTTCATGTTTAGCTTAGTGTTTAGGTCAGCTGTTGTGCTCCTTCTCTTCTCATGGCACTTATATTCCTCATACATGTTCCTCAGTATCATTGTTCCGTAATTTAACCCTTCTCCAATGAATTTCTTTAAATTTTTCATCAAATTTCGAACGTTAACTCTTCTTTTTACCTCACACTTACACATTTTCAGTGTGTTACAGTTTCTGTTTAGGTCAGCTGTCGACACCCTTTTCATCCCATGGCCTTTATATTACCATTTTTAGTTACGTTTACTTTTCTGTTTACCTCAGAATTTCATGTTTAAGTTTGTGTTTAGGTCAGCTGCTGTTTTCCTTCTCTTCCCACGGTGCTTATATTCCATCATACCTGCTCCTTATTATCATTCTAGCATCATTTAACCCTTGTCCAGTGAATTTCTTCAAATTGTTCATCCCATTTTTATTAATGTTAAGTTTCCTGTTTCCCTCACACTTAGACATTTTCAGTGTGTTAAAGTTTTTGTTTAGGTCAGCTGTCGACACCCTTTTCATCCCATGGCCTTTATATTGCTTCCATGTAGTGCTTACTATCATTCTACCATTATTTCTTTCTCACCCAGTGCATTTTAAATCTTTTTCTTAATATTTTTTAGTTACGTTTACTTTTCTGTTTAGCTCAGAATTTCATGTTTAACTTAGTGTTTAGGTCACCTGCTGTGTCCCTTCTCTTCCCATGGTGCTTATATTCCTCATATATGTTCTTCATTATCATTGTACCATGGTTTCATCCTTGTCCGCTGAATTTCAATTCAAATTTCTATTCAACGTTAGTAGGTATAAAAGGAGAGTCCACTATCACTTTGTACATGTACGTGTACAACATACGTACACGATGCGTTTACCAACGTGGAATTCGGTGTGAAATCGCACGCTTGTTCACAAAAACGTACATTGATCTTGAATCCTCCATGTTTTTTTGTGACTCCTAGATCGCACTTTTAACGTTCAAATACTCGTGGTGAACGCGCGTTTTTAAAAAAAGGCGAAATTGTACATCGTCACTTTTATCTTTTACTTTAAAAATTTTTGTCAACGTTCCCATCGCAGATCAGACCATCGATCCATCGTTGGCGAACGCGAGCAAAAAATTCTGGGCCAGCATCAAAAAACGGCCTGCGGATTCTGCACCAGTGATTCAGAATCCGCTATTGTTTTGAGGCGGTGGGTTTTTCCCATTTATGACGTCATTAGGGGAATTCCCACTATGGGAATTTCCAAACTCAGCTAATCGACCGATCGGATCGCTCGATTCTCCGCCAATCGACCGATCGGATCGCTCGATTCTCGTAAACTCGATCATACGGAGTTATCTCCCCTCGTCGTGGGGTGGGTGGGGGGAATACCCGAGGAAATAAGTGAAAAAAAAGTGATCGATATATATAGGAGAGAAGAAAAAAATATATAAATAATAGTTATTTAGAAAATTAAATATATCAAATCGAATAGATAATAAAAAAAAATACGTAAATCATGAGCGATTCTCAGACTATTAGAGCGAGGTTTCTTTTAAACATGCTGATGAGAGCATACGCAATCTGCGTGAATGAACAACTACGTCCCATCTTGTTAGAACGATGTGTCGGATGTCGGGATTATCTAGACTTCGATCACGAGAATCATTCATGTCTAACGATGGAAAGGGAAGATATGGTCGTCATGTATTTCGAACCAGCGTTCGAACGCGTTAAATTCAACTATGTGATCACGTTTTGGAAGAGATTAGTCTTCTGTAAGAATCGAGACATGCCCACAGATTCGGAAGAACTGAAATTGGCGCGTAGAAGTTTGACTTTAAAAGACAAGGGATGCATCAAGAAATTATTGCTGAACGAAGCATACGTCTAAGTTTTTTTCATTGATATAAAATAAGGGAGAGTAGAAAATAAAAAAATAAATACACACATAAAATTTCTATCTAATATTAGAAGAAAAAAAAAAACAAAAAAATGAGAACCAGAAATAAATTGTATCCGACGTTAGTGGACGACGAGGACGAGAAGCCGATCGACGTTTTGCCGACGGCACCGTCGCTAGAAGAAAGAGGAGAGAGGTATCGCATCGATCAAATCAGTAGAATCCAAGAGTATCTAACTCGAGAGAGAGATTCTCGTCGTTCTCTCAAGAAGAAGTATTCGCGTTTCGTGAAATTCGTCAACGCGATCGACACGACACTCATCACGATTTCCATGGGTTTACACGCGGCCGGCATCGGATTGTTGTCAACCGCGGTCGGCATTCTGATCGTGTTGACCGTAGAAGGAGTGGCCCTCGCCGCCGGATTGTTTAGCACGCTCGGAAACTTTTTGAGTAGGAAATTATATCTGAAGGCGAGGAAACACGACAAGATTCGCGTCTTGGCCGACTCCAAGATCGACACGATATCCGAAATGATCTCTATGGCGTTGAAAGACGGTAGGATATGGGACAGAGAATACTTCGCAATATTGAGCGAGAAAACGAAATACGATGCCATGAAAGAAGCCGTGAGAATCAAGACTCGTCAGATCATCAAGGAAGAGATGAAGGATTCTCTCGTGGAAAAGGGGAGGAAAGAGGCCAGGGAGGAATTCAGTAAGATGATAGAACTCAAGAGCAGCGACTGAAAAAAATATATATATATATATAATAAGAATAGAATTTAAAAAAAAAAAAAAAAATATTAAATTTATATATAAAATAAAAAAAAAGAAATTAATTTAAATAACTCTTAAAAAAATGTATTGTGTAAAGTGTAAGAGAGTTACCGAGACGAGTAATTCTAGAGAAGTGCGAACTAAAAACGATAGATGGATGCTTCGCGGAATTTGCAACGTGTGTGGTTCTGTCAAGACGCGATTCATCAAAAAAAAGAACGCGAGCAAAGGTAAAGGCATCGTGAATAAAATGATCAACAATCTACCTTTCGAAATGCATCTGCCCGGTCACAGTTTCACGAGACCCGGAGCGAAATTGAACAAGAGACTCAACGCCGATCTGACTCCTAAATCTTGGAGCAAACCCGTGAATAGGGTGGACGCGACCGCGTACGATCACGATCTGTGCAACGTCGAACATCCCGACACCAAGACTCGCAACGACGTCTGCGACAAAAACATGTTGGGGAGATTGAGAGGCATATCGAATCCGACCAGGAGAGAGAAGATGGGACGTTCGCTGGTCGACAATCTGATCGGTGCGAAACATCGATTCGGATGGGGTGTTCAAAAAAAAAGCGCATCTGAAAAGAAGAAGAAATGATTGTTGACGAGCGAATTGGCCCAGGAGTTACACAAACCCATAGTGCGTAAATTTCGAAAGAGAAGGGTGTTCGTGAAGGGTCTGGATGATATTTGGTCTGCCGACTTGGTTGACATAAGATCGTTTTCGAGGTGGAACGAGGGCGTCAAATATCTATTGACGGTCATCGACGTGTTTTCCAAATACGGTTGGATCAGAGCTTTGAAGAATAAATCGGGACCTTGCGTCGCCGAGGCTCTGAAGAGCGTGTTCGACTCGTCTTCTCGAAAACCGAGTAAATTGTGGGTGGATAAGGGAAAGGAATTCTACAATAAGGACGTTCGTCGATTGGTAGACGTCTACTCGATCGAAAACGAAGAGAAAGCCAGCGTGGTGGAACGTTGGAATCCAACGATGAAGGAGAAGATGCACAGATACTTCACAGCGAATTCGACCAAGAAATACATATACGCTCTGAACGGTCTGGTCAAAGATTACAACAACACCCGACACAGATCGATCAAGATGACTCCCGCGGAAGCTAGCGATCCTCGAAACGAAAAACGGGACTACGCGAATCTATATCCCGAGAGATCTAAGATCAGGAAGAAGTCCAGAACGCCGAAATTTGCAGGTCGGCGATCGAGTGAGAATCTACGCTTATAAGAAGCACTTCAAAAAGGGTTATACTCCTTGATGGACCTCGGAAATCTTCGTGATCATCAAAGTATTTCACACTGATCCGGTGACTTACGAAATCGAAGCTTTGGATGGAGAAGAGATCATCGGAAAATTTTACAAACAACAATTACAGAAGATGAAGTTTTGATGAAGAAGACAACATTTTTTTTTATTTACTCTCTTTGACATTTTCTTATTTACACACATATATATATATAAGAGAGAAAAAAATAATAATAAAAAATAATTAAAAACTATTTTTAGATAAAGAAAGCAAGTTAATTAATAAACAAAAAAACTAAAAAAATCCTTTAAAATGACAAATATACTAGATATAGCACAAAGCATAGTGAAAGATGAAAGTATTCAAGAATATGAGGTTCACGAATACGAACCGGTAACCAGAATGAGTTTGAACAATGCGGGAGAGATAAGAATCAACGTCGAAACTCAAGATCTATTCGTACATCCTAGCAAGAGCTACATAGTGGTGCAGGGACGTCTCACCAAGGAAGATGGGAGCGACTACGCCGACAACGACACGGTTACTCTAGCCAATAATGTCATCATGCATCTATTCAGTAACATAAAATACATGCTATCCGGACAAGAGATAGAATCTGTGTTTCATCCCGGTCAGGCCACCACGATGTTCGGACTCTTGACGTATCCTGATAATTTTTCGAAATCCAGAAGACTTAATCAGTTGTGGGTGAAAGACACCATCGGCCCTGCTAGCGCAGGCGCCGCCGCGATATTCGACTACGTCGTCAAGACGTCCAGACCTAAAGGAACGTTTTCGTTCAGGATACCTTTGAAACACATCTTCGGATTTGCAGACGATTACAACAAGATCATGTACGGATTCCAACACAATCTGACGTTGATTCGAAAAGGAAACGACGACGCAATAGTGAGACTCACTGCGACCGATGCGGGTAAGATAACTCTACACAAGATATCGTGGTTCATTCCGCACGTGGAGCCTTCGATCGTGGAGAAAGTGCGTCTCTACAAGATCATAGAATCCAAGAGTAAATTTCCTGTGGGATTTAGAATGAGACAGTGCGACACGGCTAGCATTCCTCCCTCCACGAATCACTTCGATTGGAGATTGACGGTGAAATCTGCTTCCGAGAGACCGCGTTTCATCGTGGTTGCATTTCAGACCGATAGGGACGGGTCTCAGGAAAAGAATGTGTCGCTGTTCGATCATTGCAGTTTGAGAAACATGCAAGTGTTTCTGAACGCCATGAGATATCCAGCAATCGATTACAACGCGTCATTCGACAAGAACGATTTCTGCAGACTGCACGGCGACGCCGCTGATTTTAGAAAGAAGTATCACAGTCTAGACGAATTGATGAGCAATCCTAACATGTCTCCCAGCGAATACAAGTTGATATATCCCATGTTCATATTCGACGTCAGTAAACAGAGTGAACGACTCAAGAGTAGCGTGTTAGACATTCAGATCAAGATGCAATTCGATAGGAACGTGCCGAGAAAAACCGAAGCCTTCGCCCTGGTCCTGTCGGACAGAGAATTACAATTTGAATCGGATGGAAATAAGATGTCGATCATTCGATGAGAGACGAGTGTGTGAAAAAAATAAAAAACAAAAAAAAAATAAAAAGTAATGAGTCATTATTAAAAACCAAAAACAAAAAAAGAATAAAAAAATAAATTCGTTTTTAATGATATTTTTTAACAAAAAAAAAGTTTCATCCGAGAAAAAATTGTCTTTTTTCAACATTCTCGATGTACAAAATGTTACAATTCCTAAGTAGTCACGTAGAAAACGAAATACACGTTCCATTTTCATGTTTGAAAAAAAAAGAAGATATTTACGATTACGTTCTGAATTATTTAAAAGATCGCGTGCTATTCACTCGAGAGAAACAAAAAGGATATTTCGTGACGAAGATATTAAAACTCGAAGAGATCTTAGATTGTTCGATCCTGTGCGATCGTCTCTCCGTTTCCGTCAGATGTTCCATCCTGTGTTGCAAGCCAAAAAACAAAAAAAAAGATGTGGAAAAATGGTTTGGTAAACAGCGGGATAGACGGTTGGAAATGAAAAGAATGAGACGCATTCCACCATCACCACTACCTTCTGAAGAGAATGGTAATGATGTGAGTGTTACCAAGAGATGCACAACATTCGTTCATAATTATGATTCGGATCAACAAAAGTGTTGTTATAAATGTATCATATCACAAAGAAAAAGAAAAAAAGAAAAAGAAGAAGAATCGACGCTGAAAATTGAGAGAAAAGGAAACGTCATTATAATATATGGTGATAGTGAAGAAGAAGAAGAAAAACAAAAAAAAAAATAATGAGATCATCTTTAGATCTCATTTTTTTTTGTTTTTTTGTTTTTTTTTTGTTTTTAATAATCACACATTATTTTTTTTTTAATTCATTATGTTCCACGCATTCACTGTTTATTCAAAGGATCTAGTTCGATCAGTAGACTCACCACGGAAGTGGTGGCTTCGGGAATATTGGTTTTCATAACGAAATTAATCCTGTCTCCGGTGTTCACTTTGAGAGGCATGCCGAACGTGCTAACATTCACGTGTTGATTCTCAGTCTTTTCGACGCTGTATCTCTTATCGCTCTCTACACCATTCACCATAAGATTGACGACCGCTCTGTTATTCAAATCCGAGGAAGCCAGACTCATTCGAAGGATTTCACCTCCCAACAGCATGGGATATCCCACTTGACCATGTTTCGATCCGCTACCTCCATTTCCAAAAGACCACTCAGCTTTTCCCTCATCTAAGGCGCCGGCCTCTTTGGCCCACACAGTGATCAATTGTCTAGCATATTTGACTTTCTCCACCACCGAAATCAGGGTGCAGGCATCCGTCATGTTCACGGGATCCGGTAGATTCGTGAGCGTGTGTCCACCCATGTCTAGTTTACCTTCCATGATGTCACCCTTTCTCCAGACCGAGTTGTCGTCCACGTACTTTCTGCTTACCACACTGGAATCGAATTCGGGATCGTGACCGAGACCGAATAAATTCTCACCGTTCATGTTGATGCTACCCTCCATGGTTCCGCCAGATTGTTTGTTCAGGTAGAGATCGTCCACTTGCGATTCTACGAATTCTTGCGATCGCATCATAGCAGAATCTACGTAGCCCTTGTTGACTGCGGTTGAGTCTGCATCCGTGTCGTCAAACTTCGACAGATTCAATATCTTGTGGAATCCCGCATTCAGATCCGATTTCGTTTCACGTCTGTCAGACTTTCTCTGTTCCAGATCTACGTAATGTTTGGTCGCCACGTCCTTGGGATTCGTGGGAGTGGCTACGTTCATTATCTTGTTAGAATTGGCGTTCAATTCCGAGTGCATCGTTTTCTGAACGTATCTATTTCTCAGGTGTTTGCTGAATCTTGCGTGAGAGTCGTCCACGTATTTCTTGGTCGCGGCATCGGTGGGATCTATGGGATTCGCGACGTTCACCAAACGTTTAGATTTCAGATCGAGATCGTCGGTCATGGTTTTATCCACGAAATTATCTAGCAGGATTCGTTCGAAATCGGCGTTCCCCCTGTCGACGTATTTTTTAGTCGCAGCATCTGCGAGATCTATCGGCTCGGGAGGATTGTAGAGCTTCTTATCGTTCATGTTGAAAGGTTCTTCTCGAGGTTTGTATCTCCGAAGATAACGTTCGTCCAAGTTGGCAACGTCGTAACCATCGTCGACTTCGAACGTCTTCCTCTTCTTTCTCGGGTTGACTTTTTCGTCGTCACTTCTACCAAATTTATCGTCTGGCATGTTGTTGTGGGATTTTTTTTTGTTTTTTAGAAAAATATGTTCAAAAGCAGTTTATTAAAAATGAACTATGTTATTTTATTTTTCGTTTTTATTCGATTAAAATTTTTTTTAAATAATTTTTTTATCTTTATATATACTATAAAAAAAAAATCTCTCTCTAATGTAAATCATTGAGAATGTCTTGAAATCGATCTCCTTCAGACCATCACTTGAGAACGTAGAGACATAGGTGACCACAAAACACTTGATGTGGTGATTGCACTTGTTCCGTGTTGTAACGAACCATCGATTTGTTGAAATAGTTCTTTATTTCTTTTGGCGGCGAGATTCCATAGCTGTCGAAATAATAATTTTTCTTCTTCCCGTTCTTTATCCACGCCACCCAGTGAGTGCCTTCACCCAATGAATCGTCTAGATTTAAAATTCCGCATTCCGATTGTCGAGGTCTTCTCTTCGGCAAGGCATCTCTGGAAAACACTCCTAGAAAATCTTCGATTTTCAAATCTTTTGCCGCATTCAACAGATCGATGTTGGATAGGGGTTCATTGGGTAAGATGACACTTTCTACGGATATCTTTATTTTCTTATTCATAAATGCGTATATATTTTTCTTATTTATTTTATTATAATTTACTAAAAATGACGTTATTTTTTTTTCTATTTTTTTCTTTTTCTTTTTAAACTAACTTTCTCAATGTCACTATCGATTTCTATAATTTTGTGTTCATCTAATTCTTCTTGATTTTCTGGAATCCTATCATCCACAATCGTATCTGGAATCTTATCATCCACAATCGTATCTAGAATCCAATCATCCACATTCATATCATCTAAAATTAGATCCAAAGTCCAATTTCCGCGTGCCAAAGTGCTTATTTTATCGTCTAACACGAATCTCTTATCGTCGTCGGCCGTTAATGAAATCTTGTTGATTATTTTGGTATACAAGTCATGATTTTCGCTTCGAATCGATTTCATAGTCTTATACACCGGACCACTTCCTAACAAACAATCTTTATACTCCTGGAAAGAGATGTTTTTCTTCACCACGCACACTTTAACTCCTTTGCACTTCTTGATCTCTTCATCATTTTCTAGATGATAAGCATACAGTTTGGGTCTCAAGCCCACGAATTCGACGATCTGTTTACCGCCGCTCTCGTCCTTAAATTTACCCAACACCTTCTTGTTGTCGTTCGATTGAATGTTGGACGGGTGATCGACGGGATAATTGCTCGTGTCGAACCACTCGGCCACGTCCGGCGATATATCTCTGTAGACATCTTTCGTCTCTATCTCATAAACTAAACTGTCTGTGTTGGTGAACAGTAGTTTGGATTTGTCACCAAATTTTCGTTTGATGTAATCGTAGTGAAACTCGTACATCAATCGCTTGCTGATATCTAAGATGATCGGTCCGAGATAATATGGTTTGTCGAACTTCAGGTGCGTCTTTTGCATGTGAACGGCCACTAGATTTTCGTCGAATATGGTTCGGTGTTTGTAATTGGGTTTCGCCACTAATTTTTTAGCTCTTTTCTCAGACGTGACGAGTCGAACGTCGGTTCTCTTCCTGATGTTTTCCATCGATTTGCCGTACACGCAGTTGTTCATGAGTTTGAAGAAATCTTTTTCGAAATCGTTCTTGGCTCGAGTTCTGAGATTCGTGTTGAGATCGATGTATTTTTTCATCCAAGGCTCTTCGTCGAATCGAATGATGCGATGTATGTCGACTAATTTCATCCCGTAATTGACGTACTGTTTCAAATTCTCGCTGTAGACGACGTAGTTACATTTGTTAAATAAATTGGGAATGAGTTTTTCCTCGTCTCCTTCATTCGGTTCCATTCATTCGGGAGCTAGAGGATAATCGTTGTGTGGATCGTGTAATTCTTCCAGATAGTTCAAATCGACTTCTAAAATGCAAGGATAGTCTCTCCATTTTTGCATCTCTTCCGGTTCCTTCAACCATTCGAAATTTCCAATCAGTAAAGGATGACTCATAGCCCAACCATACAGATTATTGGCGTCCCATTACTGTATGTATTTAGTCGACCGTTTTGAATCGAAACCTTCTTTCATGTAGGGATTGTTAGCCTCAGAATATCTGTGGGAGATCATCGAGACGTCACCTCTCGCAGCCCTTTTGAACATGAGCAACATGTCCACGTTGGATAATAATTCCAATTGGACTTCGGTGGTTTTCAACAGAGTGTCCCACACCAGACCGGGTGTGGTGAAATACCAAGCGGGATCCAGATCATAATTTTGACGACAGACGTCTCGAAAATTTTCGAACACGTCTGCCAAGAGCAGAACGTCGGTCTTCAGATAGAGATCGTGATAATCTCTCATGGTTTTCATATCAAATGATTTCCACACGTTTTTGGCGTGTTCGTAATTCTCGTCGGAAATGTCGGATTCGTATAATTTCAAATAAAAATCATCTTTCGAAGGTAGTCCGGTGTCTTCGAATCTCTTTAGATCGTTCATGTAATCGTAAGGATAGACTCCTTTCCTCAACATGACGTCTACTCATTCTCCGAAATGTTCGCTCGTGATTTTAAATTTATCCTTGCTCATGTTATCGACTAATTTTTCCAGAGCGGTTGACATGAATTTAAAACTGTCGATGAAACTTATGCATCTACGAATGGATTTCATTTTTTCTTTCAACGTCTCGCCGTCGATTACTCTTTTCTTCTCCATGAGCTTCCATTTTGTGAAGGAAATGTATCTTTCTTAGCTGTTCGCGATGCAATTTAATTCTTCGTGTGAGGTGCCGAGATTTTTCACGAACAGATGACTGTCATAACCCGAGAGATTGTGAAACATCACCGGATAGAAAGCGGCATCTCGATATTTTAAATTACACTTGCTGTGAGCCGGACCGCGATACAGACCTGTGTAATGATCGTGGTCTCTGACCTTCTTATTTTCCTCCGAATTCTCGTCAAACAATTGTCTGCATATGTGACATTCGGTGGCTCTGTTATTTTCGTCCTACTGCTCTCGCGTGATGATCATTTTTGCTGGAGTTTTGAATTTGTCGTATAACATTTGAATTTTCGATTCTAACTCTTCCACGAACCTTTGTGCCACGTCGTCGTCTTCGCACTGTTTCATGTAGGTGAAGGGACCCATGTCGTGTTGCGAGTCGAAAGCGCATTTCACATAAATGCAATAGCCCGAAGGTATGTGTTTTTGATATCTTTCGACGTAACTTTGAAGAGCATTGGGTTGTCAGGAACTCATTTTCGCGGTGAAACATTCGAAATCGGCGTACACGACGAATGGTACTTTTAACCTTCTATTGTGATTTTCAAACTTCACGATGGTGTTGGGTTTGGGCTTTTCGACGGCGACACCTTGAATTTCGTTGCAATATTCCTGATGTTTCGCTAATGATTTTTCGGTCTTAAATATATTCATGTTCATTGAAACATAAAGATATCTTTCCATTATGATTATTATTTTGTTTTGACAGTAATCGAGTCGGATGTTTAACCCAACAATAATGACGATTGTCACCATTCGAAATGAATAATAAAATAATTGTCTTTTCTCTTCCGCGATACGAAGTCTGTCTGAGAGGATAGATCTTTTGTTTTTCATCGTCGTATCCAAGGACGTTCACCGCTACGGTGGGATTTTGAGCCTCGAAACGTTCGATATGTTTTAACTCTGTTGGAAAAGTCACTCCGGTCCAATCGAGATTTTTAGAAGTTTCCTTGTAACGAGAAACTCTATCGGAGTTTATTTCGACAGGGTATAAGCGGAGGTGACTGCCCATTTAAAACACTGATCATCTTTATTTCTCACATTGACCATGGCGTGTTTCTTAGTCAAGAAATACGGTAATTCCAAGTAGGAAGATCCTTTCAACGGTTCGTTTTTATTCATGTGAATTTCGAGTTTCAACACCTCATCGAACGTCCAATTACTACCTTCATGTTGATAATTCGCGAGAGACGTCAACATCTTGTCTTTCATCTTTTCAAAAACGTCCGATAGATCTGAACCTCAAAATACGGGTTCGACGTTAGATCTGAAATATGCATATTTCACGATGCTGTCGCCGGACTTCACGTCGATTTTATTCATTATGCAATGGAGTATCATCTTAATTTTTAATCCCACATTCATGTATTCACGAAACAAATCCAATACTTCTTTCTTCACCCGTTCCATGAACAATTTCGGATCGACTTTCTTCAAGGAGGGAACCACATCGAAAGTTTTAAAAACGTCTTTGATCGCACTCTCCCGTTCTACAGGTTTCGATTGGAATAGTTCCGCAACGATTCGTGCTACATATTTTTCTCCTTTCTCTTCGTCGATTGCTCATTGAATTTCGCTCGATATATCTCGTTTGTCTTGAATCTGAAGTGCATCACTCGTTTTCATTTTAGTTTTTCTTTTCTTTTCTTTGGAAACTTGATGTTCTTCAACGGCTTTCCGTTTAGTCGTCTTCTTATTTTTCACAATCGAAACGTTTTTGGGTTTTTTTTTGACGTAGGCATTTCGATTCTTTTACAATCTTCTCATTTTTCACAATCGATGCATCTTTTGACGTCGTTGCTATCGACATTTCATTTGCCTTTCTAGCATTTCGCAAATATTCTTGTATGACATCAATTTTTTTTGATTTAGTTCTATGATTTCTGAAATCTGAAATTTGTAATAGTTTACAAATCTCGTTTAACTGAGGTATGGTTTTCTCATTTAAATTTACCATTGTTTTATCTGTTTGCTTCATTTGTAAGAATATTTTTTTTTGGAATTTTGTATTAAATAATTTGTTAAAAAAGTTTTGCTTTTTTAATCTTTTTTATATATATATAATGAAAAAAAAAAAAAAAAAAGTTAAATTTTAAATTCAATTTTTTTTCTTTAATGTGTTTTTTATTCAAAAACAATTTAAGACCGCTTTTATTTCTTGTTCGGAAAACGAACACGTTTTCTCGTCTTCAGAATAACATTCTCTACAGTAACGCAGGTGTGTGCACGGTAGAAACAAGACGTTTGCAACACCTTCGCAGACCAGACACTTGGTGGACGTTTTGCTCGGCTCGTTTTCGACGAGTGACGATAACTCGTCCACTTCTGCCATGAATTTGAGGAGATGTTCTAAAGTTATGAATTGAGACAGGGTCTTGTTCGCGTTGTTTAACGCATTGTACAATTGTTCCTTGGTGTGTCCGAGTTGTAACATATCCATCAATAATTTTTGGTTTTTATCTCTATCCCTCTCTTCATCTTGGATTTTGATCAATCCCAACATTAGGATCTTGTTCAAATAATCACATTCGCCTTTTTCAATATTATTTATGTGTTCTAGTAAAGGTACGTCATGAGGTTCCCAATTCATCAAATGTATGTCACAACAAAAACATTTGACTTTGTTGCCTTTACCCACGTAAACGAAACCTGCGGCGGCTAAATCTTCGGGTTTTTGAGCGAGATGCGAAGGCCAATTTTTAAACGTTTGAAGTCTTGCACGTTCTAGACTATAATTCGGATGTTTGGACTTGATCATTGTTTTTACCTCAAAATTGAGTTTGTAAGAATTTTTTTTTTTTTAACTTTTATTTATATATAAAGAGAAATAAAGAGAAACTTTTTTAACAAATTATTATTTAAATAAAAAATTTAAAATATACATTATTTGCAAGAATTCATAAAAACCAAATAATCGATCATGACAACAACACCTAAAAGATGCGAATTGAAATTGAAACGAGTCGAAAGGAATGAGAAATGCGGTTTTAATATCTATACATTACAACAACACAATCCCATCGAATTGAACGAGGTTGAGATGGTAGACTTAGAGTGCTACTACTACGAATATCGAATGTGTTTGAAAGTGGATGAAGCCACGCTCGATTTGTTTTACGAGTACCAAAGAGATCTGCTGAATAATATCATCGTCGCCGAAGACAGAGAATTCGACAAGGGTGATTTATTGTTGTCCTATGGAGGTTACATATATCCAATAATCTCACCCAATCTCGTGAACAAATCGGGTGGTGAGAGTGCATTCGCCTATGAAAAAAAACTCAAAAGAGTAAAGATAAACATTCACACCATTTTCGTAAGTGGAAAAATGACGAATGTCAACATGCTAATAACGGACTTGGAAATATAAACAATAGAGAGATTGAAATGTTAAAATTTAACTTTTTATATATATAAAGAGAAAAAAAACTTTTACTAAAAAATTTTACATTAAAAAAATTAAAAATTAAAAAAAACATCTTTTTTATATATATATAAAGAGCAAAAAAAAAACTTTTTAAACAAATTATTATTTAAATACAAAATTTAAAATATACATTATTTGCAAGAATTCGTAAAAACAAAAAAAACAAATAATCGATCATGAAGACAGCAACACCTAAAAGATGCGAATTGAAATTGAAACGAGTCGAAACGAATAAGAAATTCGGTCATAAAATCTATAGATTACAATGACACGATCCCATCGAATTGAACGAGGTCGAAATGAAGGGCTTAGAGCACAAATACGACAAATATAAGATGCCTTTGAAATTGGACGAAGCCGCGCTCAATTTGATTTACGAGTGCCAAAGTGACCTGCAGAACATCGTCATTGCCGAAGATAGAGAATTCGACAAGGACGATTTGTCGTTGCCCTATGGAAATTACATATTTCCAAACATCTCATTCGAACTTGTGAAGAAATTGGGTGGTGAGAGCGAGTTGACCGATGTAAAAAAAACTCAAAAGAGTAAAGATAAACATTCAACACGTTTTCGAAAAAGGAGAAGACACGAGTGTCAACATGCTAATAACGGACTTGGAAATATAAACAATAGAGAGATTGATTTTTAGCGAAGAAAAATAAAAAAAAAAAGTAATGAGATCATCTTTTGATCTCATTTTTTTTTTGTTTCTTCGCACTCTGTCTCGCGATATTTGTCATTATCATCTAATTGTTTCTCCACCTTTTTATCCATTTTAAATATATTATTTTATACTTTCTATGATTTTATATTTTATATAATTTTATATTATAATAACATATTCAAAATTGGTATATTCTTAAACGGCGAATTCTCACCGAGCAACAAACCCTTGCCGAGTCGCTCAACATGCCGTCCACTCTTCAGATAGAGACCGTTTCCTCTCAGAGAGTTGCCACCTCTAACGGGTTCTAGATACAATCCTTTACCGCTGTCGTCTACGTGGACGCGACACACGGCTCCTCCCTTCTTCAAAAACAGCCCGCTGCCACCCATTAATTTCTCAACCGCCGAACTAGCGAGTCCCGTGAGAGCTCCCACGCCGAGAGTCTTTCCGAGAAAGGGTAGTGCCTTTGCAGCGAAGGGTAATGCTTTTGCAGCTATTCCTGCCAATAGCGGTAGGAAACCACCTTTCATTCTCAAATTGTATCTCAATTGAGTGGGACTCATTCTCACCCTCAACCATCTTCCATCGTGAATTGCTTTCTCCATCCTTTTGATTTGACTTCTGGTCCAGGCGATCGAATCCTGACCACCTCTCGTCAGATCTTCGTGAGTGAATTTGAATCTCACCGCCTCGCCTCGAGTTGTTAACGCTCTCTTAAGTTTCTTCCTCTGTCCTGCGGATATGTTCACGTTTTTAACCACGTATTCTGTCATAATTTTGTTTTTTTAAATTATTTGCTTCAATTGTTTCTTGTTTAATAATTATATTAAAATAATTTTGTAAAATTAATATTGCGTTTATTTTATTTTTGTTATCTATATATATACACAATATTTTTTTTTTTTTTGCTTTTATATTTCTCTTATTTGAAATCGTATCGTCACTCTCTCTCCGCGAAGATCTAACAGTTCACAATTTTGATCCGTCAATGTGGTTTTCAGACTATACAACGTATCTAAAATCACTGGTAGATAAACTAAATTTCGAGGTCGCTCCACGATCTTATAACCCGGCGACACGTTTCGAAAGAAAGAATAGATCGTCGGCTGAGCGCTACCATTCACATAGCTTCCAGCAATCACGTCCACGTTCACCAGAATGCTATTGACAGCGAGAATGTCGACCGTATTTTCAGATGCTGCGTGGCCTCGATACATCTTTCGATCGAATCCCAACATCTTGCCTATAGAATCGTCCGTGTTGAAATCCACTCGAAAATTATCTTCCAAATCCAACATCGTCTGTAAGGTATTAGGATTGGGAGCGAGTCTGATCTTGTTGCTTCCCTTTCCATCCGTCTTCATTCACGTCTGAATGTAATCATTCAAATCGTCTATGTCGTAACTCCCTTTGGGAATTCGAATCTCCAACCAATCCGTTCCGTCGGAATACTTGAACGAGTTATTCTTTTCGGTGACGTTGGGAAAGGAATAATAAGTCTCCAGATTCACCAACGCCATCTCGTATCTTTTCTCTCTATTCAATTCGATAGAAGGTTCGAATTTCGTAGCGAATCGAGTCGAATCGCCACTCACCACGATTTGAATGGATTGTTTCGCAGCCGTATTCTCGGCTATCCGTCCTAACAATTCTCCATTTTCGAACATTATATTTAATTTTATTTTTTTATTCAAAACTAATTATTTGAAGATTTATTATTTTCTAAATTTTTATTTTCACGCTCTATCTTATTATTATCATCAGAAACATAAAACTTGTCGAATCCGCACCGATATTTTCCACGATTAAATTCGCTTGTCAAATCGATCACGACGAAATTGTAAAGTCCACCATCCCAAACCCTCTTGCAGAATCTCCTGAATTCCGCAGCGCTCATGTCGTTTGCGACGTGATCGCCGTAGATGTGATTGAGATTCTTGAGATCTTGGCGAAAGAGACATAGAAAATTAGCGTTCTCCCTTATCGTCTGTCTGGGCAATCGAAAATAATTCTGCGACAGGTAGAAACAGTCCACGTTGCTGTGTCGAGCCCTAATGTAATACGATTCGCATCTGTTCTGTCTCTTCAAAAGCAGATCGTCGAAAATCATGAGATTCTTATCTTCCGATTTCAGTTCTCTAGGATCCGGAACATCGCTAGCGTTCTCATAAAATCGACACTCGACGTTCGAAGTTGCATTTCTCTTCATCAGTTCCATCGCCGCACCGTCCAAAATGGTCGAAAGTGGAGCTCCGCTCTTGTCGAATTCCTCCCTACTATCAAAGATTCTGGCTATGACGTCCTTGGGCAATCTACGATCCATGCACTCTCGAAGCAATCTGTATTCGGGTTGAAACAAGCTCTTGCCAAACATGAACAATCTGTCGTAATCCAACCAGTCGGGTTGGGACAACAGATTCATCAACAGATTGGTCTTTCCACAATTCGATTTTCCCACTATCAAACCTCTTATGCTTTTGGGAAAGAACTCGTTATTCGACCTCTTGGTCGCGGCGTCGTTCCAAGACATATCTTTAATGTTCATCTTTGTTTTATTTTTTTTTTTGTTATTTTAGATTCTTTTCAAACACAAATTTTTTACGTTTTTCAAACTCTGTTTTTAATGCTATTATTTATTTATATCGCACCGTCGCGAGTTCTCTTCAATCCGGATCCACTCGTCATTTTGGCTAAATCTTGTATGGGTACCACAGCATCCTTAAAATCTTTCCAACTTTTCGGCGTTTGCTCTAACGCAGCTTGCTTCGCCGGCGGACTGATCAACTTGTCGATCAACGCGTCGGCTGCCGTCTTGCCAGCCACAGAAGCTATCCTACCACTGGCTTCGGAAGCGGCTTTCTTACCAGCAACCAAATCCGTTTTCTTACCGACCTCAAACACGGTCGATGCGAGTTTTCTACCCGCATCGCCCGTGAACGTTCGCATTATAGAATCGACGATGTCAGAACCGCCTTGAACGTAAGTCCTGACGTATCCCCTGTTCTTTATCACCAACATATTTTTTATGATATATTTTTGTTTTTTTCACTGGTAAATCGTTTTGTTGTTTTTAAATACTTTTATTATTCTAGTGTAAAAATTTACTGTTTTATTTTTTTTGTTTGTTTGTTTGTTTCTCTCTACTTATTATATACACATCAATCCTTCAATTCGTTCATCAGCCTTTTATACTGGTTTTTATTCAAAACCTTCTGTCTTAACAATTCATCAGATATAGCAACTATCTGATTATCTAACCCCGTGTTACCAGCCAGTCTGCTCGCCATCAACAAACTCAATCTCTGAGACAGAGTGTCGGAATCGCTCGGAAGAAAAGTGGTTTTCACCCCTTTGCCAGTCACCGATTCGACGAACTTCTTGTTCATATCCCATATGGGTTTCACCACTTTCGTCCACTTGTAACCTCTGTTGGCTTTGGGTCTCGTCTCTCTGGCATCGTTATTTCTCTTCATGGCGTGGGTCTGAACCAGAATGTCTCCGTAATTATCAAAATCCTGTTCCGTGTAATCGCCGGGCTTGTCGTAAAGGAGCAATCTGCGCAGACCATCAGTTACTTTATACTTATTCGAACCCACGATCAATTCATCATCGTCAATTTCTACTTCTGTGTCTCCCACAAAAGTTCTACCCTCAGAATCCTTATAAATTCCATATGACTGATCTCTCTTACCGCCATCATCACCGGACGATGCGACGCTACTAGTGGTGATAGTCGAAGCTGTATCGTCGCTCTCGCTTATATCTGTTTGAATTCCCGTGGGATCGTAATCCGGTGTAGATTGAACGGAATACCGATTTCCAAAACTAAGAGGCAACGAACCCATTCTCAAAGAACTCTCCTTTATGGGTCTCAATTCTTCGACTATCTCCTTCCTACTTCGCTCTTGACCCTCCGTCACGGGTTTAAATATTTTTGTGGCTTCGCATTTGAGTTCCATCTCACCAAGACGTCTGCTTCTGTCAGCAGACTGAATGCTCTTCTTAGCACGTTCATACTCGCCTAAAATTTGATCCCGGCTTCTAGAATCCATCTGTAAAAACATTTTTCGTTTTTAATTGTTAATGTTCCTTTGAGTATGCTAATATGAGTTATTTATTATTTTCAAAATTAAATGTATAATTATTTTTATGTTTTAAGTAAATAAAAATCTTCCGTCTTTAATATAACAACTAAAAACCGTTATTTCCTCGCACTTGAAGTCATTCTCAAAATAATTACTTCATGAATATCTTGTAATATTTTGGGTTAAAACCGCGTTTGTACTCGCACGTTGAACAACGCTATTTTTGTCTAAAATTTTACATGGTAATCGCTCAGTCAAAAAACAAGAGTTGAAAAATATTTTTAAAAAATTCTCGCCAGAGAATTTTTTTGCAGAAAAAAATATATGAGAAAAATAATGCTCCATGAATATCTTGTAATATTTTGGGTTAAAACCGCGTTTGTACTCGCACGTTGAACAACGCTATTTTTCTCTAAAATTTTACATGGTAATCGCTCAATCAAAAAACAAGAGTTGAAAAATATTTTAAAAAAATTCTCGCCAGAGAATTTTTTTGCAGAAAAAAATATATGAGAAAAATAATACTCCATGAATATCTTGTAATATTTGGGGTTAAAACCGCGTTTGTACTCGCATGTTGAACAACGCTATTTTTCTCTAAAATTTTACATGGTAATCGCTCAGTCAAAAAACAAGAGTTGAAAAATATTTTAAAAAAATTCTCGCCAGAGAATTTTTTTGCAGAAAAAAATATATGAGAAAAATAATACTCCATGAATATCTTGTAATATTTTGGGTTAAAACCGCGTTTGTACTCGCACGTTGAACAACGCTATTTTTCTCTAAAATTTTACATGGTAATCGCTCAGTCAAAAAACAAGAGTTGAAAAATATTTTTAAAAAATTCTCGCCAGAGAATTTTTTTGCAGAAAAAAATATATGAGAAAAATAATACTCCATGAATATCTTGTAATATTTTGGGTTAAAACCGCGTTTGTACTCGCACGTTGAACAATGCTATTTTTCTCTAAAATTTTACATGGTAATCGCTCAGTCAAAACATCAATTGATCTTTTGAATTCTTTCCGCTTTTTGATTCTTAAAAATATTTTTTTCAGATAAACCATTTAACTTGACAATATTGATCTTTTGAACTGTTTCCGCTTAGATCCATAGAAATAGTTTTTCAGATAAACCATTTAACTTGACAAATTAATCTCATTTGAATAAAAACCTGTAATACATCTCAGGCGTGACAAAATAGCGTTCTCAGTAAGTGTTTATACAGTAAATGTCACTTTGACATGCAACCTGCTTGTCAGTTTTGATAAAAACACAGACTGACAATTGTAGACTGACATTCGAATGAAATGGTTTAACACGCCAAAGGCGCACAGGAGCTCTATTTATCACTTTTATTTATTTCCTAGGATATTCCCCCACCCCACGACGAGGGGAGATAACTCCGTATGATCGAGTTTACGAGAATCGAGTGATCCGATCGGTCAATTGGCGGAGAATCGAGCGATCCGATCGGTCGATTAGCTGAGTTTGGGAATTCCCATAGTGGGGAATTCCCCTAATGACGTCATAAATGGGAAAAAACCACCGCCTCAAAACAATGGAGAGTTCTGGATCACTGATGCAGAATCCGCAAACCGTTTTTTTTATCTAGCCCAGAATTTTTTGCTCGCGTTCACCAACGATGGATCGATGGTCTGATCTGCGATGGGAACGTTGACAAAAATTTTTAAAGTAAAAGATAAAAATGACGATGTACAATTTCGCCTTTTTTTTAAAAACGCGTGTTCACCACGAGTATTTGAACATTAAAAGTGCGATCTAGGAGTCACAAAAAACATGGAGGATTCAAGATCAATGTACGTTTTTGTGACCAAGCGTGCGATTTAACACCGAATTCCACGTTGGTAAACGCATCGTGTACGTATGTTGTACACGTACATGTACAAAGTGATAGTGGACTCTCCTTTTATACCTACTAACGTTTGAACGTTGAGTTTTCTGTTTAGCTCACACTTCGGCATTTTCAGTGTGTTAAAGTTTCTATTCAGGGCAGCTGCCGACACCATTTTCATCCCATGGCCTTTATATTGCTTCTATATGGTGCTTATTATCATTTTACCACTATTTAACCCTCACCCCATGTGTTTTAAACCGTTCTCTTAACTTTGTTTTTTTTTTATTTACTTACGTTTAGTTTTCTGTTTAACTCAGAATTCCATGTTTAACTTAGTGTTTATGTCAGTTTCTGTGTTCCTTCTCTTCCCATGGCCTTTGTATAAATCATACGTGTTCTTCCTTATCATTCTACCATGATTTAAGCCGCATCCAGTCAATATTTTTCAAATTTATTTCCATAGTTTTAACGTTAAGTCTCTGTTTAGCTCACACCTAGACATTTTTAGTGTGCTGAAGTTTCTGTTAAGGTCTGGCAACACCATTTGTAAAACACCATTTGGCAACACCATTTGGCAACACCATTTCCATGGTTCCTCGTATGATCAACAATTAATAATCTAATTGTGCCATATTGATGTTCTTCACCAGTAATTACAAATGATAGTGCACGGAAAAGGCAGTTTCCATCATCACATATTTGTTTTTAAAACAGAGGGATCTTCCATTTCTCTGTGTAGTGTACTATCAGATATCTGATAAGTCACAGCTTTTTGAAAGTTTAAATCAAACATAGTACCCATGAAGACTGATTGGTTCAAAGTAATACTTCTCACTTAATAATGTGGCCATTATTGCCCATTAACCCTTCTGCTGTTAACATTATTATTTTTTTAGTTTTACTTTTAAGAGGTTGTGTTTAGGTCAGCTTTGTCCCATGTTATGAGCCTGTTTGATACACTTCTTGTGTTTGCCAAAGTTACTATCAAAGAGGAATGTTAGTGAGCTATAGGGCGTTGGCGTCCTTCTTGTTTTTCTTTAAATAAAACCGGCTTGGAGAATTTTTTAACGATGGCAGGAATTAAAATGGAGATAAACTTCTCTTGTTTCGTTAGGCATTCTGACGATGGAAAACCATCTGTTAACCCTTTGCATCCGAGCGGCCCTTTTTCCGGCCAGGAACATGATACTTCATAACGTCATTAAATAGAATTGCTGTTCAGTAAATGTGTTGGATAAGACATTTTGTGAGTTACATTGTTGGCAAATTCGTTGTTTATGGTGTGCATCAATAATGCGTTCGATGATGTATCCTTTGCCTTCGTTGGTCGACTGTGGTAAACTGGTGTTAGTCAACCAGTGTATAGTTCTATCGTGGTAAGTGGCGGGAAGAATAGATCATATGAAAGGTATAGTGCGATCGTGTCAGGTAAAGACACAGGCCGGGTCCGATAGGTAATACGAACCAATACAGTTGAGCAATCCGAGTGGTAAGGCGTGATGTGTGTTAGCTCAGTAATCTGTTTGGGGGGGGGGGGGAATCCTTTGCCGACTGTGGTCGACTTTGGTCGACTGTTGTGGACAGGTCTACCAGTGTATATTTCCAACGCTGTAAGTGGTGGGTAGAATAGATCGTATGAAAGGTACTTTGTGAGTCTGTCAGGTGGTGACACAGGTATGAGTCGCATTGGCCAGTTCTGGCAGATAGCACGATCAAATACAGTCGTATTCCCTGGAATACACATTGAAAAATGAAAACGAAAATAACGAAAGCATAACGCAGACTCGGAATAACTACCTGTGCGGATTAAGGTTTTGAGTATAATATACAAGTGCGTTGTAGAAACAATTTTGTATGAACAGTGTGTACGAGTCAAACATTAGTAAATCACAACCTCGAATTTGGTGTAAAGAATATTTCAAAGTGG
The DNA here is from genome assembly GCA_031216915.1 of Pictodentalium vernedei. Taxonomy (NCBI): domain Eukaryota; kingdom Metazoa; phylum Mollusca; class Scaphopoda; order Dentaliida; family Dentaliidae; genus Pictodentalium; species Pictodentalium vernedei. Next base: position 337,922,780 of record CM062296.1, read on the forward strand.
CTGCCGATAAACAGACTGACATTTATACCATGATTACCTATTCTACAATATATGAAAAGCCTGTAACATAAATTTTAGCTTTACATACCAACCGTGGTGAACACGCCAGCAATGGGATTTAAAATTTAAACACACAGTGGAACTTCATCCAAGCTGACCTTTGGTGACGTCGACCTGAATGCAACTTGTCTAAATTTATCTCACGTCGCCTCAGGAAGAGTGAAATGAAAGTGACAATTATTTATTACGTTTTTGAATGAGTTTACCCCAACTTAACAAACATGCATTGACTCATGTTAATAAAGCATCGACAACTCGAAATGGTATGTTATTGTGCTATTAAAATGAAAAAGGCCCCGTTTCATTTTCCATTTCGTTTCGGCGATAAAATTGACAGCAGAAGTACTGCCCACAGATGCTCGTGTAAACAAAAACAGATTCGCACGTAAGTACGTCTGGTGTTCAGTAAAATCGACTGAAAACAATAGCGACTCTTAATAATCTGACGATCATGGTATAAATGAAATATACCCAAAGTAGCTTGGCGTACCAAATGTTCACCACGAGAGGTGTTAACCGCGAGCCTTTGGCGCGCTGTTAACACCACTTCACCACGAGTGAAGAACATTTGGTACACCAAGCTACTATGGGTACAATGTATATGTATCACTCTCTTGTTGGAAGGGGTAATCGGATAATAATTGGTAGTAGGTATAAAAGGCGGATTCTGGACCACTTTGCACATGTACCGTACATGTACACGTACATGGTGCGTTTACCATCATAGAATTCAGTGTTAAATCGCGTGCACGTATACAAAAATGTCGTTTTTTCATGGTGGTCCAGAATCCGCCATTGGTTTTGAGGCTCACAGATCGCGCTTTTAACGTTCAAATACCCGTTGGCGAACGCATACATTCGACACGTCGCTCAAAAAGTGAAAAATGTACGAAATTGTACATAAAAATTTTTGCCGACGTTCCCATCGTGGATTAGACCTTCAATCTATCGTTGGTGAACGCGAGCAAAACACGCTTTGCCGGTTCTAGACCAGCATCAAAAAACGGTTTGCGGATTCTGGACCAGTATTGTTTTTGAGGCTCACAATAGATGAGTGAATAATCTGTGATGCGATTTTTAACGCGTTCAGAGGCAAAATGCATTTATAGAGGTTTTATCATGTAAAATGTTTTTCCTCATCTGGTTTTTAGTTATTATATTAAAGACAGAAGATTTTTATTTACTTAAACATAAAAATAATTATGCATTTAATTTTGAAAATAATAAATAACTCACATTAGCATACTCAAAGGAAATATTAATAATTTAAAAAGACGAAAAAAATGTTTTTACAGATGGATGCCAAATGTAGAGATCAGCTTTTAAACGAATATGAACGTGTTAAGAATAGTATTCAATCAGCTGATAGAAGCAGACGGCTTGGAGAAGTGCAATTGATGCCCGAAGCCAAAAAAATATTAAAACCCATGACGGATGTTCAGGAACGAAGCAGGAAGGAGATAGTTGAAGAATTGAGACCCATAAAAGAGAGTTCTTTGAGAATGGGTTCGTTGCCCGGTAGTTTTACAAAACAGTATTCCTTTCAATCTACACCGGATTACGTTCCCATGACAATCGAAACCGACGTGAGCGAGAGCGACGATACAGCTTCGACTATCACCACTGATAGCGTCGCGTCGTCCGAGGATGGTGGTAAGAGAGATCTGTTGTATGGAATTTATAAGGATTCGGACGGTAGAACTTTTGTGGGCGACACAGAAGTGGAAATGGATGATGATAATTTAATCGTCGGTTCGAACAAGTATAAAATAACTGATGGACTGCGCAAATTGCTTCTTTTCGACAAGCGTGGAGATTACACGGAACAGGATTTCGACAATTACGGTGACATTCTGGTCCAGACCCACGCCATGAAGAGAAATAACGATGCCAGAGAGACGAGACCCAAAGCCAACAGAGGTTACAAGTGGACGAAAGTGGTGAAACCCATATGGGATATGAATAAGAAGCTCGTCGAGTCAGTGACTGGCAAAGGGGTGAAAACCACTTTTCTTCCGAGCGATTCTGACGCTCTGTCTCAGAGATTGAGTTTGTTGATGGCAAGTAGACGTGCTGGTAACACAGGATTAGATAATCAGATAGTTAGTATATGCGACGAATTGTTAAGACAGAAGGTTTTGAAAAAAAACCATTATAAAAGGCTGATGAACGAATTGAAGGATTGATGTATATAATAAGTAAAGAGAAACAAACAAACAAAATATATAAAATAAAAACAGTAAATTTTACACTAGAATAATAAAAGTGTTTAAACAACAAACGATTTACCAGTGAAAACAAAATATATATTATAAAATAAAAATATGTTGGTGATAAAGAACAGGGGATACGTCAGAACTTACATTCAAGGCGGTTCTGGCATCGTCGATTCTATAATGCGAGAGTTCACGAGCGATGCAGGTAGAAAACTCGCATCGACCACGTTTGAGGTTGGTAAAAAGACGGCTTTGGATGCTGGTAAGAAAGCCGCTTCCGGAGCCAGTGGTAGAATAGCTTCTGTGGCTGGCAAAAGGGCAGCCGACGTGTTGATCGACAAGTTGATTAGTCCACCAGCGAAGCGAGCTACGTTAGAGCGAACGCCGAAAAGTTGGAAAGATTTTAAGGATGCTGTGGTACCCATACAAGATTTAGCCAAAATGACGAGTGGATCTGGATTGAAGAGAACTCGCGACGGTGTAATATAAATAAATAATAATATTAAAAAAACTGAGTTTGAAAAAATATAAAAAATTGTGTTTGAAAAAATCTAAAATAACAACAAAAAAATAAACAAAGATGAACATTAAAGATATGTCTTGGAACGACGCCGCGACTAAGAGGTCGAATAACGAGTTCTTTCCCAAAAGCATACGAGGCTTGATAGTGGGGAAATCGAATTGTGGAAAGACCAATCTGTTGATGAATCTGTTGTCGCGACCCGACTGGTTGCATTACGACAGATTGTTTGTGTTTGGCAAGAGCTTGTTTCAACCCGAATACAGATTGCTTCGAGAGTGCATGGATCGTAGATTGCCTAAGAACGTCATAGCCAGAATCTTTGACAGTAGGCAGGAATTCGACAAAAGTGAAGCTCCTCTTTCGACCATTTTGGACGGTGCGGCGATGGAATTGATGAAGAGAAATGCATCTTCGAACGTCGAGTGTCGATTTTATGAGAACGCTAGCGACGTTCCGGATCCCAGAGAATTGAAATCAGAAGATAAGAATCTCATGATTTTCGACGATCTGCTTTTGGAGAGACAGAACAGGTGCGAATCGTATTACGTTAGGGGTTGTCACAGAAACGTGGACTGTTTCTACCAGTCGCAGAATTATTTTTGATTGCCCTGACAGACGATAAGGGAGAACGCTAATTTTCTATGTCTCTTTCGCCAAGATCTCAAGAATCTCAATCACACCTACAGCGATCACGTTGCAAACGACATGAGCGCGGCGGAATTCAGGAGATTCTGCAAGAGGGTTTGGGATGGAGGACTTTACAATTTCGTCGTGATCGGTTTGACTAGAGAATTTAATCGCGGAAAATATCGGTGCAGATTCGACAAGTTTTATGTTTCTGATGATAATAAGATAGAGCGTGAAAATAAAAATTAGAAAATAATAAATCTTCAAATAATTAGTTTTGAAAAAAATAAAAAAAAATAAAATTAAATATAATGTTCGAACAAGGAGAATTGTTAGAACGGATAGCCGAGAATACGGCTGCAAAACAGTCCATTCAAATCGTGGTGAGTGGCGATTCGACTCGATTCGCGACGAAATTCGAACCTTCTATCGAATTGAATAGAGAGAAAAGATACGAGATGGCGTTGGTGAATCTGGAGACTTATTATTCCTTTCCCAACGTCACCGAAAAGAATAACTCGTTTAAGTATTCCGACGGAGTGGATTGGTTGGAGATTCGAATTCCCAAAGGAAGTTACGACATAGATGATTTGAACAATTACTTTCAAACGTGAATGAAGATGGATGGAAAGGGAAGCAACAAGATCAGACTCGCTCCCAACCCTAATACCTTACAGACGATGATGGATTTGGAAGATAATTTTCGAGTGGATTTCAACACGGACGATTCTATAGGCAAGATGCTGGGATTCGATCGAAAGATGTATCGAGGCCACGCAGCATCTGAAAATACGGTTGACATTCTCGCAGTCAATAGCATTCTGGTGAACGTGGATGTGATTGCTGGAAGCTACGTGAATGGTAGCGCTCAACCGACGATCTATTCCTTCTTTCCAAATGTGTCGCCGGGTTATAAGATCATGGAACGACCTCGAAATTTAGTTTATCTACTAGTGATCTTAGACACATTGTATAGTCTCAAAACCACGTTGACGGATCAAAATGGTGAACTGTTAGATCTTCGCGGAGAGAGGGTGACGATACGATTTCACATAAGAGAATATAAAAGCAAAAAAAAAATATTGTGTGTATATATATAAATAAGAAAATAAAATAACGCAATATTAATTTACAAAAATTATTTAATATATATATATATATATAATTATCATTAAAACAAAAAAACAATTGAACAAAATATATTTTAAAAAAAAGAATTATGACACAATACGTGGTTAAAAACGTGAACATATCCGCAGGACAGAGGAAGAAACTTAAGAGAGCGTTAACAACTCGAGGCGAGGCGGTGAGATTCAAATTCACTCATGAAGATGTGACGAGTGGCGGTCAGGATTCGATCGCCTGGACCAGAAGTCAAATCAAAAGGATGGAGAAACCAATTCGTGATAGAAGAGGGTTGACTGTGAGATTGAGTCCCGCTCAATTGAGATACAATTTGAGAATGAAAGGCGGTTTCCTACCGCTATTGGCAGGAATCGCCGCAAAAGCATTACCCTTTGCTGCAAAAGCATTACCCTTTCTCGGAAAGACTCTCGGCGTGGGAGCTCTCTCGGGACTCGCGAGTTCGGCAGTTGAGAAATTAATGGGTGGCAGCGGACTGTTTTTGAAGAAGGGAGGAGCCGTGTGTCTCGTCCACGTAGACGACAGCGGTAAAGGATTGTATCTAGAACCCGTTAGAGGTGACAACTCTTTGAGTGGAAATGGTCTCTATCTAAAGAGTGGACGGAACGTTGAGCGACTCGGCAAGGGTTTGTTGTTTGTTGTTGAGTGCGAAAAAGATGTGGAAAAACAATTAGACGCTAATGATGGATATCTTAGGAAAGAACTGATAAAAGAGTTAAATAAAGATCGGGATAGATGGTTGAAATTTAAAGGAATGAGACGTTTTCCACCATCACCACTACCTTCTGAAGAGAATGGTAATGATGTGAGTGTTATCGAGAGATGCGCAACATTCGTTCATAATTATGATTCGGATGAACAAATGTGTTCTTATAAAAAAGACGTAACATATCACAAAAAAAAAGAAAAGAAGAATTGACACCGAAATTTGAGAAAAAAGGAAACGTTATTATAATATATGGGTGATAGTGAAGAAGGAAAACAAAAACAAAAAAAAACAAAAAAAAACGTAATGAGATCTAGAGATGATCAACCTCTCTAGATCTCATTACTTTTTTTCCCTTTTCTTCACTAAAAATCAATCTCTCTATTGTTTATATTTCCAAGTCCGTTATTAGCATGTTGACACTCGTGTATTCTCCTTTTTCGAAAATGTGTTGAATGTTTATCTTTACTTTTTTGAGTTTTTTTACACTGGTGAACGCGCTCTCACCACCCGATTTGTCCACGAGTTCGAGTGAGATTTTTGGATATATGTAACTTCCATAGGACAATGACAAATCGTCCTTGTCGAATTCTGTATCTTTGGTGATGACGATTTTCTGTAGATCGCTTTGGTACTCATAAAACAAATTGAGCATGGCTTCTTCCAATTTCAAAGGCATGTTATATTTGTCGTATTTGTGCTCTAAGCCCTTCATCTCGACCTCGTTCAATTCAATGGAATCGTGTCGTTGTAATCTATAGATTTTAAAACCCAATTTTTTACACGTTCTGACTCGTTTCAATTTCAATTCGCATCTTTGAGGTGTTGTTGTCATGATCGATTATTTGGTTTTTTGTTTTATGAATTCTTGCAAATAATGTATATTTTAAATTTTGTATTTAATAATTTTTTAAGAAGTTTGTTTTTTTTATGTTCTTTATATATATGAAAAAAAGGTTTTTTTAATTTTTAATTTTCTTTAATGTAAATTTTTTTTTTTGTTGAAGAACTTCAAGTTTCAAAAGAAAAGAAAAAAAAAACTAAAACGAAAACGAGTGATGTACTTCAGATTCTAGACAAACGAGATATATCGAGCGAAATTCGACAAGCAATCGCCGAAGGGAAAGGAGAAGAATATATAGCACGACTCGTCACAGAAGTATTCCAATCGAAGCCCGTAAAATGGGAGATTGCGATCAAAGGCATTTTTAAAACTTTCGACATGGTTCTCTCGTTCAAGAAAGTCGATCCGAAATTGTTCATGGAACAGGTGAAGAAAAAAGTATTGGATTTGCTTCACGAACACATGAATGTGGGACGAAAAATTAAGATGATACTCCATTGCATGATGAATAAAATCAACGTGAAGTCCGGTGAGAGCATCGTGAAAAATGCATATTTCAGATCTAACGTCGAACCCGTACTTCGAGGTTCAGATTTATCAGACATTTTCGAAAAGATGAAAGACAAGATGTTGACGTCTCTTGCGAATTATCAACATGAAGGTAGTAATTGGACGTTCGATGAGGTGTTGAAACCCGAAATTCATATAACTAAAAATGATTCGTTAAAAGGGTCTTCCTACGTGGAATTACCATATTTCTTAGCTAAAAAACACTCTGTGGTCAACGTGATAAATAAAGATGATCAGTGTTTTAAATGGGCAGTCACCTCCGCTTTATACCCTGTCAAAATGCACTCTGATAGAGTTTCTCGTTACGAGGAGACTTCTAAAAATCTCGATTGGACCGGAGTGACTTTTCCAACGCAGTTAAAACATATCGAACATTTCGAGGCTCAAAATCCCACCATAGCAGTGAACGTCTTGGGATATGACGATGAAAAACGAATGATCTATCCTCTCAGACAGACTTCGTATCTCGAAAAGGAAAAGACGATTATTTTATTATTGATTTTGAATGGTGACAATCGTCATTATTGTTGGGTTAAAAATCCGAGCCGATTACTGTCGAGACAAAATAATAAACATAAAGGAAAGATATGTTTATGTTGTAACTGCATGAACATGTTTCAGAGCAAAAAATCGTTAGCTAAACATCAGGAATATTGCAATGAAAATCAAGGTGTCACCATCGAAATGCCTAAACCCAACACCATCATGAAGTTTGAAAATCGCAATAGAAAGTACCATTTGTCATGTACGCCGATTTCGAATGCTTCACCGTGAATATGAGATCTTGCCAACCCGATGCTCTTCGAAGTTACGTCGAAAGATATAAAAAACACACGCCTTTGGGCTATTGCATTTACGTGAAATGCGCTTTTGACTCGCAACACGACATGGGTCCCTTCACCTACACAAAACAGTGCGAAGACGACGATGTGGCTCAAATGTTCGTGGAAGAGTTAGAATCGAAAATTCAAATGTTATACGATAAATTCAAAACTCTGGCGAAAATGATCATCACGCGAGAGCAGCAGGACGAAAATAACAGAGCCACCGAATATCACATATGCAGACAATCGTTCGATGAGAATTTGGAGGAAAATGAGAAGGTCAGAGAGCACAATCATTACACGGGTCTGTATCACAGTCTGGCTCACAGCAAGTGTAATTTAAAATATCGAGATGCCATTTTCTATCCAGTGATATTTCACAATCTCTCGGGTTACGACAGTCATCTGTTCGTGAAAAATCTCGGCACCTCCCATGAAGAATTAAATTGCATCGTGAACAGCGAAGAAAGATACATTTCCTTCATGAAATGGAAGCTCATGGAGAAGAAAAGAGTAATCGACGGAGATATGTTGGAAGAAAAAACGAAATTCATTCATAGAAGCATACGTTTCATCGACAGTTTTAAATTCATGTCGACCACTCTGGAAAAATTAGTCAATAACATGAGCAAGGATAAATTTAAAATCATGAGCAAACATTTCGGAGAACGAGTAGATGTTATGTTGAGGAAAGGAGTCTATCCTTACGATTACATGAACAATCTAAAGAGATTCGATGACACCTCACTACATTCAAAAGAAAATTTTTATTCAAAATTATACGAATCCGACATTTCCGACGAGAATTACGAACACGCCAAAAACGTTTGGAAATCATTCGATATGAAAACCATGAGAGATTATCACGATCTCTATCTGAAGACTGACGTTCTGCTCTTGGCAGATGTGTTCGAAAATTTTCGAGACGTCTGTCATCGAAATTATGATCTGGATCCCGCTTGGTATTTCATTGGTATTTCACCGTACCTGGTCTGGCGTGGGACGCTCTGTTGAAGACCACCAAAGTCCAATTGGAATTATTATCTGACATGGACATGTTGCTCATGTTCAAAAGGGCTGCGAGAGGTGGCGTCTCGATGATCTCCCACAGATATTCTGAAGCTAACAATCTCTACACGAAAGAAGGTTTCGATTCGAAACAGTCGACTAAATACATACAGTAATGGGACGCCAATAATCTGTATGGTTGGGCTATGAGTCATCCTTTACCGATTAGAAATTTCGAATGGGTAATGGAACCGGAAGAGATGCAAAAATGGAGAGACTATCCTTGCATTTTACAAGTCGATTTGAACTATCCGGAAGAATTACACAATCTACACAACGATTATCCGCTGGCTCCCGAACGAATGGAACCGAACGAAGGAGACAAGGAAAAACTCATTCCCAATTTATTTAACAAACGTAACTATGGTGTCTACAGTGAGAATTTGAAACAATACGTCAATTACGGGATGAAATTAGTCGACATACATCGCATCATTCGATTCGACGAAGAGCCTTGGATGAAAAAATACATCGATCTCAACACGAATCTCAGAATTCGAGCCGAGAACGATTTCGAAAAAGATTTCTTCAAACTCATGAACAACTGCGTGTACGGTAAATCGATGGAAAACATCAGGAAGAGAACCGATGTTCGACTCGTCACGTCTGAGAAAAGAGCTAAAAAATTAGTTGCGAAACCCAATTACAAACACCGAACCATATTCAACGAAAATCTAGTGGCCATTCACATACAAAAGACGCACCTGAAGTTCGACAAACCATATTATCTCGGACCGATCATCTTAGATATCAGCAAGCGATTGATTTACGAGTTTCAGTACTATTACGTCAAACGAAAATTTGATGGTAAAGCCAAACTACTGTTCACCGACACAGACAGTTTAGTTTACGAGATAGAGACAAAAGATGTCTACCAAGATATATCTCCGGTCTTGGCCGCATGGTTCGACACGAGCAATTATCCCATCGACCACCCGTCCAACATTCAATCGAATGACAACAAGAAGGTGTTGGGTAAATTTAAGGACGAGAGCGGTGGTAAACAAATCCTCGAATTCATGGGCTTGAGACCTAAACTGTATGCTTATCGTCTAGAAGATGAAGAGATCAAGAAGTGCAAAGGGGTTAAAGCGTGCGTGGTGAAGAAAAACATCTCTTTCCAAGAGTATAAAGATTGTATGTTAGGAAGTGGTCTGGTGTATAAGAGTATGAAATTGATTCGAAGCGAAAATCACGACTTGTATACCGAAATAGTCAACAAGATTTCGCTGACAGCTGATGACGATAAGAGATTCGTGTTAGACAATAAAATAAGCACTTTAGCACTCGGACATTGGACTTTGGATCTAATTTTAGACGATAGGATTTCAGATATGATTGAGGATGATAGGATTCCACATATGATTAAGGATGATAGGATTCCAGAAAATCAAGAGGAATTAGACGGATTCAAGATTATGGAAGTCGATAGACTTAGTTTAAAAAGAAACAGAAAAAAATATAAAAAAAAATAACGTTATTTTAGTGAATTATAATAAAATAAATAAATTTTAAAAAAATATATGCATTTATGAATAAGAAAATAGAGATATCCGTAGAAGGTGTTGTCTTACCTAACGAACCCTTATCCAACATCGATCTGTCGAATGCGGCAAAGGATTTGAAAATCAAAGATTTTCTAGGTGTGTTTTCCAGAGATGCCTTGCCGAAGAGAAGACCTCGACAATCGGAATGCGGAATTTTAAATCTAGATGATTTATCAGGTGAAGGCACTCACTGGGTGGTGTGGTTCAAGAACGGGAAGAAGAATTATTATTTCGACAGCTACGGAATCTCGCCGCCAAAAGAAATGAAGAACTATGTCAATAAATCGATGGTTCGTTATGACACGGAACGAGTGCAATCACCAGATCAAGTGTTTTGTGGTCACCTGTGTCTCCACGTTCTCAAGAGATGGTCTGAAGGAGATCGGTTTCAAGACATTCTCAATGATTTGCATTAGAGTGAGATTTGTTTTTTATAGTATATATAAAGATAAAAAAATTATTTTAAAAAATTTTAATCGAATAAAAACAAAAAATAAAAATAAAATAATTCATTTTTAATAAACTGCGTTTTGAAATATATTTTAAAAAAAAAAAAAAAAAATCTCAAAACAACATGCCAGTCGATAAATTTGGTAGAAGTTACGACGAAAAAGTCAACCTAAGAAAGAAGAGGAAGACGTTCGAAGTCGACGATGGTTACGACATTGCCAACTTGGATGAACGTTACATTCAGAGATACGAACCTCGAGAGGAACCTTTGAACATGAAAGACAAGAAGCTCTATAATTTTCCCGAGCCGATAGATCTCGCAGATGCTGTGACTAAAAAATACGTTGACAAGGGGAACGCGGATTTCGAACGAATCATGCTAGATAATTATGTGGATAAAGCCATGACCGACGATCTCGATCTGAAATCTAAACGTTTGGTGAACGTCACGAATCCTATATATCCCACCAATGCCGCGACCAAGAAATACGCAGACGACTCTCACGCGAGATTCAGCGAACTCCTGAGAAATAGATACGTTCAGAAAACGATGCACTCGGAATTGAACGCCAATTCTAACAAGATAACGAATGTGGCCACTCCTACATATCCCAAGGACGTGGCGACCAAACACTACGTAGATCTGGAACAGAGAAAGTCTGACAGAATGCGGGATTCAACAAGATATTGAATCTGTCGAAGGTCAGCGACACGGATGCGGACTCAACTGCAGTCAACAAGGGCTACGTAGATTCTGCCATGATACGATCACAAGAAAACGTAGAATCACAAGTGGACGATCTCTACCTGAACAAACAATCTGGCGGAACCATGGAGGGTGGTATCAACATGAACGGTGAGAATTTATTCGGTCTCGATCACGATCCCGAATTCGATTCCAGCGCAGTCAGCAGGAAGTATGTGGATGACAACTCGGTCTGAAGAAAGGGCGACATCATGGAAGGTAAACTAGACATGGGTGGACACGTGCTCACAAATCTACCAGATCCCGTAAACATGACGGACGCCTGCACCCTGATTTCGGTGATGGAGAAAGTCAAATATGCTAGACAATTGATCACCGTGTGGGCCGAGGAGAGCGGCACGTTAGAGGAGGGAAAAACTGAGTGGTCTTTCGGAAATGGAGGTAGTGGATCGCAACATGGTCAGGTGGGATATCCCATGCCGTTAGCAGGTGAAATCATTCGAATGAGTCTGGCTTCCACGGATTTGAATAACAGAGCGGTCGTCAATCTCATGGTGAATGGAGTAGAGAGCAATAAGAGATACAGCATCGAAAAGACTGGGAATCAACACGCGAATGTTAGCACGTTCGGCACGCCTCTCAAAGTGAACGCCAGAGACAGGATTAATTTCGTTATGAAAACCAATAATCCCGAAGCCGCCACTTCCGTGGTGAGTCTACTGATCGAACTAGATCCTTTGAACAAACAGTGAACACGCGAAAATAATTTTAAAAAATAATGTGTGATTATTAAAAACAAAAAAAAAGTAATGAGATTTAGAAAGATGTTCAATCTCTCTAGATCTCATTACTTTTTTTTTTTTTTTTGTTTTTTAATAATTACTCATTACTTTTTTATTTTGTTTTTAATTTTTTCACACACGTATCTCATCGAATGATCGAGATCTTATTTCCATCTGATTCGAATTGTAATTCTCTGTCCGACAGGACCAGGGTGAAGGCTTCAGTTTTTCTCGGCACGTTCCTATCGAATTGCATCTTGATCTGAATGTCTAAGACGCTACTCTTGAGTCGTTCACTCTGTTTACTGACGTCGAATACCAACATGGGATACATCGACTTGTATTCTCCGGGAGATATATTAGGGTTGCTCATCAATTCGTCTAGACCGTGATACTTCTTTCTAAAATCAGCGGCGTCGCCGTACAGTCTGCAGAAATCGTTCTTGTCGAACGACATGTTGTAATCAATTGCTGGATATCTCGTAGCATTCAGATACACTTGCATGTTTCTCAAATGGCAGTGATCGAACAGCGACGCATTCTTTTCCTGAGACACGTGCCTATCAGTCTGAAACGCAACCACGATGAAACGCGGTCTCTCAGAAGTGGATTTCACCGTCAATCTCCAATCGAAGTGATTCGTGGAGAGTGGAATGCTTGCCATGTCGCACTGTCTCATTTTAAATCCCACGGGTAATTTACTCTTGGATTCTATGATCTTGTAGAGACGCGCTTTTTCCACGATCGAAGGCTCCACGTGCGGAACGAAACACGATATCTTGTGTAGAGTTATCTTACCCACATCTGTCGCAGGGAGTCTCACTATTGCGTCGTCGTTTCCTTTTCGAATCAACATCAGATTGTGTTTGATTTCGTACATGATCTTGTTGTAATCGTCTGCGAATCCGAAGATGTGTTTCAAAGGTATCCTGAACGAAAACGTTCCTTTAGGTCTGGACGTCTTGACGACGTAGTCGAATATCGCGCCGGCGCTAGCAGGGCCGACGGTGTCTTTCACCCACAACTGATTAAGTCCTCTGGATTTCGAAAAATCATCCAGATACGTCAAGAGAGTCCGAACATCATGGTGGCCTGACCGGGATGAAACACAGATTCTATCTCTTGTCCGGATAGCATGTATTTTATATTACTGAATAGATGCATGATGCCATTATTGGCTAGAGTAACCGTGTCGTCGTCGGCGTAGTCGCTCCCATCTTCCTTGGTGAGACGTTCCTGCACCACTATGTAACTCTCGCTAGGATGGACGAGTAGATCTTGAGTTTCGACGTTGATTCTTATCTCTCCCGCATTGTTCAAACTCGTTCCGGTTACCGGTTCGTATTCGTGAACCTCATATTCTTGAATACTTTCATCTTTCACTATGTTTTGTGCTATATCTAGTATATTTGTCATTTTTGAAGGGTTTTTGTTTTTTGTTTATTAATTAGCTTGCTTTTTTATCTAAAAATAGTTTTAATTATTTTTTATTATTATTTTTATCTCCTATATATATATGTGTAAACAAGAAAATGTTAAAGAGAGTAAATAAAAAAAAAATTGTTTTCTTTATCAAAACTTCATCTTCTGCAATTGTTGTTCGTAAAACTTTCCGATAATCTCTTCTCCATCCAAAGCTTCGATTTCGTAAGTCACCGGATCGGTGTGAAATATTTTGATTATCACGAAGATTTCCGAGGTCCATAGAGGAGTATAACCCTTTTCGAAGTGCTTCTTATAAGCGTAGATTCTCACTCGATCGCCGACCGCAAATTTCGGCGTTCTAGACTTCTTCCTGATCTTAGATCTCTCAGGATATAGATTCGCGTAGACCCGTTTTTCGTTTCGAGGATCGCTAGCTTCCGCGGGAGTCATCTTGATCGATCTGTGTCGCATGTTGTTGTAATATTTGGCCAGACCGTTCAGGGAGTATATGTATTTCCTGGTCGAATTCGCCGTGAAGTATCTATGCATCTTTTCCTTCATCGTTCGATTCCAGCGTTCCACCACGCTAGCTTTCTCTTCGTTTTCGATCGAGTAGAGGTCGACCAATCGATGAACGTGCTTGTTGTAGAATTGCTTCCCCTTATCCACACACAATTTATTCGGTTTTCGAGAAGACGAGTCGAACACGCTCTTCAGAGCCTCGGCGACGCAAGGTCCCGATATATTCTTCAAAGCTCTGATCCAACCGTATTTGGAAAACACGTCGATGACCGTCAATAGATATTTGACACCCTCGTTCCACCTCGAAAACGATCTCATGTCGACCAAGTCGGCAGACCAAATATCATCCAAACCCTTCACGAACACCCTTCTCTTTCGAAATTTACGCACGATGGGTTTGTGTAACACCTCAGCCAATTCGCTCGTCAATAATCGTTTCTTCTTCTTTTCAGATGCGCTTTTTTTTTTGAACGCCCCATCTGAATCGACGTTTCACACCGATCAAATTGCCGACCAGTGAACGTTCTGTCTTCTCTCTCCTGGTCGGATTCGATATACCTCTCAATTTTGCCAACATGATTTTATCGCAGACATCATTGCGAGTCTTGGTGTCGGGATGTCCGGCGTAGCATAGATCGTGATCATACGCGGCCGCGTCCACCCTATTCACAGGTTTGCTCCAAGATTTAGGAGTCAGATCGGCGTTGAGTCTCTTGTTCAATTTCGTTCCAGGTCCCGTGAAACTGTGACCAGGCAGATGCATTTCGAAAGGTAGATTATTGATCATTTTATTCGCGATGCCTTTACCTTTGCTCGCGTTCTTTTTTTTTGACGAATCGAGTCTTGATAGAACCACACACGTCGCAAATTCCACGAAGCATCTGTCTGTCGTTTTTAGTTCGTACTTCTTGAGAATTACTCGTCTCGGTAACTCTCTTACACTTTACGCAATACATTTTTAGAGAGTTATTTAAATTAATTTCGTTTTTATTTTATATATAAATTTAATATTTCATTTTTAAAAATTCTGTTCTTATTATATATATTTTTTTTCAATCGCTGCTCTTGAGTTCTATCATCTTACTGAATTCCTCCCTGGCCTTTTTCCTCCCCTTTTCCACGAGAGAATCCTTCATCTCTTCCTTGATGATCTGACGAGTCTTGATTCTCACAGCTTCTTTCATGGCTTCATATTTCGTTTTCTCATCCAATATCGTGAAGTATTCTCCGTCCGATATCCTACTGTCTTTCAACGCCATCGAGATCATTTCGGATATCGTGTCGATCTTGGAGTCGGCCAAGACGCAAATCTTGTCGTGTTTCCTCGCCTTCAGATATAATTTCCTACTCAAAAAGTTTCCGAGCATGCTAAACAATCCAGCGGCGAGAGCCACTCCTTCTACGGTTAACACGATCGGAATACCGACTGCGGTCGACAACAATCCGATGCCGGCCACGTGTAAACCCATGGAAATCGTGATGAGTGTCGTGTCGACCGCGTTGACGAATTTCACGAAACGCGAATACTTCTTCTTGAGAGAATGACGAGAATCTCTCTCTTGAGTTAGATACGATTGGATTCTACTGATTTGATCGATGCGATACCTCTCTCCTCTTTCTTTTTCTTCTAGCGACGGTTCCGTCGGCAAAACGCCGTTCGGCTTCTCATCTTCGTCGTCATCTAACGTCGGATACAATTTATTTCTGGTTCTCATTTTTTGTGGTTTTTTTTTTCTAATATTAGATAAAAAAATTATGTGTGTATTTATTTTTATTTTCTATTCTCCCTTATTTATATCAACGAGAAGACTTAGACGTATGCTTCATTGAACAATAATTTCATGATGCATCCCTTGTCTTCTAAAGTCAGACTTCTACGCGCCAATTTCAGTTCTACCGAAACTGTGGGCTTGTCTCGATCCTTACAGAAGAGTAATCTCTTCCATAACGTGATCACTTCGTCGGTTTGAACGCGTTCGAACGCCGGTTCGAAATACTTCACGACAATATCTTCCCTTTCCATCGTCAGACACGAATGATTCTCATGATCGAAGTCTAGGTGATCCCGACATCCGACGCATCGTTCTAACAAGAGGCGACCTAGTTGTTCGTTCACACAGAATGCGTAGGCTCTCATCAGCATTTTTAAAAGAAACCTTGCTCTAATAGTCTGGGAAGCGTTCATGATTTACGTATTCTTTATTATCTATTCGATTTGATATATTTATTTTTTTAAATAACTATTTATTTTTTTTTTCTCTCCTATATATATCAATCACTTTTTTTATTTCCTTACTATTTTTATTTGAATGAAACAATTCTACAAAGTGTTTTATTAAGATTTATTTCACAAAATTCGTAGTGACAAAACGTAAACAAACGATTTTTCCATCGATTCTAATTTTCTAAAACTCAGTTTTTTTTCAATGTCATCTGTTGAAACGAAAACCTTTCATTCACACCGAAACAAAACATGAATGTCTATTATATCAGATTCAATTTTATAGTCGACACTTTTGAACGAAAACCTTTCATTCACACCGAAACAAAAACATGAGTGTCTATTATGATAGAATTTATCGAATTCAATCTTATAGTCGACTCTATTGTGAGCCTCAAAAACAATAGCGGATTCTGGACCACTGGTCCAGAATCCGCAAACCGTTTTTTGATGCTAGTCTAGAACCGGCAAAGCGTTTTTTTTGCTCGCGTTTACCAACGATAGATTGAAGGTCTAATCCACAATGGGAACGTCGACAAAAATTTTTAAGAAAATTTTTATGTACAATTTCGTACATTTTTCACTTTTTGAGCGACGTGTCGAATGTACGCGTTCTCCAACGGGTGTTTTGAACGTGAAAAGTGCGATCTGTGAGCCTCAAAAACAATGTCGGATTCTGGACCACCATGACAAAACGACATATTTGTATACGTGCACGCCATTTAACACTGAATCCTATGACGGTAAACGCACAATGTACGTGTACAGTACATGTACAAAGTGGTCCAGAATCCGTCTTTTATACTTACTATTGGTCATTGGAACGAATCAACATCACAGGTTTTGGCTAAGTTAATTGATTGTTTTGTTTTCGTAAGACAATTGTCATGCACCAGGTAGAGGTCGTACCTAAGATGGAGATGAGGTGTTTGTACAAGCATCCCAAACAAAAATATGATGTTAAATTGGTAATGAGATGTTTTGTGACTGTATGGTTATTAAAGCAGGTTGTGATACTGGTATATGTTGAGAGTAGTTGCTTATGTGGTAGCTTTGGAAGGGGCTCTGGAGAGCAAGACTGGTGATCTTATCACTAAGCCGGGGGAGTGGTTCCCCTGGGAGTGCATAAAGATGCACCCTAATCCACTTCGCTCTGCTAATGCCATTTTTGATGCGACCATAAGGGTGGTTCAGCAACCAAATTTTGCAGCTTACGATGCATTTTCTAAACATTAAGAGAAACATGAATTTAAAACTTTGTTGAGTTAAATGGTCAAACGCAGAAATGTAATTAAACGTGAAATTTAGGGTCAGAAACCAACATTCCAAATTCCCTTAAAACATGATTGTGTCATTTGAAAAACACATGCGAGCCCGTGCCAGTCTTCGACTGAGGCCGCCCATAGCACTTTCGTCGTACTGTAGCCAACGCGTTCCACACTTTCATGCTGCTGCCGAATGGAAGATGAGCCAAGTAATCATGAGGACTACATCTAAAAAGCTAGATTTCAGCCATCTTTTTTGACGGTGTGCAATGGTCTAGTGATTTACGTGATGGGCTCCTGATTGCGGGGGTTTGAATCCGGCGGAGGATCAGAAGTCAATATTCCAAATTCCTCTAAAACATGATTGTGTCTTTTGAGAAACACACACAAGTCCGTGTCAATCTTCGTCTGGGCCATCCATATTCCAAATTCCTCTAAAACATGATAGTGTCTTTTGAGAAACACACACGAGTCCGTGTCAATCTTCGTCTGGGTCATCCACAGCACATTCGCTGTACTGCAGCCAGCGCATTCCACACTTTCATGCTGCTGCCGAAAGGAAGATGAACCAAGTAATCATGAGCCATCGTGTTTTCTTGGTGTGGAATGGTGTAGTAGTTTAGGTGCTGGACCTCTCATTATCAGGCGGTGTTGCCGAGAGTTCGAATCCCGGTGGGGTTCAGAAACCAACATTCCAAATTCCTCTAAAACATGATTCTGTCATTTGAAAAAACCCACACGCCCTCAAACACACACACACACCCTCACTCACTCACACATACACAAAATTCAGTTTTAATTGTACTTCCTCGAACGTCTACGATCTTCGGCCTGAGCATTCTCTAATGCTCACTTATTACAAAAACGTAACTAAAAAAAGGAAAGTTCAGAAAATATCTAAATATTAAAAGAAACATGAATTTAAAATCTAGTTGAGTTAAATGGTCAAAAGCAGAAATGTAATTAACCGTGAAATTTAGGATCAGAAACCAACATTCCAAATTCCTCTAAAACATGATTGTGTCATTTGAAAAACACACCAAGCCCGTGACCCTTTTCGTCTGTAGCCATCCATAGCACTTTCGCCGTACTGTAGCCAGAGCGTTCCACTCTTTCATGCTGCTGCCGATAGGAAGATGAACGAAGTAATCATGAGGACTTCATCTAAAAAGCTAGATTCCAGCTATCAATTTTTGACGGAGTGCACTGGACTAGTGGTTTAGGTATTGGACTCCTGATTGCCAGGCGGTGTTTCCGAGGGTTCGAATGCCTGCGTGGGATCAGAAACCAACATCCCAAATTCCTCTAAAACATGATTGTGGCATTTGAAAAAAACACGCACACACACACCCACCCTCTCACACTCACACACACACAAAATTCAGTTTTAATTAGACTTCCTCGTTCGTCTACGAACTTCGGCTTGAATATTCATTCTCTAATGCTCACTTACACAAAAACGTAACTTAAAAAGCGAACGTTCATAAAACATTACTCCTCTCCAATAAGAAGCCCGAATTGATCATTCCGTTATCTCCAAAAACAGAAAATGCCAAAGATTAAAAAACCTCCGTCGTACAATTTGGTTTCTGCACGTTGTACCCTTCACCCAAAAATACCTTCACAAAAAATGCCAGGAAATTTTGCTTCTTAAGATGCATTTTCTAAATATTCGAAAATATGAAATTAAAACCTTTTTGAGTTAAGTGGTCAAACGCAGAAATGTAATTAAACGTGAAATTTAGGCCGGGTGAGGAGGTTCAGGGAAGGTTCTTCTTATCAGAAAACGCAAAGAATTTTTATTTCGTAGAATGTCCTCTTCAATAGTTTAACGACACTAACAACTCGAGAGAATCTAACCATCGGTACGCGGGGTTGTAATTAAAGCCTCTGGGTTCTCTAACTACAAGATCTGTGTCTCTGTCTCGCGTTTATTTCAGTATGGTCAGTGGTGCAACGGAATACTATGCCCGGGCTACCTACGGGCGCAGAACAAAGACCAATAGCAAAGGCATTTGCCAAAGCAACGGTATTATGGAGCAAATGTTGGGATGTCAACAATAGATGTCTTTGTAGAAGTACACAAATAAGGTTGCCGCCAATAATGTAAATGAAAGAATTTGAATCTCAACTGGAATTAACCCTTTGAACCCCGAAGTCTAGAATACACGTCGAACTTGCGTCGCGTCGAACTCAATTCCATAAAGTGCCGAACTTAATTCTTAAACGTCGCACCTAATTATTTGTGCAACTAGACTGGTTTTATATCGAACTTAATTCATCGAACCTAATTCCAAATTAACCCATTTCTGTTGCATTGAGATAATTTTAATAATTTTGGAAACATATTAAGACATACACTAAATATGGCCCAAATGTACGTTTTCCCTATGCTGCATTACGGAATTGCTTTAAACTGCCGAAATTGGAAATATGTATGCCTCCACCACCCCCCCCCCCCCCCACCCCCACCCCAGTGTAGATCAATGGTGTTATATATTGTAGGGGTAACTCGTTTTTGTTCTCGGGTATGGCAGATATCTTTAGATATAATGGGTTAACTTTTTGTTGTGTTTACATGTAATAATAAGATAATAATAAAAATGACGGTATCTCAAACCAGAGCGAAAATGGTTTTAATGATTAATAGATTGCAAGCCGCGCGAAATAGGAGAGTTGTTATTTTGGCATGTCTTTTGAATTTGTTAAAACGACACAAGTTCAGGAGTTTACAACTGACAACAATGTTAAATACATATATTGAGAGCATGAGCATTGATCGATAGGTCAAACAAGTAGCCTGGTTGGCTCGATCATATCATAAACAGTGCTACCGATCGCCAGTTTAAAGCAGTGAGAATTAGCAGAGCAACATTCAACTATGTAGTCGGTGAAGTTGGACCGACAATACAACATGAAACAGTGAATGAAGTGCCAAAATCTCCACAGAAAAGAGTAGCTATTGGGATTCAGAGAAGGGGATTACGTCTACACAATCAGGGAACTCTGCGGTTTGAGGCTTCCATTGTCGGTGTCAGTGAGACAACCCACCGATTTAACTGCTCACTTATTCATTGCTTATGCGGGAAGAAGTGGCTTCTCTCTTACCAACTGACGAAGTAAAATTTCAGAAGAAAATGTTAGATACAGAGGAGGCATCGCAATTTCCTTATGGCTGGGCGGCCATAAATGGATGCCATATCCCCATGAAATGTCCCTCCATTGGAGCGGAGGAAAGAAAGGACTATTATAATTTCAAAAGCTTTTATTAGATTGTTTTAATGCTGTGGTGAATGCAAAATACCGGTTTGTCTGGGCATCGTACGGATATCCTAGGAAATCTAATAACTAGGTGGGGGCGCGGTGGCTCAGTTGGTAGAGGTGCAGGCTGCAAGCCGAGAGGTCCTCGGTTCGAATCCCATCTGCGGCAACCGCGTTGTGTCCTTGGGCAAGACACTTCACCCCGATTGCCTACATGGGGGCACGTTGACGCTGTGTACTGAGGCGTACTGCACGTCGATGGTGCGCATGTTTTCAACCAATCTAACCCTGCCTGTGCTGCGGTGCAGAGTTCAGAGTTACGATTTTGGAGAGCTGACAGCTGCTCATCGTTGCTCGGTAGTTCTCTCCGGGTACTCCGGCTTCCTCCACCCGTAAAACTGTCACGGTCACGATTAGCCATTGTGCGTAAGTATGTGACCTTAAACACCAATAAATAAATAAATAAATAAATAATAACTAGGTGATATTCCAGTCCACTGATATTTACAGGAAGCTTACAGAAAATACATTATACCAAACATGTCTCTGTCTTTGAACGGCCAACTGATTGAACCAATGATAGTTGCTGATTCGGAATTTTAACTCAAAACGTGGATGCCAAAGCCCTATTCAAATGCTGTTCTGACCCCAGACCAAAGGTACTTCAGTTACAGATTAGGCAGATTTCGGATTGTTTGTGAAGGGGCATTTGGACAGACAAAGGAAAGGTGAAGGGCTACGTTTCGAAACCTCGAGAGCGTACCAATGAGAGCAAAATATGTTGCTGTAGCTTGCGTTGGATTGTACAATATTTGTTTGTCAAAGGGTGAAACGAATCGAAGAAAGGTTGACCTCACAATCGACCGTAACGAACCAGCGACGACCTTTATCTCCATAGCTGTATCAGGCGCTATTTCTCACACTATTCTGAATTCAATATGGTCAGGGCCTAGGTTAGACCAAAGTCTGTTGGATCTCTGCCCAAACATATGACGCACCTTATTAAATGCAGTAATAAATAGACAGAACGGCATTCGCGTTCGAGCTGTCATTTTTTATCGCACGAGATCGATTTGGGCTGAGAGATAATATTGAACGAGAAACCGAAGGCAATCGATCGAGTGCGGTAAAAATGACAGTCTGAACGCGTATGCTGTTCTGTATTTATTACTAAACAATTATTAATCGATTTTGTCGGAGGGATAATACTGAACTGGAAGCCTTTGGGCTCTTGTTCAATTGTATCCCTCCGCCGAAATCGATCGAGAGCGGTAAAGCATGACAGTTCGAACGCGTATGCTGTTCTGTATTTATTTTTTGCACTCCTACAGATTACTAAAAAACTATTAAAAACACAAATTATTGTCAAAAATAACCCAAACGTAAAAAAAGAAATAGTTAGATAGTCCGTGTACGTGATCCGTATTGTTCAAGGTCAATACAAAAAAGTATTGTTCGCTTCGGTTTTTGCAGACAAAGCGTGTATTTTTTAAAAATAAAAGCAAAGGCGTGCAATAAAACTGACAAAACCAATCTGATTTTAGAAGTTCCGCGTGCACTTTCAACATAGTGCAATCTTCAAATGTCTCCCAGAAAGTTTGTTTTGGCACAAAATGACGTCAAGCATTGGGAAATTGTGGGTTTCCCGTGGGAATTCCCTCATTAGCATATATTTGCATTTGGAAAAAGCGTACGAGAACCTCCTGGGCATTCCAGTTTATTGAGTTCGCTGCCTCAATAGCACGAGGTCCAGTGTAAAGACGAACATAATTGTATTTTTGAATTAAGTTCGACATGGCCAGTCGGGTAGAACGACACCGTTACGTCTTGTCGAACTTAATTACAACAGACGTCGTGCTATCGTCGAAGCGAACTTAAATATCTTAAAATAACTGAGTTTCCTGAGTCGAAAGTTCGACGTCTGTTCCAGGCCTGGAAGTATTTTCCAAGTCAGTTCAATGGAAACAATTGGACGAGTTCATATTTATTATTTGGTGGTAGACTAAAGGCTGCAAGTTGAAAATATTATTTGGTATATCCCACACACTGAGCAGCTCAGCCGTCCTGTTTTATGAAATTTTGGTATATCGAGGTTCTGGACCGGAAAAAGGCCTCTCGAGACTAAAAGTTAAATAGCACTATGCGGTGTTCTTTAATATCAATTACGTTTCAGCTGATTTTAGTCAAACTATTGACATTCATATTTAAATAGTTTCATTGAGACTTTTTATGAATAATTTTGGAAACTTTGAATCTATTATATGTTCCCCATGGGTCTTGAAGGAAGCCGTCGGTGACGTTGTTAAAATGTGAAACTGTATCTTTGAAGCAGCTAAACAATTCGTTTTGCATTAGGTCAGGTATAATTTTATGTCAGCAAATGCACAAATACTTGTTTTAGGAACACAGCACCGTGACAAAATTAACAGCATATTGTTTTTTTCAAAATTAATGACCCAATCTATTTTGATAAAAATGACAAGCCAAATCCAGAAAACATTTCAGTTCCAGTTTTTGTTTTCAAAATAAATGCGTTAAAACATATATTAAACACCAGTTACTTAAAAATTTATTTCGGCCGCGTTTATTTCCAGGTACATTCTGAAAAATGTTCTTTCTTCTCGTGCCAGACATTTTTGTCTTCCATCATTTGTCGTCTCAAATCTCCAATTGTTCCCTTCTTCTGTACCTCAACCGATTGTTCATAACTGCATATTTCTAAATAATGTATAGTACTTCCGTTTATTGTGATCTGCCTTTCCATATTGTTTTAGACCATAAGAGGCACATTTTGAAACAGACAATGGCGAGATATTCTTGGTCTTCTAGTTTTTTGCCAGTCCAATATCCAATATTTTTGAATGCTCTGATGAAAGGTACAGACAGCAGTTCTGTTTTAATTCGAAGCTTCGAATTATTCCTTGATAAAGGTAAGCATTGATAACCAGCACATGCAAGGTGTGCTTAGTTTTTTTTCAAAATGCCAAAAATCATCTGTATTGTTTCCACAATTTTTAAAAGTCGGTTAGTGAACTTTATTAACCCGATGTTGAGACCCGCAACTCCGTGGACCAGGGTCACACGCAACACCAATTTTCACAGCAGTCAACCACAGTGCAACGAGATAAAGGAAAGAGAGTTATGCGCAAAAAGTGAGAAGCGAGTCAATATTTCTTGACACATTAAGCCGGAATCAATCAGCGAATAATGTTCAGAAGTATCTCTTGAACACACGCACAGTCATACGGTGATTATGAACTTCCCAATCGTATTTATCAGAGGAAATGCTAAATCTGGCCTGCTGTAATAGTATATCGTGATTGTTTACATTTACTTCTATGGCAGCCTTTGTGCACATTTGTGAAAATTATTTAACGCATGAGAAATTTTGTGAAAATAATCTTCCAAACATGACTCATTTACTTTCGAAAAAAACAATGTACTCTATTAATTTTGTCATAGAGCTGTATATGGAAAAGTTTGGTTATGGTTTCGTCTATTTCATCTAGTCGTCGTTCATCGATCTTTCAACCTAAAGGAAATAATATATGACTGTGGTGTTTATTTATTGAAACATGTGTATGCACTAATATTTTAGAAATCTTTGAGTAATCATGAGCGCATTTGCAGAAAAAGTTGCCTACCTACTGTGCCTTACCTGGAAATCTCGATCCTGAACTCAATACCTGCAATATCTTTGTGGAACAGACCCAAAAATCTCATTCCGCTGGAACTATAATTATATATTAATTTGTGAAAGGAAAAAGATAAAAAAAGATAAATGGTGTACGCCGATTTTCTATAGAGAGTTTCTTAGGTAATTGAAACTATTGTACGACCACAGACAAAAAGATCGGTATTAGGCTAAACGACATGTGCCTAATCAATAATCTTCCCTAGTATACCGTCTGCTTGTTCTCTTATTGTGTGTCCGATCTTGTGTCAGTGAACTAACTCATCTAAGACACACTGAGTGCACAGCAGAGACCATATATTATTAAATACTGGGCCTCAAACGCCATTTCGATTTTAGCTTGTTGTCTGAGTGAATTATCGTACATCCCTTCAAAACATTTGACGACATATTTGGTTTATAAGAGCACCGCAGATAAGAATAAATGCTTACATCGAATTCTTAGGGTTGAACATACAGTTTGGGACACTTATTTAAAAGTGGGGTGCCAATTTTCTGAACCAACCTTCACTTAAATTGTTACGAAATGAGTTAATTAGTGATGTGTAGTTAATTGGTTACAAAAGTCAACGACTAGTTTTAATGTACTTTGAAAAAGAATGTTTCCTGAACGATACTATTTACTGCTGCAATTATCAGTGCAATTATCAACACGCTGTTAGTAACCTGTCATTTTGTCAAGTAAATGGTTCATTAGTTTGATGTACTGTTGAAATATATGCATTCCACGTGCCAGATGTTGCACTGGGAATAGTGAAACTAAAAACGTAGTAACATGACAGAAAATGGTCTGGGGACACAGACTGTGTAAAAAGGAATGCCTGAAACACCCTCTGTGCAGGCATGTAACGCCATATTGTAGACTGACTGTAGTCTGGAACATTAGAGTTTCAGAAAAGAAGAATTTTAATATGTCATAAAATTGTCAACGGGCTGTGCGGGAGTAACATATCAGATCAGTTTATGTGATGATTAGTTATGTTCTCAAATTCTGAACACCACGTGATGCTGACTAAGTTCACTCTGGCATCAACAGCCACCAGACCAGACATCAATGAAGCCTGGGAATTGATGTTAGAATATAGGAATGGATCGGCAGAGATACCTGTTTGGCAGAAGGTTACTCAGACCCCTGGCCGACTTAATTAACTTGCTGACAACTTGTTATTTGTAGTCAGCAGAATTGAAAAAGGTCAGTCACGTACCATGTTGTATATAGCAGCTACCAGGAAGCCAGAGTGGGCTGTTCCATCTTGGTTCCCAGCATCTGTTTCCACACGCCAACAGACATTTCTGGGAAGCAGATTCCTAACTGCTTCAGATTTTCTATGCCGTCACTCCAGATTGATGACTGTTTTACTTAACGTTAATACTGGTGACGGTGGAGAATTCAATAAAAATATTTAGAGTAAGATACCAGGTGACAATTTACAATTTATTACCACCTGCAACCCGCAAGTCGCGACACTGACAAGAGGCTACAGCTTAGACGAACCTATCCAGAATCCCCAAAACATCTGTGGGTATTGAAGCGCAAATTCCCCTATCAAACTCACACTTGACGATTGCCGGGTATGCCACACAATACTTACAACTCCACGTGCTTCATATAAGATCATATGATATCAAACTACATACACTGAGTCCGAAAGGGCCAGCATTAAATTTTAGCCAAAATGTGTTATGTTTGCAAAAAGTATGAAGTAGTACGTAAGGTCTTACAATACCATTTTGTTCAAACAAATACATAGGTCATTTAGTGTAGTTGATAACTCATCTCACCTAAAATTATTTTGTTGTTTATCGGAATTTCATGAGCCAAAAAAAACAAGGTAACACTGATTTGGAGGTAGTGTTCCTATATTTGGGTGAATTTACAAATATAAGTACAGATTTGTTTTTAGAATAACACTTAATTCAATAGCCACTTTGCTGTTCAAGCTGCTAAACAGTATGTAATTCAAATAAATATGTTTCCGTAGTCAAACTCGTCATTCCAACTATTACTTTTTAACAAGATGTTCTAAATCTACCAACTATCTACCGAAGTAGTATATCGGCCCTTAAAATACCCAGGTGTAGTTGTGATACGCCTATTTGGTTTGTGGAATAAACATAAAAATAAGAAAAGAGGTTAACATTATCATTTTAGGAATCTTTCATTTTGGAGACTTTATATGAATTGGAGGGGAAGGAGGAGATATGCAAATACAAATCAGAAAGTTGAAACAAGCCGCTCACACACTTTAATCGTACTGGCGTTGATCAATCACATCCCGCATTTTGAAAACGCATTAGCAAGGATTTCTTCCCTTGCAAGCATCCACATCTTTTTTTTCTTCTCTACTTTCACTTCTCCACTGATCAGTACGAATTATATATTTTGATCGATATTATGTATGGGAATCTCACTAGTAAAGAAGTCAAATCCTCATTTTCTGATGAGGACTTTCTCGTCATTTTTTATTTGCCCTGTGGCTTCTTCTACAGTTTCCAGCACATCTGTTGCATGTTTTGCAATATTCCCAGTCGTACAAACCTATTAAGCTTTGACCTTTGTGCACCATTTCTCATTACAAAATATGCAATCTAGTTTGAACCATCCTATCACTATTTTTGGAAAAACTGCATCTACTTATTGCAGTACAACTTGGACCTTCAGAGGCAGAAATGTGGCCTAATTTATTCAACTTTCTCGTAATCCGTTGATAACAATCGCGATAGAATCACATTCCTCACCAATTGTTTCAGGATTACAACCACACGTTTCGTTCATTCGATGTAACGAGTCTAATGGGTCACCCACCTTTATTTCTCTTATTCTTACGACTTTTCAAAAGTTTGATGTGGGCTATGTTTATCTGATATTCTCACAAATGAATCACACCTTTAACCAAGGAAATGTATAAGGCAGATACTTGTCTTTTTTCGAGGAAGACAATGACACTCCCAATCCACGCCATAGCTTTACATTTTTCAGTTTAAAAAATGATTCGGTCCAGAATGTACAAGAATTTCTGTTTAATGCTCTCTCTTTTTTAGAACAAAAAGACATGAATTTATGTGAACACAAACATTTGTGTTCGGGAATGGAATCCCCCCACCCCCTCCATCCCACGCTCACACACATGCCGATCCATATATAGACACAAGCATTTAATAGAATATATGCTTAATACTTTTATTCAGAAGACGCTGTTCAAAAAAGCTTGAAACAAGTTAATAATGGACAAGAACGAAACTCAAACGCTCGTTCTTTGGAAGTACGCTGAAATTTGCGGAAACGCCATTTTTTCAACTTTTTGTTCTGCATCTGTACATCTCCTGCTCCTCCCTTCCCTCGCTTCACACAAACACTCCAAAATAAAAGACGAGAAAGTAATCCTTTTTCTCGTTTTTAAGGTTATTCCGCAAAAAACAAAGGGCAAGGTTAAAAATGTTAAGGTTAATAAGAGTGAGGCAACCACATGTGGGTATTTTTAGGACCGATATATTACTTTTCTGGACAGTTGCCGGAATAGAACAGATTTGTCAAAACATAATTGTTAAAATAACGACTTATATCACAAAACATATTCATTTACATTACATACTGGGTTTTTTTTCGTTCAAACAAGAAGGTGGCTATTGAAATAAGTGTTTTCTTAATGAACCCTTTTTCTAAATGCCCCTGGTCATAAGAAGATCCTCCCCAATTGGCGATAACTGTTTTGATTGTAGGGGTGGGGAGAGGGCATTCCAATAAACAACAAAGTATATTTATAAAACGTTAGGTAGCAGGAGCGCCTATCTACCCAAAATGACCCCTGTACTTTTATGACCATAAAGGGAATTTGTGAAAGATATGACTCAGGTGTGTGTAATAACTAGGAGCCTGCCTATATAGAGTTATCCCTCTTACTATATCGATAGAATCCAATGCAACACAACATCAACATTAAAGGTATATGCATGACATTCCCTTTGTTTTGAAAGTGAGGAATGTCCTACTTGAATATTCAAAAGTTATTCACATTTGAGCTCAATTAAATCAACTTTAGTACTACTTGTATAATAT
Organism: Pictodentalium vernedei; assembly: GCA_031216915.1. Lineage (NCBI taxonomy): Eukaryota > Metazoa > Mollusca > Scaphopoda > Dentaliida > Dentaliidae > Pictodentalium > Pictodentalium vernedei. The sequence goes on from CM062296.1 coordinate 337,951,291, forward strand.
TAGGATTGTCTAATATTAACTTAACCCCTTGAACCCGTAAGACCGATTTCTCGGTCCAATGCATAATTTCGTCTCAGTTTTGTTTTATTGTAAGAGGTCTATACACTGCGCATCGAAGATGGCAGATGGCTGCAGACTGCAGTTATTATTTTATCTTCCCTGTATATTGATATTGGACTGACCTATCTAACTGTACCTGTACACAAAGGCGATACCAGTTAAGGAAACGAGAATTCAAAGGGTTAAGTTAACTTATTCTAGGCACAATTAAGTATTTGTAATTGCTTCTTGATGAAAAATAGTTATTTACGACTAGATTAAGTGTCATAACGGTCTGGTGCTTTAACGCAACGTCCAGATCTGTTTCGATAACCAGATTATTGAATTGATACATTAGAGTAACTGGAGTCACCAGAATTCCCATATGTTTCATTGTCACTTTCATGACTGCCCCATTTTCCAAACATATCAGTAACAGTCACATTGTTTAGTTTCTGCATTTTTGTAGGCTTCAAATGATAACTATTCCAACGAAGATTATTGTCAGAAAGAGTTTCTACAGTGTTCGATTGCGGAGTTGAATGGTCATTTATCACTTTTCCTGGAACACATTGTTCATTATGCTTGAGAAGCACTTGTTTAGCTTTCCTCAGTTGAGAAAAAGCATGTCCGTATCTTTTCTTGCAGTATTTTCTTTGAACAGCTTGTCTACTGCACAAGTCGCTTTTAACTTATCCACCATCAATCATATTCGGTTTCAATAGTTCTCATTGAAGTTCTTTCTTGTTTTCTGATGCTTTCATTTCATTAATTGCACGAACGTCATCGGGATCAAGTTTCAGTTCTTCAGAAGTAAATTTATTACCAGCATAATTGACTTCACTGTTTCGAAATTCACATTTTGAGAAATTGAGTGTCAGTTTTTATTCGCGAGCTTTTTCAAGGACTTGTCGAAGTCGGGATTCATGTTCCGATTTATTTCTGTCCCAAACGAGAATATTGTAACGGTTTTTACAGTCAGTTTGGATCTCTATTTTTGATTGTCTTTGTAATATATTATTTCTAGCAGTCGACGATTTTAGTGGTATGGTCTGTTTTTTAAGCTAAATAAGTCAATTTTAAATTGTAATTTGTTTTAGGGAATTAAAACAATTGCATCGTTTTTTTTATTCAATATTAAATAATAATTAACTATTTGGGCATATTTTGGGATCGTAATTTGTGTATCAGTTAATGTGTGTCAATTTAATTAACGCTAGATACAGCAGTCGTAACTGTGTTGTTTGCTATCTCTTATATAGGCGAAATTAGAAAACTTAACCCTTTGAACTCTCGTTTCCTGGAAAGGTATCGCCTTTGTGTACACTTATAGTGAGGTGGTCAGCCAATATCAATATACAGGGAGGAAAAAGTAATAACTGCAATCTGCAGCCGTCCGGCTGCAGAATGCAGTTATTGTTTTATCACCAATGCCCCGTGTATAGACCTTTTATGATAAGACAAACATAGGACGAAATTATGCCTTGGACCGACGATTGCGATCAGGTTCCTTGTTGGTAGTTAACAATTTGTATTCATTGCAGATATCGATTGTATGTATTATATCATATCACGAAACTTGTGAATTCGAATTCTCGTTTCGTAACACGTCATTGTAATGTCGCAGATGGCGTAATTAGAATCTGACCATAGTTTTCAACCTCATGGGCACCAGTATATAAAGGGGTGTGGCCACATGGGTGGGGATTTTCTGGTTTGTCAGTGGTATATCATGTACCCGAGCGACCCTGATTACTTGGATATTTGGGTGCAACTAGTGTTAAATTCCCATAGAAACCGGAGCTTTGGCGGTGTAACTTTTGCCGGTGCAAAATTTCTGTTCCAACCAGCTAGATCCGACATGTGGTATATTCAACGCACATGTAGTATGCTATGGTATATGTATGCACGGGTATGACATGGTTAGTGATATATATACACACGGGGCAGTGGGTATATAGTAACTGGAGTATATAGTCATGATGCGCACGCGACGTCATAGATACGCGGACCACTGTTGTTTTCCACTGGATAATCTGTCATAACGTTGTTCGGGTTGGGGGTGCCGGACTTCTTGTAGGAGGGGCTGATCTGGTAAAAATGGAATATATCCATGTTGGTATACTATTAGCACTTGGGCCTTCATATTATCCTATGTCTGCTATAGCTAGGTCAAGCAGTATTGTTGGGGGGTGGGGGGGTGGTAATGCATGATCGCCCGGTGCGGTTTGCGATATAGTTCTTGGAAGTTTTGATTGACAGTATAGGATGAATGGCCTGTTGGCCTTTTACCCCCTTAGTACTATTAACATAAGTAGTAGTAATAATACAGATCCATATGTCAGCATATATTCAACAGGTCTGTGAATTCCTTATTGGGCAAATTGCGTTAATTAAGTTTTAGCCTACTGAATATTGGATCACACCTAAAGTATCGCATCTCCTGTGTGACATATGAGGGGTGAATCAGGCCGCTCTTGTTATTAATTTATTTGCGAAGATTTCTAGTCTTCGTGCGGTGACAGAACATCGGGAAACCGAGTTTGGGTCATATTTTCATTTGTTGAGGAATTTTCTGTTACAGGAATTCAATGGAGAGTGGATTGTAACTAACTTACCCGTGGAGTGGAAATATCACCCAAAGTATCACTTTCAAATTCTGTTCATATGGTCAAAAATACAAGCAATGTTTCAGCCAATGAGCCTCCGGGTTTAGCCCGGAGGTCCGTTGGCTGGAACTGTGCTTGTGCTTATTATGCTTTGCAACAATTTGCAATTATTGCTTGGGTGGAATCTCCACTCTGTGAGTGATTTAGTGATTATACACTCCCCACGTACTGCACAACCACAGACTTCTATGCCTTGAATCATCTCCGATACATCTTTGATAAATCTCCGGAATTGATTTTATTACCAATGGAACGCGGATGAATCTGAATCTTTCAAATAGAGAATTGAATGTAGTAAGCTTTCAGCTTTGATCATCTAAAGACAACTGCCAGAAACCAGAAACTGCGTCAATTTTCAAAACTATTTCTTCAATAGTTTTTATTGGATAGAATTCTCTCTGAATTGCGGAGGTAAAATCTTTCGGGTCAATACAGATTCGAACTTTTCCGTTAGGTTTAACAACGGTTACCATGCTGTTAACTCACGGTGTTGGCTCTTTTTTGCTTCACAATAATTTAAGTTTTTACATACGGTCAAATTCATCTTTAATTCGCGCTTCCCACGCAGTCGGAACTTTCCGAGACGGATGCACAAACGGTACGACATTCGGATCCACTTGTAATTTATGCACTCCTGATAGACAACCTAAGCCATCAAATAAATCTTGATATTGAATTTCAAAGTTGTGGACGCGGTTCACAAGACCAACAGTTTCACATGTTTTTGCACCAGGAACAGATCGAGATTTTGTATCTACCACGAAGAAATCAACTTGGTGTTGTTACCATTTTACAATAATATTTGGATTAGCAATGCCTTCGGATGTGCATTTGTGATCAGTGAATGACACAAGACCGACAGATGATTTTTGTAAAGGTTCGTTTAGTTTGAGTTTTTTAAGTTATTTTTGTTTAGAATGTTACATTTTGCTCCAGTGTCCAATTGAAATGAGATGTATTGGTCATTAATCTTCATTTTCTCAAAAAAGGAATCTGGTGACGAATTTGCTTTATTTATCATTCCAATAAATAATGTATCATGGTCACAATCATCATTATCAGTTTGAAATTCACAGATTTTACTCTTGTACGACTAACTTTTGAAAAAAAATGAGTGTAACGCTTGCCTGATTTACACATCCTTCTAATAACAGGGAATTGTTGCTTATTTGAATGACAAAATAAACATCTTCCACACAAAGGTTTTCTATTTGCTATTTGTCTCGGATTTTTATATCCAATTTGTTTATTCTGATTTGCAAATTTATTCTGAGCAAATTGTGGTGCACTGCCAGAAGTTTTCTTTGTTTGGAGATGACATTACCATGTAGATCATCTCCAGAGTTCATACTTGTTGTTCATACTAAATGTTTTGGGGGAAAGTTTATATGTCCGTGCAACATCTATAGCTTTATCCAAGGTAAGATCAGAGCCTTCATTTATGAGCTTTTCATGAACATGAGAGCTTGTGGTTCCAAAGACAATTCTATCGCGAACCATTTGGTCGGGATTGTCGTATGCACCGTCCCGCACAAGAATGTTTAATTCATAAGTGAATTCATCTGCACCTTTATGTTCTTTTTGAATTCTGCATTGGAATTTATATCTAGCAAACAAAGAATTTGGTTTAGGCTTCACATAACTGTCAAACCTTTCATATAAGATTTTAAGAGATTTCTTTTCATCTACAGTCAAATTCTACGTGGTATAAATATTTCTGACACGTTTTCCAACCCATATCATCAGCTACGCACATTTTTCAGCTTCTGGTTTACTTTTGAGAGGACCTTTAACATAAAATCAAAATTAGTTTTGAAAGAAGTCCATGCTGCTGGGAAGTCACAACTTTCCAAGTTTATTGTTTATTCTAAACCCTCCATTTTTGCAAACCTTTTGCTGCAAGCAGTTAAGTTGGAGTCTGTAGATGCTATTTGTGAATGGCTATTCATTTTCATTTTCCACTTCAGATTGTTTTTCGGACAACATGTAAGATATGGGTCGGGAGACATCTGTAGCTTGTGACATGTTTAATGGAAGTGAAGGTCAACTAACCTGTACAAGGGTTACCTAACTTGTTTGTAATAACTAGGAGCTTGCCGATATCGAGTTGTCTCTCTTACTATACACATAGAATCCAATAAAACACAACATCAACATTAAAGGTACATACATGACAATTTGGAGACCTTACATTCCACTTATTCATACATTTTGCAAAATATAATATTTTAATTTTTTTAGCTAAAATTTAATAAATTTTAAATTCTATAAATGTAGATTGACATCATATGTGCTTATGTAGTCCAGGCACATTAGACATAAAAATGAGAAAGTAAGGAAAAAAATCGGAGAAAGCTGATTTTTTTATATGTTTCCGGGACACACATTGCGGATAAAGTGTGAAAAGTCCCCGCGAATCCGAGTTGAGATTTTTTAGTTATAGCGTTTTTTTGATGAAAAAAAAAATTTTAAAAAAATTCGACCCAGCTCCATATTTCTCATTCTTATTCGCCTTAGTAGGGTGAGAATCATAAATATCGTGCTGAATTATATTGAGAATACATATCCCCAACAGAAAATGCCAACTTTGTACCAATCCTCACACTCAATGGTGAAATATTCACGAAAATGTACAAAATTACGAAAAAAAATTTATTGTTTTCATACACACAACGGTACACAACGTCCATTAAATCAAATCTACGACTACTTTTGGAGTTAAATTATATATCAAAAATTGCAGAAAAGCAGTGGCTTTATAATGATATATAACAATAGTCATTTATTCCATAATGAAATGGTGAAACGTGTGAAATATTAACCATACCCCCTAAACTCAAATTCAAACGGCATCGACTTTTCTCATTCAAATACCGTAATATAGCATCATTGTTTCAATTTCCATTTCCATTGTTTTCCATCCAACCCGAGCACAATTTACACTGCTCTCATGTTTGCACAAACTGCATGTGAGAAACAGGGACTGAACGTTTGTCCAGTGACGTTTGACCAACCACATTATATCAAAGCAGTGGAGATTGTGTCTTCGTCAGATAAGTTGACAAAAGTTTTCGTTAGACTCGGCGGCTTCCATATGATTATGTCATATTTAGGGGCAATTGGTTCGATCATGGCTGGTAGCGGCTTGGATGAACTTTGGGGGACTGTTTATGCTGGTGGGTCAATCCATCATTTGATCAGTGGTCATGCATATTCAAGAGCAGTTCGTGCCCATTTGCTAACACAAATTGCCATTACAAAACTTGTGTTTGAAGAAAGCCGAACACTAGATAACATAGACTGCATGGAAGTCAATGAAATATTCTGTGGACTTGCCAGAGGTGACTGTACAACAGCTGACGCTGTCAATCAAGAAAGTGTCAACCATCTACTGTGAAAATTACACGAACTGCTCCAGAATGCGTCCGTAGGACGCACAGGAAAGCTTTGGGTACAATACTACGAGCAAATAGGTCTTCTCCAGTTGTTCTTGAGAGCAGAGCGCACAGGCGACTGGGAACTCCACACATATTGTGTTCGCAATATGATTCCAGTATTTCACGCAGGTGGTCATTTTGCATACGCAAAAAGTTCTCATCTCTGTTTGCAGCAGATGAATGAGCTAACAGAAATAATGCAACAGGATGATTTGAAGTTGTTCACCGAGAAAGGTTACTTTACCATAAGGCGCTCAGATAAATTCTGGGACGGGATATATTCTGATCAGACCATAGAGCAGTGTTTAATGAGAATGTTCAAGCTCCCTGGTGGTCTCACACATGGCAGGGGAATAACCGATAGCACTGTTGCGAAATGGGTACATGGACTACCTCTTTGCCTTCCGATATGTAATGCTCTCGAAAATTTTGTTCATGTTCACACTGGTCATGGCGAACAACATCGGGATCTCCGTCAAAGTTCACAATTGACTGATGCCAATGATATCACCAAATTATTGAACTGGCTCAGAGTGCATTCCCCCTTTCAGAATAGAGATCCACTACAATTAGTCTCTATAGCGACCGGGCTTGTGGCCGACGAAACTGTGAACTGTGACCAAGTTCGCAAAATTGGTGAATGTTGCGTATCGAATGTTGTAAGCAAAACGTTCAACAGCATCAAACTACGACGTGTTGACACTGTGAAGTCTTTCGCATCGATGGCAAATAGCATCAAAGTCCGTGGAAGTAAGGTAGTGATTGACCCCACAATTCTGTTCAACCGCATCACATGTGTTATTCAGTCACAAGCAGAGATGGAAGAGTATCTCAAATATGAACTCGCCCCGAAACCAGCAGCATTGTTTGATTCTGCTGGAATGAGGAAGGCACAGAAAAGCACGCTCGATAAGATCCTCAAAACATACGGTTCCGAGCAAACTAAAATCCCAGAACATTCTCTGTTTGTTGTAGATGGTGGATTTTTATTGAGGGCAGTTGTATGGCCTAAACAGTCGTCATATAAGGACATATGTACATCATATTCCAATTATCTAGTGAGACATTTGGGGGCGAACGTCGTGGTTGTTTTTGATGGTTATGCTTGTACAATGTCGACAAAGGGCATGGAACAAGCCCGTAGATCTAAAGACAGGTATTCCATTGATATCAATATCTCAGCCGAGTTACCAGCCACCACACCCCAATCCGATTTCCTTGCAAATGCCAAGAACAAAACCCAACTGATCCATCTTCTAATGCAGGAGCTATCTGCTATCAATATTCAGTCCAAGCAGGCCGAGGCTGATGCTGGTGTACTGATAGCCGAAACTGCACTTGACATCGTTCAAGATGACAACAATGTTGTCGTTGTGGGAACAGACACAGACTTGTTAGTCATTCTTACCTCTCGAGTTCAACCGGGATGTAATATTCACATGATGTATTCCATTACCCCAAACTTACTAGTTTCAGTTAGTGAAATAGCAACCAAAATGGGTGACCATAGAAGCAACCTCCTTGTAGCACATTCTATAAGTGGTTGTGACACTACTTCTGCACTCTTTCGAGTTGGTAAGAAGAAAGTATTCAGTACAATTGTCTCCGATGTTACTAGCGACTCACAACATTATGTCAACACAATTTTGGCGGATGACAGTACACCAAGTGCAGTAGCCGCTGCCGGGGAACAACTTCTCCTGATCTTATACGGGAGTAAAACTGTTTCCTCTCTCGACCAATATAGATATGTCACTTACAAGCGTTATGTAGCAAAATCTAAACTGAATAAACCCATCGACCTAGCCTCACACCCACCAAGCAGCGATGCTGCACAACAACATGTCTACAGATGTTATCTCCAGGTCCAACAATGGCTGGGCACTTCGCTTCCTCCGACGGATTGGGGGTGGTCGCTAGACAATGGACTTCTTGTACCGACTGCAGCGACAAAGCCATGTGCCCCCGATAACCTACTGAATCTGATCAGTTGTGGTTGCAAGAGTGCTTGTACAAAAAGGTGTGGGTGTAAGAAGGCGGGACTCTCTTGCTCAGGTTTGTGTAATTGCAGTTCGGGTTCTTGTAACAGCCACAGAAACACTGACTGTCCTGTCGGAAATTTCTGAGTTCGATGAATAATATGTATATAGGTCATGTCATTTCTGTATATAGCGTTGATAATAGTCAATGTAACTTAATCCATGTTGATTGATTTGTACATTCTGTAAATATTATTTATTGATTTTTGTACATTCTGTAAATATTATTTATTGATCTAATGCTGCCAGACACAGACGTGTCTGTTCGGTCCCAAGCCCGAAAATAGTTGAGTTCTCATGCTGACGAATTTTATGCCAAAAGGGGAACTCGGCCAGAAGCAGAGGGGGTCTTCCATAATGTCTATTTTGTAAGCAATGATAAAAGTCTTCAAATGGTGGTGGATTTTTTATCGTCTGTCCAACTAACATCCCGTTCTGTACTGCGACCCTTTGGGCAAATCCGTTAGGAAAATCGTCATTTTTTGCGTAAATCCGATACTTTTTTGTGAATTTTCAATAATTTTTCGCAGAAATTGTCACAGAATGCACATTTTCCTCTAGGTAAATGTATATTAGACATTATGTAGCTCGAAATACGCGTAAACAAAAAATACAGTTGGATCAATTCGAGGTTACAAAGTTCGTGCGATTTTTTTTTATTTTTTTCAAACGCGTTTTCGAAAAAAGGCTGTAGAAAAAAAAGCTCAACTGGGATTTTAGGGGACTTTTGTCTAATCGTTCAGTGACATGTACTCGACATTCCCTGAAAAAATCAGCTTTCTCCGATTTTTTTCCCTAGTGAAACCTAATGTTCTTGGGCTAATATGGTGCACACAGAGTTGTAGTTATTTATCCCGGTATCTAACGTAACGGCCAAACCGGTCAGTCCGATTAACAAAACTAACCATTCAGTTTTAATTATTTTTCCATTTTTTGTCTCAAAACCATAGCGTATGACCCCATTGGAACGAGCTCATGGGGCTGGTTCCAATATGGGGGTCATAAGCTATGTTGCGCAAAAAATGAAAAGAATTAGTTATTCAAGAATTTTGTTTGAATTTGTCGTCTGTCTTTCGTGTTAGGTAATGGGTCAAATAAGGGATGGGTCTAGAGTTTGATTCCCTTCCTTCAAATGAGTGCTCCAAAGTGTAAATTTATCCCGAAGAATTGGATGTTAATGTTTTCTCTCAGAGTTCGCAGAAGTCCCACTGTAGGCATGCCGTCTTTATCTTTGAGGTATTTTTAGCTCTGGGTTCCAAAAAGTTGTAAGCGCGGAATATCCCTGAAATTTGTGTGTTCATTATACAAGTTTGGCTACCAAACAGACTTTAACGTTTGAATTACTCATAGCTGTTTTTAGCCTCGCGAGTTTTGATTGTTCCGAGGGCTTGAGTGATAAGTAGCAAGAACACTCAGATAAGAGGCGAACAACAAAGGAGTGGGTTGGTTGCTTCATTAAACAGGTTTTGTCATGATGCTGTATATTAGGGCAACGAGGGAGAGTGTTTGGCCACTTCATTCAGTGCGGTGAAGCAAATATTGCCTCCTTTCTTTGCATCCGGTCATATGACCTCCCGTAGGTATGGTTTGTACTGCATGGGGGAGGTGGGAACTTATCACCATACGCTATAGAACACTTCTTGGAAGGCATCCAATTCATGCGACACCTGGAAGGGACAAATTTTGGAGGGTTATGTTTGTCGAAACAACAATCATGCGCTGTGAACATGGAAATCCAGTAACGTAGAATCACCAAGAGGATTCGAAGTCGAGAATCGCCGCCAATTGATTGAATTGTGAAGATATCCGAAAGGAACTAGAAGTGGTCGTAAATCAAATGGATCTCGAGCAACATCCTGGCGAGATACCAAATATCATCAAAGGTAAGACTGCTCCGGTAACTGTGAATCTGGATTATGCAATATACCTTGGTTGTCGACAAATGAACGAGTTCTAGAAAATATTGTTGAGCGGTTTCCAGGAAACGATATCCAAGTCTGTTTCGACAATGTCTATCAAATTGTTTCATAGCAGCCTAATATACTGGAGAGTATTGGGGTTCTAATCCACTTTGTGGGATGTTGACATCGAAGACATACTATCCTATGAGTTGTCACCATTTCCTACTGCTTTATTCACGGTCAGTGGGGACATGCGTATCCCAAAATTAAATTTTGCGCTGAATAACCAAAACTTGGGTTCGACATCAGCGAGGAAAATTGGGCATGGAAATGTCTCCTTTTGAACAGTCATTGATGGTTGTGTTCTTCTCTGATACCACACTGGCCAGCACCCAATAAACTATGCCCCCAACCGTGAAAGATTTTGTTCAGAAATGTCAGGATAACGAATAGCAATGACTCTTGTTAAGAGACGCCGATCTTGTTTTTCATAGGTACAAAAATTGCAGTACTAACTGCGGACGAGGGCTAACAGGAGACCTGACAGCTGTTGTCAGATATTCAAGCTGAACATAATATCATGTATCAATCCAGAAAATGACATTTCTTATGACCAACAATAACGATAGATATAATTGTCAACCATTCCAGGTGCGACAATAAGTTCGCTGTTGTAAACACAAACCAAGCACAGTTTGTTCATAAGTGGTCAAAATCAGAAAACAGACATAGATGGGCGGGGTATGGCGACTAGCCCCGAGGAAGAAGACTATATCATTGTCCTGAAAGGCAATCCAAGTTGCAGTTGAAAAATAATCATGGCAATCAATCAAATGCAATAATCATCTTCATGGAATCCCACCAGGATATCACTCCAAACCTATTCGCTTCTCATGCGATGTCCGGTTGCGATACAGATACGGACTGGGCCACAATCTTGGTGCCCATCTTTGAAATCATTATCGAACATTCAGATGTACAATACATAACCTGACCCAGAAAAGATAATTATAGTGCTAATGGTTTTGTATCTTTTTCAAACTTCACTGGAGCAACGACGTTCTTCTTGTTAAAATGGCAGCCATTCTAACAGTCATCTCTGTTTTAGTCGACTTTCTGAAATCCCTCGGATTCTTCAGACCTAAATCATCTCAATCCGCAAATAAAAAACTTCATTCGCTAAACACGCATCAGTGCCCTGGTGGTTGGACTAAATGGGCATGGAAAAGGAAGGGAGTGAGTGGGTGTTAGTGCGCAAGCGTAACAGGCGGACATTGGGCAGGACCTTGAACATGTCAGGACTTAGGAAAGGCGTCATATGAGAGAAGAGGAAGGGAATGGGGGAAACAAAAAGAAAAGAAATGGGTGATGTAAGGATGCACCAGTATACCATGTATGACAGATTATACTTCTTTGAAGGATTGCATTATTGCCCTCATACGGAAAGAAACAACAGGAGTCAAGAGTTTCTACGCACAGTATCCTCCAATAAGTATCTTCTAATATTACATCGTCGTGTTATAGGTATCCTCAAATATCTAGACGAATCGAATAGTAGTAGGAGAAGTCAATTTTTCCTGCGACTGCTCAATAGTTCATTCGGTCGACAAGATTCGAATCGTCAGAGCATAGCCCATTCGCCGTTAGACTGACTCTCGAACCCCCTAATAGGAACCATGGTAGCCATGGACTCCCAGTTAGGGGCCATATCGCATGCACATAGAAACTAGACGCTAAAACGCTGTCATGGTCAAGAGCTGTATATGCCACATATAGGAGCTATGTGTCATATGAGAGCGATCTAGGCGCTATGAAGATACGATCTAGGTGTCACATAGGAGCCAAGAGTAATAAATGAGCCAAATAGCCGTATATCGGCTGTAAAAGCATTGGTCTAGGAGACATAATAGATACATATAGGAACTAGGATCTTCGGAGGCATTGGTCTTGGGGCCATATGGGAGCCAGAAGCCAAGAAGGACGTTATCTATGAGCCATATATAAGCTGAGAGCCATATAGTAGCAATACAATGGTTTAGGACCTGATGAGTTGTACATGAACCATATATGAGCTAGAGGCCATATATAGGCTCCACGAATGGTATGATCTAGGGTTGTATAGGAGCTATAATCCATATAGAATCTAGTAGCCGTATAAGAGCTATGGATAATGAAAGTATTCGTCGAGGGACCGTTTTGGGTCATATGGGAGCTGGGTAGTGGTACCACGAAGAACATGGACTATGGGCCAAAAAGGAGCTAGAGACCATGGAGTCTATGGTCTAGGAGCCATGTTAGAGCCAAGGAATCAAGACGCTGTGGGTGATATTGGAGCCAAAACCCGTATGGACGCATCTGTTGAGCGCCAATTGTGCATGCACATCTTTGCCTATCCAGCATGTGCCCGTGTGTTGTATTTTTTGAGAATGCAATGTAAACAAGCAAAGCCAACGCTTCGGCAAGGGACTGTATAGATTGGCACGTGCTAAGGAGAATAAAACAATTTGACTAAAAACTTGCTCTGGGACAAAGGTCAAAACGGGACTATACACAGCTCGGAATAGTCAGGTAAAGTCAAGAATAGAACCCGGGGCAGACAGAACTGAGGACTCTCTGCGAATCTGCGAAGGTTTCAGAGTTCATTTGGGTAATGCTTTGATAGTTGCCAAGTCGTACCCTATAAGTAGATAATTATTATACTCCAATGCAATCGAACACACCGTATAGAGACTTCACATCCATAAACGCACGACGTGCAATCCTTCATCTTTGCCGCACACTATCTACTTCCATTTTCAGTCACGTCCTCTAACCTCATAACGCGCCTTTTAATGTCCCGGCATGATGTGCAGTGCCTGCGAACTAAACCTCACCCATCTCGGTGGTAATATGTAAACACACGTGGCACTCATTCACAGCGACATTGACATCACATCAAATCATCCGTGAGATCATCCAAATAAGGATCAATTTCAACCCGATATCCTACAGCACCCTTCTCTTGTCATTTCTCTTCCTTTTCCACCATATCACGCGTGCGCACTCACCCATTTTCTTCCTCTGCTGTCACCCATTCCATTCCTCTTCCTTCATATCACATATTTTCTAAGCCCTGGCATGCCCAAAGTCCTGACAAATATCCACCTGCTACGCATACAGACGCCCATTTAATTTCCTCATACCACGCCTTTTACATACCCTGGAATGCCCAAGCTACCGCCCATATGTACAGTTTTTGTACATATGCACTAACATACACACACCGATCACCATGACAATGGTGTCGCAACATGTTAAGTAACGCGACGCAACTTTGACCTTGCATGAGATCATCCAGGAGATCTAGCCATTCACCCTTGTTCTTCCACCAGCGTCACTGCCTATTATGCATGTCAAATACGCTCATCCCAAGTGTGTCAAACAAGAAACACCCCCGCCATACAAATACATTATGGCGCCAATGTTTTACTCAACAACGAATGCGCAAACCCACTTCTACCCGATGACGGCTTTTCCCAAACAAGTGAGAGTGCCCCTCCCGCCAAATAGTGAACCCTGCATTGTTTTGTTGAAAAGATGTTCCCGCGACATCTGAAACAACAAGTAGCACCCTACACTCTACTTTGCTACACCTAGTCCAACAATGGGTTTCCCTCCCAAATATACTCCGTTTTCCTCCTTGTACCCATTAGGTATGAGTGACTGTCCTGTTTTGGGTTATTTCGGTCGTTATACAAAGGAAAGATATTCCCATAATACGAGGCAACGCCTGTCTGACCAGGTAATAACGGACCTGCTTCCCTTATAGTTACTCTGTGTTATCCTCTCCCCCTCACCCTCCCAGGGATCCCTCTCAACACACCCTTCTTGATTTTCCTGCAATCTTGCGCCTCCTGTCCCCTGATATGCCCCTTTCCTTGAGATTTCTGCCTAGCTTGGGGTGTGTCATTACCTGCATTTATACCCATTAACCAGTTACAACAAAGCATCCCAACTAACAATTCGATCCTCCGAGATCTCGTACTCTCACCCGGTCTCCCGTGAGGCCCGAACATGTGTTACCAGCCCCCCCCCCCCTCCCCCCAAATCCCTCCACGTCAACTCATCAACCGATAGTACTACAGGACATCCCGTCTCGCAGTACTCTGCAGTCCCATATGTTCCCACCGGTAAAAATCCATTCCACCCTGGATAACCCTAAATTCGCCACCCCCGGAGGACATAATTCCACCTGGGACCGTATCCCGCAGGCCATTCCCCCCTGACTTACGAGCTGACACAACCACATACCCAAAATCATGAGAGTAACATCTTACCCAGCCGAATCCAATTAGCACAAAACACCTTTGACCAGTCGCCTGACATTTCTCAACAATCTACCCATCCATTACAATCCCCCGATCCCCAATCCAAGGGAAGTAACTCCAAAGACGAGTTAGCCAGTCTCGCGCACATCAAGCGAGATAATTTGATAATTTGATTCCCAGTATCTCTGAACAAGATGAATCTCTTCAACGTCGGTCACTGCTGCCCTTGACCAACCAAAACAATGCCCCCTAACTAACAGTAACATCCCCTAAGATCTCACACTCTCACCCAGTCACATTAGAAACCCAACCACTTGTGACCCCCAACTCCTAACATCAACTCACCAACCGACTGTAACACAGGACATCCCGTCCTACAATATCGAGTGGTCTATATGATCTTACCAGCAGAAATCCATTCCAACCCGGAAAACCCTAATTTCGCCGCCCATAAGAAAATAATTCATCCAAGGACCACGTCCCACAGACCATTCTCCCTTACTTAAAAGGTGATATACTCATGCACCCAATCGATGAGAGTAACATCTTACCCACCCTAACCCAAACTGCACTATACACCACTGACCGGTCTTCCGACACTTCTCGACCGTCAATACTTTTTTCATACTCCTCTGATGGCACTCTCAATAATACCCTGCTAAATGACAGCAACCCCCCCCCCCTCCCCCTCTCCGCTCGGAACCACCCCACAATGATAGCCGAAACTCAGATCTATAATTATGCCGCCAGAGGCTTTACCGCTACCTCAGCGTCTGGAAAAGGTTAACCGCCACCTGTTCCCTACTCCCCCACTACACGTGAAAATGAAACCCAAATTAAAACTGGATCCACTGAAATTCCCGTGTCAACAACCCGATTCCTTCTCAACCCTGGCAGCAAACAGATCTGATTAAGAAACCCAAATCGACCGCATGAAGAGAACTCGAACCCACTATACTGAACCCTGGTGTGAGAGCCCACCCTACCCAAACCAGGTCTAGCAAAAACCCGAACAAGACAGTGCCATGCAAGGAATTCCCACCGGAGCGTTAGATGTAGGCGCCAATGGACTGACAAACAGTGTATACGCAGCTCTACCTTAACCCAATTGGCTGATTCCGCCAACAGGTACATTACGAACCTGTCCATAACACCCACTGAATAACCATGAAAAGAGTGTACTAGGTAAAGGACTAAAGTCCATTCCCACTCAAAAAAAAACACCCATTTCCACTTCCATAGTGATGTTCAACTGTCATGCAACCGCATGCGCTTGAACGTTAAGTTATCAAACAAGTTTCCCCTCCCCACCAGTACCCTCGTTATCTGAGTGACCATCCAATTACAAGTGAATTCTGTGATATATATTTTATATGGGAAAGATGTCCCCAAGGCACGAGAGCAACGCCTGTCCTATCAGGTAATATAACGGACCCATCTCCCGTTGAAATACTCAGTCCCCCACCCAAGGGTCCCCTCCCGACAAATCTGACTAGCCCCGTTAAATCCCTGATTTACCGGCAATCTGGTGCCTACTCACCATAATATGCTCCCTTCTGAGATTTTTGTCTAGTTTACGGTGGATTATTACCTCCAGTTATAAACCAGATCCTTCATGTATAAAGAAGCCCGCGCCTCATCCCATCTTCAAAGATACCAACAATATAACTTAACCAGTGTTGTTACTAACGAAATTTACCGGTCAACCATGCAGCATATGCAAACTTTAGCTGACCACACCCTTAAATTCGAACACAGTCTCGCTCAAGCACTAGAAAGCTTGGCATTCCATACCAGACAGGGCCTGACTGAATTGCTAGAACAGCAACTAGATCCACACCTTATCCAAGTAAGGAGTCGATCATTGAATTAAAAACGAACCCTGACACCGAGGGCTGTAACTCAAATGAAAGAAATACTTTCCTTCAGTTTATTGAAAAAGACCTTGCCCAGTACAAGTATGTCGATGTTAAAAAACACTGTGACTTTTTAGTTCATACACAGCAATCTGCTGACCCCCCCCCCCCCCCCCGGAGCACTTCTCACAATTGAGCACCCAAATTGCACCCCATAAGCCTGAGCACAAACAGCTAATAGTATCCTCCGTCCTGTGAATCCCAAACGTCGCAGGCTAGGGACGATTTACATTGTTTCCGCGCAAAGCCTAAATAATGACGAATTCGGAGACAACAACAATGGTTATGTAACCAGTCCCACACGCATAAAGGGAGATAATTCGTACCCAAATGCCAATATCCTTGAATAAGAGAAAGGCCCCCAACGTCAGTTACGAATACCTTTATCGCGTTAGAACAAGGTATCCCAAGTAACGGCATGATCCTCCGTGATCTTATACTCCCGCCTAGTCACAAAAGAGGCGCCGACATGTGTGGTCTCCAACTCCCAACACCAACTAGTGAACATGACATCCCGCCTCAGAACTGGTCTCCCATGTTCTCCCCGGCTGAAATCCATCCCAACCTGGGATTCCACGACTTCGGCCCCCGCAAAAACATAATCCGACCTATGACCACGCCACATTGATCCTCCCCTCGTAGTCCCCAAGGAGACTCTACCATACACCCGATTCATGAGAGTAATATCGTGCCTACCCGAGCTCAACCAATGCAATACCCTTCGGACCTGTCGCTCGACTACAATACCCAATCGTCTATACATTTTTCCTGCCCCTCCAGTGATACCTTTCCAAACGACTCCCCTTTAAACCAGCTTACAATGTTAGCCGAAACCCGGACCAGCGAACATATCATTGGGGTTAATCTTCCGCTACCACAGCGCCCAAGTAGGATTAACCGTCACCTGTTCTCCTTCCTCCCCAAAACGGATGCTAATAAACACCAAACCTCAACCGAATTCGCTGGAAACCCCTGACTCCAAAATACAGCCCATTCTCAACCCTGCACAACAGTCAGAACTCCTAGCTCTTATTGCGACATTCAAACCATCTGCATGACTAGAACGGATGAATGCCACCCCGAACCATGGCATGACATCTAATCCTACCCAGAGAATGACTGGCAGAAACCTGAATCGTACCCATCGTACAAGGAACTTTCAATTAGGCGCCTGAATACGAACAAACAGCGTGCACGCAGTACCACCCTAACCCAACTGGCTGATTCCGCTGACAAGTATATCACAAATTTATCTAAACACTCATTAACTAATCGTGAAAAGAGTTTACTAGGAAAAGGACTGAAATTCACCCCCGCCTTAAAAAAAACCAACCAATTTCACTTCCAGTGTGATTGATTTTCAACTGCTATGCAACCGCATGCGTTTGAAAGTTATCCATGGGGATAAGAACAAAAATAAATTCATTACCTCATTCAACAAGATGCACACATTCCCGACATCTTGTCACAATGCACTAGTGGAAACATATCTATCCAAAACAAAAACAGAACGACTTCGGTGCCTTGAACCTGACCACCTTGTCTCACCCAAATCCAGCATGATTATCCCAGAGCGCCAAGCACTCTTGAACCTGAAACGTAGCCACAATATCATCATTAAGAAAGCAGATAAGGTACGGACCACTGTCCTTCCAAACCGTGATCCTATATAGCCGAGGGTATACGACAGTTAACCTCAACGGCCCATTATATCCGAATAGATACTGACCTCACCCCCATAACAATTCATGAGGTTAATGGCATACTCCAACACATGCATAACAATCATGAAATCGACGACCGCATGTACAACCCATTGAAACCAATCCCCTCCAAAAACCAACAAGCAACACTTTACCTTCTCCCCAAAATCCATACCCCCATCCCCCGACCATGGGGAGACCAATTATTGAAAGGAGTACTAGTCCGACCACTACAATATCTGCCCTCTTGGATTTCTTTCTGGTATCCATTGTACAGAAACAACCCACATACATCCGTGATACGTCACATTTTATCCAACTCATTGAAGAAGAACCCATACCACATGATGCCCTGCTCATCTCCGCAGACATTGCCAATATGTACACCAATATCCCCCACAATGAGGCACTCAAAGCAGTTCATGACTCCCTTAACTCCCACGGAAACCTATCGTATCCCATTCGCAGATCGTCAACCGACTCACTTATGACCCATCTGCGTATCATCCTGAAAAGTAACTGCTTCAGCTTCAATGGACAAACATATCGCCAAACGCTTGCGATCGCCATGTGTCCAAGTGCAGCCCTGAGATCTCGGATATTACCGCCCATCAATGGGAACTGAAATCATAGGACACAGAGGAGCCTCTCGTGTAAACCGCGGGGCCCAATATTAAGGACCAGCCCATTGACCTTTCACTGCCCACAGAGGATGCCAAGTTGGCACAACGCCAGCGGTTTTGTGAATACTGGAGACAATACATTCAGTCCGACAAGTGGGCATATAGAGTCCTTACGCCTATAATCATGGGCCTCCCAGATAGCTCCACCCTGGAACATAAGCTTAAACATTTGGCGAAAAAACAACGAGAGGAGACAAGAGAGGTCATCCTGGATCATATTAAGGCATATCAAAGAAGCGACAAACAGCTGCCCGACCCATGGGCGATGATCAGCTGGTGGCCCAGCAAAGGTCTCTGTCATAGTGTCCATTCCATTAGTTTTGTTTCCCCCATAGGTACACGTACCCCCCCCCCCCTGTTCCACTCCTAACAATATAATGTCCACACAACCCCTCCCGGGGCATGACATATTCTTCCCTCCTAGTATCCCATTGCTATGAGTAAATATCCCGGTGGTGGTTGACATTGATCGTCCCCTCCCCTTTTTTGGAAGATACTCCCTTAATATGACCAGGCATAAACGGACCTGTTTCCCTTATAACTACTCTGTGTTATCTCCTCCACCTCCCAGAAACCCCTCTTAACACACCCTAGTAGCTCCCTGTACCCTTGATTCTCCGGCAATGTGGTGCCTCCTGACCATGGATATGCCCCTTCCCTTGAGAGTTTTGCCTCGGTTGGGGTGTGTCGCCATCTCAATTTACAGTCCCTACGTCATCCTACAACATCTAGAGGAGTATAAAGAGAGCGGCGCCCAAACACCCGACACAACTAATGCTGCCCAGCTGGTGGCCCTCTCCGCGAAAGTGTTGGTGATGGTTGCGGAAGCGTTGTTGAAGCAGAATGACCTATCTCAACAGACAACTTCCAACAAGTAAAGGCGATCCCATACTAGCCTTATCAAACGGCCCTTTTCAGGGCCACTCATATTTTCCAAAGAGTACTTTTATTACAATGCACAATTTCAGTTTGCTGTGTTAACAACTACCCAAGTAGTTTTCCTTTCTTCCCGTTGAAGTATGCTTACCCTCCGTTCCATCCCTTTCCAATGAATTGTCAAGCAAACCCCTCCCGGGGTTAAAAATCCCTCTCTTCCTAGTATCCCTAGATGTTTGAGTGAATTACCCCTCCCCCCCCCCCCCCCATCGATAATTGAAGCATGCAACCATACTTGAGAAAAAGATGCTCCCTTCACACGAGAGCAACACCTTCCTTATCAGGTTCTAACGGTTCCTCCCATCCCATCTTGCTACTCCCCATCCCGCTAATGGACCCAGTCCCAACATACCCGAGTAGCTCCCTCGAGCCCTGATCTGCCGACGATCTGATGTACCCGAGATGCATCCGAGACCATATATATCCCTCCCATGAGATTTCTGCCGAGCTTGGGTGGATCATTACCTCCTTTTATATTCTGACACCACCTTCCTATTGGTCATACAGAGTAGTGAGTGGCAAGAGTTGGGGAGGGAGGGTATGGAGGGTATATCCATTATTGGTTCTATAATTTGGACCAAATAAGTTTATTTCTATTCAGCATTGTTGGGGACAAAACCTCGTACCCAGTAGGGTGGGGCTGAAGTCAAACCAATATAAGGGATGGAAAATCATACGCCGGCCCCCACCACTGCATAATGTCAGGTCAACATTTTTGCGCCGTTCGCAAAATGAGGTGGGGCCGATGTAATCTGTGGTATCATACATTGGCACAATGTCAAATTCATGTCGGGCCGACATCGGGAAAATGTCGCCCCGATGTTGCGCCGTTGGGAAAATGAGATAGGGCCAATGTAAGAACTTTGACCGTGTTGCAAAATAAGAGCGGGCCGAGATCAAACCGCCTTAATATCCGACGTAGGGCCGATATAGCTGACAATATCGCTTTGATATCGGCCCGATGTGGTTATATTGGCTGGGGGTTGATTCATGCTTCAATGCTAGCTTTTCTGCCCTCTCATTAAGTTCAACCTTTCTGTGGGGTGTTAATGAAACGGGGTCAAATTTATGAGCCACATCTGGGTTGTTATTTGTTTACCTTCAACTGGTGTAGTTACTGTTGAGGGTGAACAATCCCGTGTTTGCCCCAAGGCTACTTTATACATGTCATTTTTCGTTGACGAAATCTCATTATCTGTATTAACGGTCGCACTGAACTCATTGATTTCATTAATTTTTATATTCAGCTTCCCCTTTACTTCAGAATTTGCTACCACGCACAAATTATCACAAACAGCAGATTTAATGTCAATGAAATGATTGTTCAGCCATTTCACACAGTTATCAGTACCTTGAATCAAGATGGTGAACGTGTGATACGCGCTTATGCAAGCGAATTTCGATCCGTCTTGTTTTTTATATAAACTGAGTTGTCTGAAGGTAGTGAGACTTTTTATGTACAATGTCATAATCAACATACCTCAGTAATTTTCTCCGTCCAGTGCTGTACTTTGTCTTTGGGGGCGAAATATTCCACATCAAATGTTTTTTCTACCCATCTGCCAGAAACATTACACTTCTGCTTATGGATTATTGGGTCATCTAAGATTGTTAATTTTGGTTTCTGTGGCCTCTTCTTTTTTGGGGACTTGCCTCATCAAGTTCATTTTCTGGGACATAGTCGTACACATCACCTGTAATGGCACCGTAGAAGTCACTCATCGGCTTTGCGCAGCTGGAAGCGGGTCGTGTTCTCTTTGTTTTCGCTACCCCTTGAATACGTCGCCATCTTGTATTTATCACTTATCGCTGGTATCATAAACGGAAAACTGTTTTTGAAGTTTGTCCTTCAATTGAAAATCTAAATCACCTGAAAATTTTGTACAGCATACGTTTCTACTACAGAAACATCCGTCTATATTTCTCTATCACATAGAACTGTTGATTACAATAAAATTCATTTAAAACATCTCTCGCATTTTTCTTTTTCTCTGCACTTACTCATGTCACGTGACTGTAGCTAAAGGATATGTTACGATTGATCCGGTCACTCTGCCCTTACTTCCCACTTACATTTCTATTTTCTGAAAGCCTGCCACTCTGTCAGCAAGCGTCTGTATATGGTGTTCTTGAACACAGTTTCCTCATGAAACTCCCTACAGTATTGATTTAATGTCAAGACGTTCGATAATCTTAGGAAATTAACGTAATGTTTGAGTTTGTATACTTATAAATAAAATGATCTCTCCATCTATCCAGTGTTTTTCAGTTTTGGTATAGTGCGACTCCGAAAACCGAGCATATATTGTGAATCGAGGTGTTTGAAGCGTAGCTGGCTTTGACCTTTGAGAATGCGTTTTGTCCTCGGAATGTTTTGTTCATCAAACTGTTGAAACATGTAGAAGTATTCAGTTTGTGGAATCATCGAAACATATTATTTTAGACTCACAAATATATCACGAATAAATATTTTGAAACAGTGAGTCCCATCGAGATAAAACGATATATTGACAAAGATGAGTCGTGCCTGTGATAATGGTTTGGAGAATCTCATCGCTCTCACTTTTAAAATATCAAATTTCGTTAGCGTCATCGACATTCAGTGTTGCGCGTTCGTTAGGGTTGCTGTGCTCCCTCGGTAGTGCACAAATAATTTTTTTTTTTATTCCCCAGCTAATACATGCAACTCACATCGGAGATTACCCATCCAATACATAAATACACATCTGGTCTTAACAAACACTTAGAAAGCCATGTTCTTTTTTGAAATACTAAAGAGAAAACACTCCAAAACTGGTCAAGATCAGTCAGTGGCGTAGGCCACCCCTAAGAGTCTCGCTGCCTCCCCCAAACTTTGGCCCAATGCAACCTCCATATAACATATAAGTAGCGTATATGTACCCTATCTTGCCCTTTCTACCGCGAGAGGAGCCAGAGGAGAAGATGATGTCAATTTAATTTTATTTTTTTTGTTTTTGTTTTAAACTTTTTTTATTTGTCTTTTAAAGATCTTTTAATTGTTTTAAATGTTTGTTGTTTTATTGTATTTGCTGTTTTTAATTTGTTTTTTAATTGATGTTTTAATTGTTTTAAAGTAGATTTTAATAGCTTTTCAGGGAAATCCCAGAACACGTTTATCTAAGGTCACAGTTTGGGTCAGGGTAATTTTCCACCTGTTCGATAGTGTTCCGACGTTTGTTTACATAAGCACCCACTTGATTGACCAGTGTTTATATATTTATAAAACTAACATCACCCATGCTGTGCTCGAATGCGTGTTTGCTCAGTTATGTTATAGGACTACCTCGTAAGCATCATTTGTCAAATCTACACCCGAGACGCGACAAGCCTTTTCTAGTTTTACAATGGAGAATATTTATCTGGTAGCGATTGTCCCAAGACCTTTTCATCGATTACAAATAAGAATCGACACGAAAAGACGGCGCACGTCCGAAGATATTCACAAGAAAAGACATTAGAGACATGCACGAGAAGCAATACCAGGAATAAATCACTTTTGACTGTCGATTCTGTCATAAGACGTATTCGATTAAGTTTGATAGAAACCATCACAAGTTTGGAGCCATCCCGTCGATGGACAATCAACAGTGAAAAGATTTCAGTGCGAACACTGTTTAAAGATTACGCAAGAAAGACAGATTTGGTACACCATAATAATCCTGTCGTGCGACCTACACTTGCAGTTCCTGTGGAGAGACTTTCCATCAACTGCTTCACTTTAACCGACGCAATGCAACAGTTCACCGGGCTATAAAGAAACCAGGTGCAGCCACGACTCCGTAGCCACCAAACATACGACAGGCAGCCACCGAAATCCATGACATCGACCCAAAAGTTTTCGACGAAGAATTGTTGGAAGAAGATTAACTTAACTGGACTTTGACGCACCTTAATCCAACCCTCTGCTATAACATAACTGAGCAAATACGTGTTCGAGCACAGCATGGGTGATGTTAGTTTTATAAATAGACCGACCTTTATAAAAACGCTTGTCAATCAAGTGGGCGCTTATGTAAACAAAAGTCGGAACACTTTCAAACATGACTGTGGCAAATCACCCTGATCCGAACTGTGACCTTAGGTTAACGAATTCTGGGATTTCCCCGAAAAGCTGTTAAAATCTAATTTACACCACCACAGTGGATAGCGTGAAAATATTCGAAGTGCTCTTAGTGTGGGCTGTTCCCCTGTGGGAGACCTTGGGATGGGTAACAAATGGAGCCTTCTAGTGTCATTTGAGAACATCTTTTTCACACCCCTACATTGTTACTATTTGACTATTGGTGTTTGTAAAAATGAAAAAAAGGTTTTTGCTATAACAGAGTGTGTGAGACGAAGAGAGTTGTCCTCACCTGGGACGAAGTTAATCTAAATAAAGTGGGAGGTGGCAGGAGGGGGGATGTTTTTCTGCTGAACAATGGCAGGAGAAAAATATTTTTTACCCTCACTTCATTTCACTTCGTGCTGGGTGAAGAGTGTATGTACCGTACAGGTGAATATCCAGGGTCTTCCCGAAAAACAAATAACCTGTCACACCTACTGGAGCGAACTGGGTACTTGCTGAAGGCCTAAACTACTAATGACGGAATAATTTGAGCAACGTTTTCCAAGAACTATCGGGATGAGCTCCCTTAAACCGGCTATATGGACATCAGGTATGAATGTATATATGGTTAAAATTTTCCAGGAAACGCGTGGGGTGGGTTCCTCCACACACCCGTTGCTGCACCGCGCTTACGACGACGGTCCCGACGATCTTGGCTCCAACTGTAGTGCGATCTTGAAGAGCGTTGGGGGTGGGGTGGGGGCTTTCTCTGTAGACCTTTGGGTTTTTAATAGTGTAGGCTATTAATCGCCAGTCATTCTAGGTTATTCTGAGGAAAAATACAGAATTTCAGAGTATGGTTAGAATAGATAAAAATAAAATACATAAAAACAGCAATTGCTGAAGGGAAAGAAGTAACTATGAATAAGAGCATTGGGAAGGGTAAAATGGCCCTACCCTACCCTCCTCAGGCGCCACTGGTTATGATGATGCGGTCCGATGTGGCATTTCATTTTACAGGGGAACCCATCAAATCCGTAACTCCCGTGGCTTGGAGAGAGACTGAATTATATCTTTTATCAGTTTTCTTCCCTCCTGAAAATCTTTTCACCGTTGGAAGAAGGAGCATGTGTGTGGACGGAAAGCATGTGCATGGGTGAATCCAGGATTCTGCGATTGGGTGTGCTCCACGTTTCAATCATCACCCGACGCGCAATAATTTAATATCGTTTGATCATCTACTCTTTTGAGTTGTTTTCCGATCAGCGCATTGTACCTCCGTAAAATATATGTGAAGTTTTTCCGAGACGCTGAATTAAACTGCTTCCACCTCTTAATTGTCGAATTCTGCATTCTGATTTACATGACTGTCTGATATCGGTATAGTCAATGTCCCTGCGTATAAAATGTTGTTGTTTGACATGTGTAAACTTTTGCAATTGTGCCCTGAATCGGGGGTGTGCCTATAGGGGAATACCCCAATAGTTTTCCAGTCCGAACATCCTCGTCAGGATTGGAGTCTAAGATGTTATTCCTCTCTTGCTATTAATCATGTACACCCTTTAAAGACTTGATTTTATACTTGGACTTGTGTGACACTCACAGTCGATCATACAAATGGCGATCTGTAGTACCCGATTCGGGCTGTTGGGGGGGGGGGGGGGGGGTGGCGCGGCATGACTAATTTGGAGCACACAGTACATTTCCTCAGTTATAATCCCGATAGACGAATATTCCATCTACATCATCAAGGCATGCCTTCATCGAAGGCATGCCTTGATGATGTAGTTGGAATATTTCTCAATCGAGACTTGAGCCAACACGGGCGGGACAAGGCGGGTTTATACCCTTACCCCAATCAGTCATCTTCCCGACGACCCTCTACACATGACTCTGATATTGCTTTGCTTTTAAAAAGGCAAAATTGGACATTTTCCAACCGAGCCTTTATGTAGAGGTAACATTTAAATAGTTGACAATTATCCTGATGAAGTGGGCCAGTTGTTCGATTACATCCTTCAGTAATACTACCTGTTTGAGAGTTGGACATAATGCACGCTGCATGTTTCTTGTGTCAAACCTACTTACACAATGTGAATAATTAATCGGATGGCACGCGACAGATACGAGAGAAACTCTCTGTGACTTCCAACCATCATATTTTAATTTATGGGCGTCACTTGACCAATTTGAAGTGTCTGTTCGCCCCGTGTTAATTGAATAAGTCGTATCACGATTACTACGTGTATTATTCACTGATGAATTTCCAAGAAATCTTGATTTTTTTCAACTATAATCATGTCTGACTAATATTCTAAAAACATAATAATGGCATGCCTTCTAGGAAGGCATGCCTTGATGATGTAGACCTTGTTCGGAATTCGAAGATAAATCAATAATCCATTATCCAAACTTTTAGAGAGCTAGAATTTGGAAAGCAGTTTGCTATTTAGCTCTTTTGGCGCGACAGGCGACTAAAGTCGACACACGGCAGACCGCGGAAAGGTACTGCAGTAGTCATTTTAGTCAACTGTGTGTTACCATTTCTAAGTGCTTTTAACCCTTTATACAACGCAGACGATATCAAAATTTATTATTTTAAATATAATTTTTTTTTCAAATTTTTCAAAACATTTCAACAAAACCATACCATGTGACCCCTCGTTGGGACGAGCTCGACGAGCTCGTTCCATCAAGGGGTAACATGATATGGTTTTGTTGAAATCTTTTGATAAATAATATTTTTTCAACTGCTGAAGTTGCATAGTTCGCGGGCGGATGCGGCCGATTCGTTGGGTAAAGGTTTAAACAAAGATACGTATTCCTATGTTTCATGCACCATTTATGTCCTATCTATGAACAACGAAAGTATAAAGGTGCCATTTAAATATATACAGAAAATCATTTGAAAAACTGTCAATGAGATCATTAGAGCATCTTTTAAAATAATAACGCTTTAGTCTAACAACCTATACTTTCTGTAAACTTCCTGATGAATTTTGTTTCTCTGATTATTCCGACAGTTAAAAAAACGGAGACACATTTTTAAAACAGATAGGTGTATTCATTTTCACCTCATACTTTCTCTAAGCAAGGGACATATGCCCCTTTGTCACCTGCCTTACAATCTGAAAATCACAGCATTTTTACATCATTCGAGAGTTTTGCTGAATAATGGATCGTCCTTTCCTTAAAAACCTTTCGCAAAACATTTACATTCTATACCTCGAGTTATCTGCGAATATACATACTCAAGTACATCATTACATATGCTAGGCCAGCAGCCCCAAGGCCAGGGTCTTGAAATTTTCCGACGTGTTCCATAGTCGTTCACAGTTGATGGGAACTTAAAACCTAACACAATATATTTCTTTAAAACAATAATAAGCAAAACAGGTAGTAAACGTTCGTTTACTATTTTAATGAATTCATTTTTATTATCGAATAATAATACATGATTTTTTCCCGTTTACATGACTACATGATTGTCATACATATACTTTTAACAGGCAATTCCTTACAAAAGAGATGTGAAACATGGGGGTATATCAGCAAAATGAAAATAGTGTTTTCGTCAAATGGTCAACTTTTTTTTTAAATTAGCGGCTTTCAGACAAAATGTTATCTTCCGAGTAACCAACATTTTTCCGAAGGAATAACAAACATCTACGACAGGCATGGTCATGGTCTGTGGTGTGGGGGGGGGGGGGGGGTGACCAGGGCCTCTCGATAAAAGTTGGACATGAAAAAGTGATTTTAGCAGCGAAAAGGCAATTGCAATTGGAAGCTGTTCAGGTTCTTGAAGACCTCTCGGAAAATATACCACAAGTCGGGTTTGTTTTAATATAGAGAGGAAAAAGGTATGTGTTGGAATTAGCGGATCTGGTTATTTAATACAGGAAAACAATCATTCTCCATCTCGTAGTGTAACACAAAGGAATGGATATAGGTGCATGTATTGACGTAATGTCTAATATTTGCATCTCAAGCTAGCAATCTGTATTGAACACGTCTTCTTCAGCTGCAGGTTCACTGAAACACATATTTTTAGAAACGATTAGTAATTGAACTCCACAACAAATCTTTTCTCATTTCAAACGAGATTCTAACTTAGTAATGTGCTATTTTATAAAACGCTCAACCTTAGGTTATAGAAAACATCGGAGGAAAATAATAATCGTATCCCCGCAATGAAAATATAAAAATCTGCACTTTCACTGTGTAGAATCACTTCCTTATGCAGTGCGGCAATATTTCCACGGACGCAATTATAATAGTTTCCAAACACTAATTATAGGAATAATAATCAACAAAAAAATAATTAATGAAGCACCAGGGATAACCTGGTGTTTCATTAATTAATTTTTTCCTGATGACGATTTTCATTACCAGGTAAACGCATACGTGTACATCACTTCCCACGTGTGGGTTACGACCAGTCCGCGGCGACTGAACTGTATATAAGTGTTATTGTTGTTATGAATGATGAAATATGTTGAATGTTATTTTTATAGTATATTAAATTTACAATTGTATGTTAAAATTTGATACATTCATGACGTATACCAACGGAAGTGAAAGGTAACTATATTTTATCACGGCGTACTATTAATGCGAAAAAGGACAACAATCACCTTCGAGCTTCTGTGCTTCGATTTTAAGCATAATCGAGGCCAATGCCACTGATTTATCACTAAAAACTACCAACTTCTTCTGAAAGGTGGATAATGAAAAAGAGTCTCGTGTTTTTGAGTGGATACCGAATATTTTCTTATTCGTGACCACGACCACTATTTACCTTACTGCATGCATTCCCATCACAGGGGACGTGACAAACGCTCCTTATTCCCGATTCCTTATTCGACATTCATTATCAACCGATCTCGGTCGATAGCGGATGTCAAATAAGGATCCGCGAAACCATAACGGTTGTCACGCCCCCTCCCCCCCTCCCCCATCCCCATCACATAACGTCCCTCGATTTATCAGCGACTGAAAAAGCGTCGCAAGGGAAAGATATAAAGATTTTTCATCAGTAGTGTCATTCTTAGAATTGTTTTTGGCGTGCATTAATTTTTGGAGGCGGTTTTAAATGAAAATTTGATGTTTCATATTGTTCTGAGAAATTAATTTATATATGTTTGTGGTAATGGGATAACTGCCATTCAATATACTAAAATATGACCTATTACTTATAACCTGGAGTTAATACTTTAAACTTTCACAACTGTATTTTCTCGAATTCTATTTTTACCTATTAATATAAGTGACTAAAATGAATCATTGGCATTTTAAGAGAATTTAAAATGCTAATGGTTCATTTTAAGCCATTTAAAGTCATAACTAGAAAATACAATTCTAGAAAATACAATTGTTAAAGTTTTATAGCACTGGGCCCTGATTCGCATCTTGTTTGTGCAATAAATGCATGACTCTCGTTTAACTGTTTTTGAAACTCACGATCAGTTGTTTCGTTTACCAAATGCTGCCGACAAATTCTTTTTCATCACGATTGCTGCGTGTATTCAATGTTACCCGATTAGGTATTTATTTATGTTATCTATTGGCGCTTAACGAAACTTTCAACAGCCAGGGTAATCCCGTGTCGGACCGTTTGGTGGGTGAAGGAAGCCGGAGTACTCGGAGACAACCATCAAACAGCGACGAACGACTGTCAAACTCTCCAGTGTACTTACTATCTCATCATCAGCAGCGTAGGCATTGGTTGAAGGCTAGTGTAACATTGACATGTAGTAGGCTTTAGTAAACAGTGCCCCGTGCACCCTCGTGGACAATCGGGATGAATTACCTTGGCCGTGGACACAACGCAGTTATCGCTGGTCAGGATCGAACTGTGGACCTTTCGGTTTGAAATTCAATGCTTTAACCACCGAACCTTTGAGCTCTCAACGTTAGTCGTTATAACACAAATATTGGGAAATATGCTAGATCCCCCTGTCGTGGAATCCAACGTTAGTGCAAGAAGGTCACGCAAGAATGCACCCCATTGGTCGTTAAGCATTAGATTGACATCATGACGTGAATTAAATGCTTCGACACAAAACAGCGTCAAGCAAGAAAGTAAACCACCGAAGATGATATTTTCCTTTAAGTGAATAAGGCAAGGAAATTATCAGACTGTCGAAGGTGATATTTTTCTTTTCGTTGTTTTTTTTTCTCTGTACGCCGCAAGTGAAGTCCAGGAGCATCTCTATCTCGGGTCGTTGATCCTAGTCCCCAGTACCCCAAACCTTGTTGTGTTTTGCCTTATGCGTAAAGTATGTTAAGAAGTATTTCGGGGGCTGACATGCTGATTTGGATGACCCAATGGATGATATAGGAAGTCATTTCTTGTGACCCAGTTACGCCATGTTTGGTTGTTATGGTAGTCCGCGTGAGATGCGTGGCAATGTTGTGACGTTATTACCAAATATGATACGTGTCATCATTGCACACGTGTAGCGCGTGTTGTTAGGGTGGCTCGTGTTTCCGTCGTCCATGTTGTATACTGGATGCAGACATCTTGGTTTCTACTTGGACATGTGGTTGCTATATGACCCAAAACCCTATAATAGGACAGGGTTGCGTTTGGACAGTTCGTTCGATTCAAGGGGAGTAAACCTAATTACAACAAACAACCGGACAGCAACCCCAAATTACCAAAACGGACCAAAATCACTGGTGAAACCCCCATCTTGGGCTAATAAAAGTAGCACGTAGTGCTATCGGTCTGGAGAGAATTTGGTCTATTGTATAAAACTATGGCTAATTACCCAAATGGAAGAAATAAATACTTAAAATCTCTAAAACCATCCGAAAACCACCGAAGCAGACTTCATTTGGCTCGGATTTTCCGAGTTCTCCATTTTATAACAGCAGCAAGTTCTGCTGTCGCAATCTTGCAATCCTATTCTTTCTCGTCTGCTCTGATCGTATATGTACATGCAGGCTATTAGATATTTCTCAGCGATCTACCCTCTAGTTCATTATATCCTCAACCAGGCACTGGAGGGTCACGTTCCGTTGACCCCACGCCAAACACCCCAACCTAACAACCAAAGACCTTCGGAACCCCAGTTTCATCGTATGAGGCCATGTGGAAATCCCTGAATGAGGTATATCATCTACCATTTCTTATATCCTCATCTGGGTATTTTAAGACTACGTCCCATGGCACTTCACTTAAAGCACACCAACCAAACAACAACTGACCTTTGGACCACTATTTTTATCGTATGAGGCCGTGGGGGCCATGAGAAAATCCCCTATGAGGTATTATCGATCATCGCTCATATTCTAATCTTGCAAAAAATAAATCTGTAACCAGAGACGATTTCCAAAAAGGGATTCCCTGATCAAGAAAAAAAAAATCCACCAGTGGGATACCGTAAGTGGAATTCCAATGTCCTTTAGGCACCAAGCTCCTCGTTCACTACACAGTTGCTATGGGTCGCTCACGTGATCAGTTACGACATGATCCACGAGATCAGTGACGTCATCTATGATGTCATTAAATGAATTTTGCAACCGGATTTATTTGTCCCAAGCATTTGTATGTACGGTATCTAAATTTATTGGTAATATTCATGGTTGCTGTGTGATTCGTTAGCTTTAATGGGTATTCAGTATCAAGCGTCAAATCCAATTTTAACCCTTTACCTAACACGAAAAGCAGACGACACTTGCAAAAAAAATTCTTGAATAACTAATTTTTTTCATTTTTTGTCTCAGAAACATAGGTTATGACCCCTCGTTGGAACGAGCTCGACGAGCTCGTTCCAACGAGGGGTCATAACCTATGTTTTTGATACAAAAAATGAAAAAATAATGAAAATTAACTGACGATTTTTGAGAATAGCGCTGGCCGGTTTTGGCCGTTACGTTGGGTAAAGGGTTAATCAGAACTTCTCCGTAGGAACCCTGAGATTTGGGGGCATGTTTTTGGCATGCTGGCAAACAATTTATATTCCAATAAGAGTAAAATCCCCGTTCTCTGATTGGATGAGAGCTAGCGTAATTTATTTTATGTTTACGGCTCCAGTAGCAAATGTTACGGTCTGACGTCACCACGCGAAATATTTGAAATGACGTCGCCCGTTTCGTAATTGCTTCGTCAACGGAGTGACTAGCTTGCCTCTTCATTTTTCTGGATTTTTCACTCGTGTAGCAGACGGTGTTCCGAATAAAGTGTTGTTTAAATTACAAACTTTACAAATTTATAATTTGAACTAAGATGGAATGAGTTTATCTGGTTTATTGGTGATTTATCCAGTGCCGTCCTGGGTACACTAGAGTTTGTTTTACTAAACCTGTGATCGTTAAAACTTGCCTTGCAGAAGGCAACTTTTAACGATCACAGGTTTAGTAAATAGGTCTCTCGTGATTCACAATGTTGGTTTTGGGCTATGCCTATTGTCTTATTGAAACATATGCGTTATTGTGATGACCATGTTACCACCAATTCATCACAATAACTTACAATCTTTACTAGTGAAACAGAATCATGAATCTAGTACCTGGGATGAAAGTTTTGACGTTGTACCTGTGTGGTGGTCAAGATAGAGCCATACAAGTCAAAATTGAAAGAAAGGAAGCCTATGGGGCCTGCACCATACGCTGTTTTATTTCGGGAACTGATTTTGGTTATTATTCAGTCAGTTTATTTGACTATTGTGTGTATTAAGATTTTTTTATGGACTGATTCTCAGTCTTGCACTGTTCGTACAGTTCGATGATTGGTCTAACTCGTAAACGGCATGGTACTCTGTATGTACTTGTGCGGTGGTCAATATATAGCCATACCAGTTGAAACTGAAGGAAAGGAAGACTATGGGGCGTTTACCATATGCTGTTTTATTTCGAGAACTGATTTTTGTTATTACTCAGTCAATTTATTTCACTATTGTGTTTTTTTATAAACTGGTTCTCAGTCTTACATTGCTCGTTCAGTTCGATGAGTGGTCTTAACTTGTGAACAGCATAATCTTGTATGTCCTCCTGCAGTTAATGTACAGTACGGTACGTGGATAGTGGATTGTAACTAAATTACACATGGAGTGGAGCTATCACGCAAAGTATTACGTTCAAATTCCTACTTATGGGTAAAAAAACACAAGAAGTGTTTCAGCCAATGGACATCCGGGTTTAATCCGGAGGTCCATTGGATGGAACTTTGCTTGTGCTTGTTATGTTTTGCAAAATTGTAAAAAAAACTGTTAATTATTGCGGAATTTCCACTCTGTATGTGATTTAGTGATAATATACTGTCCACGTTCTGTAACCACACAGTACCAACTTCTCACCGCACTATACAATCAATTGCTTTACAGTCGTCGTTTCATAAATAACTCGTTGGTGTGGCCGATCGTTTTTTGGATCCCTACTCCTCCCCGTCACCATCCCTCCTCATTTTTGTCGTAGCCACCTTCCCGTGCGTGTGTTTCGGTGGTCATCTGTTTCTCATAAGTTTCGCTCTTTTTCGCACGAGTCTGACACCGTTCGGTCTCTTATTGGATATTGTTTCTTGGTATAGAAGCCGATGGGTTTGATTAATTCCCTACCTGGTGTAGGGATTCCCCAATTCTCTGCTCCTATGTTTGGTTTCATGGGTTGGCTGGTTCTGCAGATACTTTGGGTTTCTTTAATTGCTGACGTGGCATCACCCTCGTTGCTGTTTCCTTTATATTTGCTTTATATTTAGCTCCTTATTACGACTGTACTATTACAGGTGGTTATTCACATCATTTTCCCATTACGAGCTTCAGATCTATGAGCTAGGGCGCGGTGGCTGAGGAGGTAGAGGTGCAGGATGTAAGCCGGAGGTCCTTGGTTCGAAGCCCACCCGCGACAACCGCGTTGAGTCCTTGGGCAAGGCACTTCACTACATTTCCGACGTGGGGGCACGATGGTGTTGTGTACTAAGGCTTACTGAACGTCGATAGTGCACTTGTCTTCAACCAATACATACCCTGGTGTGGAGTTAGTAGCCTGACAGTTGCTCGCCGTTACTCGGTGGTTCTCTCCAGGTACTCCGGCTTTCTCCACCCATAAAACTGTCCGACACGAGGTGATCCTGGCTGTCGAAAGTGTCGTTAAACACCCCCCCCCCCCCCAAAAAAAAATAAATAAATAAATCTATGAGCTGAAGTGCCTTTTGACCCCTTCACGGATCTGTGGCGGGAATTGCGCCACTTTTTGTAAGACATCGTGCCTTGAACGTTAATTGGATTCAGATTTTCGTGCTGAAGTTAATTTCCGATATCTACTGTGAAGGTTGTATTGTGCTGCTTCAGATATATGGGTTACAGTAGGTGAAATTGTGTATCCACTGTTTAT
This sequence comes from Pictodentalium vernedei, assembly GCA_031216915.1. NCBI lineage: Eukaryota > Metazoa > Mollusca > Scaphopoda > Dentaliida > Dentaliidae > Pictodentalium > Pictodentalium vernedei. Next base: position 337,985,322 of record CM062296.1, read on the forward strand.
GTACAGATTTGCTGCTTCAGATATACATGTAGGAGCTGAAGTAGCTTTCTTATATTTCTATCTACATTTTATATAGAGATGGAGGGTGTTGAAAATTTTAGTTCGGTATGGGTTTCTGTATTTTTAGGAGGGGGTATACCTTGGTATCGGTTCTGTATTCGGTATCTGACTTGACTGCTGACAGTACCAAAAAGGAATTCACACCAGGAAAAAAACAGAATTAGTTGTTGTATTATCATTCTACCACAATGCTATAAATAACACTGCATATGAGCTCGGCAGTGGCATTCTTTTACGGCCACAAATCATGTGTACAGTAATTTTGTGACTTGTTCCAAACGCACCTTAATGTTCAGGCTTTTGGAATTTCAGAGCATGCGCCATGATCATGCCATTTTTAGGAGGTCCTTCTAACAATACTACATGGGCAGTGATTTCTAATTGGGCACTGGCAGGCAGCCAAGACTTAAGTGGAAACCATTGCAAGGCAATTGGACATGTACAGATTTTAGACTAATGGGAATTCAGGTCAGTTGCCCAATCCATTGAAGGTTAACGAAACTGAAAAGATAAATCAGTCACTTCTATTATGAAAATGAATCTTCCAACTGTTATTAAGCCTCAACCGGGATTTATAAATAGTGAATGTAGGAAAATTTGAACGGTTTCAGTATTCAGCAATTGATTCGGTTCGGTTTTTCGGTATCCCCGTGATATCGGTATCGGTTCGGTTTTTCGGTACATTGCCCATCTCTATTTTTTTATAATTGCGCGTGTCAGAGACAGGATCCATTTCAAATATCATGCGAAGTCGTCTTGGCAAACCTACTTGCCTGCGAGAGAAGGGATGTTTAGTGATCCGAAATAAATGTGAATAAGCAAAGTGCACGTCCATTTTTGCCAATTCTGTACAGATGAGAGTATTCATAACATTAAGGTTTTAGGTAAATTTGACCTTACAGGGTAAGCAAAAATGACTACAATTTTCATATCGGCATACAATCAGTACAGCCGCCATGGGCTGGCCACGTTCCACGGGTGGGCAATATAATAAAGCAAATATTTCCATGTACGAAATAGTTTTAGATTTCATATACTAATTATAGGAATAATCATCAAAAATTTAATTAATGAAGCACCATTCATCACAGATCTTTTGAAACTATTTGTTATACTTAGAGGTATAACCTATCGAAATAATAAATTTAACCATCGAAAGTGTTATTTTATTTAAGTAGTAGCAGCGGAACTGAAACATAAAAGGATGGGCACTGATTTTGTTTTTATTTTTGGCTTCAAAAATATTCCCTCAGCCCTTTCATTGGAACGAGCTCGTTGAACTCGTTCCAGTCGGGGTCAGCATGGGTAATAAGCTATGTTTTCTTGACATACAAATGGAAAATCGTTAATTATTCGAGTTTTTGGCACGCGTGTCTGCTTTTCGTGTTAGGCAAGTGGTTAAATAATAATATATTAATAAGATGTAGATTATTTATTTATTGGGTTTAACGACACTTTCGAAAGCCAGAGTCATCTCGTGTCGGACAGTTTTATGGGTGGAGGAAGCCGAAGTACCCGAAGGGAACCACCTAGCAACAACAGGCAACTGTCAGACTCCCCAACGTACAAACTCCACACAGTCAGGGTTAGCACTGGTTGAAGACAAGAGTACCATCGACGTGCAGTACGCTTTAGTACACAACGCCACCGTGCTCTCACGTCAAAATAAATAAATAAATAAATAAATAAATAAATAAATAAATAAATAAATAAGGTAACCAGTTTATCTCGACACTGTATATCCGATTGAAGAGAAACAAGATGGGGTAACCAGACTGTTTTGGCACACGGAATTTATACCCGATACAAGAGAGACACGAGAGGAAATTCTTTTTTCCACAACCCGCCAACCCGCCCTGAGCTGAGGCTATTCACTTCTTTCCCTCAAGACCAATGCTGTTAGATCACAGCACGTAAGATCAATTCCCATTAGACTGATTCAATAGAACAACATAACATTTTTCAGTAGATTATGAGAGGAAACAGATAAATATTTCTGAAGGAAATTTATTAACGAATCTATTTTTAGGTCAGTTGATGGAAACATATGGGTGTATTAAATTAATTAGGGTTTGCAGGCTCCATAAGGAGAAAACGACGTCAAAATAATACTCAGTGATAAAATAACAGCAATTGTATTTTTATGATATCGTGATACCTGCTAAAGGTAAACAATAGTTTTTGTCCCTATATCCCGATAAATTCTGTCTTTTGATTGGCCAGAATGCCTTGGACAAATAGCCATGGCAAAGGGTACGCCCAACATCCAAGGTATATGAGAGCGTGCAACATCCAGGGTATAAGCGCACGTGAAGCATCGGGGGTATATGGTTTCAATGAGTTTTCCGCTTCCGCCCACCTCATTATAAAACTAGAACCAAAAAACCCGAAAATAGTCACAAATATCATCAGCTTTCCGACAATGCAATCATAAAAATAAAATAAGAGCAAATAATTCGTCCCCTACTATCTACCTCTGGTACGGCCGAGGGACTTAGACATCCACCGCGCAATGCATAGCGACGCTTAAGGTTGTATGGAAAGGGTGGGAGGTATTGGAAACATTTTGAAAACGTTAAGCTTGAAATAGAGCCTTCAAGTACATTCAGGTGTTGCAAATGGTATGCATGCTGGGAGAAATGAATGAAGCATGCATGAATACTCACTGGAATAACAACCAAACGTAGCATCTATTCGTTCCGGAAGATTCACGCAAGTGTTTAATATTTATCGGTATCATTAAATTTGGAGACCGAAAACACGATACAGCTTGACGTCGTTCTTCCCTTATCTTAATGGGTACGCCATCGTTCAAATTACACTCTCCAACGTTTTATGGCTTTTGTGGATTCACCATTCCCATGTTTGTTTCGTGTCAGTTTAACGGAATTGAAAAATAAAATAGCAATATACAGCTAATAGGGTCCAACCGTGCCCGTTTCTGTGCCCATGGAGTAATCAACATTTTTTAATTGAAGGTCGGAGTTAAATGTAGTAAGTTCTTATGCATACGTCGGAGTTAATGTTTATAAAAAGGGCAGTTCATCACCGAAAATGAATCGTTGAATAGAAACAAAAACGGACATGTTTGTGTTAATTAAAAAGTTAAAAAAACTTCCAGTCCACTTAATGACTTGGACACAAGAAGGTTTGTATTCCTATATTAACGAAAAAATGCCAAATTTGGGGCTTTGTTAGGTGCATTGCAATTGGCGAACTTAAATTGATATGTGTTCTCAGAAATTTATTTCGAGGCCTACAAAATCAGCACAGAGTATTTTTATAAAGTATCCCCAATGCCACTAAAACGGCGACTATGTACAATTTACTGTATAGAAACCTTATAGAATTACCCGAAACAAATGAACAATCGTGAATGAAAACAGTTAGGGATACACGTAATAATATAGGAATGTGAAGTATTTGATCATCACAACGCATAGAATTCACCATTGGTTCGCATAATCTGTAATAAGAAACTTCATGATGCCTGCATGCAAATGGAGTCAGTGGCGTAAATTCTGGTGGTGGGTGTGAGGTGTAGCAGGGGAGTCCTGAAAAACTCCTTATCATTGGTTTTATCGAGCAGAGGTCGGGCAAGAAATTATGAAATACAAAATTGAGCAGACGTCCTTGTTTGCCCGGCGAAAATGTACAACTACGTTGGAGTACTCGGTTGGGTAAAATTTATTTGTTTGCCCCCCACCTCCCCCCAAAATATACACAAGTTAAAAAGTGCAATAAAATCCCAACTCAGTATATTGGTAGAATTCCACATCCAGGATGAGAGTAACTAATAACAAATGTCTTTTTTAACCACGATCTGCTGAAAGCACCCCGACTGTCGGCCGCTTCTACCCAGTTGGTGTGTAATTGTTGCATGTTTAAAATACAGTATTTTCACACTGGAAAGTACACATTCTAAACTCAGATGGGTTGAAAATCAACCTAAATTTAATGGGTTGAGGAAATATCAACTTTGTGGTTGATACTTGCTCAGCACCGTTGATTTGGGTTGAGTTTAACCCAACTGATTTTAGAGTGTGTTTGTAGCGTTTAAGTCTTTGATAAAAGCAGTTAGGTGTGTTCCAAATAGTTGGGCGATATAAGCAAGCCGTGGGGCACGGCGTCCTACACCCCCGCCCTTCCCCACCCCACCCCCACCCCCACCCCACAAAAAGAAGAAAAATTCTCATTTACGCCCACTGGCTGTATTAACACAATGCACAACTCTAATATACACCTGGAACTTAGTTAAGCACCCCCATGTTTTTTCGCAGTGGTGTTAATAGAAACTGCATTAGTTTCATGCTATCTTTAAGATGGCCAAAAGTGATTGTTTACGGAAAGAATGGTCTATTGACAAATGAAAGACAACACAATGATGAAAATATGCAGTATTTTAATGGCGCTAATTACACATACCTGTCACTAACGTTTTTGATGGAAAAAGAAAAAATGTTCTCTCGACAAGTAAGGTGCTGGAACGGTCCATGATGAAACAATGCCGATAATTACTGGCAAAAAATGTTACTTGTGATTTCTAATGCTACCAGTGAGCATTCCGATACGATCCAGAGGCAACTGCTGCCATTCCTCGTGCAATGCAGCTTCCAAATTGGCCAAATTCTGTACAGGTGGATCCCTTGCTTGCACATGGCGTCCAAGAAAGTCCCAGATCTGTTCTAAGGGATTCAAATCGGGGTTCACTGCAGGCCAAGGTAGTGTTTTAATAGCATTTCTCTGAAGGAATGCTCTCACAGCACGGGAACGATGTGGCCTTGCATTGTCGTCCATGAATACAGGGCGAGTAGCCAACGGGTGGTTGTCAACATGAGGCACGAAACCGGATTGAGAATGTTTCGGATTTACTGATGATCATTGAGATCCCCACCTACCATCACCATATCAAGTTTACATTCATTAGAGAGGTATCCCCAGATTATTACTGATCCTCCACCATAAGGAACAGAAGGTTTGATGTTCCTGGGTACATGAGCAGTATTTCCATTCCTCCACACTCTAATGCGACCATCTGTGACGTAAAGCAGGAAACTACTTTCGTCTGACCAATGGACTCTCCTCCGTGTCCTGAGATTCCGTTGTTGTCGTGCCATACACCATTCCAAACGTCGTCTTTGATGCTGATCGGACAGAGTTGGATGCTTGATGACCCTTTTGGACCTCATACCCGTTGATTTGAGATGGTTTCGTACAGTTATGTTGCACAAACGCCTGTTGGGGAGCCAAAGGCGTTTCAAAACCCCACTTGAAGCAAAGGGTTCATGCCTTACGAGGTGTGGCAGACTTCGATCTTCCCGAGGAAAGGTCTTTCGGGGTTGTACAGGTCTTGGTCGGTCCTTAACATCGTTGGTTTGTTGCTTGTTGTTTTTCTCGGAAACGTCTACTCATGACAGAATGACTATATCCAAGTTGCCTTCAAATAGCTTTGAATGACATGCCTGTTGCATGCATTTGCAACGATTTGCCATCTTAGTGCCTCTGGCAGTCTCCTCCTGGTCATTTGCTGATAAAAGAAGTGACAAATTTTCTTGTTTTATACCCAGATATTGCATGTGGATGATAGTGTTTTTTTGTGACATTCGTGGCTAGCATGCTTCACGTGGACGAGGAGATATGTTTGGGGTACGCTATCAACCACAAACATCAGGTTTCTCAGGTTTCATGAAATGAAATGTACTGCAAGACAGAGCAATCATTAAAACCTAATTATCACTGACAGCAACTTCACTGTCATAAAACAATTCAGGGGGGTGCTTAATTAAGTCCCAGATGTGTAGACATACCTTTTTATAACATTATCAAAGTCCACTTAGAAAAACAAACATATTTAATCAAATTTATTTCTAATAAAACTGACTTGACATTGTTGAAAGTAACTCCACAGTACTTGACACAAGGCCTTGCTGGTTTCGAGACAATGACACCAGTGGGTGGGTGGGTGGGTGGGTGGGTGGGTGGGTGGGTGGGTTTTGGGTGGGTGGGTTGGTGGGTGGGTGGGTTTTGGGTGGGTGGTTAGTTGAGTGAATGAATGAATGAATTAATTAATTAATTAATTAATTAATGTTTATTCAACAATATACCAATATTATAAAACACGCAAAATGGTCAATAGTACGCAGGGTGAACATATAATTTAACAAATTTCAAAACATTGAACATGTGTACAGAATGGGTTTGGTACATTGTTCGTCTTCCTGGCGTCTCCACGTGGGCTTACATAAGATATTCGTCTGGGTAGACGTTGGTTCCAGTTAAGCTGTCACTGCCGTTGGTTCATGAAAGAGACCTATTATTATAATTTTACGTGAACCTCTAGTGTTTCTTTCCTAAATGTACTTGAAGCCGTACAAACATAATCAAGCAAACGTGATTAAGCCATTTCATTATCTATATGTTACAGTCAATGTGTCAAATCAGTCATTTGGCCAAATGACTGAAACTTTCAGTCATTTGGTCAAATGCTTGTGACAGTCAGTCATTTGGCCAAATGCCTAAATTAGCCAGTCATTTGGCCAAATGACTGAAATTGACTACCAGGCATTTGGACAAATGACTGGTGAGTATTCATTGAGAGTTTGAAAAATAACAACACCGTGTGCCATGTTTATTTATATTTATTATAACAGAAATGAAAAATCCAAGTTTGTTAATCAAATAATTCAAATACATCCAACATATATTCAATAATTACCATAATATAGTGGAGCCTACTCAATTGGATCTCTATAAACCTGTTAAATGAATATAATTTCCAGGCATATCGAACAATTATTTAGACAATCGCTGAATTCGCTATCAATAACCAAATAAAGGTATTTAATCTATTATATCTTGCTTGACAGACCTCCATGAGCTCTGTCAAACAAGATATAATAGAATAAATGCTTAGTTAATCAAATACATCCAACACATATTCTATAATATAATATACAATGGCCTACATACGTAAGACACAAATATTCACATAATTCATTTGTTTGAACAATTTACAATGTTGTAACATCTATTGTTACATAAAACATTATTTTTGAAACAAGCACATCTCTCACTCTTTCACCTCTTAGGTCCATTACAATTACACTTAACGAAACCTTGACCACTATGTGGAGACTCAATTTTGTTTGCTTGACGAAGCGACACACTGCTATCACTGTTAATGTCCGAGTCATTCAAAAGCCGCTGGGGACATAAGTCAAACTGGTTTCTACTATATCTCCCTTTCAGAATACCAGAAGGGCAACCCATTGTGTATTGTCCATTTTCCACAGCTAATATGACGCCTAGAATGTTTCTGGGATCTCCACGTCCCCTGTCAACAGATGGAATAGGTACCGCTACATTATCACCAATGGTACCATCCTTGAGAATCACCCGGCTTCGCTTTACAACCCATTCGGCCTGTTCTTGCTGTGCAGTTAAAAGTTTTCTTTTGGTGGCTATGTTATGTTTTGATTGATTTGTAGGTTGTGGTAGAGTTGTCATCTCTGGTTGTTAGTAGTCACTTTGTGTGAACTGATCAATGAGAGTTCTAGTCTGTGATCTCCTAAAATAATCAATACTGGTTGTGCATTATTTGACATATTGACTGAACTGCAAATTCCCAATCAGGCAAACTGCCAAATTCAGGACATTGAATTTCAGTCATTTATCCAAATGACTGAAAAATTAGGCATTTGGCCAAATGACTGACGGTCAGAGACATTTGACCAAATGACTGAAAGTTTTAGTCATTTGGCCAAATGACTGATTTGACACATTGACTGTAACACTCTAAAATCAGTTGGATTAAAAATCAACCGAAGTCAGCCAGCTTGTGTGAATATGAACCCATTTCATATTCTCTCAACCCTGTTGACATTAGGTTGATTTTTTACCCATCCGATTTAGACTGTAGGGTTTCTGTACTGCAAGATCTATCTAAATTAAGGTTAAGTAGTATTAAGGTTAAACTGAATGTCTTCGCCTATTATTATTATAATGGTTATTATTATCACTTTACAGGGCACTCCTTGGCGAATATTTTCATTTTCTGGGGCTGCACAAAAGTCATATTGTCCAGGATGTACTGGGCTGCGGAGCAATATTGAAAAAGTCGACTCAATATGGCCCGCGGGCCATTTCCGGCACCGGTAACATGATGCACATCTTTTATCATGTGACGTAATGTTTCAATTCAATTCAATTCCCAATTTCCTCTGCTTCCGGCTGCCGCGATTTGTTTCGAAAAATGTGCAATTTTCTTCATTCCTTTTCATCGCAAAGCTACATGTTTAGGTGAAACCCCTTCCAAATGGGACACGTATGGGATCTTACTATCGATATTTGGTAAGTAATAGTTAGTCACTGTGTCTGAAATATGTTGTTAGCACATTGTTTAGCTTCGTCATTCGGTTGCCTTTCTAGATTTCGCTGTAATTTATTTGAAAGTTCGAGAGGTCAACTTACTCATCACGTGACCGCATTTGTCTATAAATATCACCGGCGACTGTTGATAAACAGACGACACATGCGATTTCTTAAAATCTGAAAACCAAAAGTATTACCGGTATAATGTCACAATCAAGTAAGTTAAGTGAAGCTGATTTGCAAAATTTGGACAGTGACTAGTATTATTGTTGAACTTCATGATCTTCATTTTTGTTCACCTCTGATGAATCATATATAAATGATTGATGATCTGATGTTTTCTCCCTCTTATCCATATATAACCTCACGGTAGTGATAATAATAAAAATAACATGATTTCTTTTCGAGCGTTATGGTTCATTATCGGTCCTACCGGAATGATCAACAGCCCGCGGGCTATTATCGGCCCTCGACTCCGTCTCGGGCCGATAATAGACCCTTGGGCTGTTGATCATTCCGGTATGGCCGATAATGAACCATAACGCCCTCAAAAATCATGTTATTGTATAACTAATATTATCACTTCAAGGGAAATGTAAACAGAAACAATATGGGGAAACTCACCAAATAGCACACTGGACAAAACGAGTTATTAATTCCAGTTTGTAGTGTATTTTTAACTCATTTGCATTTTATATAATAAATAATATCTCCCGAGAGCTACAGTTTTGTTTTTAACAATTTGACTATTTAATAAATTCAATTTTTAAGAGTCTTTAATTTTTTCGAGGCACTCATTCTCAGCGTGGTGAGGACCAATATCGTCACAACCAACATGAACGGTTCTGTCTATATGTGGTGTATGTGAGCTGAGACTTGAAAACCTATACATTGTGCCAAAAGGTTTGAAAGTTTTGAAAATATGTTAAGGAAGCTGATGTAAACAAAATCTTTCATGCTGGCGAGACGAAGAGTGTTTGCCAGAAAATATGGTGGCTCATTTCAGTCAATAATGTTTTCTGTATCACGTTTAACTCAGTACAAGTACCATTTCGTTGAAATCGACTCAATCTAAGGAAAACTCAAATATGACCCACAGTTTAAGTGCACACATGAGTATCATTTAAATGCACCATTTGCATTGAAAGAGAACGTTACCTAATAGTTTTATATTTCTGGCTCATGGGATTCAAACATCATATACTCTAGATGACACTTCTTTTTAATGTGATCACAACTGTACAAATTGCATCACATTCAAACAAGAGTGTCGTCTGAAAACAATTACTGATGTATCTCAAACAATAGAAACTCGGACATCCATGAAATTTGCGTGTTTTTGATTCGTTTCCTCTGGACATCTGGGCCGAACACACTGAATTTCATCTTTGATTGGTGGGAGAGCGAGGGCTCATTAGGTAGAGATACAGGCTACAAGCCGGAGGTCCTCGGTTCGAATCCCACCTGCGGCAACAGCGTTGTGTCTTTGGGCAAGATACTTAATCCCAATTAAACCCTGGCTGTCGAAAATTTCGTTAAACCCCAATAAATAAACAAATCTTTGATTGGTACTACCTACTATACTTATTGAGAAATTCTTCTTCTAAACATGCATCAAGAGACATTGGTTTTGTAGAAGTTGTACCGCACAATAGAGAGATTAAGTACCATGAATTGTTTTTTCTTAAATGTAAAAGTGAGCTTTTTAAGTAATTAAATTTTAATTCTTTGGAGGAGAAATCAGCCTATTTTTTTTTAATTTTAGAATGCAATTGCATCAGGAAGGAATGCATCTTAAAACATAAATAAAACAGTTTTCTACTCGACTATTTTCTCCAAATTGTTTCTGTTTCATTTCCCTTACGAACTGCTTGAGTTTTAGATTGATGAGGTCGCAAAACATGTTTTCATAATGTAAGCATCATTACAGGGGTGTTTTTCTGATGAATTCTGTTTCGTTATCCGTGCGACAGGCACAAAACATTCTACGAAGCCGAAACTTTGATCTGAAGTACATGTACATGTGAAGTTTGCTCCAAACCTATCTTGGGTTGGTTAGTTCGACATGGTATGCACAGATGGATGCCACCTGTGGGCTTTTGTTAGGAACAAGAGACCTTACCTCCATCTCTCAATCCCAAGATGTTCCCGGGTAGGTATCTGAGCGAACTGCTCTTGATTACGAACATTTGTGCGAAATCGATACTTGGCCATCGAAAACTTGCTATAACCAATCTAGTTGAATTCGACGCAGTTATGGCCTATTTGTTTACTCACTTTTCTGGGAGTTTCCGCGCAGACTACCGTTGATGTAATGTGATATCACATTATTCAAGAAGATATACAGATCAAATATACTTTACTTCACCAGTTATATATATTCCAATCCATAAGTATTTAAATCATCTCTTCAAATATTAAAACAATTAGTGAAACTACGTGCCATAAAAATAAAACTACTACTGTGATGAGTCTCCATTCATAACTGTTTCATAAACAAATATCTCTGATGGTATTGATAAAGTCTTTCAAAACTACGCTGATTTAAAGAAAATTAATGTTTCTGGTACTTGTTAGATTCAATAGTCTGGAAAATTTCACTTATGCGAAATATCGAACCCTATTTTAACTATAGGAGTTCGCTTTTCCTTCCAACTGAAATACTCCAGACGACTAAAACTAATCATAGACGATGGACGGGACAGGTCGCAGGTCCTAACTACGTCGTTTTCTTTACATAATTTGACTGGTGGCTTGAGAGCTTGCATTTAAGACTGCAACACAAAACAGCTGAGTACATCCATTATACTTTACACGGTGTTTCTTTTTGCCAGAATGAATTATATAATTCCTTATGTCCATACTCGACGTCCACATGCTGTATAAAATGAAGTCTGTAAATCCAAAAAAATGAAAATCGATGATGGATAACGAGTCTCAATATTCTGCGTTTTGCCTGGCGCGTCATTGGTGTGGAAAATACCTGATTTGAAGATCGTCAGAAGATATATTTACTATTGTGCTTGACATTCCAAACCCAACGTTGACTACGCTGTTCAGTAAATATGAAAGGACTGGAGTGGAACGGAGAGTCAGGGTGTACTGGCGGCGATTCAAGTTCAGCTAACGCGACTATAAAACCGGCTACACGAAGACTGTTTAAAATGTGTACCGACTGAGAAAAAAAGCAGTAACGGAGCATCAGTCTACTACCTGCCACATGAAGACTGTTTAAAATGTGTACCGACCGAAATGTATTTGTTACGTGGACTGTTTAATATGTCTACTGACTAAATTTTTCGAAGTATCGGAGCATCAGTCTAATATCTTCCATAGCAATTGTGCGACTGGACAAGTTGGCAGAACTTTTCTCATATCATAAGGAGTCTGCGCAAGACTTGTCGCGCTTCAAGAACACCAACAAAAGAGCGAATGAATGGAAGCGAAACTCCCCTTTGTGATTAATATTAGGACTGGAAGCGCAATGAATCGTGCATCGCCCGGAACAAAACGGGAAGAAGCTTCGAACTGCAGCACCGGCCTACACGTTGAGTTGATGTTTTCTCCCATCACAGCCACACTGTTGGACAAATGAACGACAACCGACAAGCTATCTTGCCATCCACGTCTCCGAATTGTACTTTTGTTTAATTTTTACAATATCTTTGAGTGCTCCAGATACAGGAGAACACAAAAATAATAAAATAAAAGGAAAATGAAATATTTGTCAAAACATGGACAGCTTGACTGCGATTTGTCCTTTCAAAAAGCAATGCAATTACACGACCTGTGGAATACAGGCACTTCATAAGTTTCATATTTGGAACAAAGTCAGAGTGGTGTAGAGGGTGGTTATGAAACGCACACCACCTTCGGTGCGTCCGAAGCCATGTTTAAAGAGGAGTATTGATGGGCTGTGATAAGAGTTGGTGACACAATTCTACTGTTTCCACCATCCACCATCTGTACCATCAATGGTACATATGAGAAATAAAGGTAAACTAAATTGGCTATGGCTATGGCGTAGCGTGTTCACTCAGGACATTCCATGTCAAATAATTACATTACTCATCTGTAACATGTATCATTTAACTCTCAACAGTTTAAAACGTTGAAGCTTCCATTGTGTTTGTTCCTTCAGAAAGAAATCTGACAGTCTCTCCAGCTATTCTTTCTGGTCAAAACGCCACAGTGACTGGTATGGTTAAAGGAGATACCATAACAATAAAACTATATCAGAACTATAATATTCAGCTGGAGTGGTTGTGTTGAGAACCATTTCGATAAAAAGATTCACGTATTTCCTCTTCACACAACCTAATTCGATCGATAAAGTACAAGGTGGCAAAATATATAGTTTTATTAACAGCACCAAGAAAACCAACTTCAACGTTTGAATACCTCAGTTGAAGCTTACAGGGAACGCTGTATGGATGCATACCTCCATGCCGACTCAAGGAATCAATCATGATTAAAAGAGTAAGCATGAATGTTAAATGTATATGAATCTGTGAAAGAAATCAATAACTCGAAGGCAGACGAAAATTCTCGTTTCTTATGCCATCTTTTATATGATTTTGTTTACCACGCTCAAATTTTATACACTTGTACATACTTTACATTTCGAAAATTGGCGAGAATACTTAACTGCCCTTAATCCATAACTTGCGGAGTATTTACACATTTTCTAGTCACGACTGTTGCGAGGCAGCCATGACTAGATTTGATGAAAATGTAACTGATTAAATCGTCGGTAAAAGCTTTGATTCAATTTACAGGGGACGAATATCCATCAGAGGAATGTAAGATATTAACCCTTTACCCAACGTAACTGCCAAAACCGGCCAGCGCTATCCTCAAAAATCGCCAGTTAACTTTCATTATTTTTTTATTTTTTGTCCCAAAAACATAGGTTATGAACCTCGTTGGAACTAGCTCGTCGAGCTCGTTCCACCGAGGGGTCATAATCTATGTTCCTGAGACAATAAAATGAAAAAAAAGTTATTCTTGATTTCTTTTGCAAGTGTCGTCTCCTTTTCATGTTAGATAAAGGGTTAAACATGATTTTAACAAAAAGGACGGGTAAAAACTGATTTTTTATCGTAATTCTGAAAGCAAAACAATTAAAATACACGTAAAAATCTCTATGACCTCAGAACTTACCGCTTTGTTTTCTTTGCAGACATTTCACTTATTGTCTGTTGCAATGGCCAACCAGTTGTTTCCGGTAAAGGGAACGTAAGTCCAGAGGCTATCAATCCAACAACGCCAAACACAATTAGTGGCAGCGGCTCCCATACTGAATGTAGCAGTACTATGAATGGCGCTGCCACTGATCCAAGCCTAGAAACCATAGCGGACCCGGCAAGAGCGAGATTTCTACAAATATCAATTATTTTTTATATTAATGCAAAAGGTATGGACATCACACATTCACAGGTTTGTCAAGGTATTACTTTTAACTCGAAACATAATTGTTTGTAGTCGAAAACACAGAAAAACGGCCATGACCGTAGATTGGCTGGGATGATTCAAGTCAAAGTTTCAGGACCGCTAAAATGACTAGTGACATAACGTAGTGTTGTTACGCGAATTTGAAGGACATTTTCTTCGTCCATTTTTGTTCGAGGGAGACTGCCGTTTTGAGATTCCATGGCAACACGTGGTTTCTTGTATGGCAAAAGAACAGGATAGGAGTGAGTGTATGAACATGACATGTTTTTTTGCGCGGGGGTACTATGTCAGTATAGTAGTGAAGGTCTGTACCCCTCTTGATTATTCCTTGGACTGAGAAACATTCGTTTACTCATCTAAACCCTAACACTATAGCACCCTTTAGCTGGCATGTTAGTGTTGTGTTCTACGGATATGTTCGGTTGAATGAGGGTTCATTCATTCTCTCGTAACTTTTTGTCCAGGGTCAAAATCCTTGTATTTTCCCTACGATTGGGCTAGTTTTCAAACATTAACGGTCACCAACATTATGATGCCCTGGTCTGAACGTCAGGCTGTAGACCTGGTTTAGGGCTGCATTCTTGTGCTTTTGGTATATACGTTGGTTTAGGTTAACCCTCCTTTTGTTATTAGTTTTAGGTTTTCCAGACGGCTGCTAAGCTTATATAAAAACTATCCAATTTGAATGACTCTTTCTGTAGTTACCATATTACGGTTTTGCCGCTAAGTCGGGTAAAGGGTTAAGTTCATGGATAAGCAAATAATATTCTAAAAGTAATTTTTTAAAACATCCCAACCTAGTGACCGTATTTTCTATTGCAGATAAGTAGAAGCAAACCATTTATTTTTTTTGCCTTAGGTGTACCCCATCATCAACACTACCTTTTGTTCGCTATCAATCGATATACAGATTGAATGTTTTGATGTCTTTTGGACTCACATGTCGCAAATAGGCTTCCCAGGAATGTTGGACTAGTTAACAACGGTATGTGCGATGTGAACTTGTGTCACAAAGCATTCTGTCACCAATACTATAAAACGTTTGCAATTGTATTTTCTAGAGTTGTATTTTCTACCTATTAATGTATTTGGAAGATATAGTAATTTTCCAACTGGCGAATTGCAAGATCTTTGGAAATGCTAATTATTCATTTTAACCCATTTAAAGTCATAACTAGAAAATATAGTTCTAGAAAATACAATTGTAAAAGTTTTATAGTATTGACCCCGGAACACATACGATGAAAGAGATTCTAGTGCCGCAGGCATGTTCTAGAAGGAAATTCTTTTAAAGGAATTCCACGGAGCGCAGCCGTTCAATGCCCAGATAGAGGTGTGAATTGTGTTAGGATGCACCACACTTACGAATGACTTTGGGAAGTGAAAACGTCAGGCGAAGTTCTTCTTGCCACGGATATGTCTTAAAAGTTGAAAACTCGCTGCTCCTGCATTATTTTAGAAGGTCAGTATCGAAACGTTCAGTTAAAGATGGCCTGCATTCAACGCTGTTCTTTTCAATTTATTGATGGACTTTGTAACCGCTACCTTTTACTTACTGATCTATATACAAATTTCTTCGTAATACCCCAGGACCAATATGAATGCAAAGTTCAGACACCCTTAATGGAATGTTTCCTAGAATATCATGCTGGCATACGTACACAAACAAATAAAACAAACAGACTGGCCACACTAGTCGCTACTAATGTCACTGGTTCATAATGATGCATTTGATAATGTTCCAATAAGACCAAAATCCACGTCCTCTGATTGAAGGAGAGCTCACTTAGTTTTTTCTATGTTTACGGCTCCATTGGCATATGTTATCTCCTGACGTCACACTTGAAATATTTGAAAATATGATAAAAATGAAAGGAGAGTCAAAGTGCATTCCGCTTAAAAGATCGTATTTTTCAGTGATCATTCTATGAATGTATACTCACTTATAAAAAGGTCGAGGTTACTCCATCACAGTTCAAATTAGGAATTTGTTCATGATTTGAATTGAGATGGATTAATCTCGGCCTTTATATAAATTATCGATTTTTGGTTGTGCAGTGATGTCGGCTATACACAAGAGGCTTATTTGCTAAATCTGTTATCGTTAAAGTCGCTTTGTTCATTGAAGTTGCCTTGTTCATTTCGCGGTGAGGGTCTTGGGCTTTGAGTATGGTCTTATTGGAACATATACGTTTTGTGATGAATTTACGGTAACATGGTCTGAGTTTTTTGCCTCGAAACGTATGTTCAACATTGACGCTTCGGATGAACATAAGCTCCGAGCCGCAAATCTCAGACCATGTTTCCGCCAATTCATCACAATGATTAATAATGTTGTTATCTGCGCTTAAAATACTAGGTATATTTGGAAGAAAACTGCTGCAATTGCCATAAATACCAAATCCTACCCCCTGAACCTGTGATCTTGACTATTGACTTGTCTATCCAGAATGGTTCTCAAAACTACGATTAAGTTGTGCACCAAATGTCGAAACCTTTGCACTAATAGTGACTGAGATGTCGATATTATACAAACAAATCAACAAAACCAGACGGACGGACGGACGGACGGACGTCGCCGATTGCTATACTGTCACCTAATTCACTATGGCTTGCATTATATGGTGAAGTTTTAACCTCCACTTAAACACTGATATTGTGATTTTGATAATACTATTGTAACTGTCAAATGTAAATAACTACCTTCTGATCAAGTGACCCTGAACTTTTAGCTGTTTGACTGTAAATTCAGATTCGATAAGAATACTTTAGTAATAGGTTGTGCACCAATATAACAATTGTTTAAACAACTGCTGAGATATTGTGTGGATATACAGATATACTACCAGGAAAATAGCAAGACAGGTGACACTGACCTTGGCCTTTGACCCATTGGTAGATTAACTAGGGCATCTGAAGTCGGACATTTCAGAAGCTTAGATACAGAGGTCCGATGAGGCGCCCATGTGCTACGCTTCGGAAGTTTTCAATCGTCGAGATGTTCCTAAAATCTTACCAAGTGCCTCCTCTTGACATATTTAAGGAGATCTGATAATGGCAGGAGAGTTAAAGGAGATTTTGCTTCCAAAACTACTTTGATGTATCAGATAATTGCTATGCCGTTGTACTTTGATGCAGTTTGGAATATTTCACTTTTTGGATTGATTTGCCGAAACAGACGAGTCACTGTTGCATACAGTAGGTTATTAACATTATGCATTGGAGTCGACATCTCAGCTGTAGGCATATACCCACAAGTCCGTAAGGGCGTGCCGATATATGACACAGAGGCATAATCAAGACTTTAGTAAACCATATAGGAAACCAGATGGTGTGATAATCAAATTTATCTAACATTATTCCCCCTCCTTGACTTGATCCCATATGAAGGGATTGGGTACTGTTTTCAACGGCGTCAATTTGACAATCATTAAGCGTCTATGATTTTTTTATGAATGAAAGTAATGACGTCATGGTAATGCGTTATTGCGCTATGCATGACGCAATCTCAGTTCAATGTTCTACTCGTACTATAGACGCTGAAGTTTAATGTAGTGTTTCAGCTGCGTGTTGTTTTTGTTTGTTTTTTTTTTGTTTTTTTTGTTTTGTTTTTTTTTTTTTTTTGGGGGGGGGGGGAAGGGGGTCTTTTTCATGTTTAACATGTGGGAGGTCAATGAGAAAATAACAGAATGGCAAACAATGATCCCGTTTACTTTATGTCGTTTAGCTGGTAATAATATTTATCATTTAGTTTATGTTATCAAAAACAGTGGCCTCGACATGTGTAACAACTCGATGCCTATTGATTGCCGGTGATGAAGTTCTCTTTCTGAATCAAACGATCGCACGTGCGCTTGCCCCCCTCAATTTTGTCTTGTATTGGGTGGAATACGTTCTTGTTGTAAGACAAAATACTTGGGTGGAGACCACAGATCTCCAAACAACTGGACTGCTGGAAGATCAGCAAAGCACGTTGCCATTCAATCTGTCCCAGCATCACCTGCCTCTATGATAACGTCACGTCACTCAAAGCGGTCACTCATCCCAGTCAATGACGTTTGATGGCGATAAAGCGTAACAGCTTTCACCTCATCAAACGTCATGGTGTTCAATGCGAACATTTTCTGAAGGTAATTATGAACCAGGTAAGAGAAAAACTGTTATCCAAAGCAGTCTCTTCAGTATAACATTATTTGCGTTTCGGAGATTGATACACTATCCTGTCGCTGTTTCATACGAAACGAAAGTACTCTGTACTTACGGATATATACGACAAATGGAATGGTAATTCCGAATTTGAGCAAAGATAACCTTACAAAAACAGGGAGAGAGAAAATTAAATCTGCAATCATAAGTAGAGAAAGAAAGCATTAGTTAACCACAGACAGCCATTTGTCTTCGGTCCTTTTCTCTCTCAGTTTAAATTAGAGACTGCGCTCTCGAGTTTTGGGAGGCAGGAACTAAATCCAAAAGTTAATGAACTGCCAATAATGTACTTTTTTCCTACTTCATCCCTAAATTATGTGACATCGGCAGCAGAACTGAATTACGACTAGCAATTTTCGTCATTGGAAGTCATTTACAGGAAAGTTAGTTCCCTTTAATTCCCGAAAGCTGGCAGTAAAGTTCACACTTTGTGTAGCTTGGGGTATCAGAATTTCATATAAAATTGAAATTTCTAAATATAATTTGTATCATCATTTCACATACTTCTAGCATTTTCCTGTAGAGTTGTAAAAAAATACAGAAGCTGGCTTTTTACAAATGTTTTCCCAATAAATATATTAATTAATTAATTAATTAATTAATTAATTAATTAATTAATTAATTAATCACTGTGTCTATGTTTGATGAAAGAATATGGTAGGAGAAGATCAATCTTTTTAAACCTTTATAGTTGGGGTGTGTCAATGAAGTTACCTACCTGACATCAGTTGGAAAGAATTCGGCAGTATACGTGTAGATAAGCGAAAACGAGGCGGTTATTGTTAACTTTCCAATCAGGGCAAACGCAACTACCAAGTGGTGATCTGAAAGAGATATATTTACTTTTAAACATAAAAAATTTCTTACCTTTTGTCGAACGTTGATGACAGCAGAATTATTTATTCATAAAACGTGAAATTATGTGCTCTGTTAGTTAAATCCCTAGTTGCATTATGAGAAACATACGCAGGTTGAAATTTTGATATATCAACATCAGTGTGCAGAGGGTTAAAATATCATAATCTACCAAATTACAATTACAGTTAAAATTAGAAGTGCTGTCACAATTAGCGCAAAAAATGCCTGGTAGTTACTACGTTCCTAACTACAAAAGAATAATTTAGTTTGAAATACACAAGAGCGTTTGCGTTGTGCAATGCAAAATATCGTGCGCTATCAGCAAGGTCCAAAGTGAAATCACGAACTGAACTGACCAAACAGAAAGAAAATATTGAGACGTCAGTATGTGGACGGTGAATTACTATTAAATCGCTGTGGGATAGATTTTTCACTGAGGAAATATTTCCAAATACTGAGGACAAAACACAAGAAGCACTTGCATACTTTTATCAAATGGACCACCGGGTTGTACCCGGTGGTCCATGTGATGAAAGTTTGCAAGTGTTCCTTGTACTGTTATGAACAATTATAAATACTTTTCGAGTGGGGAATATATAGCGCTTCAGTTGAGTAGTAATCCACTCTCCTGCATTTGAAATTTGATATCTATTTACGTCATTACATGTGCATGCATCTTAATAGTGGTTAGGAATTATGTTAATGGTCTCTGTTTACCTGTATCGAATTGTACAGAGTTGGGCACGCTGTTTTTGTTACAGGAATTGTGTTACGCCAATGGCAGTTTCACAAGGACAAAAGTACACTTACTCTGCGAACCGTTACTTCAACATTGTGCGCAATACAGTGTCAGGACTTCAAGTATCAACTGTAATGCAATCGGCCCCTGAGGGCTTTGCATGTTTAAATTCTTTCGGGTAGTAATATCGGTTACACGCAGCAATAATCCTCAATACGTCCTTTTGATAGCTGGCATATATTAGATCCACGCCACCGAGGCCTCGGTGTGTTGGCCAGTTTGTAGTGATTGCTCCTCCTGTGGCAGACAATAGCCACAGTTTGACTTGAGGTTTTCGAAGTAACGAATTAACGAGTTAGTTAATATGTAAATAACTTCGAGCAAGAAAAATCAACCCTCAACCATTATCAACTTTATCGACACTTTAGATACAGGTATGGTTGTTAAAATATGCACATATATTTGTGGCTCATATTTAACAAACAGAAACAACATGGACATAATTGCAAAACGATTTTATTCGCATTGGATAGATTCACTGTGCAGAATGACTTTTTATCATATGATCACCATCAAATAGCTCCTAACGGAAATATTCACAACACGTCTAATAAATGACGCATGACGTTAGAAGTCAAAATCGAAACATTGTGAGTGATTTGGATTCTTTCTCCAGAATTAATCTTCTCTTATAACTCATAAGCTACTTACCTAATACGAATAGCAGACGATTTTAGCAAAAAGAAATAAAAAAAATTCTGAATAACCGGAGCATTTTAATGTTTGCCTTGAAAAATGGATTATGACCCCTTATTGGGACGAGGTCGGCGAGCTCGTTCCCATGAGGATCATAAGCTATGTTTTTGATGCAAATATATTAAAAAAACTAATAACATTTTGTTGTCGATTTTGTGATCAGCACCCGTAGGTGTTAGACGTTAGAGTTCAACTACACATAATGTAATAAACGAATCCCCAATTTGTTACGATTTGATATGAAATTTCTCAACCTCGTCGACTAAAATGGACCTCAGCCTCAGTAAACTACGGCTCAGGTCAATGTTAGTGAATTTAATATCAAATCTTGGCTCATTTATAAATCTTACATAAGACGGGTGAAACAACTGGTACAGCACAAATTATTTGGATTGTTTACTAACACAAAGCGTACGCCGCGGACAGTTCTGAGTATTCGCAGACAAATGTATACAACTAGAGACTACTTTCAAGCATCATGCTTTTTCGACCAGTGACTGTGAAAAATAGTTGAAATAATAGGATCGATCTGTCGTTGGTTCTTTTGCGAAAACTCAAAATATACGTCTTCTCTATCATGCACAGCGCAAAGATGTTCTTGTCGGTTCTCTTCTACGAGAAAGTAATCAGAGGGTTCCTTAACTCCGTTGTTTGCTTCCAATAAATGCATTTCAAGATTGAGTCTCCCACTCTCATTCATGAAGATAATAATACTATTATTTCCGATCTGTTTGTGAGAAATCTCGCTTGAAGGGCAAGCGATTTGAGAAAAACAAAATTTTTGTCGAGTGTCTGTGTCCGGCTCGAATCACTGGCCCGGAGAGTGGATAATCTTTCCCCATCAAATGTTCCTGAGTCATCATTTGGGTTCATACGCTAATCAGGTGACACCCGATGTAACGAGTTGCGAGTAGGTCGTGGACAAAATCGAATTACAGGTTCTGCAAGAGCTACGAAAAACAACGATTCTCTGCATAAGCACTGGGTGAAAGCGTCGACGCAGTGAGAGAATGCCTGAAAGGGGACACATTCCCATCATCTAACGTTGTGTTGTGTTTCCAGGCGTCAAGATAAGCTTGTCTCATATGGAAAAACGTAAAGTGTAAATTTTCTATAACAAGACTTGGATACATTGATGTTCGGTATTGCCCATGATTTAGTGATCAAACGAAAATGAATAAAATTGCATACATTATTTGTAAAATATCGTCTTTTTCAAGCAGGAATTTCTCCAGGCATCGCCCTAACACAGCGCCACAGGACTGAAAACTGTAAAGGTGCTTGGAAGGTGGCAGATGATCCCGGGTCTGCGACACCCAATCGCCTGGTAATAAATGATCAGCCTCCATACCAACTGAGCCAACGCCAACGCCAAAAAAGGTTGCAATTGACTTAGTCAGTATGTTACTTTACATTTACAACTCGCCCAGAGACCGAAATTCGAGAATTAACAATTACTGAATTGTTGGAACTTTTTTCTGTGTAATTGTTATATTGTTATATATACATATTGACTCGTCTCCATTTTTGTTTAAACCTGTCTTCCGCTGATATGTCTGCAACTTGTTCACATGGGTAAGCGAGGTGGTAAACCTCGTAACTTTTCATCCCTCAGATTGCGAGTTTGTCGTAGCGTCATCTAAGCTGTAGGGCTAGCTAGTTGTCGCCGATATGTAGTTAATAATCAGGTTTCTGAATTTCCAACGTAATGTATTCCGCTTCACGAAGCCAAATTCAGTTTTTTATATAATTTTGCAAGACTTCGAAACTCCAGCATTGATAAAATATATGCATGTTGAGGAGTACATCATTTTTATATAAGTGTCGATCTATATTCCTCTGTACAGAATGATGCATTTTGTTTTTCGATTTGGCTTTCGTTAAATGAAAACCGTAGACTTTCCAAGTATGCATTTGTTCTTCCCGGAAGCATTCATTGAACCTCCTCCACTCTCTCAAAGTCATCAGTGCGTTTTGTAGGTATCATTTCGTATCAGAAACGCAGTGTATTCGCCATTACATTTGGTCCGCTATCATGTATGCCATTCAATCAAAACCGGTAGCTTTTTCGATATCGCGTCTGAAACACTTTTACTAACTCACATGTCTATCGATATCTGATTCACTTGACCTTATTGAACTATCTGAATCATGTTTAGTTTCTTCTGTTGTTTGGAAAAATAAGGGATTCAAAATTTCGTGAACTTCATGCTGCTGATTCATTGACGATATAGTCAGACACGTGAGTTATGATTTTTTTTGGCAACAAAACAAGTTGTAAAAGAAATAATAAAACAAACCTTTTAAAGTGATTTGCCTTGAGGTACTTTATGAAGATAACCGAGGGGTGTAAGCATAACTCGACTAAACTGTAATAGCTCAAATACCGACCGATAAACTATTCCAATTACATCTTCAAAGGCATGTCTTGCTTGCTTATTTAGTTTGAATACGAGTGAGTCGGAATTGTAATTCCAAATTTCGAGTTCTTAAAACTTTAGTTGTCAAAAATGGCCTGTAGACGCATGGGTGTTCCAAATTTAGTTACGTCCCAGCTTACTCACCTTCTATTACGCCGGCACATATACAGGAAACACCGGACAAGAACATTGATACAATTAGTAATTTCTTGCGTCCAAATCTATTTGCCACCAGCATACAAATGACATATGCTGGAATTTCCACTGCAGCCGAAAGAGTAAGATTTACGTACATGCTTCCCACCAGATTACTGCTGTTCAATGACAAACCATAATACACCATTGCGTTCACAATCCTGTACAGAAAAATAACACAATTATCTTAGTTTTGTTAAGAAATACTGTGAACATTTTGCCTAACCTAACGTTTCAGAGAAAAAGATACGACAAACGCTGTATATAAAAGTAGGCGTTACATGTTAGTTGTTTCCTCTTTGGTTTCCAGCTCATGGCCTTGGCCCTTCATTGGAACAAGCTCGCCAAAGTACTTCCAGTAAGGGGTTATGCGCTCAAGGTGGTCGCGAAGATGACTAGTAGGGGGGTGACCTTATCTGTCCCGATTGTGATGGCTCCTGTCCTGACAGTTAAATATTCCAAATACATCATAAGGCATGCCTTCGTCCCTGATGATGTAGTTGGAATATTACTCCATCGGAAGGAAATACAATTCAAAAGCTCCTGACTTCTTGGTAACTTTTTGTGGATCAATAAAATATATATGCAGTAGTGTAGTCGTGACTCAACTGTCTATTGCGTTATACAGCACCAATAGCAGCCGGAATCGACTATTCGGGTCCCCCATAGCAAATTGCAAGAATTTTCTAAAGGAATTCCATTAGCAAATTTTGGGTTTTAAAATAAAACGATTTTGTGGTCAATAATTGCTCGGTTTTACAATGGGACTTTCTAGCGCACCTCTTTGGCCCAATGTGATAGTTTTGGGTATGAGACATCATAGAGTAAATTCTTGTGTGGGTATTGACATCACTGCCTTTGGGAACACTACTACTAGAAGAACAAAACTTTCGGGGGGTGGGGGGTATTTATGCGTCTTAAAAAGCACAAGATTGCTCACAACAAAATCTCCTTTTGTACTACGTGGTGATATTGGGTTACAGCAGTGGAAAAGCTACCGTGCAGCCGACGTGGACTGGTCGTAATCCACGCGTGGGCAATGATGTCCACGCAGGCGTTTACCGGGTAATAAAAATCATAAGCAGCAAAATGTTAATTTATGAAGCACCGGTGCGTTTTTTATTAAATTTTTGATGCTCAATCCTATAATTAGTGTTTCCAGTCTAATATTATTGCGTCCGTTTAAATATTGCCCGCGTGTGGAAAGTGACTAGTCCACGACAGCCGTACTGTATTGGAACTGACGTACACTGTTTTCGACAAAACTACCACCGGTGGTTTTTAAAAAACAGTTTAATATTCAATTCAATGTAATTAGATTATATTCTTGTGAAAGTGTAAATATATGTTCACCGAGATCCGAGTTTACCTATCTATGAAAACTTGAACATCAAAATGTTATGAAACAGAGTGATAATATTCTTTCTTTGAAAGGGGTCAGTGACAAAATCCTATCAAAATGGTAACATTTAATCGTTTTTCTGATTGAAACAAAATACAAGATAACTATAAACCTACAACTCTTGCTTTTTCCTCATACAATGTTGAAGAACTTTTACGTCATCTTCTATAGATACAGAAGTGGGGTTACTTAAAGAATCCCGCTTAACTATCTATAGATGATTCATACAGTGGAAACGCTGATTGTAACCATCATCTAACTTTTGGAACACTTCAAGATACTTTAATGCACCTTTATGGGTGAAATATCTGAACACATGTTGAAAAAGCTCCACGGTACTATAGTTCCGGATTTGATGTCGCGAAACAATGAACATATTCTCTCTTTAAAATTGTCTGCACATCTTTAATTTTTAATTCCAAACCTTTCTCAGATTGTAATAATAATGGTTTATATTGTGATGTTTTCAAAATACACGTTACGTTTTTTTAGTGTGTCTCCTGTTTTATCGCGGGCAGGTAAATACCTGCGCATACTTTGAAGATGGCGCAAACTAAAAAAAAACAATGTGGTCATTGTGGGGTTGTAAACTTTGTAAATCTGCTAAATCAATTTGCCATTGATAATCAATACCAGCCACCACTTTACGGATAGTCAAGGACCTGTTCTTCCTCTCTTTAACCAGTTTTGTACTTTTTACTTGATCAACTGCAATGGATTTATCTTTACCTGTCAACTGCTTTGTACACCTTTCACACCACCATAACCAACAGGATATTTGGTTATTGTATTGCAGCTCAGTTAATAAATCAATAAATAAGCCCCCGATCTCAGAAAATCTACGTTACGTTAAGGTATTGTTCGATGTTTACGTCAGTTTTTCTTCACCAACTTTAATTTCTGTGCTTTACGTGTTTTACGCTTTTGAGAAGTTGATAAATGAGGCTTACCATCCTTCACGATTTCCAACAAAATCTTGGAAAATATTTTGA
This sequence comes from Pictodentalium vernedei, assembly GCA_031216915.1. Taxonomy (NCBI): domain Eukaryota; kingdom Metazoa; phylum Mollusca; class Scaphopoda; order Dentaliida; family Dentaliidae; genus Pictodentalium; species Pictodentalium vernedei. Next base: position 338,010,774 of record CM062296.1, read on the forward strand.
TCTTTTAAACCACGAGTAACTATTTCCCCACTTCTTGTCAAGTTAACCCTTTGAACCGCGGTGGGATCTTCCATGTCGGTTCAGTGGCAGCAAATGAAAGAGTCCATTTTCATTATATGGGAGTAGACCAATTAGTATTTTCAACTTGTCTGCCCCACATATTCACTTAGCAGCCATCTTACTTAACCCTTTACCCAACGCAGACGATGTCAAAATTCATTATTTTAAATGTAATTTTTTTTAAATTTTTCAAAAATTTCAACAAAACCATATCATGTGATCGCTCGTTGGAACGAGCTCGACGAGCTCGTTCCAACGAGGGGTCACATGATATGGTTCTGTTGAATTTTTTTGAAAAGTAATATTTTTCAATTGCTGAATTTGCATATTACGCAGGCGGATGCGGGCGATTCGTTATGTAAAGGGTTAATGACATTACGTCGTATAATGTTCCTGGGCAGAAAGAGCGGCCTCTCGGGTTCAAATCTGTTCGCCGTCTGAAGGCATCATTGTCTGAATCAATAATATTTTAACCTTGTATAACTTATCCTCAATAACTCGATAGAACTCGATTACCAACCCGTGTGTGGATGAAATAATAAAGTTTTTAGTGATAAAGTTGCTTCAAATCCCATAGTAAAAGAACATAATCTATAATATGATTTCGTAAAGATAGTGATTTTTCTTTTGACTCTGGTGAATGCAATGTTGGTTGTAATGTTGTTTTTACCTAGGGAGTTAGGGAGTTGTGGCAGCGGATAGAGGAAGACGTGCTCAAATGAACAACTTTGATGCACAATATCTGAATACGCAGCCCCGGACCAAAATGTAGGCACCTTGTTCTCGCGTGAGGTGTGTTCCGAAGGCCCCGTAGGAAGGAATCCCGGTAGTTGGGAATAAAAAGTGTCCCGGTTTGGGTATTCTCCATTTTGGAAATACCTATCTAATACACTGCCTCGGCCTTACCTATGCCATAGTTAATGAACAATGGATGAAATTTTTGATAACCCCAATTTGGATATGAAAGTCTCAGATTTTACCAATAAATTACTCTATTTGGCACCAAAGTGTATCCAAAATAAATATACATCACTCCGAGAACCAAGAAACCTATGTGATTCCATAATAGTCTAAGACTACGCATTAGACAACGGAAGGGGTGTTCCAAAGGCATGGAATAAATATAAAAATAAGAGGAATAAGGTCGTTTCACCAATACGGAAGGCCAAAGCGTTTTATATAACCAAAGTGCAAAACGTACTTAAACGCTCAGAGACTTCATCTGCACAATGGTGGAAGACCCTCAAATCGTTCTTAGGAAGTAATACCACTCCGGGATTCCAACCCTACTTTACAAGAAGAAGACATATTCGTGGAACACCGAGAAAGCCGAGGTGCATAACGAATATTTTAGCTCTGTCTCTACTATTGACGATTCTGCAGCCTCTCTGCCAACGTCTCTTCCACCACCCAACGTAATCCTTGATTGGCTGTCTAGGCAAAGTGTTTGAGAAATGTAACTTTAAGCGCGTACGGAAGATTTTGAATGATAATAATATCCCCAGTCTGTTTCAATCCAGTTTTATACCACACTACTCAAACGTTCTACAATTATCCGATATATATATGATGAATTTTGTCACGCCCTTCATGAGGACAAAGAAGTTAGAGTGGTCTTTTCTGATGTCAGAAAAGCGTTCGATAAAGCATGGCACGCCGGGTTGATCTACTGTCGAAGCTGACAGCCACAAACAATTATGTGCTATTTTGAATACAAGATGGAGCAATCGTATTGATTATACCTGTGCTAACTTGCACGCAAAAATGCGATAAACAAATTCGTACTTGATAGAAGCGTTCATGAGAAAAATTATTTCGCTACAATTAGACCTCTTCTTGAATGTGCCGATACGGTTGGGCCAACTGCATCGAAGACGATAAAGCAAACTTGTACAAAGTCCAGGTCCAGGAAGCATCTGCTAGATTGTCACTTGAGCAATTGTTAGTGCAAGTAAAGCCTATTATACTCCGAAACCTCCCGGGATACTCTTTAAGACAGGCGTCGGAAGCATAAGCTAATGCAGGTTTTTAAGATGAACCACCACATAACGCCTCCATACATTGCAAATAAAGTCCCACCGCTGATCCCGGCGACCAACACGATACATAATTTCCGCCAAGGCGGTAACCACAGGATTCCTCTTTGTCGAACTCGATTATACCATTCATCCTTCCTCCCAGAGGTAACTACGTTAAGGAATCAAATCTCATCGTCGGTAGGAGAGAATAGGTTCCTCCGTAATTTTAAGAGCTTTCTCGGTAATTTTAAGCGCTTTCTAAACCGCAATAACCAACGGCCCCATCGTTCTTAGGTAGTTCTAAATGCTGTACAGCACAAATATATCATTGTAGGTTACGCTTGGGATGTAGCAATCTCAACTCACATTTGTATACTAATCACATATCACCGTCACCATACCGCCAATGTGGTGCAATTGAGACCACTAAGCATTTTCTGCTAATGTGCCCAGTCCACATCAATATCCGTAATCGCGCTATTGGCCAATTATCATTGTTCAAGATGTGTCAACACTCCTGTATTGTTCCGAACTTCTAACAAATAAGGAACATCGTGCAGTCTTTGGCGTAATTCAAGAATTTATTATGGCAACAAAGTGTTTCCGCTAGCGGATATCCAATATATAAATGCGAATGTCTGTATCTATCTCTCTTTGTTCCGGGTGAACTCCTCCGTTTCTCGACCGATCGATCTCAAATTTTCCACACGGGGATAATTCGTCCCTGCGAGTAACATGGGGTGGGTGCCGTGCCCGTGCGGGGTGACCTTGACCTTGAAATTGATGATCTTGATCTTTTATTTTGAAAACGGCTGGGCCGATCGGGCTAACATTTCATATGTGCGGGTATATTGACCCATCGATCATTTTGACTTTATCGGGGTGTCCTTGGGGTGTGACCTTGACCTTCAAACTGGTGACCTTGACCTTTTATTTCGAAAACGTCGGGGCCGATCGGGCTAAAATTTCATATGTGCGGGTATATTGACCCATTGATCATTTTGACTTTATCGGGGTGCCAGTGCGTGGTGACCTTGACCTTGAAATCGGTGACCTTGACCTTCTATTTCGAAAACGGCTGAGCCAATCATATCTGAAGGTATATTGATATAACCATCTTATATGTGGGTATATTGACCCATCGATCATTTTGACTTTGTCGGGGTGCCTGTGCGGGGTGACCTTGACCTTGAAATTGATGACCTTGACCTTTTATTTCGAAAACGGATGGCTCGATCGGGCTAATATTTCATATGTACGGGTATATTGACCCATCGATCATTTTGACTTTATCGGGGTGTCCGTGCGGTGTGACCCTGACCTTCAAACTGGTGACCTTGACCTTTTATTTCGAAAACGTCTGGGCCGATCGGGCTAAAATTTCATATGTGCGGGTATGTTGACCCGTCGATCATTTTGACTTTATCGTGGTGCCCGTGCGGGGTGACCTTGACCTTGAAATTGGTGACCTTGACCTTCTATTTCGAAAACGGCTGAGCCGATCATATCTGACGGTATATTGATATAACCATCTGCTCTCGTGCAGCGCCGGGTATTCACCCGCTAGTATATATATATATGATCATTTCGACCGAATGTAACAACTTTATATGTAACGATTGATGCTGTCACTCTAGGCTACTCGTATGTTTTAGTGCAGAAGGCAGGTTTACGCGGACCCGTTTGACACCCAGGTTGGAATCCGCCTTCAATCTTTCTCATCTTCTCCCTATATTCTTTTTTGCTTCCAATTCAAACATGTTTACTTTAATTTACTTTAATAAGCATAGTTTGAACAATAAACACAACTGTACGTATGTCACTGATCCAATTGTATTCAGATTTCACGGCAAATGTTGTACGTGAAAACGGCCTGGCTTTATAGCGTCTATCGGATCCACATTTTACTATGCTGTCTGCTGTATAATTGTTCGAAGATATTGAATAAATATTGTTTAAACTAACTTCTGAAACGAACGGGAGCCCCCAGAAAGGGTATCACGTCGACGGGCTTTTGGAGGTCATTCAGTCAGACATTTTTTTAATAAAATGGCAACATTGACACTGTCTACTTACTTTTATATAACAAAATCATTAAATTTTAACAGCTGTTTGGTTTTCTGGCCCTGTCTCGTGTTAGTTGTGGTGGCAACTTCCATTGCAATGTTGGTGAAAATGATTGGTTGAATGACCTACATCTGAGGACATGCCTTTCCCATTTGGCATCAACACTGACGGAGTATACTGCCCTAGTATAAGTATGTTGGAATACTGGCAACTCGGTGGGTTTACTGCATAGCAGTAACCCTACACTTTGTTAGACTCATTGGTGGGTTGGAGCCGGGTCAATGAAGAATTAATTTCTACAATACTACTTTTTTATTCCAAATAAAAGTAAGTACAGGTGGGAATAGAAGTATGGGGTGGAACATTTATATTTATCAAATTTAAATAAAAGTATAGAACCAATTCATAGTATGGGATGAAAATCCAGGAGGGGGGGGGGATAATTCTAGTTAATTTTATCTAAAGGACAACTTATTTTCCAGTACTGAAGTTAGTTTTATTACAGACAACTAATAGGCTTCATGATTACAACAATAAATACACTGTGCTAAACAAAAGAATATCACACAATCTAATGAAGATTCACTAATTTGAACATATCATCCCTGTTGGAAGTGCAATTTTAATAAACATACAGGCCCAAATAAGGTGCATACAGGGTGGAAAATTTCCCCAGAATTAATGAAGATTCATGTATGTTTATTAGGAGCACAATAGTATGGCTTACAAACCCTAAAATTCTAAACGACCGTATGTACAGACAACAGAACAAGCTCCGAAACTGACTCGGACTTCGATTACTTAATTACCGCAAATAAATATTCAAACAAGACTTAGTGGCTAAGTTCCATAATTATTTATTCCAAAGAAGAAAATAAAAAGGTGTCTAGCATCAAAGCATTTACACTAGAGAATGCAATTCAAGGTGTAGCAGGGAGTGTTAAGAACGATAGGAAAATTAACATCTGGGGATATTTTGATAGAATGTGCAACACAAATACAATTTGTTAAAGAAAGCAAAACTTGTAGTTATTGAAGTACAAACTAAACCACACAGGGCCCTCAGTACCAGCAGAGACGTTATTAGACCTCGAGTACTTGCTGATATGGACGAAACAGATATTTCACATGAACTGAAACAACAGGGCGTGACACAAGTTAAACGAATCAAAGTTAAGAAAAACGGCAGCGAGATTAACACAAATACCTACATTTTCAATTTTTTTAACACTCCCCATCCACCAAAGTTTATAATATTAGGCTATGTAAACGTCAGAGTGGATTTGTATATTCCAAATCAACTCCGGTCAAGTATTCGAATACAATCAAAGTACGTGTTGAGGCCAGCAAATATGTCATAAATGCGACCTGACACACAATGAAGGTTGTACCAGTGATGCTTTTAGGTGTGTAAATTGTCAAGGCAATCACACGCCATCTTCAAAGCATTGTCCTGTATGGAGAAAATAAAAAGCTATACAGAAAGGTACGTGTCAGAGACAGGTAAGTTTCAAAAAGGCCAGTGACATTGTAACATCTCTGCCCGGCATGAATTCAAAATCACCATCATATGCCACTTCACTAAAACAAACGATATCAACAAAATCGATTGAATGTCAGACACCATATACATGGCTCAAAGGCACTATTTCAACATTATTAAATGCATTTACAACAGAAGACGTCGATGAAATGGAAACTGGGCCAAAACCAATGCAAACACAGTTACCTGCTCAAGCATCAACACAGAACACAAAAACAAAAGAAAAACAAGACCAAACAGAAAATACACCAAAACAAGATCCAAACAAAGAAAAATACAATAAATCACAATAGAAGAATCAAAATAAAGAACTAGACAAAACAAAAACGAAACCGGCACAGAAACACTACTCACAGCAACAAAGTATGAGTCAAACGAAGAAGGAGAAACAAAGACAACTGTCAGACAGAACACCCAAAGCACTTCAAGCCACTGTTGCCCGTAACAGGCTTGAAGCCTTTGAAGATATGGCAGTCGAAGAGTGCATCGACGAAACGTTCGGACAACTACGTCCGAACTCATATTAACATTGGTACTCGAGAAATAAATCACCCAAGAAATCTACCGGAGCTATTTCGCCCAAACGGCCACCCTCTAAATCTCCAACCAAATATGGATAATACAACCAAACACAACCAAACACAATATAATACAATCGCACTGCCGAGGTTTTAGAGCGGGTTTTAATGAAATGGGCCTTCTAAACCAAAACTATAAACCTATTGCTTTTTGCTTGCAAAGCAAACACTCTTAAAGAAACCGTCACTCACAATAATTCAGTTTTTAAGAATTATACTTCAGGTGCTGAAGAAAATGGTCGTCGTGTTCGTGAAACGTCTGTCATAGTCAGAAACGACATTATTCACAATCCCCTTTCTTGACAAATTTACAGGATGTTGCGGTACTCCTAACTCTAGACAAGACAGTTACATTATGTTCTATTTCCATTTCACCAAATAAGACCCTTAGGCTCTATGACCTTGAGCAACTGGTCCACCAACCTCCATCTCCATACATTTTGTTCAGAGGATTTAATGCATAGAGAATCTCAAAGGGAAAAGAGTAGAGGAGCTTATTTCGAAATATGATTTGTGCTTGCTTAATGATAAAATTAAATAACTAGTTGCGCAAAGCAAAGACGCTGCAACTGGACATAATGAAATACACTATCAACTTTTTAAACATCTGCCACAAACTTCACTCGAACTTATACTATCCATCTTCAATGACATATGGGTGACTGGCCAGTTTCTACCTTCCTGGCGAAAAGCAGCATTAATTCATATTCCAAAGCCTGTTAAAGATCATTGCAATCCACGTAGTTACAGACCTATTGCATTAACAAGTCGTCTGAGTAAAACCATGGAAATGAAGATCAATGATCGACTTGTCTTGTTTCTGAAATAGAACAATTTATTATATGCTATTCTGTGAATTATCGCAAATTATCTAAAAGATATTTCTCGATATCCATCGACTCGGTGGATATCGAGGAATATCCCTCAGTGGTCAGTAGCTTCCTAAATGACGTCAGGCTACGCCGCATCACGTCGTCTTGAAGGAACGATCAGCTGATCTTTGTTATTGTTTTGAAACGTACGCATTTGGGGTCGAATTGGGCTGAATATTGTGCAATAAAATGTCTCCTAGCATATAACAAAAAAATCTACTGTATTTTAGTCAGAAGCTGGAATTATCTCATGAGTGTGGACCTGAAAGTTTTAAGTGAAACATTATATTTTCAGGTACACACGATGCATTTTGTCAGTAGCTTCCTAAATGACGTTACGCTTCGGCGCATGACGTTGCCTTGAACGTCGTCTTGAAGGAACGATCCGGAGCTTTTTGTTATTGTCTTGAAACTGTTTGCAGTCAAATTGGGCTGAATATTGCTCAGTAAAATGTCACGTAGCAGGCGCTCGTGAAAAATAAAACTTTCAGGTCCACACTCATGAGATAATTCCCGAAATTCACTAAAACAGCGTAGATATCCTCTATCTACTTGTGACTGTTCAGTGTGGTTTCAGAAGCCAGAGAAGCACTATGGGCCATTTAGTTAGAGTTGAAACGTTGATCATAAATGCCTTTGCTAGAAAATAAAATGCGGTCGCCATCTTCTTTCATCTCGACAAGGCATATGGTACAACGTGAAAGTATGGGATTTTAAAAGATAATATTCAACACGGAGTTGAGAGCGCGTATACCTCTTTTTATAGAATGTTTTTTAAAGGAACGCCAATGTCAAATTCGTGTTGGGTCTACATTATCGGATCCACAAGAGCAAGAACTGGGTGTTTTCTGCGTTGCATTCTATCTGTTATCCTGTTTTCTGTTCAAATCAATGGTATTATTGGCGCAATTGAGAATATCGTAGATTCTCCATTGTATGTCGATGACTTCTTGATTTGCCATTGCAGTAAAAACGCGAATGCTATTGAGCGCAAACTTCAGGTGTGTTTAAACTTTAAACAAAATTCAGAAATGGGCTTCAGAAAACGGTTTTAAGTTTTCGAAGACCAAAACTAATTGTGTTCACTTATGCATCCATCTTGATCCGGAATACAAAACAAAGATGGCAGTACCATGAAAATTGTGACAGTTTGGGGTCTATTGTTTGACAGCAAACTGAATTTCACTTCTCATATCAAACAACTAAGGGTGAAATGTAAAAAGGCGCTTAACCTCCCTAATGTAGTTGGTAGCACTGATTGGGGTGCTGACCAAAAAACACCATTCCATCTGTATAGATCACAATTAGATTACGTGTGTGCGGTTTACGATTCTGCGAGAAAGTCGTACGTCAAACCACCTCTGCAATTCACAATGGTGTTTTTTTTAGAATTAGCCTTGGAGCTTTTAGATTCGATGCTTCTTGAGGCTGAAGAGCCCTCGAGAAGCACAGAATTACACTGTCACTCCAATATGTTTCTAAACTGTTGGCTGGTCCATCCAACCCTGCTTATAACTGTGTCTCAGCCCCCGAAAATGCTGAATTATGTAGCAGGCACTAGAAACATATTCCTTCGTTGGGTATAAGATGTTAAGAAATTTTGGCTTTTTCACGCCACCATGACATTTAGTCTACTTTTTAAGTTCTTTTGTGCCAGGGAACAGTGCCAGGTGTGTTAAGAGGCGGTCTGGTACATTAAAAGGCGACAGACAAAACCTCCTCGTTGTTGGGCAATTAGGCGTTGACCTTCAGCTATTATTATTCTTTTCTTCTTATGACACGTGATTTCACTATTTCGTGGATTTTTACCCCAAAATTCAAATATTTCGTTGATCGGACAATCCAGGATGAGGCGCCTGTTTTAAAAAAATCTGAAAAATGTCAGCCTCTTCAGTCCTTATGTTTTTATTTAATATGAGGTTAAAATGTCTTCAAAGCTGTTTATTGTAGAAACTCGAAATTATTTCTATGGAATAACAGTTATATTATCTATTATTTTTTTTACACAAAAAAGCGTTTTTGAACCCTCAGCCCGGGGCCGAAATTTTGGAAAAATTGTCAAAAATAAACTGATTTCTTTGAAATTTAAAATGCAGGTTCTCTTTTTCTGAAAGTAAAAATTAGATTTTTGATATTTTTCACCACTTCGCTGTTATATCCCTTTGAATTATTTTTCCAAAATGAAACAAAAGCCATTTTTTGTCACGGGGTACGGTCCATATGTTTTTAACTCCCCAAAATTGGTACACTGATAGCCTTTAACAATATCCAGTGCTTGTTTCCGAAAATCGATTCTACCTCTTAGTCCTCTTCTTGAAGGAGCAACTTTATGTTTTGTTCATTTATGTTGCGGTTTCGTGGTGACTTATGGGTTATCAGTCCCGAAACGTTTTCTTTACACCTTACCGTAAACAAAATGCACATTAAAAATTACGATTTCGTTAATCGAATATTTATGACATCATCTCCCCCAAAGGGGCAAAATACGAAAATTGTCCGATTTCGATGAAATTGGGTACGTGGATAGAACCCGTCGTCTTCGTTTTGCCACGTGCCGGATTTTTTTTTCTGATTCTCTTTCTGATACGTGCAGGAATTTTTCGCATGTCTTTTTCCTTTTCTGTGTAACGGGCAATTGAATTTTGGGGTTGACAGTTTTCGGAAAGAATGACCAATTTTTCCCCCTCCTGAAATGTGTACTTATCAATGTCCCATTGGGGTGAAATTTTGCACACGGTTAGATTGTCAACATCGATGGGCATGCATTTGTTATTCAATGCTGCATCTTTAGCCGATTCCGAGCTATAAGCAAATGAAACGTTTGATACACATACATTTATACCGTTATTTCAACCTTCCGAAAAGGGCACTTCCTTCTTCAGTCTAATCATCTTGATTTTGTTTCATATGGACAGATCACCAAATTCTACATATGTTTCCTTGACGTTGCCTCTTAGCGTTTTTGAGTTATGGGGCTTTGAAATGTTTGTGTGATCGCTCTGTTGTGGAAAAATATACAATATTTCAACGTCTCCGAACAACCTCTTCAAAAGGAAACTTCCCGTTGTCCGATCGTCCTGACATTGTTCACATGGATGTATCATCCAATTTTGGGTGCGGGGTTCCATATTTTGAACCGGTCCTATATCGTTTGCCGTTTCAGAGTGATTAGGCTTCCTGAGCGTGAGAATATGAGAAAATTCTATGTTCGTGCGTAGCAGGCGGGCATAAACAGATCTAGTTATTGTTATTTAAGCTTGTTCACACCAAAAGTAAATATAATACGTTATTTTTAAAAATTAAATATTAATTATTGAGTTCGAGGGCGAACACTTTTCGAACTGGGAGGGCAATGTAATAAATTTGATAGCATGGTTAACAATATACAGTTCTTGTATGTAAATATTATTTGGGGGGTCATAGCGTTGTACTTTATTCTTGTTATTATTCATTGGCTGTCATAATTATTATTATTGTTATTTTGTTACTTGGTCAAACATAGGTCGGGAAATTATTTAAAACTGTAGCTCAAAACTGTACGAACGTAACCTTTTCTCTCATTTTAGCATTCTATTTTAGGCATATTTAGTTAATAAAGCTTGGAAAATTCAGTGTCGATGTGTTGGCCACTTTTTAACTAGAGTAATTGCGCAGGTTTTCGACTGTCGATTTACGGTTAAAAATAAATGCTTGATATAATCAAACAAAAGCTAGTTACGGATTTACCATGACTGATGGGTATATCCAAATGTTTGTGTTAAAAGCTTTAGTTTCGCACAAAGTATTGGGTTCATTCATTGTTGAAATCTATCACTTTCCAACTGTACTGAAACGGTGAATCATATGTATCACCAGCTACAGCAAGCGCATTTTACGATTGGTCCTCATTGCCGTTCCTGTGCGGAGTTCCTCTATTGCCTGTACACTCGCGATGCTCGCTGGGTTCTTCAAAACGACCCACTTCACAATGGGCTATTCCTCAAGACAACCGTGGAGTATACAAGGATTGGCGCTTGACGCTTCGAACGAATGGCACTTCATTCTGGTCATCGACTGCAACAGACGCCATCAAACCCATGGAAAAGCTAATCAAGCAAAACTCAAAAAAAGCATTAACCACTGAAGTTACTGCATCATGTCAACAAGTGCGCAATCATGACCTGATGTATGAAACCTGACCTGAGAAAACCGCTGTGTTTCCGAAGATGTTCTGACATAATTGAAAAGGTACTAGGTTTGATTACACTGACAACAAAGCTTCTGGACCAACTTTCATACCGCAGTAATTAGTCCGAGTGTCCACTCGTTATTATAAATATAGGGGATCTATTTATCTTCTGAAGTAAATTATTCACAATTAATATGGACAATTTCTCCGATTTGGTCTAACTTTACATGATCAGTTTTAAAGCATTTATATATAGCATTTATATTGTAATAAAAATCAATCGTCCAGGTTAACATGCATTTTTGTGCTGTTGCCTTAATTCTCTCGTCCCGGAGTGATAGATTGAGAGGTGTGTTTTGCGGTTTAAGCTGTTGTCAACCTAATCACAAGGGCAACATTATTATTCTCTCTTCGTTTAAACTTCTCACACTTCACATGGTCCACCCCTGTGTTTCATTTTGTTCTTTTGTTTGGACCCCGAATAAGAGCTATGAACTGAATGGAGGGCTTCAACTGAGACTGGATGTATAGCTCGTCCAAAAGCCTTGTCTGGCCAAGTGAACCTGAACCTTGGTGTAGGGTATAAATAAATAGGATTGATTACTCTTTTTACACACGGTCTTCGTTTATGTGAATGAAAATATTAACTAGATAAATACTGAACCCGTATTTTACGTGGTCCACCAAATAATAATATCCAAAAATTTACGAGACTTGTTGAAAGAGTGATAAGTACTGTTATGTGAAGTCAGACTGACCATTTACTCACAGACCATTCAAAATACTATAATTCAACCAGCCTCTCAGACTTCAGCGTTGTGAACCCCAGTGTTGCAGTTGTTCGCGACTTGGGGATTTCCTGGCCCGTGAATCATAATACAGAAAATATCCATGTGTTAGGAGTTCTTAGGAGGCTGGGATTTTACCTGAATTGTTGTGTATTATTTGATGCTGGTGGCAGCTCTATCATAGTCTTCTGTATCACTTTCCTTGAGAGTCGATTGGTTGAATTGTGTATAAGGTGATGTAACATTTAACCCCCACAACGTCACAAGGTGCTATTAGTTTTGGTGCTAGCTAACACCATGCCGTTTGATCAAGTGAAAGCTCTTGGGCCATGACTACTACGCCATCAAATGTCATGAATTGGGTAGTGTTATTTATTTATTTATTTATGTATCGTGCTTAACGACACATCAGCAGTTAAGACTATATCGTAGCGATAAAACGGTAGACAATAAACCACGTCATTGTCAAATACGAAGGAAAATGTTTGATTAAAATATGGAGTAATTACAATAGAATGTCAAAGACAGCCGTAGTTTGAACAGTACTAGTATAGTGAGTATAGTGATTACCTTAGAAGTCAACCTGACGGTTTGAAACTTGACGAGTCTAGTTTAAAAGAATAAAACAATTTTAAAATTTATTGAAAACGCTGAATACTTTAAGAAAAGAAAAACAATGTGTGGGCACGTATGATATAATAGATCCCTTTGAGATACTGCAGTGAAATACAGGCCTCTGACATGATTAAATCGGCGCAGTGTGAAAGAATGTGTTTCATTGACAACGGCTGTAGGCAAGAAACACACAGTTGTCGCATATTACCCTCTAGAAAAAAGGAATCTGTAGGTCTTGTATAACCAACATGACATTGTGTCAGAATTGGTATCACTGAACTAAATATTTGAATGAGAGTTACTCACCTTGAAATGTTGCGAAAATGATGCAATCTCTAAAAATAAGCAGCCTTTGGAAAATATATTGTTTCAATAAACATTTGAAACATTCTATTGACATCTTGCATTATTGTTGAATACTCGATAAATAAGGAGGGTGATTTGATGACTGGTGAGCACGGTGACTCAGTAGGTAGAGATGCAGGCTGCAAGCCGAGAGGTCCTCGGTTCGAATCCCACCTGCGGCAACCACGTTGTGTCCTTGGGCGAGACACTTCATCTCCATTGCCCGCGTGGGGGCTCGATGACGCCGTGTACTAAGGCGTACTTCACGTCGATGGTACGCATGTCTTCAACCAATCTAACCCTGCCCGTGCTGCAGTGCGAAGTTACGATGTTGGGGAGCTGGCAGCTGCTCGTCGTTGCTCGGTGGTTCTCTCCGGGTACTCCGGCTTCCTCCACCCGTAAAAACTGACACGGTCATGATTAGCCATGGTGCATAAATATGTGACCTTAAACATCAATAAATAAATAATTTGATGACTTTTGGACCTAAAAAATATAAATTGACTTTTGCTGTGTTTTTGCTGGTAATTCCCTGAAAAATATGTGCACGTGGCCGGTACTTCCCTTCCTGTCAGTTTTTCTCTCTTATTTGTTGCGTGACCCCCTATTTTGGGGTCAGAAAAGGTTGTCTGAAGGGCTATACTTGACAAGAATATTCGAATGCCAGAATTAAAGTGATGCAATCATAATTTGTTTCGCCTGAACGTTATAATGGTCTCCAATAGGAAAATATTTAGTTCTGTGATACCAATTACATGATTTTTTTTTGCCGAAGGATATTTATCATTAATAGTTTGTCGAAAACGATGAAGCTTGCTATTTGTCGCCCCATCCCAATCCGCCTGCCACATAGACTTGATATTGTTACTAATATGTGGTTCAAAATCTCTGAAAGGAATTTTAAGATCAGTGAAATCCTGTTTCGCTACACTGTCTGCCCTGGTGCTACCTGATGTACCAACATATCCACTTAAACAGCAAAACACGGAAGTTGTATATAGATGAGTGGCACAAGTCGAGTGTGCGTTGCATTTGCGAGATAACGGGTCACCGCGCTTGTAGTTGGGAAAACGATGGTCTTTTGTCAAGGGTACCACACACGGTGTGTGGGTTAGGACAGAACTCGCACTCTTTCAACCACAAGTGCGCTAACTAATGAGCCAATTCACCCCCAATGTACATTGGTTTCTTGTTTTTGTATTTTGTATAAGGAATAGCGACACAATTCATGAACACTGAGTTTAGCCCTTCAAATGCGAATATATCATTTTGTCCTGAACAAGATCAAGTTGCATGTATGTCCTAATTTAATAAAATAAAGGTCTTCTCAGTGAATCTGTGCAGTAATCCATTGAATAGTTACAACGTGTCGTCCCAGTGCTATTACTAATTGGTCTACCGTGTAATATTGAATAAGGACTGCTCTGATTGATGCCGGTGAAGTGGTACGGAAGATATTATTACGGTTCAGAGGGTCAAGTGTTGTTTAATTCATCACATCTCTTTTATATTTGAGGCTCACGGTCATATACACTGATTTTACTTACCATATATACCAGATGATAAATGTCAAAATAACTACCCGTTTGTTCCTAAATATATCCAATAGTGACTTCTTTTTGTGGTCCTCTTCCTTCGGAAGAAGGTCGCTTTTTATTTGCACCAATATGTTGTCGGGAAGTGTCCTTCTATTCGTTTTTGCTATCTTCTGTAGTAAATTAGATGCATCTTCGTCTTTTTGTTTCATCAATAACCATCGTAAAGACTCGTCTAAAAACCTTCAAACATAATGTGTTTTAACAGTATTATAATTAAATTGCCATTCGAAATATGCCTTTGGATGACTACAAAATTGTTTCGATTTAATGCCCTCCTTATCCCTACAATTACTTTTGGAGTGGTTAGTATAACAAGCGGTCCGAAATTGTCATTCCATGTAACTGTGAAGAGAAAACAATTTATATCTCAGGCATTTCTTCCCTATGTATAACGTGGTGGTAACCTAAAAGAAAAACGTGCTGATTGTTTTTCCGTCTCCTATAACTAACGCGCAATCTCGTTTTGGCGAGATCGCGCGTTCGTTGTTACTATTTATGTTGTTGACAGTTCTGTTAAGATTTTAATGGCTTGCCGGTTGTTTTTTATAGATGCAATTCGCAACTCATAAGTCGAGGTGATCACACAGGATTCTCATACTTTACTTTACTTTATTCTGCCTTTACCAAAGAGAGGTGTTACAGATGTTCATAAAGAAACAATTTAATAATACGTGTATTTACAAATATTACCACAAAGGGGCAAGAGATCCGCTACGACTTGCCAATCTCCCAATGTCCCAACATCATTATATCACCATCATCATCATTATCCCCGTCATCATCATCCATCGTCATCATCATCACCATCGTCGACGTCATCGTCGCCATCGTCCATGTCGTTGTCGTCATTACCAATGTTGCCATCGTCACTATCATCGTCATCGTCGTTAATCACGTTCGTCGTCATCATCACATCACATCACATCACTGGCTTCATCGTGATCATACAGGCTTAGTTTGAATTGAGTTCCATGGGTCACCGTAATTATGATATTTAATCTCGATTCTGACTGGAAAAACTTACGGGATAAGGCATTTTATTTTATGTTCTATTTCTTTTGTCTTAACCTGTAGTTTGTCCGCGAATCTTTCAAGTGATGAGCCCCATACGAAACCTAAATGATCATTCGCGGGTTATTTCGAGGCTTGTTTGGCAAAAATTATGAATAAATCTTTAGTCGGGATGACTTGTTGTACCATATCTAATAAATCTGTCCCCAAATTTCGCGGACTCATTATTACTGCAGCTCTATGACAGATAATGACCTTGGAGCAAGCAAGAAGTTCCTAATAAGAACATTGTACGTTCACAAGTCACCCACGAGTGACTCCAAGATCAACTTCAAATCAAGATTACGTTAAAGCATATGGTCAAATTGTTCAAATCCAAAATGTGAACGTTTACCTGGTGAACATTTCCATACACTTTAACGTGAGATATCAGCTATTTTTTCTTGCAGAAATAAAAGATTTTCTTTTAAAATGCAGCGATCACTGAACTCCAGCCTGCTTCATCTACCAGGGCTCCTGTACTGTAGAGCGTCTGCACTTGTATACAAGTGCCAAGTCCAGTGCACTGGTAAGCCTAGAGCTGTAATTTGCTTCACTTGTCTTTTACAGCACGCGCATCACGGTGTAGAGCTAGTTCACGGGCCTGATAGAGCTTTTACAATTGTAATTTCTAGAATTGTATTTTACAGTTAGGACTTTAAATGGGTTGAGTTAAACCATTGGCATTTTCAAAGATGTTGCAATTTGCCAGTTGGTAAATTGCCGCATCTTTCCTAATGCTAATGATTAATTTTAGTCAGTTATATTAATAGGTAGGAAATACTGTTAAGAAAATACAATTGTAAAGGTTCTATAGTATTCACTCACTAGTGTCAGCGTTCCGCTTATACTGCAGGAGTTCAATGGTAATGTATTTTCAACCAATTCGACATTGTGGTTCGGTGTGCATTACGAGAAACGGATACGATAGACCCGACGATATAAGTTCCCAGTACGGCTCTACGTCCTGCGCCTGTAACATGCTGTAAATACAGGCGTGTATATTTCAGGTACGTACGATAAACCAATACAAGAGCCGCGTAGTTGCATATTTCTCACATAGTAGAAGCTCATATGTACAGGAGGTCGTAACGGGTATCCCTGGATCTGGCATTTGCATACGTCGGTGCTCATTTGTCACTGGTTGCTTAAAAGAACTCCATCATTCGTACCCCTATTTTTCCCTGTGTGGTACGAATATTTTCTCATCCCAAACTGGGATGTGCCAAGTGTGTATGGGTGTGTCTCACCCCTTGACTGAGGCCAATTCATGGATATCAGAAACTTTATCGCCCAGAATAACAAAATGAGAAATTGCTACTTATATAACTAGACGTAACTTATATCTTCACCGATGAGGTAGTTCAGTTGGGAAATCAGACTGCTTTGATATAAATCGTACTTAAGAAGGGAGTTGTGGTTGAATCTTCAGGCTGCTTTGAATGGAGTTGAAACTATCGTTTACCCTAGGGGTTGCAGTTAGAACTTCATAATTTTAATGAAAGTTGAAGGTGTTGCTGACCAAGAGGGTGCAAAGGATACTTCGAACCGACATTAGTTTGAATTTCCGGGAGAGGATATCCTCACGTGATGTCCTCTAGCCGCACTCCTGGTCCCCAAAAACACTTTGTCGATAAAAACGAAATCTGGCATTCGTGTGGGCGCCAATAACTTTAGGTTCGCGGAGCTGACCGAATCTTTCGACAAGATCGACAGAACTTCGATGACTACCTTTAAGTAATCAGCTTCAAAACCAAATTCAAGTTTGCAAGTAACAATTTTACTATCGCTTGCACGTGTACACCTGTAATTGTTTTGCGGAAATATACAGTTGCTTATTGCTTGTTCTGTTTTATAGTACGCATTATTTTAAGCCCGTTATAGTCGCAGAGTGAAAGTTGCACTGGACGCTTTTACCGTCGGATCTATAGTAGGCATTTCTCTGAGGACTCGTAAATTGTCGTAACATTTGTACAAGTCCCGGATGTGTTATAGTACGAGTCCCCGCTGGGTGTGCATAAATAACGATAAAGTAGGAACCCAGAAGTTCTTCCATTGGGAAGACTGTTGACTGTGTCATCTTTGCAGAAAAAAATAATACCAATTTGATAAAAAAAAAATACTGCGATCAACACTCTTTCCATGGAGAACCTATTGATATCCTCGCTCCACCTTAACAAACCCACCCCTCCTGCCTAGTGAATGAGGAAACATTACGGATTACGGACGCCCCTACATAAACACACTCTTCTTAACACACTCTCACCCAAATTTACTACCATCACCACAGAGGTGGCTGTTTGGGAGTTCAATACTTCAACAATATTTACCCAGCTTCAAGCTAATGCTATTTTGTTGATAAAACGGTCAATTCACCGTGCTTGTCGAATATTATTTGTCTTTCCGCTTAATTTGTATATTTTTTGTCGTCTGGCTTGCTGTGATAAGAGATTTATTAGTGGGGTATATTCTGCCAGACTTTCCGGTTGCAGCATTAACTTGCAGGAAATATTCCTGGCTGACCAAAATGTACCTAAGAACGCTAGCGAACCCCAAATTCTTCGTTACAGATTTCTAAGTTAAAATTTTTAGGCACAGTAATTATGCATTCGGTCCATAATTACCCAAATACAGCGTGTATCGGGGCCCCGATACAAAGTCGGTATCTTGCAACTGCTTAATAGAACGGCGAGGGTTGGTTACGATTTGTTTGCATTACAGACTTTCGAAACGCGTTTGCGAGGGGCCTTGTATGTTCCAATGTACGAAGAAAGAGAGAGGAGAGAGAACGGGGGAGAGAGAGATAGAGAGAGAGAGAGAAAAAAAACTTCTCAAAAGTATACGTATTAAATTATGGAACCAAATTGCTTTTACGCTTTTGTATCTGAATCTCTGGAAGCATTAAAGTACACAGTCTTTATGGAATGTTGAACGTGTATGCGCTCAATAAGTTCAAGGCTGCCGGATAGCTTCAACCGAAACGACAAACATCTTTTGCGCCTGGAAATGAAATCTGATATTAAAATGCTAGTTAACCCTCTACTCAACGCACACAATATCACAATGTGGTACTTTAATTATATTTTTTCCAAACCTTTCAACAGAATCATATCATCTGAGGTCGTTCCAATGAGGGGGTCACATGATATGGTCTTCTTTAAATACTTTGAATATTTCTTTTTCAGCAGCTGAATTTGTCAGTTGTGGAAGGATGGACCGATTTGTTAGGTAAAGTGTTAACCAAAAGTCAATGCATTTGAGAATTGTAAGATAAATCTCTCAGTAATGTTAATCAATGAGTCGAGATATGGCCTAAGGAACACGAGCTCGACTCTGATACAACCTTTTATACATACACATAATGTTGATAATATGCATTTGTCCCTATATCCCGATAAATTCTGTTTTTGATTGATCAGAATGCCTTTGACAAATAACCATGGCAAAGGGTGCAACCAACATCCAAAGTATATGAGGAGGTGTAACATCCAGGGTGAAAGCGCACGCGAAACATCGGGAGTATATGTTTAAACGAAAGCTTTCTGCGTTTGCTCGCCGCAATATAAAAATCGAACCAAAAAAACAGAAAATAGTCACAAATATCATCAGATTTCCGACAATTCGATCATATTTTGCTGTTATAAATTAAGTAGGCGAATAATTAAATGAAACAACTTGAGAAAAATAATATAAGAGCAAATATTGTCCCCTCAGTTCCAAAGTGTTATATGTCCCAGTAGGCACATAGAACGCATTGGAAATTGGGGGACGATATGTAAACAAAATACTGTTTACTCGTTTCCTTAACGACTCAAGGGATGTAACCCTATCTGTTGAATTCTGCGTTTGTAAAAACCAATTCACGAATTTGGTCCAACTGATTACGGAGCGTGCGAAACGCGTCCACAAATGTTTCTCCACTATGTTTCTATTGTGTTTCAAACGGGACAAAAACGTTATCTTCGTCAACATGTATGGTATATGGAGATTTAATACCCGGATGTCTCATTTAAACACCTCGCCTGCGGCTCGGTGTTTAAAAACCGACATCCAAATATTAAATCTTCATATACCATACATGTTGGCGGAGATAACTTATAATACATACCGACGAGATAAATCCTTAGAAACAAGAACATAATGGTGATAATATATATACATATACATACCACCAGTAAGAAAGTAGAAGAAGGCACGGTGCGTTGATAAGTACGAGAAGATATCTCCAGTTTTGTGTGAAGTACGCTAAAGGAGAAAGTAGAATGTATCCTATGGAAAAAAATATATGAATTCCATTTCCAGTTGAAAGTCTGTGCTTCACGTCCACCAACTCTGTTGCTGCAAGCACAAAAATGGAAAATTAAAATCTTACAAGGAACACCACGGCCTGTTTTTGTGATCCGGTATCAAGAAAATTCTATATCTTAGACATCAGTTGTATCGTTGTGAAGGTTTTAAAAAGATTGACCAGAAGGCTGATATTTTAGCTCTCCCAATTTGCGTTGATCTAAAAAAATGGAGGATTCCTGGTCAAGAATGAAGAGTCAATAACTTTTCGTAATAACCGACAAAACCATGTTCTCATTATTTGACCTATTATGACTTTTCACATAGTTGAAAGCGCAAGTATTCATATTCATCAGCCATCATTTTAAGTGTGCTGAATTAACAAAGACATACGGTATACATCACGGTCAAACCTGAATGACAAAGTCGTAATTTAGTTTTGAGGCTTCGTACCACTTGATTGACCAGTCATTTGTACGGCGATACTGCCGTTAGCGTTGAAACACTTCAAAAGACAAGCAGGAAATTTACCTTTCACCAAATACGAGTTGGAAACGAAACTTGCAAAAGCAATCTTGAATATTTTTTCTTTACTTTTTGCCTCCAAAGCATAGATATGCACCTTCATTGGAACAAGTTCGACGCGCTCAACACACTGAGGAATCATAAGCTACGTTCTGGGAAGCAAAAATGGAAAACAATAATAATTTCATTTCCGGTTTCTCGGAATAACATTGAACGTATATGGCGTTATGTGAGGTAAAGGGTTAATGAACCTTCTTGTTGGACCTTTGGTTCATTAGTTGAAACTTCGCGATTATTATGCGATTATTATGCCTATTCATAGCATGTAAGTAACCACCTTGGTTCCACTTCATGTTTGTTTTATACTTAAATACTCCCTCTATAGTTTATGTTGTACACTTACAAGCCCGGGTGGAGGGAGGCAGTGCTTATTTATAGAAGAATGTGAAGTTGTGTTGATATAATCTTATGAAATGAGCTCTGCTGTCTATAATTAATTCTATGTTAGATGACGTTGAAACAGGCTTCATTAATTTCAGAATGCAGTATGCTAACATATTAATGCAGTGTTACTCGAGATTCGGTCAGATATATATCTGATCTCCAACACTGTGTGCACTAATTTAGATTTCATTACATTGGCAGCCACCTTACCCTGAGAGTATCCTATGTGAATTTTGAAGTGCATCACCCCCACCCTCCCCACCTTGACTCGATCCATCGGCAAAACCACTTGGCAAGCAGTGGTTCAACACCTACACTACTGCACACCCTCAAAAGCGATGGCTGGAATCTATCTTTTTAGATGAAGTTCTCATGGTTGCATGGTTCACTTACCTTACGGTACAACATGGAAGTTTGTATGATGAAAGTGCTGTGGTTGGCCTCATATGAAGATTGGAACTGGGTTGTGTATGTATTCTGAAAACCATTATCGTGTTTTGGAATAATTTATAATATTGATTTCTGACCCCTGCAGGGGATCGAACCCTGGGCACACAGCATCTAAACCACTAGATCATTGCCAATCGTTAAAATCGATGTTGGAACTTAGTTTTTTTTAAATGATGTCCTCGTGGTAACTTAGTTCGCTTTCCTTATTGCAGCCAAATGAAAGTGTGAAAGGTACGATGAAAGTGCTAAGGTTGTCAATCGAGACATCTTTTATCACATAACTCGGCCGATGTGTAAGTTGTTTAATATTCAGCAGCAACAGTTGTTTGCACACCGAAAGTGCGATGCAACGATGAACGGTTGTGCAACCTCTTTCGATCCCATTGAATATCATTTACAAATGCGACGTTATGAGGAAGCAAAGGTAGTACATACACCTTGGAGGTCCAGGCGGCAAGCCACCTATTTGTTTTTCTGATATATTACGCCGCCCAGAGTCGAAGTGGTTGCTGTACTTATAGGTTAAGTGCAGGCAGTATATCCGCCTAAGAACCGATCGGACCCGCCAACGCCGGGGGAACGAATGTCGTACCTTGTAGGGAAAATGAATCTGAATTCTTCTTTGAACACAGAAATACATCTGTGCTGAAAGTTGGTGTACTGCATAAAAGAGGTAGAAACGATTTATTGAAGTTTCAATTTCTTATTATTTTTGGTAAATATATTTTTATGTTGATACATACAACATTTCAAATAATTGAGTCAGAATGATGCGGCCATGTGGGAACACAAATTTGGTTTAAGACAGAGCAAAATGTGGGTGAAGTACGGGGGACTGGAATCAACAACCCGAAGTGGAATTTCTTCTGTACTTCATGAGCACCGCAGGCGTACAAATACACACATCAATCAAAGAATAATATACAAAACAGATCCTGAACTGAAAGCATCATTGGACACATTGTCTCAAAAATGGATCCCATTCTATTATGCCAAGTTTGATTTGGAGGTGAATTAGGGGCGTAGTTAGGGGTTCCTATTGAGAGGGGGCATATTTATTTTATTTTTAGGAGTGCCAGGTCGATATATGCCACAAGCAGATCCGAAGGTCGTAGTCGTGGGGTAGGGTAGGTATAGCACCCCCCCCCCCCCCCATTACTGGGTTTCGGGGAGATCCCGGAACCCCACCAATGGGAGGGCTATACCCGTCTCCCACCTCAGGCCTAAGGTATCCACCTCGCATTGGTGAGGGCTTGGGGGGGGGGGAGGTGCTCCTCCGAGAAAATGTTGAAAATTCAATACCCTCACCGTAAATCTGGAGCCCTTTTTTGCTTTAATTTTCTCCATTTGTTTGAGGGGGCAGTGTAATTTTTAGGGGTTTATGATCCCTAAGGCTCTCACTTTGCTACGCCATATTGGCACCTTATTATGGCCATATTCACATGGCATGAGCGCGATATTTTCGAAATAGTATGGCGTATATTGTAAGATGAACGATATTTTCACAACCATCATTCATACATTAAACGACTGTGGCGAACGGTTTACAAATATTTCAGTACATCGGATACATTACGACTAACACGTTATTTCTTTAAGCATATTACGATATTCAAGTAAAATGTAGTGAGCATATCGTGTAAGTTGAAGCTAATAGAGCTTGCAGGTTTAGACTGTATTGCAGACTGTTAATAAACACGGGGAATATTCAGTAAATGATGAACACGTGCTCAGAAGGGAAGACATAGAAGCAATAACAAAATCCATAATCTTTGTCAGTTTTACCCATCAACTGTAACAACAAAACGGTTTGCAAACCATGCGCACACACCACAGCAGCACAGCATGGTTCGCGCATGGAAAATACCCGGGTTTTTCAACGCATTGGATATGGGATATACAATACTTGCCACATATACTATTCAGAAAAAGTAAGGGATATCCAAACTCATGTTGATATTTTCGGAAAATGGTATTGGATACGCGTGATTGGACACATCAATATATTATCAAGTTTAGCGTGGATCATGAATGTCACCGGCCGGGCTTTTTCAGGGTTCCCATTGTTCTTTTCTTGGTATAAACTCGTTCATCAAAAGTTTCTGGTCGAAACGTAACTTTGGAGTTATGCGAAGACAGACACGTGACGAACGTTTACGTGCCGTTCGCATATTGGAAGCTGGCAACAGACAGATTGCAGTGGCTCAAATTCTCAACGTTACTCAATCGGTGCTTTGCAGGCTGTGGTCACCGCTACCGTCAATCAGGCATTGTTGATGACAGACGTCGGTCAGGTCGTTCAAGGCCGACAACTGCTAACCGGGATTGTTTCATCCGAACCAGAGCATTACGTAACCGCCATAAAAGTGCCTCGGAACTGGACAGCAGCTGTACCGAGCGACGGATGTGCGAGTCAGTGGTCAGACTATCCGAAATCGCCTACACAGCTGGAATTTGTACGCTCGACGACCTCGAATAATTCCACGTTTGACTGAACGTCACATCACAGCAAGGCGTAATTGGTGTGGAGCACGACAGCGCTGGGACAATCGTCGGTGGAGCAATGTCATGTTTTTCGATGAATCAAGGTTCACTCTCGACTTCCACGACATGCGAAACAGAGACTGGCGGCGGCGGAACGAACGCTACCATGACGTAACCGTTAGGCAGTACGATCGTTTTGGCGGTGGATCGGTTATGGTGTGGGGAGGCATAACCATGACAAGCAGAACGGCATTACATGTCATCCAAGGGCGTGACACAGCGTAGTACTACCGTGACAACATGCTAGCAGCTCTTGTAGTGCCATTTGCGCGCGACGTCACGGCCGTCGATTCATTTTCCAAGATGACAATGCAAGAGCACACAGGGCCTGTGTCGCTATAGACTTCCTCCAGGAGCAGAACATCACTACACTGCTTTGACCAGCACTAAGTCCAGACCTTTCACCAATCGAGCACGTCCGAGATATGCTTGGCAAGCGCCCACGTCAACGCCAATAGCCCTCTACCAATGTCTTCTACAGCTCAGTGCGTGGAATGTGTGCTTGTCAGACACCCAACTATCGCTGAAATCACAGTGCAATGCCTCGACTGTCTTTTTGATGAAAATATAAATATATTTCTTCATATATCTCACTTTTATCAAATATACCCTACTTTTGGAGAATAGTATACTATACCCACCATCAGGATAAATGGCCTTCAGATATTTACAGCCATTACCAAAAACAAATATTTGAGACTGAAACAAGACGCTACTGGGTAATTAGAATGGGTTAAAACAGACACTTACGAAACAATATACAAAAACACCAAAAAATATATTTCAATGACATTGAGTAAAATCAATGTAAAAGAGCTTGAAAAATCATTTCAAAATATTTTTTGAGTAAAAATGCACAAAAATGTGTATAGTCAAAAACCAAAAACATATTATAATGTCATAAATACCAAGTTTTGGAGCTCCAAGATAATTCCATCAGATGACCAAATTCTTTAACAATGAATCTATCGAAAGTACCATGGCGATCTATTTCTAAAATGTTCCACAGTAGTATTTGTGAATTACATTTTGTAGGACACAGCACAAGAAAAATGGCAATTTTTAAATATACACGGAAGCACCTAAAAAGTCAAATGATTCATGAAACTCTTTTGCTTGCCATAAGTGTCTTCGGGTGTTACAGGCTTATTTGAGTTTTGTAACTATCTTGGTGAGTTGCAGTATTATTTTGGCTTTTTTGGAAATGGCATTGTACCAAAAATAAGTGAAAAAAAGCCACATATTTTACAAAAACTCAAACTGTTTCCTTCAACTTAGTATATGTTATACAGAGAGAGAGAGAGAGAGAGAGAGGCCTCATCTACTTTGGTAGTAAATGTTGGGTAAAATGATGGAAAAGGTGAAAAAACATTTCCAGAACAATGGTAAGGGATAAAAGGTTGTTAGTAAAAATTAAATACTCAGGTAAATGACAATGTTATCTTTGTTCCTCAAAGGTCTGGGCAGATTTAAACTGACTTTTCTAACCCAGGACAGGCTAAGCCATGTGGCTTTACAGTGGTTTCTAGTCAGGTTGTGGCCATATACAGGAAGCGAAGACTTAAACCTCTGCAGGTTGAATGGATCAAAGTCAGAATTAGACCCCTAATTAGTAGAGTGCTAAATTATTTTTAAAAAGTGATTTGCAACAGGAATAATTTTTTCAATGATGCCATGCTACCTGCAAGGGAAGACTAAATTTAGCAACGTTTTGTTACAATTTTATATACTATTCAAAAAAGTAGGGGATATCCAAACTGATGTTGATATTTTCGGAAAATGGTATTGGATACGCGTGAATGGACACATCAAAATGTTACTAAGTTTAGTGTGGATCATTAATGTCACTGGCCCACGAAAACTTTATGCAAGTTTTTTGACTGAGCGCCATTTTAATGTCTGGGGACGTTTTGAAATTTTCATTTGTACTGGACAGGCTTTTTCAGAGGTCTCATCGTTCTTGGTATAAACTTGTGAATCAATAGTTTCTGGGCGAAACGTAATGAGGTATGCAAAGACTGACATGTGACAAACGTTTACGTGCCATTGGCATGTTGGAAGCTGGCAACAGACAGACTGCAGTGGCTCAAATTGTCAACATTACTCAATCGGTGATTTGCAGGTTGTAGTCACGCTGCTGTCAGACAGGCAATGTTGAGGACAGACATCGGTCAGGTCACCCAAGGGCGACAACTGCTAACCAGGATCATTTCATCCGAACCACAGCATTACGTAACTGTCATTAAAGTGCCTCAGAAATTAGCAGCTGCACTGAGCGACAGATGCGCGTGTCAGTGGTCAGACTATCTGAAATCGCCTACACAGCTTAAATAATTCTACGTTTGACTAAACGTCACATCGTAGCAAGGCGTAATTTGTGTGGTGCAGGACAACACTGAGACAATTGTCGGTGGAGCAACATCATGTTTTCCAATGAATCAAGGTTCACTCCTGACTTCCTCGACAGGCAAAACAGAGTGTGGGTGCAGCAGAACGAACGATACCATGACGTAACCATCAGGCAGCACAATCATTTTGGTGGTGGATCGATTATGGTATGGGGAGACATAACCATGACAAGCAGAACAGTATTATATGTCATCGAAGGGCGTGTCACTGGGCAGTACTACTATGACAACATGTTATCATCTCATGTGGTGCCATTTGTGTGACGTTACCGCTGTCGATTCCTTTTTCCAAGATGAAAATGCAAGGGCACAAAGGGCCTGTGTCGCAACAGAGTTCCTCCAGGAGCAGAACATCACTACACTGCCTTGGCCAGCACTAAGTCCAGACCTTTCACCAATCGAGCACGTCTGGGATATGCTTGGCAAGCGCCTACGACATTGCCAACAGCCTCCACCAATGTCCAGGAACTCACTGCTGCACTGCAGGAAAAAGGGAATAACATCGGTCAAGCTGATATTGGATGTTCAGTGAGCAGCATGCCACGTCGGATCCATGCTTGCCTTGCGAACAGAGGAGGATTTACAAGGCATTGAGGTTTTGGACTGAATGTGATAAATTCTCTGACTGACGTCCATGTCTGCCACAGCTCAGTGCATGGAATGTGTGCTTGTCAGACACCCAACTATCATTGAAATCTTTCACCATATATCACAGTGCAGAACCTCAACTGTCTTTTTGATGAAAATATAAATATATTTCTTCATATATCTCACTTTTATCAAATATACTCTATTTTGGGGGAATAGTATATTATACCCACCATCAGGATAAATGGTCTTCAGATATTTACAGCCATTACCAAAAACAAATATTTGAGACTGAAACAAGACGCTACTGGGTAATTAGAATGGGTTAAAACAGACACTTACCAAAAAATATACAAAAACACCAAAAAAATATATTTCAAAGACATTGAGTAAAATCAATGTAAAAGAGCTTGACAAATCATTTCAAAATATTTTTTGAGTAAAAATGCACAAAAATGTGTATAGTCAAAAACCAAAAATATATTATAATGTCATAAATACCAAGTTTTGGATCTCCAAGATAATTCCATCAGATGACCAAATTAACAATGAATCTGTCGAAAGTACCATGACGATCCTCCAACAGAATATAGTATTTTCACAAATATAAACTCCTCAAAGCAAGAGCAATAAAATTAGCTACATCCCGCCATTGCGTCACATAACCGCATAATGCTTACTGTCGAATCCAGTCCCTTTTAAATTTACGCTATACGACATATGATATGTTATTGACAATTACTTAATTTTATGCCTTCATTTTGTTGTATATTATGACGTATGTATGTACGTGTGTATGTTAAAGTTATTTTTTCGAATAAATATTGTTTAAATTAAAAACCAAATGCTTTGGAGCCTCCGGGAATTTTCAGTTAATTAAAGACAACGACGAAAGGGCGAAAAACTTTGATTTTTTTCATCACAACCAATTTGTTTTAGTGAATTATGTCAATCCTATAACTATTTATCAACCATGCCGCTGAGTTCAGGTTGGCATGCTTTTCGATGTCACTGTTAATGCAGGTTTGGTGTTGCACAGAGGTTTAGAGTAAATAGGAACGCGCGTGTTATATTTTGTTACAGGCAGTTACATTTTCATACAGGAATTACCACTGTCTGCTCTAGAAATTGTTAAAAGTGGGTTAGCTCAAAGATCAGAAGAATACTCAGATGCAAACATTATTAAATTGGTTGGTTCGGGGACAAACATTACCAGTATATACTCACTGAGGTCGGGAAAACTAGCACTGCATGTAAACTTAACCCTTTGAGCAATGATGGTATCTTCCATGTCAGATCAATGGCAGTAACATTTCTGGAAGAATTCATATTCATTATTTGGGTGGAGATCAATTAGTATTTCCGGAGACGACTTACATAAGCTTTAAGCTTTCTGTCGAATACCTCCTTTACACAGTAATTTAATCTACCTTCATTGTTTTGTGTATACTATTGTATCTAGTGTTGTTCAGAACTTTTGTTACCCTACTGTTATTGTGAAATGTGTACACATGTCATTTAGTGAATAAATACTGTTTAAACTAATTAGTATTTCCAACGCGCAGCCTTGGGGGGGGGGGGGGGCGTTGAAAATATTGATTAGTCTACCTCACATATTCACTAAGCAGCCGTCCTATATAATGCAATTATGACGTAGCATGTTCCTGGACTGAACAAGCAACCTCCTCTGGAGTTCAATGGGTTATGAGAAAAACACTAGATTACAATACATCGCGGAACCCTAATTTAATAATCTGAAAAATCATGGCTGAATTTTCACCGGAATGGCTGACGCCTAGAATACACACGAATTAAACGTAAATCAAGATTAACAAATTGTTGTGAAACACAAAGTAAAACATTTAACCGCATCAGCACCTATGGCCACATCGTAGCTATGGAATGTTCTGAGTAAAACCACTCATTATCTTATATCTGATAAAACAAATGCATAAAATGAGGTTCATTTACAATGCAATGATATGGAAATAATAAATAATGTTTATTTATTTAGTTAGTGGGGTTTAACGACACGGGGTAGCCTCGTGTCGGGCAGTTTTCGGGTGAAGGAAGCCAGAGGATCAGAGAGAGAACACCGAGCAACGGCGTGCAATTGTCAGACTTCCCTATGTACTAACTCCACACAAGCAGGGTTAGCTTGAAGACAACTGCACCATCGACATGCAATACACCTTAGTATACAACGCCACCATGCCCCCACATGGACAATCGGGATTAAGTGCCCTGCCCAAGGACACAACACAGCTACCCCTGGCGAGGATCGCAATACGTGATGACAGTGATGATTAATAATACAAGTGGAGGAATAAATAATATATAAATCAACCCATTGAATAAAATATGACGGCGAAATAATGTAGTAATTTAAAATTTGTTTAAAATGGTGATTTCGTTGTTAAGTGACAAAATCTCATGCGGGCTATTCACAAAACATTCTCAATGCCACAGGCTTTTTACATCTCTACTTTGGGACCTGCACCACTGGGGCCAGTACTATAAAATTATACAGTTGTGTTTTTCAGAATTGTATTTTCTATTTATGAAAATAACTGACTGAAATGAACCATTAGCATTATTAAAGATATGGCAGTTTTCCAATTTTTAAATGCTAATGATTTCATTTCCGTCATTTGTATTCCCTTGTAGAAAATGCAGTTGTAAATGTTTTATAGTATTGGTCACAGGATGCTGGTCAGATGTCTCCAGAACTCGATCATGTGTAGACAGCATATTTAGCCGAAAACAAAAGACTCTCATGTTTATAATAGAACTCCTGTTGAAACACTCCAAAAAGAAGATTATCTGTGTTGTATCACCGGAGCGTGTACAGACCATGATAAACTTTCGAAACAAAAAGACAAATTTACTGTTATTATATTGCATTCACAATCTGCTGTTCACATTTTGTCCAATTTAATTTCAATTGTTTCAAACTTGTCATATTTTTGTCAATCGTCGTGTGACAGGAAGCCTCTCTCATAGAAGTTGTTAACAAGCTGCCTCTGTTCATTGTTTTCCTCCATTGTTTATTTAAGTTCTATTCACTAAGATAATAAGGCATTTCATTAAGACCCAGTGAAACATTATTTTAATCTTTATATTAAGTAAACGTATTATAACATGACGCATTTATTGTATTGTATATATAGCCTTGATCACAAGTAAGAATTTAGTTGTGGTTTGGATTTCCAAACGTAACTCTGCTTCATTTTATTGGGAAATCTCATGAGTTATTCCTGTAAAATTGTTCGGGTATCCAACAAGCCCGGTTATTGAATGTTGATTGCTGTGAGACATTTGAATACCAGATTCAATATTAAATTGTTATCATCTTTAATTTGTCTCCGAGTCATCAGTTGAACACCATTGTCGCACAGCAGATATCGACGGTCGTTCACCACGGTTATAGTTGGAATAGTAAATATACCGTGCTCAAGTGGACAAGGTTTAACCAAATGAGAAGATAAAACTACAGGAGCATGTTAAGTGTTCAACAAATTGTCCTTACAACAAACGTGTAAGAGGTCATCTATTTTATAAAACACTGTCATCTATACAAATGACTCTTGATAACTAATAAGCAAACATTGAATAATGAAGTTACCTTTAGTAGGAAAGCGCGGTGGTTCAATGGTTCAACTCAAGGATTTTGGCGCTAAATGAAGAGTTGGAGGACTAATGTGTTGACCTGGGAATACACTTTATCGACCATTCGGACACGTTTTGGGGCAATGAGAGCATGTACGGGCGTGACAGGCTGCATCTTAGCAGGGTGGGGAAACGGGTATTGTGGGATAAAATTCTGCGGGTAGCAGAGCCTTTTTTGGAGAGGAGCGGGGTGGGAAGTCAGAGGCATGTATAACTAGAGTGGACATAGGTGGGGGTGAACAAGAGTGAGGGGGACGGAATAAGCTTACCAAGGCTAGCGCCAGAAAACAATGGGCCCAGTGGGCGGAAGCCAATGAACCTCGGTGCCCTGAAAGTGGGTTACAACAACATCCAGGGTCTCCACCGGAAAGTAAGTGAAATTGCTACATTGATCGAGGCAGAGGAGTTTGATGTCATGGGCTTAAGCGAGACGTGGGCAAGACACGAGGAACGGGTAGACCAAGTAAGCGGGTGCGTGTGGATAGGTGTAGGGTGAAAGGACGGCCAGAAAAACGGGGGAGGGGTAGGCATATACATTAAAGAGGATTTAAAACCGTCGCTGATCACAGATCTGGAAGATGTCATCACCTCGACTGAGGTATCGAAAGAAATTGGATGGGGAAAGATCAATCTGAGAAACAAAAGTGTTGCCCTTGGGATTGTGTACTGCGCGGTGGAGGGAAGTAAATCCGAGTGGAATGACTCGATATACTCAATACTAA
The DNA here is from genome assembly GCA_031216915.1 of Pictodentalium vernedei. NCBI lineage: Eukaryota > Metazoa > Mollusca > Scaphopoda > Dentaliida > Dentaliidae > Pictodentalium > Pictodentalium vernedei. Next base: position 338,042,113 of record CM062296.1, read on the forward strand.
GGTCCAATATCACAGAACTAGAAACAGGGGGCTCGGTATAATTCTGATGGGGGACTTTAATGGACACATAGGTGATAAGGAAGAAGTCACTGAGGGTGGGGACAGGAAAGTCAACAGGAATGGAAGGAAGCTGTTGAACTTCACAAATGAGCTCGGTCTGAAGATTCTGAACAGGGATTCGAGGTGTAAGGGGAAATGGGCCTGGGAGAGAAACGACAGAAAATCAATAATCGACTACATTCTCACAGATATTAATTTATGGAGGGAGGTGATAGGGGTAGAAGTGGATGATGAGGGCAAAATGGAGTTGGATAGTGATCACAACTTGATTACAGTGACGATCAGGGCCAAAAACCTAGATAAAAGCAAAGGAAGCATCAAGGAGTTTTGGGAACTCAAAAAGGATGCTCACTGGGCGAAGTTCGAAGAAAAACTGAAACCAAAGCTTGCCACCATACACAAGGGGGGCAGTGTCCAGAAGATGGCCGACGCCATAGTTGCGAGCCTAGTGGAGGCAGGGAAGGAAAGTGTAGGAAAGATTAGGGTGCCAACACGGGAACTTGGGTACAGAGTGAACGAAGAACTGAAAAGGGCCATAAAGGGTAGAAAAGCTAAATGTGCTGCATACAGGAGAAGTAGAAAACTTAAGGGGTGGAAAGCAATGAGGCCGCCATGGTAGCGAAGGAAGAATACCAACAAGCACGAAATAAAGTAAATAAGATTAAAGACGACAATCGGAGAGCGCGAAATAGCAGTCTTATTAGGACGATAAGAACAACAGGGGGGTTGAGTTCGAACGTATTTTGGAAATGTGTGAACAAACGTAACAAAGGAAGTAACCCACAGAGTATTAAAGTAGATGGCAGAGTTACAGAAGAGCAAGATCAAATCGCATTAGAACTAGTCAAGCACTGGGAAAAGGTAAACGATAAGCGATGGGGCATAGGGAACCCACCAGAGTGTCCGAACCAGGTCGAGGAAAATCTATCGAACTTCGTGTACAGCGAAATCAAAACGGAGGAGGTGCGAAGGGTGATCTCAAAATTAAGGAATGGAAAAGCGGGAGGGGTGGATGAAATTCCTAACGAGATTATCAAAAAAGGGGGAGAGGAATTCTTGGAAAGCCTAACTGCCCTATTCAAATTAGCCATAGAAAAACAAGAGGTCCCAAACGAGTGGAGGGAAAGTAAAGTGACATTTATTCACAAAAAGGGGGAAAAAAGACGTCTTGGATAACTATCGAGGGATCTCTGTCAGCAGCAATATTGGAAAAGTCTTTTGTAAAGTCCTGTATGGGAGATTAGAGGAGGTGATTGAAGAGAAGGGTTTTTTGGGAGAAATCCATAATGGCTTCAGGAAGGGAAGGAGAGTCACTGACCATCTTTTCACGCTATCCCAAATGATAAAATCCGCGAAAGCAAAAAAGAAAAAGATGTTTATGGCCCTTTTGGATGTTAAAAGGCATACGATAGAGTATGGAGGGAGGGTTTGTGGCGCAAGCTTGAGGCTCTGGGCTTGGGAGGCGAGTTTGTTGGGATGATGAAAGCATTATATAAAGACGTACCGAGTGAACTTAGCCTGGGAAACATTACAACAAAACGTGTGCCTATGGAGATAGGCCTAAACAGGGGTGTATCCTTTCGCCAAGTCTTTTTGCATTGTACATCAAAGGTTTAGGAGATGAACTCCTGCATAGCGACGAGGGGATTGCAGTTGGGAACTTGAAGACCCCAGGGCTATTTTTGCAGACGATATGGTGCTAGTATCAGAAAGCAAAGAGGGGCTAGCGATGATGCTGGTGATTGTTGGGAAATATGGGAGCAAATGGAGACTCGAACTTAATGAAAGCAAGAGCAACGTTATACCTGTGGGCCGCAAACTGGACCCCACTCGAAGGTGGAGAGTGGGGGAGTTCTGCATTCCGGAAAGTAGCAGCACACTTCTTTGTGTAGGAGAGACTAGTGACTACGAGTATCTAGGGGTAAATATGAACATCACAGGAAGAGGCATCTACCGAAACCACACAAATAAATTTATACTGAATGGGAAGCGAATCCTTAACCAAATTAAACTTATAGGGAGAAACAGTTTCAATAAGGTTTTCGTGGGGAAAACCATTTGGGAAATGGTGAGTCTGCCAAGTATAACATACGGTATGGAAGTTGTACCCCTAAACCAGAGCTTGGAAATCCTACAGAACGATTCAAGCCGATGGATAACAGGGTCGAGTAATGCCGCAGCGCTAGAAGCAATCAGGGGTGAGCTTGGGTGGATGAGGATCAAGGACAGGATAAACCTACTGAAACTCGGTTATCTTAATTATTTGGTAAATCTCCCCGACAGCCGATGGTGTAAAGTAATGTTTCTGAGAACTTTCAACTCAAATATCAAGACGGGGTGGATGGTCCAAGTGAGGGAGCTAGTACAGAACTACTCATTGGAGATCTCGGACCTAGACGTTGGGGCAAACCAGGGTAAAAAGATCGTCAGAGAAAGGGTCATGGAGGATTGTAACCGTAATTGGCGAGAGGGGGTCAAATCAAAGAGATTTTTGGGTGGCCTGCGTGATAAAGAGAAGCCTGGTTTTGAAGAGTACCTTGATGGCACCTTTGGGGGGGGGGGGGGGGCACTGTTGTTCAAGCTGAGGTCGCGGTCACTGGAGCTGAGGGAAAAATTGGAGAAAACAGTGAAAAAGATTGCCAGATGTGTAATTTGGGCGTGGTGGAGACCCTGGAACACTTTCTTCTAGAATGCCCAAAATACCAGTCTAAAAGAACAAGATTCACTGGGAGTATAATGGGGAAGTGGGGTGGGAGAATGAAGGACATGTGGTTAGGGGGCGACTCAAAGGAGAGGGTTAATATGCTAATCGGAGAGATTGGGGAGAATGGGGCAAGGGATGCCATCAAGCAGTTCGTCTCTGAGTGTTGGAAGGAGAGAAGAAGCGTGGGAATAGGGAGGCAGTTGGTAGAACAGGGGTAACCAAGGCCTTCTCATACGAGAACCGCGACAAATCAGCGGCCGGCCAAAGTGTTATTATTATTATTATGGTTAGAGCATTGAACTTCAAACCAAAAGTTCGAGTCCAACCAGCGGTAACTGCGTTGTGTCCTTTGCCAAGACACTTAATCCCGATTGTACACGTCGGGGCATGGTGGCGTTGTGTACAAAGAAGTACTGTCAATGGCGTATTTGCCGTCAACCGGTGTTAACTCTGTTGGTGCAAAGTTAATACGTTGGGGAGTCTGACAGTTGCTCGCTTCTATTCGAGGATTCTCTCCGGGTACCCCGGCTTCCTGCGTCCCCGTAAAACTGTCCGTAACGATGTGATCCCGGTTGTTTAATGTCGTTAAACTCCAATAAAAGAAACAAAACATTTAAGCAGATTTTTCTAACCATGACACAGTACGACTTAACACGAAATGACCTGGCATATTCTCTTTTGTTATTTGCACGCATGATGCTAGATAATGTGAGATCACCATTAAGGTATAATAAGTAAACTTAAATGTATGGTTGAGAAAACTGATTAAATGTTTACTTATGGCCAAGAAAATCACTATTTTTTTACAATTTGAATCAGATGAAGCAGAAGTCTCCTTTTGACTTCAATCATGGGAGACGGCAAGACGTCTTTTAGACACTAGTAGGGGATACTGGAGAGAGCCAGCTCACTTCAATCGTGTGAGCTGGAAATTTAGGTGAGCTGGAAAATTGAGTTATTTTGGGGAAAAACCCCAATTTTCTGGTAACAAAATTGGGTTTTTTTCAAAAATAACCAATTTTTCCCCGAAAACCATGGTTTTTTTCCCGGAAAATGTTTAAATTCGAGCATTTCTAGCTCACTTTTCGATGGAATTTCTCTCGAGAATGTCTAAAAAATTCACCGATTTCAAAAATTCACTTTTTCATACAATTTAACACTGAATAAAGTTGCACGATTTTGACCGGCGACAGATTAGCACTGAGATTTCCATTGGGAAAAATTCCGAAAAGACAGTGTTTTTTCCGGTTTTGAGTTGTAAAAAATACGCGATCGAACGCCGATTCCCATGGGAAAAAGATTATGGTTCGATTGGGTGAATGCGAAAATTGAGCTGGTAAAGTTGACCGTTTGAGATCGCGCGTTCGAGTCTAAAAATTAGCCCTATGGATATCTGGGGATGGGATCGCGATTGAAGATGTTTGTATTATGAGTTGTGAGACGAATGATGATAAAATTGTTTTAAAAAAAATAAAAATTGATTTCTTTCATTAAAAAAATAAAATATATATATATATATATATAAAACAACATTAAAAAAAATAAGAATACAAAAAATAACTGTTTTTCATTAAAGAAAAAAAATAATAATAAATAAATAAAACAATGTTTCTACACATCGATGATTCGAAGCGAAGGGACGAGTAGGTTCGCGAATTAATACGGAATAAGGAGAATATTCAGGCGCAGGATAGGGCCAGGCGATTGGGAGAGACGGTGTTGAGGCGAGAGACGACCAAGTTGTTCAGATCCGTTACCGAGGTTCAGGGACGAGCCAGGAAAGAGATCGTCGAGGAATTGAGACCCATAAAAGAAGGTTCTCAGAGGATTGCTTCGCTCCCCGATAGTTTTGTACCGAGAACTTTGTCCGATTACACTCCGATGGGAATCAAGACCGATTCAAGTAGCGTCTATAGCGACGCTACTCCGACGGGAATCGAGGCCGATCCAAGTAGCGTCGATAGTAGCGACGCTTCGAGCATTGTTAGCAGCGTCAGATCTGACGATGATAGTAGTAGTAGTGAAAACCCTGAAAAAGATCTGATGTACGGATTTCGTCACGATGACGATAAACTTTTCGTGGGTGACACGGAAATATCGCCCGAAGGCGACTATTTGATCGTCGGTTCGAACAGGTACGAAATGACCGACGGACTGTATAATCTGCTCGCTCACAAGAAACCCAGAGATTACACCAAGGAGGATTACCAAAATTACGGACACATGCTGGTTCAGATCCACGCAATGAAGAAGAACAACGACTCCAAAGAGACGAGACCGAAGGATAGGAGAGGTTACAAGTTGACGTATGTGATGGAACCCATATGGAAGGAGACTGAGCAATTCGTGAGATCGATAACTGGAAAGGGAATGACCGATACGATATTTCTTCCACGCGATCCCTATGCCTTGTCGGAGAGATTGAGATTGTTGATGGCTAGCAGACAGGCTGGTAACACTGGAGTGGATAACGAGATTGTGAGCGTGTGCGACGAATTGTGAGGCAGAAGGTTTTGACTAGGAAGGATTATAAAGAGTCGATGAATCGTTTGAAATAATAAAATAGTAAGAGAAAAGAAAAGAAAAAAAAATATTAAGTAAATAAAAAACAATTTTCTTAAAATGTTAGTGATAAATAACAGGGGATACGCTAGATCTTACGTTTACTGTGGATCGGGCATCGTGGATTCGGTGATGCGATTTTTAACTCGTAAATTCACTGGCGATGCCGTGAAACAGATCGCATCGAGCGCTCTCAAAATTGGAAAGAAGACGGCGATCGATGCGGGTGAGAAAGCGGCGACCGAAGCGAGCGTTAGAATAGCTTTGGAAGCTGGCAAGAGGGGTACCGCCGCGTTGATTAATAAATTGATAACTCCACCACCACCTGCCAAACGATGGTGAATCGAACCGAGACGTTGGCGAGAATTTTATGACATCGTACCGATACAAGACGTAGCTAAAATGACAAAAGGATCGGGATTGAAAGTGATTTATCAATAAAAAAAACTTTTATAAATAATATATATATAAAAATCGGAATTAAAATAAAAAAAAAATAGAAAAAAACATAGTTCAAAACATAGTTAAAAAAACAGGAGAAAAAAAATGGATATCAAAGACATGTCTTGGAATGACGATATGACCAAGAAGTCGAATGACGAGTTCTTTTCCAAGAACATAAGAGGTCTGATAGTGGGAAAATCGAATTGCGGAAAGACCAATCTCGTGATGAATCTATTGTTGCGACGTGACTGGTTGGATTACGACAGATTATTCTTTTTCGGCAAGAGTCTCTTTCAACCGGAATACAGATTGCTTCGAAAGAGCATGAATCGTAAATTACCCAAGGTCTTCATGACGAGAATCTTCAACAATCGAGACGAATTCGAAGGACACGAGATTTCGAATATATTGGAAGGGGCGGCGAGAGAAATGACTAGGAGAAACATCGATGTGGAATGTCTGTTTTACGAGAACGCCGACGATGTTCCCGATCCCAGACAGTTGAAGTCGGAGAATAAGAATCTCATGATCTTCGACGATTTGCTGTTGGAGAGGTAGAATCACATCGAATCATATTACGTTCGAGGACGTCACAGCAACGTGGGTTGTTTCTATCTGTCTCAGAATTATTTTCGACTGCCCAGACAGACGATAAGGGAGAATGCTAATTTTCTGTGTTTCTTTCGTCAGGATCTCAAGAATCTCAATCACATCTATGGAGATCACGTGGCCAACGACATGAGCAGGGAAGAATTCATCAGATTCTGTAAGAAGGTGTGCGACAAAGGACTTCACAATTTCGTGGTGATCGATTTGACTAGCGAATTTAACAATGGCCAATATCGAAGCGGATTCGACGATTTTTTTGTGTATTTCCCATAATAATAGAGAAGAAAATAAAAATTAAAAAAAAATTTAAAAAATATCGATGAAACATAAAATATATAAATAATAAATAATAAATAATATAAAACTGTGAGAACATCTATTAGAACAGATAGTCGAGAATACGGCTGTGAAACAGTCCTTTCAAATCGTAGTGTGTCACAACGCGACTCAATTCAGTACGAAATTCGAACCTTCCATCGAATTGAAGAAGTAAAAGAGATACGAGATAGCGTTGGTTAATCTCAAGACGTACTATTCGTTTCCCAACTTCACCGAAAAGAATAAAGCATTCAAGTCTTCCAACGGTGTGGATTGGTTCAAGATTCGATTTCCCAAAGGGTGTTATGACATAGACATCTGAACCGTCACATCCAGACGAGACTGAAGACCAATGGTCATAGAAGCAAAATGATAAGACTCGCTCCCAATAAGAAGTACTCTACAGACGATATTAGACTTGGGAGATAATTTTCGAGTGGATTTTAGTGCCGAAGATTCGATCGGCAAGATGTTGGGATTCGATCGAAAGATGTATCGAGGTCACGCCATGTCCAAACATATGGTCAACCTTCTCACGGTCAATAGCATTTTAGTGAATGTCAATGTGATCGCGGGAAGTTACGTCAATGGTAGCGCCCAGCCTACGATCTACTCATTCTTTCTGGACGTTTCGCCGGGTTACTAGATCGTGGAGCGACCTCGAAATCTCGTCTATCTACCCGGATATGTTGTATAGCATCGAAACAACGTTGACAGATCAGAATGGTGATCTGTTTGATCTTCGTGGAGAGAGAGTGACTATACGATTTCACATTAGAGAGATATAAAAAAAAAATAATAATAAATATTTATAATAATATTTTTTTTTTTTTATTTAAAACAATTTGTTTTTGGTTTAGCATTCTTAAAACACTCGTCCATGTCTAAACCGGAATCGAACATAGCAATAATAAATTCTTCAAAAGCTGTTTCTCCTCTATATGTTAACGTATCTAGTAAATGTCTCACGCAATCTTTCGTCATTGTTCCCTGTTTTTTAATTTGTTTTACCATTTCCGAAGTCAATATATGGGTGTTGTCATTTCCAACTGATCTAATAAATTTAATAAATTGCTCTCATCTATGTTATCTACCAAATGCTTTCGATTTCATCTCAAACAACCTCTATCTTGGTCATTCATTTTTCTGTTGTTTTTTTTTTTTTATCAAGCACAGTTTTTTTTACTAAGCACAGTTTTTTTTTTAACTAAATTAGCTTTTTATTATTTTTATTTTATTTAAAGAAGTTTTAGGTTTTATTTTATATATTATATAAGAAATAAAAAACAAAAAAAGAAACTTATAATATTAATAATTTAAAAATATATATATATATAATCAAATCAAAAAAAATAAAATATGAGTCAATACATAATTAAAAATGTGAACATATCCGAAGGACAGAAAGCTAAACTTCGCAGAGCGTCGAGAAATCGAGGCGAGTCCGTTAGATTTAAATTCAGACTTCAATATCTGGAGAGTGGCGGTCGCGATCAGATCACCTGGACTAAAACTCAAATCAAAAGGATGGAGAAAGTGATTCGTAATCGAATGGGAACGACGACGAGACTGAGTCCCGCTCAATTGAGATATAATCTGAGAATGAAAAGCAGTTTTTTACCGCTAAGAAGAGGGGAAATGGACTGTTTTTGAAGAAAGTAGGAGCCGTGTTTCACGTAGATGTCGAAGGTAAAGGATTGTATCTAGGACCTGTGAGAAAGGGTGGTGGCGATGCTTTCCACAGAGTCGGTATTCATCTGAAGACTGTAGAGAATGTGGAACCGATCGGTGAAGGTTTGTTGTTGGGTCCGAATTCGCCATTTAAGAATATACCCCTTTTGAGTACGTTATCATAAAAAATAACAATTAAAAAAAAAAAAATGAAGCAAAAGGAGAGAAAAAAGAAAAACAACTTCCAACAGAAGTGTCAACAAGACATTCATATTACGAAAAGCTTTTAGCTTTTTCTAAACATTTACACGAGTATGCATTAGAAAGAATTCAACTGGAACAAATCGTACACGATGCATGTTTAAACGTGTATGGAATGTTGTTTTTGTTAATATTGTTATTCATATTCCTAAAACGAAGCTTTTTCAAAAATAGCGAAATGATGAAGTAAAATGAAAAGAAAATGTGTTTTACCAAGATTATCGCATGATTATAGATGTCCTAGATCATTTAAAATATGAAGTGAAACTTGTAGAACATTACAATTATGGGAAATATCGTTACATTATTTATTGCGTTATTTATTGTGCAAAAAAACTTAGTTAATGTATTCGATCGTGGTGGTGGTGATGAAAATATTTAAAAAATCCATTCACGTATGTATCGAAGATTACACTCATTCGCATCAAATAGATCATGGGTCGAATTTGCTAAAAGGTTAAAAATCATTATCGATCATTACCCATATCATTCTAATGACAACGATGACGAGGAAAAAAAATGGTTTTATTGAAATATGAAAAGCATAAAATCCTTCTTTCAAAACAAATGTCATCTCTTTCCTATAATACATGCGATCGTAATAGACGAGAAGTATTCATTCATTTAGTTGATGATGTGACGAATAGAACGTGTTGTTATATATATATAAAAAGAAAATAGAAAAAAAATAGAAAAAAAAATAAAAATATAAAAAAAATTATAACAATTATTTTTTTTAGAACTTAGAAAAAGATTATTTTTTTATATATATATAAAATAATTATGAGTAAAACGAACGATTCCAATGAATCGAGAGCTTGGTTTCTTTGAAGGGCACTGTGCAGAGCTTACGCAATCTGTGTGAATGAACAACTTCCTCGCGTCTTGCATGAAAGATGCCTTGGCTGTCAGGAGAAGAAATATTTTAACCATGTTAATCATTTGTGTCTTACGATGGAATGGGAAGACATCGTCACCTTGTATTTCATGCCTGCATTGGAATACGTCCGGCGTGATGACGTGATCAAATGTTGGAAGCAATTGGTGTCTTGCATCGGAGAACCCGAACCCACCAATTCAGAAGAGTAGAAGTTAGCACATCGAGGTCTCACCACTAAAGACAGGGGACGCATTATGGAATTTTTGTTGAAAAGGGTGTGACCATTAAAAAAAATGTTTATGTTAAATAATAAGGGATGAAAATAAAAAAACAAATACATACATACATAAAAAATAGATATAAATAAATAAATAAATAAATAAATAAATAAATAAATAAATAAATAAATAAATAAATAAATAAAAATGAAAATGGAAACTCAAAGTAAAAAAATCTATCCATCGTTGGAGAAGTTGAGCGTTGAGCCCACGGCACCTTTTCCACCACCATCACCGCTAGAACGAGGAGAAAGTGTCGACGTGGCACAGAGGTATCGAATCGCACAAATCAATAGAATTCATTTGTATCTGATGCGAGAGAGAGATTCTTGTCGTTCGCTCAATAAGAAATATTCGAGATTATAGAAATTTGAGAATGGTGTAGATTTGACTCTCATCGCGACCTCTGTGGGTTTGTATGTTGCCGAATCAGTCTACTATCGGCCGCCGTCGTTTCTCTTCCAGTCGTGTTGGCTGTAGAAGGATTGGCTTTGACTGTCGAATTCGTGAGTATGATCGGACATTTAATCACTAAGAAATTATCTGTAAAGGCAGGGAAGCACGAATACATCAGCGCTTTAGCCAATGCAAAGATCGACACCATGTCAGATAAGATCTCTCTGGCATTGAAAGGCGGTAGGATTTTGGATCGCGAATTCCTCGACATATTGAACGAAAAACAAAAATACGAAGTCATGAAACCCAATATAAGAGTCAAGAGTTGTCAGATCATCAAGGAACAATTGAAGGATTCTCTTGTGGAAAAAGGTAGGGAAGAAGCGAGATGATTGTTTTCATAAATTGTTGGATCCCAAAAAGTAATCGATTGAAAAAAATATATAAAAGAAAAATAAAAAAAATAAAATTATATATATAAATTAAAAAAAATACGAAAATAAATAATTAAATATATACAAAAACAAAAAACAAATGTATTGCATCAAATGCAAGAGAGTTACCGATACGGTTAACGTTAAAAAAGTACTGACAAAAACTAACAGACTCATGCTTTGAGGAACGTGTAAAGTGTGCGGTTTGATGAAGACGCAATTCGTCAAATGCGGTGCTGGTCTGATGAATAAAATGATTAATAATCTACCCGTCGAAATGCATCTGCCAGGACATCAATTCACGGGACCCAGCACGAAATTAAAAAAGAGATTGAATTGAGATCTGACTCATAAATCTTGGAGCAAACCCCTTAATAGGGTGGATTCGGCCACTTACGCTCACGATCTGTGCTACGCTAAACATCCCGATGTCGATACTCGTAATCGAATCTGTGATAAAAACATGTTGACGCAAATGAAAACGAATGTTCTCTGGTCTGTAAAGTGATCGGTACCAAATGTCGATTCGGATGGGGTGATAAAAAAAGTGTCCAAAAAAAAAAAATTAACGAATGCATTGGCGAACGAACTACACAAGCCTGTCACGCATAAATTTGGAAGGAGAAGGGTGTTCGTGAAGGGTTTGGATCAGATCTGGTCAGCCGATCTGGTCGACATGAAATTGGATTCGAGATGGAACGAGGGAGTTAAATACATACTGACGGTCATCGACGTGTTTTCGAAATACGGATGGATGGGAACTCTGAAGAATAAATCGGGAGCTTGTGTGGCCGAGGCTCCGAAGAGCATATTCGCATCGTCTTCTCGAAAATCGAATAAATTGTGGGTGGACAACGGGATGGAATTTTACATTGGTCACGTTCATCCGTTGGTCGACCTCTATTACGTCGAAAACGAAGGGAAAGCTAACATGATCGAACGTTGGAATAGAACCATGAAGGAGAAATGCACAAGTATTTCATGGCCAATAAGACCAAGAAATATATCGACGTCCTGGACGAACTGGTCGAAGAATACAACAACACATGACACAGATCGATCAAGATGATGCCCACAGAAGCTAGCGATCCTCGAAATGAAAGACACATCTTCGCAAATCTCTATCCTGAAAGGATTAAGATCAAGAAGGTGTCTAGACCACCGAAATTTGCAGTCGGCGATCGAGTGAGAATCACATCTTATAAGTCACTCTTCAGGAAAGGTTACACTCCTCGATGGACCAAGGAAATCTTTATGATCGTTAGAATATTTCACACAGATCCAGTGGCATACAAAATAGAAGTATTAAAGGATGATGAAGATGGCAGCCGAGAAATCATTGGAATATTTTACGAACAAGAATTGCAGAATATGGCGTTTTAAAAAAAAAACAACCCTTCATTTTTTTTTACACATATATAGTAAGGAAAAAAAAAATAAAAATAAATATTTAAAAAAAACACAATTTATAATAAAAAAGCAAACGAATTAACAAAAAAAACCAAAAAAAACCATGATGAATATATTAGATATAACCGAAGATCTATTGAGAGATGAAAGCATTCAAGAATACGACGTTCACGAGGATGAACCCATGACTGAAACCAGTCTGAACAATGCCGGTGAGATAAGAATCAATGTCGTGACTCAAGATCAGTTCGTCCACCCCAGCGAAAGTTACATAGTGATACAGGAACGTCTCATCAAGGAAGACAGAAGCGATTATGCTGATGATGACGTAGTCACTCTAGCCAATAATGGCATGATGCATCTGTTTAATAATATAAAATACATGCTCTCAGGACAAGAGATAGAATCTGTGTTTCATCCCGGACAGGCCAGCACGACCTACAGACTCTTGACGTATCTGGACGAGACACAGAGGAACGTTTTCGTTCAGGATACCTCTGAAACACATATTCGGACTTGTAGAAGATTACGATAAGATTCTCTACGGATTCAAACACAATCTGACACCGATTCGAAAAGGAAACGATGAAGCCATCATGAGACTTGCCGCGAATGATGCGGGTAAGATACATCTGAACAAGATATCTTGGTTCATTCCGCACGTGCTGCCTTCAGTCACGGAGAAAGTACGTCCCTACAAGATCATACAATTGAAGAGTAAATTACCAGTTGGATTTAGAATGAGACAGTGTGACACGGCTAGTATTCCATCATCCACCAATCACTTCGATTGGAGATTGATCATGAAATCTACTTTGGAAAGACCAGGAGTCATCGTAGTGGCATTTCACACTGAAAGGGATGGGTCTCAAGAGAAAAATCCTTCCCTGTTCGATCACTGTCACTTGAGAACCATGCAGGTATTTCTAAACGCCACGAGATATCCAGCCATCAGTTATAATGCCTCTTTCGATGAGAATGATTTCTGCAGACTGTACGGTGATGCCGCCGATTTCAGAAAGACATATCATCGACTGGACGAATTGAGGGGTAATCCTAACTTCACTCCCACCAAATACAAATCGATGTATCCCCTGTTTGTATTCAACATTAGTAAACAGAGCGAGCGACTCAAGAGTAGCGTCTTAGACATTCAGATTAAGATGCAATTCTACAGGAACGTGCCAAAGAGAACCGAGGCTTTCACACTTATCCTGTTGGATAGAGACTTTGAATTCGAATCGGACGGACAAAAAATGTCCATCGTTCGATGAAAAAAATAATAATAATTAAAAAAAAAAAATTAAAATACCCCCCAAAAAGTAATAAATAAAATAATTAAAAAAAAAATAAATAAATGTAATTGGATTTTGAGAGATTGAATCCAATTACATTTATTTTTTATTTTTTTATTTTGAGTTGTCCTCCCTGCATCACAAAAAGTGATTATATATATATTTCAATTTTTTTTCACGGTTTGTTCAGAGGATCGAGTTCGATCAACATAGAGACCATGGAAGTGACGGCTTCGAGATTATTGGTTTTCATCTTGAAATTGATCCTATCCCCATCTGCACCTTGAAAGGCATATCGAAGACGCTGGTGTTCAAGTGTTGATCCTTCATCTTTTCGACTCTATACCTCTTATCGGTTTCCACACCGCTCTATTTTTCAAGTCCGTAGATGCCAGACTCATTCGAATAATCTCGCCTCCCGCCAGCATGGGATATCCCATCTGACCGTGCGGCGGCCGTTACCTCCGTTTCTGAAGGACCATTCGGCCTTTTCCCTCTTCTAACGTGCCGCTCTCCTCGGCCCAAACGGTGATCAATTAATTGTCTGCCGTATTTTATCTTCTCCATGATGGAGATCAGAGTGCAGGCATCCGACATGTGCACGGGATCCGCCAGATTCGTGAGTGCGTGTTCTCCCATGTTCAGTTTGCCTTCCATGATATCACCCTTTCTCCAGACCATATGTTCGTCCAAGTACTGTCTGCTGACTGTGCTGGAAGCGAATTCCAGTTCGTCATTGAGACCAAATAGATTGTAACAATCGATGTCGATGCCAGCCCCCATGGTTCCTCCGGATTTTTTGTTCAGATAAAATTCGTTGACTTGAGATTCCAGATAGTATTGAGAATCCCGTAGGGCAGAATCCACGTAGCCTTTGTTGACCACCGTCGAGTCTTCGTCTGCATCATCGATCTGGGACAGATTCAATATCTTGTTGAATCCCGCATCCAGATCCAATTTCATTTCTAGCTCATCGATGTTATTCTTTCTCAGTTCCAAGTCTACGTATCATTTGGTCGCCGCATCATTAGGATACGTGGGAACGTGCACGTTGATCATCTTGTTAGAATTCGCATTCAATTCGGACTGCATCGCTTCAGGAATGTAGCGATCTCTCAGATGTTTACTGAATCTCGTGTGAGCGTCGTCCGCATATCTTTTAATGGTGGCATCGGTCGAATTTCTAGGATCCGCTAGCTTCACCTCTCATTTAGATTTCAAGTCGAGATCGTCCGTCATGTCCATTCACGTAACTATCTCTCATGTTCTGTTGGAAATTTTCGTCTCCTCTATCAAGGTATTTTTTAGTCGCGGCATCTGACAGATCGATCGGTTCATGAAGATTGTAGATTTTCTTATTGTTTAAGTTTAAAGGTTCTTCTCGAGGTTCGTATCTACGGATGTATTGTTCGTCCAAGATGGCAATGTCACCACCGCCAACAACTTCGACGGTTTTTCTTTTCTTTCTAGAGGAACCTTCATTATCGTCAGCGCAACCAAATTTATCAACTGGCATGTTTTGTTTTGTACTATATCAATTTTTTTCTTTCTCCTCCTTTAATGTAAATCGTTGAGAATATCCTGAAAAGTGAACTCCTTCTGACCGTCTCTTGAGAATGTAAAGACACAGGTGACCACAAAACACTCGCACCGGCGCTTGCACTCATTGGGTATTGCAAATAACTGATGTTAAATAGTTCCTTATTTCTATCGGTGGCGAGATTCCATAGCTATCGAAATAATAATTTTTAATTCCGGTTCGAAAACCATGCGACCCAATGCGTGCCCTCACCTCTGATATCGTTCAAATTTAAAATTCCACATTCTGAATCATCTTTTCCCCTCGGTAAGATATCTCTAGAAAACACACCTCGAAAATGTTTCATTTTTAAATCTTTCACAGCCTTCGACAGATGGATGTTGGATAGAGGTTCGTTGGGTAAGATGACACCTTCTACGGATATGTGTTTTATTTTCTTATTCATAAATATTTATATTTTTTTTTTATTTATTATTTTTTTTTTTTTTTTTTTTTTTAATTTATAACTCATGAGTTCTTTTTAAACTTACAACATTGCTATGTTTTCAGTCGTACTACATTCATCCTTTCAATTTTGTTGAATTATCGTGGAATAATAATGTCTGAGTGCAAAAGTGTGTATTTTATCCTCACATATAATTCTCTTATCGTCGTCGGCAGTCAACGCAATGTTATTGATTTTTTTGGCATAGATCTCATGCTTTTTGCTTTGAATCGCATTCATCGTTTTATACACCGTCGAACCTTCGAAAAGACAATCTTTATAGTCTTCAAAAGCGATGTTTTTATTCGCCACATACGCTTGAATGCCTTTACATCTTTTGATCTCTTCACCATCGATGAAATAAGTGCACAATTTTGGTCTCAAATCCACGAATTCGGTGATCTGTCTTCCACCGCTCTCGTCTTTGAATTTACCCAACATCCTTTTATTGACACCCATTGGAATCTTAGATGGGTGATCGTCGGGATAATTACTTGTGTCGAACTATTCGTTCACGTCTGGTGCTATGTCCTCATAGACGTCTATAGTCTCTATCTCGTAAGCCAGACTGTCCGTGTCGGTGAACAATAGTTTGGCTTTCAAATCGAATGTGGATTTGCCATAATCGTAGTGAAACTCGTACATCAACCGCTTGCTGACGTCTAAGATGACCGCTCGGAGATAACAGGGTTTGTCGAACTTCAGATGCGTCTTTTGCATGTGTACAAACACTAGATTTTCGTCGAATATGATGCTATGTTCTAATGATAATTGGGTTTCGAGATTAATTTTCTAGACCTCTCTTCGGACGTTACGAGTCGAACGTCGGTTCTATTCCTAATGTTTTCCATAGATTTCCCGTACACGCAATTGTTCATGAGTTTGAAGAAATCTTTTTCGAAGTCGCACTCAGCCTCCATTCTTAAATTTGTGTTGAGATCGATGTATTTTTTCATCCAAGGCTCCTCGTCGAATCGAATGATTCGATGCACGTCAATTAATCTCATCCCGCGATCGATGTAACATTTCAGATTTTCGCATTAGACCACGTACTTCGTTTGTGATTTAATTGGGAATGAGTTTTTCAGTGCCGTTCACTTCCATTCGTTCGGGAGCCAGCGGATAATCGTTGTGTAGATTGTGTAACGTTTCCGGATAGTCCAAATCAACTTTTAGAATACAAGGATAGTGTCTCCATTTTTGTTTTTCTTCTAACGTTTTGACCCATTTGAAATTTCCGATCGGTAAAGGATGATTCATGGCCCAACCGTACAAATTATTAGAATCCCAATAATGTATGTGTTTACTCGGTTTTTCCGAAACGAAGTCTTTTCCCATGCGAGAATTATTAGCTTTAGCATATCTGGTGGAAATCATAGAGACGCCACCCCTCATAGCCTTTTCAAACATGCGCAACATGTCAACGTCCGTTAATAATTCCAATCGGACTTCGCTCGTCTTCAAAAGAGCATCCCAAGCAAAACTGGGTGCTGTTAAATACCAAGCCGGATCTAGTTCGTAATGTCGACGACACACTCGTCGAAAATTTTCGAACACGTCAGCCAAGAGAAGCACGTCGGTTTTCAGATAGAGGTCGTGATAATCTCTCTTGGATTTCATGTCGAATAATCTCCACACTTTTTGCACGTGTTCGTAATCGTCGTCGGAAATGTCGGACTGGCATGATTTCGAATAAAAATCTCCTTTAGGAGGTAGAGCGGTGTGGTCGAATTTATCCAGATCACTCATGTAATCGTAAGGTTAGACAGCTTTCCTCAACATGACATCCACCAATTGTCGTCGATCAAAATGTTTACTCATGATTTTAAATTTCTATCTATTCAAACTGTCGAAGAATTTTTCCAGACTGGCCGACATGAATTTATAACTGTCGGTGAAACGTATCTCTCTACGGGTGGGATTCGTTATCTTATCCATCGACGACTATCTTTTTATCAACAACCTTCCATATTAGTGAAGGTTTTGTATTTTTCATTGCTTTGCGTGATGCAGCTCAACTCTCTTTCGGTGACACTCATATTTTTCACAAACAGGCGACTGTCGCAGCCCAAGAGATTGTGAAATATCATCGGATAGAACTGAGCATTTTGAAATCTTAAATTACATTTGTTGTGAGCAGCACAACGAAACAGACCTGTGTAGTGATCGTGATCTCTACCTTTTTTATTATTTTCACAATTATTATCGAATGGTTGTCTACAGATGTGACATTCAGTGGTTTCCTTGTATTCTTCCCGTTGCTCTGGTTTGATGATTATGACTTTGGATTTTTTTAATTTTTCGTTTAATTCTTGAATTTTCGATTCTTACTATTCCACGAATTTTTTAGCCACGTCGTCGCATTCCGAACGTTTAGTGTAGACGAATAGACCTAACGATTCTCGATCGTCGAAAGAACATTTCACGTAATAACAATAGCCCGAAGGTATGTGCTTCTAATATTTTTCGGCGTAACACCTACGCTCGTCGGGCTGGCAAGAATTTATTTTTGTGGTGAAACATTCGAAATCGGCACAGATGACGAATGGCGGTTCTAATCTTCTTTTGTGGTTGCGAAAGTCTACGTAAGTGTTAGGTTTTGGCATTTCGACGGCAACGCTTCGCTTGTCGTTGCAATATTCCTGATGACGCATCAACGATTCTTGACGACGGAACGAATTCATGCAGTTGAGACAGAAAAATCTCTCACCATTATGTTTAGTAGTCTGCTTCGACAGCAATCTACTCATATTTTTAATCCAGCAATAATGTTGATTGTTACTCTTAGAAATTAATAACAAATTAACAATCTTTTCTCTCTCTTTGTGCGAAGTTAGTCTGAGAGGATAGACTATTCCTTCTTTATAGTCTTCATCATATCCCAAGACGTTCACGGCCACGGTGGGATTTAGTTTTTCGAAATGCTCGATGTCTTCCAACCGCGTCGGGAAAGGCACTCCTCTCCAATCGAGATTTTTACAAGTCTCCGCGTACTTGGAAACTCTATCAGCATTCTTTTCTACGGGATATAAGGCCGATCTGATCGCCCATTGGAAACACTCGCTATCCTCTTCATTTTTCAAGTTAATCACGGCATTTTTATTAGATACGAATTTAGGCGATTTTATACAGGAAGACGTTCTCAAAGATCGTGTCTGTCCACGTGAATCTCGAGATTCAATACCTTCTCGAACGTCCAACTACTTCCCTTGAGATGATAATGAGCCACAGATTCCAACATCTTGTCTTTCATCACTTCGTAAACATCGGATAATTCGTCGTCTCTAAGCACAGTCTCGGTTAGAGATTGGAAATAGATATCTTCCACCACGCTCTCACCCGTGTTCGCGTCGACCTTTTTCATCAGACAATGCAAGATCATTTTTATTTTTAGACCCATATCTAGATGGTATAATTATTAAACATATTTTATTTGTTATAACAAAATGGATTGGATAAAAAGTGCCGAGCACTTAGATAATATCCTTTCCTTAATATACATTTGAAAATTTCAAATTATGTTTACAAATATTTACAAAAAGTTACCTAAATGTGCATGCAATGGCAAAGCAAACGTATGAATAATTAAATAATATCGTGTATGTACACTCTTCAAGATGAATGTTGATGAGTATTCGACTTTACAAGAGTAAGAACAGATAGGTGAGAGGGAGGGGAAAAGAAAGGTGTGTTGTGATCTTGAGTTTTGCGATTACGCCCGACTTGTGTTGCCGTTGTCTTGTCAGGCGAGAAGAACCGATGTTGGCCGAATCCATCTGATTGGTCGATTGGATGATAAACAAGATCTCGCCAGATCTCAGCCATTGAAAGTTGCAGAACTTAAGAAGTGACGCAAGATACCAGACGTTTCTCGAGAAGCAGAAGCAACAGTGATACAATGCTATCATCATAAAACCTCGTAGACAATAGCAGGAAAGTGAGTTGACATATCATATTGAAAACAACTGCTATTGCTATATATTTATTGCTATATACATATTATTATTAATTTTTCAATATTTGGCGACGATATGACTCGAACTGACTGCAGGGTGAGTACCACTCGCAGCCATGTTTCTTGTTAGCAAAAATTGATAGCGTCTCCATTTTGAAATTTGGAAAATATCACTAAAGGTCAAAGTTGAAATACGGTCGTTGCCTTATTTCAATTACTTTTGAATATGTGTTGAATTCTTTTTTCTTTTTTGACCCTTAGGAAATTAATTTTCATTGAGTTGGTGCTCTTTGATGTTTTTCCTGACTTGTTTGAAATATCGGTCGGTGCCTTTGTTTTGAACAGTCTGGTGATTCCTGAAAGGGTGTTAAAAAGAGTTCAATATTTTGAATTTTGTTTAATATTGAGTTGTTACTCAATATGTTTTGAAAATATATTTTTTCGGCTGACCAGCACGAAACGCCAAAAATATTATTTTCGTGTATAAAGTTTTTTGCTTTCTAAATTTTTTCTTCTAAAAAAAAAAAAACAAAAACAAAAATATTTTTTTCATTTTTTCCATTTGGAATTTCTTGTAAAAATTTCTGAAACATATTCAAAAGCCATGGCCAGTAAAATAAAGGTTAATACTGCTTCTTATGAAGAACTACTGAATATTCCCCATGTAGGCCCAGCAATTGCGGGTGAAATAATTGAAAGGAGGGAGTATGTAGGAGTCTTGACAAGGGAAGACCTAATTTCAATACCATATTTTAGAGGTTCAAGAGATCAATGGAATGCTATAGATTTTAGCAGACCTTGCAACCCAGTTAGGGAAAAAACCGAAATAGATGAACCGGTCTTGGTACAAGGTTTAACTCCACCCCTTTCAATTACCAAACCTCTTTGCATAGATCCAATTGATATGGAAAATCCTATGCTAAGTGATAGAGGGGAAGTTAAGTATTCGATTTTGTCGCCACAACAATCGATAAGTAGTTCTAGACCCACACGAAGTCCAGCAAGTTCAGAGTATGTTCCAGTAGGGGCAGAGCCTGTTGGTCTATTGAGACAAACTGAGTATTCTCAGAATTTGTCAGCTAGTCGAGTGGTTGATGGCGGCCTGATTCCATCGACTGAGCTGATAAGTCAAAGTGGGCATATTTCTAAAGTAAGTGGGGTGGAGGATAGCTACCTGAGTCCACCTCATTTAACACTTTCAGGAAACCCTGACAGCCGATATCAGCATAATATTGATCAGAACATAGAGGTTAGAGTAGAGGTGGAGGAAGGCTCCCTTAGTCCACCTGAGCTTACATACACCCGGCTTTCTGATAATATGAGGGCAGAATATGACAGTATCAGGGGAGAAAATGAGAAACGTATGCAACGGATTAAAATTGCAGAATTGCAATTAGAAATTCAGAGATTAGAGCTGAAAAATAACCCGGATGTTAGGCCAAAGGTGTCAGTAAGTTCTGAGGCACCGGTTTCTGCTAATAGCCAGATATTTTATACTGAGGGGCCTCTGACCGGAAGTACTCCATCGGAGGAGCCCTTGGATTTGGCAATGGGCGCTGCAAGCACTGCAGGGCTTGGTCAAAAGGTTGATCAGTCGGAGTCGATGGTTTGAGATGGTCGATACCAGAGGATGTCTCCTAAAAAATATACGTCAACTCCAAAAGGTAGTTTTAGGGGTCATTAGGTATCAGGACGACGCATCCCAGTTAACACACCTTTCGCCTACAGTTTTGGTGAATAGAAATAACATAGCGGCAAGAAATAGTATTTTATCTGCAGTACCCCAGATAAATAAATATGAGTCTGTGCCAAACAAAATGTTAACATGTCTCTATCCTCCGGCATGGCACGTGTTGGGGGTGGAGAAGTTAATAATTTGTTAAACCCATCTCTTTCTTCCGGCACGGCACGTGTTGGGGGGGGGGGGGAATTTAATAGGTCACAGACATTGATTGAAAATACAGTTCTTGCCCATTCACCAAAAATATATAGTTATTTGAATTATCAGGTACCAGTTTATGAAGATGTAAGCTTGGTGGAACCTAGTGGAATACCCTCGAGGGTCCAACATTCTTACACTCAACAGTCTGCACCGACAAGGACTGGAGATAATCAAGTATATGTGACACCTGTTCAAAATATCGTTTCATATCCTGACCGAACGCAACGGGTATGTTACGAAAATGTAGGCCAGTTTGCTCAACAATTGTCTCCGAATATTCATTATCAGGGAGCATCAGGGAATCCTATGCCTCTTAGGTCATCTGTTCAAAATGAATGTGTAGTAATTCCACAAGAGGGTGCATTTGGCCACCAACTGCGTCCTCAAGTACATAGTACTACAATCGGACATCACCAAATTCCTATTGGAAATACAAATAATTGGCAAACACAAAATTATGATTGTAGTCATGGAGGTATGGTTCACCTAATCGAAGTTTGCCATTGGCATCAGTAAATTATGAGGCTTCTCAGTCGAACCAGATACCAAATATGAATTATCAAACTCTAAGAAGTCAGGGTCAATTGCCTAGACAGTCTGATGTCCAATTGTTAGCTACATGTCAAATATGGGTAATCAGTCATCTATGCCTGGACTTGCGTTGCCGGCACGGCAGGGTGAGTTCATGTATAGTCAAGAGAATCAAATAAATTCCCAACATACAAAATTTCCGATGAACAGTCAAGTTTCACACTCATACAGACCACCACTTCCTTTTTCATCCACATTACCAGGTATGCAGGTTCCATTGAATCAGGTACAAATGGGGCCATTACAATCCCGACAAGTACTAAACGGATTGAGTCAACCAGTGAGATTGGACTTGCAATACCCGACCGAACGGGAGGGGGTGCAAATGTCCCAGTCTCAGCAGCCTAGAAGTTCTGTTCCACGAAAATTAGTTCACGGTTGTACCTCAAGGCTTGAAATTTGAAGGGACTGAATCGTGGACAGCTTTTAAAATTAAATTTAAGCGTTATTCTGTTTTGGAGCAATGGACTCCCGAAGAACAAAAAAATATTTTATATTTCTGTCTTGGTGGTAAGACTAGTGACGTATACTCGTTATGGTGTGAAAGAAATCAAAATATGACCATAGAGGAGCAATTGACACGGTTAGAGGCCCGTTTCGGTGAGCATAGTACACAAGAGACTACCCAGTTAAAGTTCCAAAACAAACACAAGGTCAATCGTTGGAAGACTGGGCCGAAACGGTACTCTCTTTAGCGACACTTGCTTTTAAAGATTGCCCAGAGCAATTTGTTAACCAGCAGGCTTTATTTAGATTCTGCCATGGGTGTACAGACACAGTAGCAGCTGAATATGTCATAAACAGTCGCCCGACCAGCATGGAAGAGGCGATTAAACTGTTAAAATGGCATCAGTATAATAGACTGGCAATGCATAGAGACGCTTCACCGGGTACTAGTAGTGGTGAAAGTCCCAGCAAAATTTGGGAAGTGCGAAATGATAATCGTGGTGGTTCTGGCTATCGTGCCAGAAATAAATCTAAAAAAATTAGGAATAAGGGAGGTAAGTCATCTCCTAGAGGTGATTCACCGAAAGGATCAGGGAATGATTTTCAGTATCTGAAATCCAAAACTTTTGCCTTAGAGGCAAAGACAGAGAATTTTTATTTAAAATTACAACAGATGGTGGATAAACTGAATTTCCTGATACAAAATAAAAACTTCCTCTGACCTGACAGATACTCGAGGGGCAAAGGGAGTACCACGATTAAGTTCGACTTCTTCTAATAAGAAAAATGTGCAATGCTTTCTGTGTCAAGGTTTTGGTCACTTCAAGTCACAGTGCCCCTCGAAAAATGCAAAAAATATAAAGAATAAGGGGCGCAGTGTGTACTTTGAGGACCAAACAAACTAAAAATGGGCGAATCAAGAGGTCGTCTGATTTTGTCCCCTACACCCTCATGCAATGACCTCAATAATAATGCTAATAGTTTACTGATTGAAGAGGAAAATTTAGTTGTCCGAAGAGTAAAATCCCCATCTGCAATTCATTTAGAAGTTGCAATTGCAGGTTTGACAACACATGCAGTAGTTGATACTGCAGCAGATGTCACTGTGTTGTCAGACAGTTTTTTTGAACGCATAAAACCGGCACCGCCAATTCTGAAATCTGTTCGCTTTAATACAGCGGCGAGAGACGGACAGATGTTAGGGAAGTATGTTGGTCCCATACCGGTACGGATTGGTGATCGTACATACAATGAGTGCCTATATGTGGTACCAATCGAAGATGAAATTTTACTCGGAATTGATTTCTTGAGAAAACATAAAGTTATAATTGATACAGAAAAAGACTTGATTACTATTGACCAAGTAGTAATACCCACCATTACAAAAATAGTAAATCTTTGAAAATAGCAAAAATTAGTTTACTTGATGACACTGTGATTCCGCCCAATTCTGCAGCATTATTAAAGTGTGATTTAAATCAGTTTCTCACGGATTTTGTTGCAGAACCATCTGATACTTTACCACTTTTAGGTCTACGTTCGGTGTGTACCGACCAGCGGGATCCACACATTTGTCTGATTAATGTTAATAATCATCAGGTCTTTTTACCGAGAAATCAATTGATTGGTCAAGCATATGAGATTGACTCAGTTTTAGACAGTTTTCCTCATCAATCTGATCAAGGTATCCTTGAAAATCTATTAGCCGATAACAAGTACAAGTTTTTGAGGTCGACTTAGGTGTGAACCCTAAGGAACACCCAAGGGGGTCCACCCAAGGAATAAGTAACTTGGCTGTGGTGCAGGACGAGCACCTGAATGTGCCCAGTCAAGTCCATACTGCTGAAACCCCCCAAGAGTACACTGAAGGGTTGCTTGAATGCAGTTATGGAGACTCCTCTCCCAAGCATTTCTAGGGAGGAAGCCATTGATTTAGAGAACTTCTGGAGCTTGCATCAAAAGATAATCCCTTGGTTTTGCACATTCGTGGGTCTGAAGGCGACCTGATGTCTCGTGATGTGTTAAACACAGCTTTGATGGAAGTTCTCATGGCAACACACAGTGGAAAGGTGATCCATATCCACTGTTTCACAGGTCTTAAAAGGGATGTTGAGGCCTGGCTGCATCACCGCTCAAACACATATTTTGGGTTAATAGGGATGTGCCGTGGTTTTAGCGGGGAACTGAAGAAGGCAGTAGCAGCGATTCCCCTTAATCGTCTACTGCTGGAAACAGATTCACCTTATTTCCCCATGGGAAGGCGACACTGGACTACCCCAGCGGTTATTGGTGAAGTAGCTGAAGATGTTTCTCATATCCGGGCAGGTATTGCCAGGGTGAATCACCAGTACCAGGAGGGTATGCAGGAGATTCTGGAGGCCACCCTAGCAAACGCAAAGGTGGTTTACGGAATCCTATGATCGCCTTCTCATCCATTTTTGGAAGTAACCCATGAGTTGCCTGAGCAGACGCAACGGTGGCTAATGGTCTTCAAAATTGGTCAATTACAGTAATTATCCGTTTGGTTGCCTGAGCATACGCAAGGGTGGCCTGAGGATTCAAAATTTAGTTAATTACAGTAATTATCCCTTTGGTTGCCTGAGCAGACGCAAGGGTGGCCTGTGGATTAAACATTTGTTTTAAAAACAACTCAGTTTGGCACATTCCCTGAGGTGTAACGGCATGCAGCTTTTCATCCTGTGAAATTAGGGTTTACACCCGATGCGGACGCATTGGGGGTAGAAACAAATTATTTACTGAAATTGATACCCTAATTTATGGATTTTAATTGAAATGAAATCGGCTTTGACCGATATCTTAATTGTAAATCAAAATGATTTTTATGGGGCTTCTTGTGAAGGCAAAAGTACTTTGCGTGATCAGGGAGTGCCCAAGAATTTGGCTGAGATTTTTTTATGAATTGAATATATCTGTTTAAGGCGAGTTACTGATTCGGCCCTAGCAGGATCTACATATCTTCGGTTCTACTCTTCCCTACAACAAAAAGTTCAATCAAAAGGGGGAAGAGTTTTGTGAAATTGAGTATTGAGATTACGCCCGACTTGTGTTGCCGTTGTCTTGTCGGGCGAGAAGAACCGATGTAGGCCGAATCCATCTGATTGGTCGATGGGATGATAAACAAGATCTCGCCAGATCTCAGCCATTGAAAGTTGCAGAACTTAAGAAGTGACGCAAGATAGCAGACGTTTCTCGAGAAGCAGAAGCAACAGTGATACAACGCTATCATCTAAACACCTCGTAGTCAATAGCAGGAACGTGAGTTGACATATCATACTGAAAACAACTGCTATTGCTATATATTTATTGCTATATAAATATTATTATTAATTTTTCAATATGTGAAAGGTGAACTGCCACTTTGCAACACTGCTGGCCTTGGTCAACTAGCCAACGTGTCATATTACGACACAATCGCGATTCTAGCGGAACCGCGATTTAGGCGGAGCCCCGTTACCACTGCTATAGCCAGGCCATACAGGACAAACATGCGGAATGCACAAAGCCGTGACTGAAGGAAATGGAAGTGGAAGTGGAAATGGACACTCATGTTATAGGACATTTGGCTGGGAAGATGATGTCAGACTAGTCTGCCTGATTACGGTCCAGTCTTAAAACATCTTCGTGGCCTTAATGGAATTGTGTACACTTCGAAAAAGGTGGATGTTGACGGATTCTGGTAAGTTGGGAATACCATAAAGAAGATCGTTGATCGATCTTATTGTAAGATGCACAAGATTTCTCTGTAGGACTAGTCTTTCGTTCGAATAGTTATTACAGTCGAAAAAGTAATGTTTACATTGGCATGGCGGGGGTTTGAACCCACGCCGAGAGAGTTTCCTTCGGCACCAACCGCCCAGCGAAACTATACTGAACCACGCACACCATTGTGTGTACTGTCGCTGATTTCTTCTGAGGTGCAGTTCGTAGAATTAAGTGCTTAGATGCAACTATCTGATGAAAAAGTAATGGTTCGCATCTTCACTCTCGTAGTCACACGAACAGATAGGTGTATCATGGATGTAGTTGGAGTATTTATCATAATTTAGATCGCTACAGGAATTCCGCAACTTGCAGTGTATAATATTGACGGCTCTATCGCCATTGTTGAAGTACTTAGGTGGTCTACATGCGCCACTATTAAAATATTTGACAAAGTTATTCAGTCAACTCGACTGTCTTATTTCTTGGGGTAATGAATTCCATTCCGAGATACATGAGGGGATAAATGAGCGCTTAAATGTTGCCCTGTGTGTAAGTGGTAATTGAAAATTAGTGTGCGACCGGGCGCTATACGTGGAAATGTCATCGAAGGTCAGTGGCAATAAGTCAGAGAGATATGTGGGGGCCTGATTATTTACGATTTTAAAAAAAAAGTTTTCATTTTGTGGAGATGACGTCTCTGCGCAAGGGTTTCCCAACCAAGTTCTGCAAATAGAGCAGATACCGGGGTTGACCTCGTAAGACCGGATATTATTCTCGCTGCATCCGCGTGGATTCTATCCAATTTGGTAAGTTGGTAATCGGGCGCACCGGCCCACACCACATCGGCGTATTCTAAGATAGGGAGTATGAATGATTTGTATAACGTTTCCAGGCTTTTTCTACCTAGAATATACTTTAATTTTCGTAACTGAGACAGCCTGGAGTTAGCCTTTTGGCATAATCTCTTAATTTGGACATTCCAGTTTAAGTCTCCCTGTAAAGATAGGCCGAGGTGGATGTGAGACTTTTTCATTTCGAGTGGCGTGTCACCAAACATTACCACACTGCTTACATTAACACGTTTTTTGGTGAATAAAACAGTTTCGGTTTTTGAAGGGTTGAATGTAACAAGCCATGCATTTGCCCATTCGAAAACGGTCGCAAGGTTTTCATTACACTTTGAAACAATATCGTCCAGTTCAAATCCAGTTTGTTATACTTGTATCATCCGCAAATAGTCTACAAGCATCCCGTGCATTTAAATTTTCAGAAATGTCATTAATGTATATAAAGAAGAGGAAGGGTCCTAAGACGAATCCCTGGGGAACTCCGTAATTAACAGGTAAGTACTCAGTGGGAGGTGAGTTAACAGATACCCTTTGTTTACGATCAGACAAATAGCTTTTGGTCCACTCAAGGAGTGGGCCAGATATACCATTTTGTCTCAGTTTGTAAATTAACCCTTTGTGCCAAACTCTATCAAATGCTTTTGATATGTCGCAGAATATTCCAAGTGAAAACTGGTTCCTATCAAAGGCTAAGCAGAGATTATGATATATTTCGATGAGCTGATAGACGGTGCTATTTTGGGGTAGAAAGCCAGACTGGTATTTAAAAAGTAAATTGTTGACACAACAATATTCAACGTTTGATTAAAAACAATCCTCTCTATAACTTTACTGACACAGCTAACAGCTTAGTAGAGAAATGGGTCTATAATTATTAGGGTCGTGTGTGTCTCCCTTTTTAAATATAGGTACGACCGTTGCCAGCTTCCATTCCAATGGGTAGACATGTGAAGAAAAAGAAAGCCTAAATAACTGAACCAAAGGCTTGCATATTGTGACTTTTGTTTCTTTAAGCATGCGATTACTAATGCCATCATGTCCAGTTGCTTTTTTGGTATCTAGTTTGCCTAGGATTCGAGTCACTTCATCTTCAGAGAAGTCTATCTCAGAGAGACTCTCAGAACACTTGCTTCCGAAAGCAGGTAAACTATGTCCGTCGTCATTTATCTTACTATTTGACAACAAAGTTTTGTTGAGCAAGTCAGCTTTTTCGTTGTCATCAGTTACCATACCTGGACTACCCGCATTGTCTTTATGGTTAAGAAAAGGGACAGAAGGAGGCTTACTTTCAAAATTATTCAGTAACTGTTTAACAGTGTGCCAGAAGTCTTTGGGGTTTATACTTAATGAAAGTGAGTATCTTGTTTTGAAAAATAGATGGATTTAGCCTTCTTTTTCATGTTATTTATTTTGTTTCGAGCATGTTTGTATTTTTCAATTATTCGTGGGTTTGGATTTTTCAGAACTCGTTTCCGTAAACGGTCTCTATGGCGAATTTCCCGGCGAAGAGCCGAGTCAAATTATCATGGGGACGGATAACTACGTTATAAGATGGAATACATTCTCTAGCAATATTTAAAAATTTGGATGCAAATTTATGGTATGACATATCAGGGGTAGTCGTGTCTGAGATGAAAGACCAGTCTGTTTCGGAAATCAAATTATTCATTTTGGGGAAATCTGCCCTGTTATAATTCCAGATCTGTCGAATTTTCGTTTCGTGCCGCGCGGTTCCAGTCTCTGTGACTGCTGATACAGCTTTGTGGTCGGAAACACCAAGTTCGTGAACTTCAGAGTTCAAAATCACAACATTATTATTAACTATTATTGGGTCTAATAAAGTACTTGCGGTTGGCGTTACACGAGTCGGTTGTTCAAAAACGTTTTGTTGGTTGTAGAAGTTTATAATTTCGTTTAATCGACTAGAAGGGTTAAGGAGATCGCTATTTAAATCTCCGGGAATTATCAGGGAGGGATTTATGCTGACTGACTCTTCAATGGCTCCTTCGAGCTTCTCCCAGTAGTCATTAGTAGAGAACTGAACCGATCGGTATGCCAGGCAGAGCAAAAACTTGCGTTTTGAGGTAATCTCAAACCATAAGACCGACTGGTCAAATTCTAGTTCAGGTAAACGTTTGGCATAAATTTCTTTTGAGAAATAAACCGCGAAACCGCCACCATGTTGGTTCCTATCCTTTCTACCTGGTGGGGGTAATTGGGGATCAACACGTTGTCAGAATTGAAGCTGGGATCGAGGTGCGTTTCGGTAAAACAGATAATGTCGAAATCATCAATGTCGTCTGTAATATGATCAATCTTATTCCTGATGCTTCTGATGTTATAATTAAGTATAGAAATACTACTTACGTCTGCTGCCCCAGTTTGGGATGGCCATGAATTAACTTCGATGATGCCAGACAGAAGAATGATGCCAAGAATAACGCACAGAACCAGCGTGAAACGGACATTTACGATACGAATTGTCACACGATGCTGAGGTCCACCTGGTTTACTCGTCACACGGTACCTGCACACGAGGAGATTGTTGTGCAAACCGACTGCCGTCCTGTGTTGCTCGATGCTAATACCCATGGTTGAAGTCTGGATAACAGGTGGAAAAAGGACCCGCCGAGGTGAGGTGGAATGCAGTTAGTATTTTTGATACAGGTTGGTTGCGCAACAGTGAGAGTGAGTGGCAGTATTTGAAGAGGATGAAAGGAAAAACAGAAGTACCTGTTATGAAATAACAAGTATATACAGTTCGTAATAAGATTAGATATGCTATACACATATTCTGGGTGGGTTGGGTGGTGATATCGGCTTGTAGTTTGTTTGTTTTTTTTGATTAGCTGGAATACCTCTTATTTCCGAACTGGTGCAGTTTGCCGGGGACGGTACCATTTCATTTTCCAAGATCGTCGATTTTCCCGCAATTCCCCATACATCACAGATCATGGCACTCACTGGAATGAGTTCAACAGGCTCATATCAGTGAGGGTCACAGGCTGTGGTCCGTGATAGGCAGAGAAAGATACAGTTAAGTAAAGTTTTTTTTTTTACCTCACATGGCTGGGTTTGTAGCATTTGGTCGATTCCTTTGGCAATGGGTGGGAGGGAATTTCTGCGAGAGGCCATGAATATGTGAGAACTTTAAATTGCGGTACCCTAATTTTAGACTAAGGTCCAAAGAATTGCGGTACTTGTATTTCAGAGTAAAGCCCAAAGATGTGCATCCGGTCCTCGTTCGGTTAAAGAAAAGTGAGTAAGTCCTAATGGAGTCTTATTGTTTTAGAGCCATGCTTCGTACTGATCCAAAGGCGAATAATATTTGCTCAATAGGGATTCCCTTTGTTTGGGACCACTAGAGAGAGTACCCGGAGACACTCTCCAACAACTCGCAACAAATCAGATTCGGGGGGGGGGGGGGGTTCGGAGGAAAAGTGTTGGCCACTTGGCCACTATGGTAATTTTCCCTGGTAGAGTGCCAAATTATGGCTGACTGTCAAGTGGGCTGTCAAAATGTGTTCACAGATTTCTGCCCTGCCGCAATACGTCCGTCAGCACTCCTCCATAATGGAGATTCACTTTGTTTGGAACCACTAGAGAGTATCTGGCGACACTCTCCAGTAACTTATAACAGATCAGATTTTTTTTTTTTGGGGGGGGGGGCGGGGGGTGTTGGCCACTATGATGACGCTGGTAGCGTGCCAAATTATGCCTGGCTGCCAGATGGACTGTCAAAATGTTTTCACAAGTTTATGCCGCGTTGCAACACATGGGAAAGTGCCCGTAGGCACTCTCCCATAAATTGCAACTAGGCAGATCCTGACAGATTGGATAATTAGCTTTAAGGGACTGTCAATATTTGTTTAATCCATGTGAGAGCACCCGCATGCACTCCCACACAATTCGCAACGAGGCAGATCCTGACAGACTGGATAATTTCACAAGTCTTTGCCCTGCTGCAATCTATGGGAAGGCGCCCGCAGGCACTTAAGTTGCAACGAGGCAGATCCTGGCAGACTGAATAACTTCACTTCGAAGGGCATATGGAGACCATCCACCAAATGTGAGGACTTTGAATTGCGGTACCTGTATTTCAGAGTAAGACACTCTCCAACAACTCGCAACAAATCGAATTCGGGGGGGGGGGGGGGGGGGGAGTGGAAGTATTGACCGCTATGGTAATTTTCCCTGGTAGAGTGCCAAATTATGGCTGACTGTCAAGTGCACTGTCAACATGTGTTCACAGATTTCTGCCCAGCCGCAATCCGTGGGAAAGCGCCCGTAGGCACTCTTCCATAATGAGAATCACTTTGTTTGGAATCACTAGAGAGTACCTGGCGACACTCTCCAATAATTTATAACAGATCAGATTGGGGGGGGGGGGGGCAAATGTTGGCCACTATGATGACGCTGATAGCATGCCAAATAATACCTAGCTGCCAGATTGACTGTCAAAATGTGTTTACACGTTTATGCCGCGTTGCAACACATGGGAAAGTGCCCGTAGGCACTCTCCCATAAATTGCAACGAGGCACACCCTGACAGATGGTATAATTGACTTCAATAGACTATCAAAATTTGTTCAATCCCTGGGAGAGCGCCCGCATGCACTCCCCCACAATTCGCAACGAGGCAGATCCCGACAGACCGGATAATTTCATAAGTTTTTGCTCTGCTGCAATCTATGGGAAGGCGCCCGCGGGCACTTTCTCATAAATTGCAACGAGGCAGATCCTGGCATACTGAATAACTTCGAAGGGCATATTGAGACGATCCATCAAATGTGAGGACTTTGAATTGCGGAACCTGTATTTCAGAGTAAGGCCTAAAAGTGGGCATCCGGTCCTCGATTAGTTTAAGAAAGATGAGTATATCCTAATGTAGTCTTCTTGTTTGGGGTCAAGCTTCTTACTGATCCAAGGGCAAACAACATTTGCTTTTGTTTGGAATTAATAGAGAGTACCTGATGACACTCTCGAAAAGCTTGTGACAATTCAAAATCTTTTTTTTTTGGAGGGGGTGGGGAGACAAAGTGTGTTTGGATGTCAAGTGGGCTGACAAAGTGCGTTCACAAGTTTTTGCCTTGCCGTAATTCATGGGAAGGTGCCTGTAAGTACTCTCCCACAAATCGCAACGAGGCAGACCCTGACAGACTGAATAAATTCACTTCAAAAGATTGTCAAAATTTGTTCGCAACTATTTTTCCCTTCTGCAGTCAATGGGAAAGTGCCCGTAAGCACCCATCCACGATCTGCAGCGACGCGGTTCCTGACAAACTGAATATTTTCACTTTGAATGGCTGTCAAAATTTGTTCACAAGTTTTTGCCTTGGTGCAACTTATTTGGGGGCGCCTGCAAGCGCTCCTCCATAGACCGCAACGATGCAACAGACTGGAATATTTCGCTTCGAAGAACATATGAAGACCATTCACAGAATGTGAGGACTTCGAAATGCGGTACCTGTATTTCAGAATGAACCTCAAAAATGGGCGTACGGTCCTCGATCATTTAAAGAAAAATAAGTATGTCCTAATGTGGTCTTCGTATTTTGGGGTCATGCTCCGTACTGATCGAAATATGTTCACCGGTTTTTTCATGGCGGCAATTCGCTGGAATGTGCCTGTAAGCACTCTCCCACAAACCGCAAGGAAGCAGATTCTGGCAGACTGAATAATTACACTTCAAAGGACTGCCAACATTTGTTCACAAGTTTTTGCATTGCCGCAATTCGTGGGAGAGTGTCTATAAGCACTCTCCCGAAAATTGCAGCCTAGCAGATCCTAGATGTTTTCGAAATACATCCAACACTCCACCCTTCACCCGTTCCATGAACGATTCGGGATCGAGTTTTGCGATACCGGGAATTGCGTTGAATGTTTTAAAAAATCCTTTAATGGCGACATCTCGTTCTATCGGAATCAACGACTACTCTAACGCTTTGATTACGATTCCATTTATCGCATCGAGTCTCTTTTTTTCATCCAGCGCTCTCAAGACTTCATCAATCGCTTTTTGTGACGAATCGGAATCTCGAACCGCATCACTTTTCATTTTTTTTCATTCTCTTTCGAAACCTGCAGGTCCACTTTTCGTTTAACAGTCTTCTTCTTAGTTTCCACGGTGGTTTGTCGAGGTTGTTTTGTCGCTGCTGCTTTCTTATTTTTTTCACGAATCGGGTTTTTGTCGCTGCCGTTGATCTTTCGTCCATTCCCTTTCCGTCGAGCAAATGACCGATGCATTCGTCTTTTTTCATGTATTTAATACCTTTCAAATTCAAGGACTGACGTACTTTGGCTTATAATTTCACCAGTGTTAGATCACAGGTCTCCTCACGCACAGCTTCAATCGATTCTCATTTGGTTCTGTAACAGCCGTAATTTTTAATTCTTAGATTTCTACAGTACTTTTTCAACTCGGGTACAGTAGAGGAATATAACTTTTCCACGATAGACGTTTTTGTTTTTGTCATTTTTTATGTCAAAACTTCTTATTTAATATATATAATATTTTAGATGTTGTTTTTTTTTAAATTTTTGCGAATTTTTAAACTTCTTATTTAATATATATTTTTTTATTTTTAATGAAAACATCAATTTTTTTTAATGAAAATCAATTTTTTTAACACAAATCATTTAACACAAAAATAAATTAAGACGATTAGGTACATCGCATCCGAACTAATCGTTTATACCCCTACCCCCGAAAAAAACATTTGACGATTGAGTCCCATCAATAAAAGCAAGTGGTTTTGAAACGCCTTTGGCTCCCCAACAGGCGATTGTGCAACAGAACTGCCCGACATCGTCTCAAAGCACTGGGTATGAGGTCCAGAAGGGCCATCAAGCGTACAGCATCAAATACGACGTTTGGAGTGATGTATGGCACAACAACATTCGAATCGCAGGACATTAAGGGGAGTCTATTGGTCAGGCGAAAGTAGGTGCCTGCTTCACGTCATAGATGGTAGCATGAGAGTGTGGAGGCATAGAAATATTGCTTACGTGCCCAGGAACATCAGATCTATTGTTCCTTATGTGGAGGATCAGTAATGATCTGGGATGCTTCTCTCATGATTGTAAACTTGATATGGTGACTGTACGTGGGAACCTCAGTGGTCATCAGTACATCCGGGACATTCTCAATCCGGTTGTCGTACCTTATTTTGACAACCATTCATTGGCTACTCGCCCTGTATTCATGGACGACAATGCAGGGTCACATCGTTCCCATGCTGTGAGAGCATTCCTTCAGAACAACGCAATGACAACACTACCTTGGCCTGCAATGAGTCTCGATTTGAATCCCTCAGAACACATTTCATGAACGTCGTGCGCAAGCACGGGATCCGCCTGTAAAGAATTTGGACGATTAGGAAGCTGCATTGCATGAGGGGTGGCAGCAGTTTCCTCTGGGTCATATCAGAAGACTCACTGGTAGCATTAGGAGGAGTGTTCAGGCTGTGGTGGATACACTCGCTACTGATATCAGCCACTGCTATTGTGTTCCGAAGATCACAAGTAGCACGTTGTGTCAGTAATTACCGACATTGTTTCATCATGGACCGTTCCAGCACCACACTTGTCGAGAGAATATTTTTCCATCAAAAACATTAGTGATAGATATGTGTAATTAGCGCCATTAAAATACTGCATATTTTCATCATTGTGTTGTCATTCATTTGTCAATAGACAATCACTTTTGGTCATCTTAAAGATAGCATGAAAGTAATGACAGTTATTGGCAATATTGCGAAAAAGCAGGGGATGCTTAATTAAGATCCAGGTGTATATATTTATTTTTGGGATTTGTGGAACAATATTATTTTTGATGACCAGATCCTTATATTATTTGATTTGTATAATAATATATAATTGAAATAACACCAATCAATCAACTGTTTTTATTCCTTTCTTTTTTTAAAAAAATCAAAGATGTAATTTGTGAGAAGCTGGTTTGTGTCAAAAACATCATTAAAAAGAATACCTTCTGAAACATAAGAAGTCATGAACGTGAACGCTCAGAAAGTGACTTTCCAAAACTTTTTTCTTAAAAATGATGGCATCGACTCGACTGAGTATCTATTTTTTTAACATCCATAGAATATTTTTTTTCTCTTACCTTTGTGGTTCAATGAGAGTAAAATTTGTAAAAACAAATTTCATTGATATGAAGCATGTTTTATTTTCAAGTGTACCACAAAAACTTATTTTGTGCTGTTACAAATAGTGAATTTATTAAAAGAGAGTGACAATTTAAAATACCTTGAAGGTATCCACGGTGACGAATAAGAAATTGCCAGCGATGCAAGTATTCCACATTTGGAAGTTTAAGATGATGTGTCAAGAGTAGAGATGACGAAAAATAGAATCATACTTCATGAGTAAAGTACACCATAGACATGCACGTGTTATTCACACAATGCAAACAGGGGTATCGCGAAGATGACCGATTGGAGGGCTGGGGTTAAATCTGATCTTCCCCGGCTGCGATATCTCAAGTCCCAACTGTTTAATATACCAACAATACTTGAAGCAACTAATGCATGCCTTCGACGAACATGCCTTGGTGACGTACATGGCATATTACTGTGTGTGAGGTAAGTCCAAGTACCATACCTGGTCTTTTTGAAACGAACATCATTACTACCAAGAGAGAATTTATATCTAAGACCCTAATCCCAATGAAAAAGTATTGACTGGAAAATGACTGGGCGTGTGACCCCTCCTACCTCCAATAGTTGCGTCCCTAAATGCAAAATATGCTGCAAGACTAACTTTTGGCATATTATACGCTTGAATGTATATTGTTTATTTAAAAATACCAGAAAAAGAGCTTAAATCAAAGTATCAGCAAATCAAGTCAATCACCCAATTTAACCCTTTCAATGTTGGTGGTAGCTTTCATTTCAGTTCAACGGCAGCAATTGAAAGAGTCCTTATTCAGAGTTAGCATTGTTTGAAGGCAAAAGCAACAACCACATGCAGTACGCCTTAGTACGCAGCGTTACCATGCCCCCATGTGGGCAATTGGGATTAAGTGCCTTACCCGGCGGGGATGAAACCGTTGACCTTTCGTTTGAAATCCAATGCCTTAACAAATGAGCCACCTCCATAACAAAACTGTTTTTTTTTTATCGTTGGGTAATACAAAAAAAAATCGATGTCCAATCATTTACACAAAAGTATGGTTTTTCAAGTTATTGTGAAACACACAGACTATTGTTTTTGTACGGTTTCCTGTTCTTCTTCTTTTTCTTATTTTCCTGTCTTCTGTCTCCTATGCACTTCCTTGTCAGCACGATAACTCGTGCACGAATCGCCATATCTCATTGATTTTTCAGACAGACAGTCACAAATTGTCGGCACCCTATGTTTTTCAGGTCGCTAGGGCCCTTGAGTATGGCCCAGACGGCCACATGGTTTTCACGGCCTCTAAATTCCTGTTACAGTAAATTATCTCAAAGCACTACTATGTTGTATTTATTCACACTGGAGAAATATAAACAGAAGTCGAGGTAGCTGTCTAACATTAAATGTAATCAGTCTGTGTGAAACACACAGAGTATTGTTTTTGTACGAATTATTTTTCTTTTCTTTTTTTTAATCTTGTTTTTTATTCTTTCTATTCTCCTGTCTTCTGTCTTCTATTTCTATGCGGTTCTTATCTTCACGATAACTCGAACAGGAATTGACCTATCTCGTTGATTTTTGTCATGCTGATAGACAGTCACAAGTTCTCGGCCACCTATGTTTTTCAGATTCTTGGGGCATAAGTGGTGTCCGAAGGGATGTTTTGAAAGTGAGTCACGCCCATATCTAAGGCGTGGTATGACATATGGACCTGAGACCAACACCAAGTGAGTCGACACTAGATGGAGATTCAAAAATATGGGTCAAGGTCACTGAGGTCACCCAGGTGTCATTTTTTGACTCCATAATGCATTCCCGAAGATCGTACATGCAATTTTACACGAGATAAGGTAGGCGTGGCCAATAATTTTGATAGTGGATCTCGCTCATGTGTCAAGCATGGTATGATGCAAGGACCTGAAACCAACACCAAATGAGTCGACACTCGATGGACGTTCAAAATATGGGTCAAGGTTACTAATGTCACCCAGGGGTCAATGAGTGCATTTTTCAGATTGACCGGAAATCACATTTTTTGACCTACAAATGCTTTCCCAAAGTTCATGCATGCATTTTTTCACGAAAAAACGTGGGCGTGGCCAAAAGTTTTGAAAGTGAGTCACGCTCATATCTCAAGCATGGTATGATGTTTGGACCTGGGACCAACACCAAATGAGTTGACATTCGATGGAGCTTCAAAATATGGGCCAAGGTCACTGAGGTCACCCAGGGGTCATTGATTGCATTTTTCAGAATTGCTGAAAATCACATTTTTTGTCTTCCTGATGTTTTCCCAAATTTCATACATGCATTTTTACATGAGAAAAGTGGGCACAGCCAAAAATTTTGAAAGTGGGTCACGCTCATAACTCAAGCATGAAATGAGGTATGAACCTGGGACAACAGCAAATGAGTCAAAACTCAATGGACGTTCAAAAGAGGGGTCAAAGTTACTGGTAATCCAAGGGTGATTGAGTGCATTTTTCAGAATTGCTGGAAATCAAATTTTTTGACTCCATAATGCATTCCCAAAGTTCATACATACATTTTTACTTGACAAAAAGTGGGTGCGGTCAAAAATTTTGAAAGTGGGTCACACTCATATCTCAAGCATGGTACGATGTATGGACCAGGGACTAACAGGTTCAAAATATAGGTCAAGGTCACTCAGGTCACTCAGGGGTCAATGATTGCATTTTCCAGAATTACTGGAAATCACAGTTTTTACCCCCAATGCTTACCAAAATTTCATACATGCATTCTTACACGAAAAAAGTGGGCCTTTCCGAAAATTTTGAAAGTGGGTCACGCTCATGTCTCAAGCATGGTATGATGCATGGACCTGGAACCAACACTAAATGATTGGAAATTCAATGGATGTGCAGAATATGGTTCAAGGTCACTGAGGTCACCCAGGGTTCATTGAGTGCATTTTTCAGAATTGCTGGAAATCACATTTTTTGATCCCCTGGTGTATTCCCAAAGTCCGTACAAGCATCTTTATGTAAAAAAGTGGGCGTGGCCATATTTTTTTAAAGTGGGTCACGCTCATATCTCAAGCATGGTATAATGTGTCGACCTGGGACCAACACCAAATGAGTCGACACTCGATGGAGGTTCAAAATATGGGTCAAGGTCAGTGAAGTCACCCAGGGGTCATTGAGTGCATTTTTCAGAATTGTTGGAAATCACACTTTTGACAACATAATGAATTTATGAAGTTCATACATTCAATTTTACACGAAAAAAGGGGGCATGCCAGAAATTATGAAAATGGGTCTCGCTCAATCTCAAGCATGATGTCATGAATATACCTGAGACCAACAACAAATGAGTCGACAATCAATGGGAGATCAAAATATGCTCAAGGTCACTGAGGTCACACATCGGTCATTGAGTGCATTTTTCAGAATTGCTGGAAATCACACTTTTTGACCCCTAATGCATTCCCGAAGTTCATACATGCATTTTTACACGAAAATATGTGGGGAGGGTGGGGGGGGGGGGGTGTTCAAAAATTATTTCTGAAAGTGGGTCACGCTCATATCTCAAGTATGGTATGACGTATAGACCTGGGACCAACACCAAGTGAGTCGACACTCAGTAGATGTTCACAATATGGGTCAAGGTCACTGAGGTCATCCATGTGTCATTGAGTGCATTTTTCAGAATTGCTGGAAATCATTTTTTTTACTCCATAATGCATTCCCAAAGTTCATACATGCATTTTTACATGACAAAAGGTGGGTGTGGCCAAAACATTTTGAAAGTGGGACACACTCCTGTCTCAAGCATGGAATGATGCATGGACCTGGGACCAACACCAAATGAGTCGACACTCGGTGGAGGTTCAAAATAGAGGTCAAAGTCACTGCGGTCACTCAGGGGTCAATGAGTGCATTTTCCAGAATTCCTGGAAATCACATTTTTGACCCTCTAGTGCATCCCCAAAGTCCATAGATGCATTTTTTGGGGGCGGCCAAAATTATTTAAAGTGGGTCACGCACATATCTCAAACATGGTATGATGAATGGACCTGGGACCATTACCAAATGAGTCAACACTTGATGAAGGTTCAAAATATGGGTCAAGGTCACTGAGGTCAGCCTGGGGTCAATGAGTGCATTTTCTAGAATTACTGGAAATAACATTTTCTTACCCCTAATGCTTTCCCAAAGTTCATACATGCATTTTAGGACGAAAAAAGTGTGCATGGCCAAAGATTTTGAATGTGGGTCACGCTCATATCTCAAGCATGATATGATGTGTGTACCTGGGGCCAACACCAAATGAGTCGACACTCGATGGAGGTTCAAAATATGCGTCAAGGTCAGTGAAGTCAACCAGCGGTCATTGAGTGCATTTTTCAGAATTATTGGAAATCCCATTTTTGACAACATAATGCATTCCCGAAGTTCATACATGCATTTTTACACGAAAAAATTGGGCATGGCAAAAATTTTGAAAGTGGGTCTCGCTCAATCTCAAGCATGGTATGGTGAATAGACATGGGACCAACAACAAATGAGTCGACACTCAATGGGGGATCAAAATATGATCACGGTCACTGCAGTCGAACAGGGGACACTCAGTGCATTTTTCAGAATTGCTGGAAATCACACTTTTTAACCCCTAATGCATTCCCGAAGTTCATACATGCATTTGTACACGAAACAATGTTGGGGTGTTCAAAATTTTTGAAAGTGGGTCACGCTCATATCTCAAGCATGCTATGACGTATAGACCTGGGACCAACACCAAATGAGTCGGCACTCAGTAGAGGTTCACAATATGGTTCAAGGTCACTGAGGTCACCCAGGGATCATTGAGTGCATTTTTTAGAATTGCTGGAACTCAGATTTTTGGATTCATAGTGCATTCCAATGGTCGAACCCTTTGAAGGCTGTGCACATGTATGCCTTTTCTGATTTCTTGGAAAAATTGATCCAATTCCTGAATGATTATCTTTAAATACTGTTAACGAAAACCTATTTCTGAATTCTTTAAAACTATTTATCCCCAAGAATAAGCCTCCAAAGTATTCCAATTACATTCATAGAGGGGCGTTTTGGCTCAGTAGGTAGAGGTAAAGCTTGCAAACCGAGAAGTTCGAATCCCAGCTACGGCAACTGTGTTGTGTCCATGGGCATAGCCCACGTGGGGCACTTTGGCATTCTGCACTATTGCGTATTTCACGTCGATGGTGTACTTGTCTTTACCAATGCTAACCCTGCATGTGGGAAGTCAGTCTATTGGGGATACTGAAGTTGCTCACCATTGCTCGGTGGTTCTCTTAGGGTACTCCGCCTTTCTCTACCCGTAAAACTGTCCGACACAAGGTGACAGTGGCTGTCAAAAGTCAAAAGTGTCGTTAAACCCAATAAATAAATAAATAAATAAATAAATAAATAAATAAATAAATAAATAAATAAATAAATAAATAACATTCATAGAAGGCATGCCTTGATGGTTTCGTTGTAATATTTCTGTCTTCTCCACACTGGTTGTCAACATGATAACCCGAATACAATCAATCCTATCTTAATGTTTTTGTTTTCTGATAGACTGTACTGGCAAATGAGTTCACTGTTGCAATAGCTATTATTTAAAACTTTAGAGAAACTCTCATAAACAAAGAGGTTAGAGAGAAAGCTGTAACTGTTACATAGAATAGCATTGTATATTTATTTAATATCATGTCATCATAATATCAAACCATGTTGAATAAAGAACCCTTCACATTTCAAAGCATTTTTAAAATTTAATTATTCTCAATCATAACTCAGGATCGACAGGTTTGGAGTGGTGTGTGGCTTTCTTGAAACACCTATCACTGTTATAAAGTAATGAAATGGAATATTTGAGTGGTCTGTTTTTAACCTTCTTAATACTTCAATGTGAGTACAAACACCTTTCATACAACTCATGTTTTTACGCTTTCCTTTCTGTAACATTTAATTCTATATGGAATGGGACACCTTTTCGGGTGTACCTTCCAAAATAAGGCATTCTTAACCCATTACCCAACATAACGGCGAAAACCAGTCAGTGTTATTCACAGAAATGTCCATTCAATTTTCATTATTTTTTTTATTTTTGATTGAAAAACATTGCTTACGACCTTTCACTGGAATGAGCTCGTTTTTAAAGGGTTAAAATGGAGTATTTATAAAGTGATTATTTAAACCCTCACAATATCTTAATATGGGTCACCAAAATTTTACTTTTGCAATGCAGGAATAATGATAACACTTTCTGTTCTCACAATGTTGCTCTAAACACACATGGACATCGATGGGACCTCGGTATTTTGCCAAAGCCAATAAGTTTTCAGATAGGGTCTTGGGAAGGGAACCTTTAAGGCCTTTTTACGTCTATATTCCAACATTTCTGAATTCTTTAACTCGCAATATATTTTCCAGAGGTACCATGTACCTTAACATTTTCTAGATAAAATGAATATTTGCTACCATCTACAAATAAGGCAGATCAGGAGTCA
Organism: Pictodentalium vernedei; assembly: GCA_031216915.1. Taxonomy (NCBI): domain Eukaryota; kingdom Metazoa; phylum Mollusca; class Scaphopoda; order Dentaliida; family Dentaliidae; genus Pictodentalium; species Pictodentalium vernedei. The sequence continues at coordinate 338,083,600 of CM062296.1, forward strand.
ATGGAGCCAATATTTTTAAACTGGTTTATGCTCATACTTCAGGCTTGGTATGACCTATAGACATCGAACCTACAACGAATGAGTTAAAACTTGCTAGAGGTTCAAAATGTGGTCCACCTCAATGCGGTCAACAGAGGTCATTAAGAATTTATTTTTCAGACCTATTTGGAATTGCATTTTATACCAACTAATGCAATTCTGAAGATTATGCATATAATCTCATCATTCAAATAAATGGCAGAGCCCGTAATGATAATTTCTGATTCCTTGATCGAACCCTTTCAATGCTGTCCACATATATGCCTTTTCTGGTTTCTCAGGAACATTGTTCTGATTCCTCTATGAATGTCTGTAAATAATGTTAACGAAAAACAATTTCTGATTTGTTAAAAATTATTTTACTCCCGAAAATAAGCCTCCATAAATTCTCTTTCTATATAGTTTTTTTTCTGATACTTTATCCCTATTCACACAGACTTAAATTTACTGGTGGCAGTAAATTCTGCTTCCCTAGTCTTGTTTTTATAATCAGATGTTAGCTCTTCAAATCAAGTTGGGAGACACCCTTTGCTTAACAAGGAAATAAAGTACAAATTATTCAGTTTAATGCTTTTAACCCTCTCAAGACTTCAATGTGGGTTCCAAAGATTTTATTTCAATGAGAATAATGTTAACCTTTTCCATAAAACTGCACTGATAATTGTTGAAACCTATCACAAAACTGTCAGGATGCCGGTAAAAGATGCAATACTGACATGGTCGACTGTACTGTTAACTATGTTAGTGCTATGACTGTTTAAAATTCATTATTAGAAGAGTTCGAAAGTCTTTCTCTGTGCTCGGCTCTGTCTCATTGAGAGTGCAGAAAACCTTGGTGCCAAAATTCCATTAAGAGAATTCTCTGATTGGTGCTGTTTTATCCCTCCTGTGTACAAAAGCAGGTACTGTCAGCTGAGAAATTCATAGCTGTGTCAAGCTGACAACATTCACTACTCTTAAAGTACTACTAGTGCAGACGGCCACTCCCACTGAACTCTCATAAAGAGCTAAACTCTCATAAAGAGCTCATGTATGCTAGATTTTTGGGTTAGTTTTCATTAGCTCTGTTAGGCTGGTTTTTATAACCTGGTTTTTATTATAATAAATTAATAATTTTGGTGTACTGCCATGGAAGGCTATAGCTCTCCTGTAGAACTATAGCTCCTTTAAGTTGTACCTTGGTCTGTATTAAAATGTTTCTCTCATCTGGAATGTAGAATGTGGAATAATATTTTGATTTTTACATTAAAATGCATAATATAAATAACATGTTTCAGACCAATTAAACCAAATCATCCGTGAAAATTTAACTACTCTTTGTTGGTCTATTAGCTGAAAATATCTGTTAACCCTTAGTGGCCAAGTCCAACTTCAAAGCTGAGTATTGTCCTTTAATTTAACGCCCAGACATCACTTAATAATCGCTCCTGATTAACCCCTACTGGTCAATGCCAACCACTTAGAAACTCCTGGGGTCTCTTGCATTATTTTTTCTCAGTCATAACTCAAGATTGACAGATCAAGAAGCAATGGTGGTGAGTGGCTTTCTCGAATCACCTATCACAATTATAAATTAATAAAATGGAATGGAGCGCGGTGGCTTAGTGGTAGACTGTTGGACTTATATGCTAGAGGTCCCGATTTCGCCCCCCCCCCCCCCCTCCGCCCGGGACGACCTGCGTTGTGTCCATGGGAAAGGCACTTTATCCCGATTGCCTACATGGGGGCACGATGACGCCGTGTACTAAGGCGTACTGCACGTCGATGGTGCAGATATATTCAACCCTGCTTGAGTGGAGCTTGAACAGAGTTAGAATGTTGAGGAGCTGACAGTTGCTCGTCGATGCTCAGTGGTTCTCTCTGGGTACTCCGGCTTCCTCCACCCGTAAAACTGTCACGGTCAAGATTAGCCGTTGTGCATAAGTATGTGGCCTTAAACACCAATAAATAAATAAATAATAAAATGGAATATTTAAATAGTCTCTTTTTAACTCTCTTAATACTTCAATGTGGGTCCAAATGCTTTCATTTAACTCGTGACAGCAGAACGTTAAGTACGTTTTCTGTAACGTTGCCCCTCTGTTCCCAACCGCCATTCTTAACTGGTAGAGTGCTGGAAGCCCATATTTGGGCTTTATTCTGAAGTGCCGGTACCACAGCTTGAAGGCTTACATTCAGTGGATGTGCTTTGTATTATCTTTGAAGTGATATTATTTAGTCTGTGATAGGCACTCTCCCATAAATTGTAACAAGGCAAAGACCTGTGTTGAAGTTGTGATGGCCAAAAATAATTTAGCACTCCACCAGTTAAGATCCAACCATCTTCTTATTTCCCGGCCTTTTAAATGGATCAGACAAGTGCGTGATGGCGATGAGGTTACGACGTTGGACTTCAAACGGAAAGGTTCATGGTACCAACGTCGCCAGGTGTATCTGCGTTGTGACATTGGCAAGGCACGTCATCCCGATTTCCCGCGAAGGTGCACGATGGCGCTGTGTGCTTTTTAAATGGCTTGCTTCTTACCCTCTCAATAAGGCATTCTTAACCCTTTACCCAACGTAAGGGCGAAAACCGTCTAGCGTTATTCACAGAAATTCCCATTCAATTTTGATTATTTTTTTCATTTTTGTTTGAAAAACATAGTTTATGACCCCTCTTTGGAATGAGCTAGTTCTTAACAGGTTAAAAAGGAGTATTTAAACTGAGTATTTTAACCCTCTCAAGATCTTAATATGGGGCCCAAAAAGTTTATTTTATGCAATGCAAGAATAAAGATAACCCTTTCCATTCTCACAATGTTGCTCGAAACACACATGGTCGTCGATGGGACATCGGTATTTTGCCAATGCCAATAAGCCTTCAGAGAGGCTCTTGGGATCCTTTGTGGTTTTTTACGTCTATATTCCAACATTACTGAATTCTTTCACTGGCAATATATTTTCTTAACATTTTCTAGCTAATATGAATATTTGTTTTCATCTACAAATATGGCAGAGTTGGTGAAGCCAATATTTTTAAAGTGGTTTATGCTCATACTTCTGGCTTGGTATGGCCTATAAACATCGGACCTACATCAAATGAATTGAACTTGCTGGAGGTCCAAAATAACGGTCCACCTCAATGCGGTCAACAGAGGCCATTAAGTGGGTATTTTTCAGAACTATTAGAAATTACATTTTATAACAACAAATGCAATTCTGACGATTATACACGTATGTCATCATTCAAATAAATGGCAGAGCCAGTAATGTCAATTTCTGATTCCTTGATCGAACCCTTTAAATGCTGTGCACATATATGCCTTTTCCGGTTTCTTAGAAAAATTGTTCTGATTCCTGTATGAATACCTGTAAATACTGTTAACAAAAATCCATTTCTGATTTGTTTAAAAGTATTTTACTCCCGAAAATAAGCCTCCATAAATTCTCTTTCTATATAGTTTTTTCCTGATACTTTAACCCTTTTCACACAGACTTGAACTTACTGGATGCAGTAAATTCTGTTTTTCTAGTTTATATTCATATTCCTGTGTTGAAGAGGAGATGTCAGTTACCACCAATGACTTCCTTCATTAACGTTTGTACACCTATGTTGGCCTACCAAGTCATTCATTCATTGCGTACTCACAATTAATGGTATTGCTCACTCGTTCAGGTGTTTGTAGCTACCAATAAAGCAAAGTTTTCGACTCACTTTTAGTGCTGGCGATTTTGACAATCTTCCCTCGTGTGGGATTGTCAAAAACAGAGCACTTATCGGTCCACTGGAAACAACTCTGCATTTTCAATGGCGACTCATGACTGTATACAGAATAACTCACAATGCGACAGAATTGCCAAAATACTGCCATCAAACATGTTGATTTAGTTATATGGAGTAGAAATACACACACCGAACATGCACACCAAATTTGAAATGGATCGCGTCCGCAGAAGCTGGTGAGATAGAGCACGACAAGGCAAACAGAAACGACAAACACAATAATTAAAATTATTGACAGAGATAGTGCAAATTACAATCGGTCTATATTTAGTCTGTGTGAAATACGCAGACTGTTGTTTTTGTACGGTTTCTTTTTCCTATCCTTTTTTCTTCTTCTTCTTCTTCTTCTTCTTCTTCTTCTTCTTCTTCTATGCACTTTCTTGTCCGCACAATAACTCGAAAACAAATTGTCCTCTCTCGCCAATTTTTGGCATATTGATCGACAGTCACTAGTACTCGGCCACCTATGTTTTTCAAATTCCTGGGACATTAGGGGTGTCCTTAATGGTGTTTTGAAAGGGCGCCACGCCTATATCTCAGACATCGTATTACCTATGGACCTGGGACCAACACCAAATAAGTCGACACTCGATGGAGGTTCACAATATGGTTCAAGTTCAATGAGGTCACCCAAGGGTCATTAAGTGCATTTCTCAGAATGGCCGAAAATCACATTTTTTGCCCCCCGAAAAAGAGGGTGTGACCGAAAATTTTGAAAGTGGGTCATGCTCATATCTCAAGCATGATGTATGGACCTGGGACCAACAGCAAATGAGTAGAAACGCAATGGGGGTTCAAAATATAGGTCAAGGTCACTGAGTTCACTCACGGGGCATTGAGGGTAATTTTCAGAATTGCCGGGAATCACATTTTGTGACCGCCTCATGCATTCCAGTACTTCATGCCTGCATTTTTACACTAAAAAGTGGGCACAGCAAAAAAAAATTGAAAGTGGGTCAAGCTCATATATGGACCTGGGACCAACAGCAAATGAGTCGAAACTCAATGTAGGTTCAAAATATGGGTCAAGGTCACTGAGGTCACCCAGGGGTCATTGAGTGCATTTTTCTGAAATGCTGGAAATGACATTTCTTCACCCTTTGTGCATTCCTGAAGTCCATACATCCTTTTTTATACGGAAAAAAGTTGACGTGACCAAAAAGTTTGAAAGTGAGTCACGCTCGTATCTCAAGGATGGTATGACTATGGACCTGGGACTAACACCGAATGAGTCAAAACTCATTGGAGGTTCAAGATATGGGCCAAGGTCACTGAGGTCAGCCGAGGGTCATTGAATATATTTTTCAGAATTGCTGGAAATTACATTTTGAACCCTCCCCAATGCATTCCTGAAGTTCATACATGCATTTTTACATTCAAAAAGTGGGCGTGACCAAAACATTTTGAAGGTGAGTCACACTCATATCTCAAGCATGGTATGATGTATGCACCTGGGACCAACACAAAATGAGTCGAAAATCACTGAAGATTCAAGATATGGGTCAAAAGATAAGTGAGTACTCCCGTGGGTCACTGAGTGCACTTTTCAGGATTGCTGAAAATTACTTTTTTTACCCCTAATGCATTCTCAAAGTTCATACATGCATTTTTACATTCAAAAAAGTGGGCGGTACCAAACATTTTGAAAGTGGGTCAGGCTCATATTTCGAGCACGATATGACATATGGACCTGGAACCAACATGAAATGAGTCTAAATTCAATGGAGGTTCACAAATACGGGTCATGTTCATTGAGGTCATCCAGGGGTCATTGGGTGCATTTTTCAGAATCGCTGGAAATCACATTTTTCACCCCTAATGCTTCCCAAAGTTCATATATGCATTTTTATATTCAAAAAAGTGGGCGTCGCCAAAAATTTTGAAAGTGGGTCATCCTTATATCTCAAGCATGGTATGACCTATGGACCCAGGACCAACACCAAATGAGTCGAAACACAATGGTTGAAGGTTCAGAATATAGGCCAAGATCACTGGGAAAACAATGGGTCATTGAGTTCGTTTTTCAGTATTTCGGGAAATCACATTTTTTGATCTACGAATGCATTGCCGCAGTTCAGACATGTATTTTTATTCTCAAAGCATTTGGCGGGGGTGGAGGTGGCACACATTTTGAAAGTTAGTCACACTCATATCTCAAGTATGATATGACAAATGGACCTCGGACCAACGCCAAATGAATTGAAACACAGTGAAAGTTAATAATTTGGTTTTGGTTCACTAGGGTCACACAGGTCTTATTAAGAGCAGTTTTCAGAATTGCTTGAACTTGCATTTTATGACCCAAATGCATTTATGGAGTTCATACATGTATTTCTTTTCTCTCAAAGTGAGCAGAGTAAAAAATATCCATTGCTGTGTCCTTTATAGAACACATTTAACACTATGCACAAAAGTTATTTCGGTTTCTTGAAAACTCTAATCTGAATCCTGAACGAAAATCTTTAAATGCTGTTTACGGAAACTTATTTCGGATTTCTTAAAAGATATTTTACTCCTGAAAATAAGTATCCATATATTCTTTTTGTATATTATCTAGTTCCGATGCTTTCACCATTCTCACGGGGGCGCGGTGGCGTTGGGGTAACCGGTTCTCGTCAGATCGCCGAAGTTAAGGAACGTCGAGCCCGGCTGGTCCTTGGACGTGTGACCTTCTGAGCGATAGATTCGGACGCCCTTGGGCAAGGCACTTAACCCCGATTGTCCACACGGGAACACGATGACGTCAACCAATCTAACCCTGCCTGTGCTGCAGTGCGGAGTTACGATGTTGGGGAGCTGGCAGCTGCTCGTAGTTGCTCGGTGGTTCTCTCCGGGTACTCCGGCTTCCACCACCCTTAAAACTGTCACCGACACGATATGACCTTGCCTGTTAAAGTGTCGTTAAACCTTAATAAAATAAATAAATGAATTCACCATTTTCACACAGATTCGAATTTACTGGTTGTGCAGATTGCTGGTTTCAGCATTATTTTTGTACAGTTTTCATCTGAACTACATGTTTTATGCGACAACGTAGATGACCGATGCCAATCTATGTTCCAGTGAAAGGATACAAAATGGATCGAATCGGGTAGGTGATTTCGAAACGAATCAAATACCAACATAAGATTCGAAATCGAATCGAATCTCGAAGCTGCGCAAAGCCCTAGTTTATGGCAATAACTGATATATGAAAATATTTTCCAGTAATTTTTATTAACACAAAAGATGCATTTAAATATAATGTAGAGTTAACCTTTTCAACACGGTGTGCATAAATGTTTGCCCAAAGAAACAATTGGCAGGGAGCGAGAAGACGACAGAATAGACAATAAATCGGTGGTGAAGAACAGTAATAATTTAATCCTTAATTAAAATATTGCTGAGTCTTCCCACAGGTGCAGAATGGAATCTACAATTTCGATGTAGGGAGTATTAGATGGGACGATAACATCCAATGTTGAAAGGGTTAAATGTGGATAAACTTCCCGCCAACTACAATATATTTTTGACAATTCTAAAAAGTTATAATTATTACATGGGACGGTGTTACAACTTGTTAACACCCCAGCCCTCCCCCTAAACATAGAACACCGATTCGCCAGGAGAACACTATGTGGTGATATTTTCAAATCACAATCATTCCTCCATCTAATTTGATTCGAATGGTTTGCCCACACTGAATTTATTTCGCGTCGAAGTGTTTGGCTTAGAGGAAGCCAGAATACACGGCGAGAACCACAGAGAAGCGTCAGAAACTGTCAGACTCCCCAACGTACTAACCCCGAACAAGAAGGTTTTGCACTGGATGAAGGCAAGTGCACACTGCAACAACCGTGCCCCACATGGGCAATCGGGATTAACTGACTTGCCCAATGACACAATGCAATTACCGCTGGTCAGGATCGAAACGTGAACCTTTCGGTTTGAAGGGCAGTGCTCAAACCACGGAGCCACCGCACTCCCACCACCATTGAATAAACATATTAAGCCTTTGAAACCGAAAGACCGCTTTGCCGGGTCAGGAACATCATACGTCAAAATGTCCTTATGTAAGATGGTTGCTAAGAGAACGTGTAAACCATTAAACTGACCTGTATGATACCTCCCGGTTTCAAAGTGTTAACAATTTCAAAGTGAAAAATTCTAACACATGATGTATAAACACAAAAGCATGCCCAACGAGCAGAGCATGAAATGTACTGTGTGTTTGGCTCAGATTATCGTGTAGGAGAATATGATTTACAGACATATTTTTCAGTCAACTTCCATCTAAGACACGTAGATGGGAAACGACAAAGAGGTTCATCGTTGATGTGAGCAAACTTTTGAACAATAGTTTAAGTGAGTGTTAGTGTTGATGAACAATATTAGATGTCATACATTATCAGAGGTATTTGGTCCTTTCTATTTTTCATTGAGCACAACCAAGAGACTCAATTATTCCAGTGTATTACCAATTCCTTTAGATAAAATATTACCACACAATTTCATAACACTTCACAGATTATAGTACTTTGGCAACTCAAATATTGGTGTGCATATATATTCAGTTCGTATATAAAGTTTGATTGTTAAAACTTCAGTGACAGTTGTGTCTAATGCAGTCTATTCCCTATGCGGGATATCTTTTTATAACCGTGCCCACTCTGCACAAAACGCAAATGAGAATTTCTTTTCTCATTGTTAGTGTTAGATAAATTATTGTTAAGGCTTAAAAAAATTAAAACTCTGATTCTCAGGCCCGCATGGTCATTTTGTCTGCCGCATGCTCTCCTTTTATAACCAATGCAAACTTAAAAAAAATAAAAATTAAATGGTTTATGTCTAATATTTTATCTAAGTTAATAAAATTGACATATTTGTCCCTTGAGTGCACCAATACTTTGCAATGCTTTAGCATTGCAAAAACTTCTTGCTCTTAAGGGATGAAATACATCACCACACATGCTATTCTGTAGATTATGAGGCCTAAAACATAAAAGAAACTAAGAATATGAACTTTTGATGGCAAGGAAATAATTATAAAAAATAAAAAATAAAATTAAAAAAACGCTCGCAAACATGCAGTTTTAGAGAATATCTGTTTTGTGGTGCCTAATATTGTATATATACCTATCGAGTTTTATATTATGGAATATTACAACTTTGTCTGAATAAAAGTGGACTGAGAATCGTACAGAAATGTCTTTGGTACATGGAATCTACTGGCACAGAAAGCTCCACCAAGAGGAAGTTAACGAAAAATATGTTTTTCATTTTGTTTAATCTTCGTTTGCGTTGTAGTAAGCATATTCATTTCAAAGTGGATGAGGAAAAAGACTATTGTGGTTTCAAAAGTTTTTCTCAAATCACAATAAGTCCGTTCACATGCATGACCTATCTATGAATTAGCTTTTTTCATCAATGTATTTTTAAAAAGCGTACATGGGAAATGCAGAGATGTGCAGTGGAGCAATCTGTGATGGACTGGTATTTTTGAAAACCCTTTGAGTATTTATGTTGTCAATCTCTTTGAAACTGGAGTCATTCTGTTCAAGGGAGGGTTCTCTTTAACTTTCCCAATGGGAATTTGGAATAATGGTAACCACTCTGGCGCAATTGGTATTCATGTGGTGTTTCAATTGTTATCGTAACCCTGAACCTAATATTCCGAATGGGTTGCCATTTGGAAGAAAACACTTGGAAGGATACGTTGCCAGAAATTTACTACAGACATTCACATAGGGTTTTCAAAAATGCCAGTTTGCTGAGTGATTCGGCTGACTAAGCCGGGCATGTCACATTCGATCAAATGGAACCTTTAGAGATTTTTATCGAAAAGAACGCAGACGATTTCAAAATTTATTATTTTAAATATCATTTTTTAATTTTTTTCAAAAGATTTCAACAAAACCATATCATGTGACCCCTCTTTGGAACGAGCTCGACGAGCTCGCTCCACAGAAGGGTCACATAATATGGTTTTGTTGAAATTTTTCGAAAAATAATATTTTTTCAGCTGCTGAATTTGCATATTAAGCCGGCGGATGCGGGCGATTCGTTTGGTAAAGGGTTAAAGGAAGAGACAGACCTTTTTCGGACCAGTCCGAAATTTAGATTTAGATAGGTCCGCAATTGTATATTATTAAAGACATAATAACCCTTTACCTAACGTAACGGCCAAAACCGGCCAGCGCTATTCTCAAAAATCGCCAATTAATTTTCATTATTTTTTTCATTTTTTGTCTCATAAACATAGGTTATGACCCCTCGTTGGAACGAGCTCGTCGAGTTCGTTCCAACGAAGGGTCATAACCTATGTTTTTGAGACAAAAAATGAAAAAAAAATAGTTATTCAAGAATTATTTTTGCAAGTGTCGTCTGCTTTTCAGGTTAGGTAAAGGGTTAATACGCGCCAGGGCATGCTCCGTTCTCGGGGTAATCCGGTCTCTAACACCACTGTTACATCCAGGGGACATTTACTCCTGGTGGCCGATTCCAGATGAATACTTTTAACAATGGCTCCTAATAACTTATAAAAGAGAAAGGTCGCAAATAATCTGACGTCCTCCCTTGAATAGAATTATCCCAATATTCAAACCCTCATTTCAGTGTCTCAAAAAATGGAGGATCAATGCTAGGTAGACAGATAGATAACAAACTACAATATACAATTTTGGCGTTCGGGACATCATGAGGTGACGTCGGCGACCGTCATGGCCCAGCACATGTTCTTCCCTTGAATGCCCCACGAGCCCAACTGTCATCTCAGTGTCTCAAAAACGTGAGAACAACGAAATAGTGTGCAGTACAGAAATGTGATGTCAGTGGTGTAAAACGGTTTGACTGTCGAAGCGAAACTAAGTTTATGGCACTTCCAAATTATCCCCGGTGCCAAATGCTAGCCCATATATTTTTGAAAATGATGAAGTATCGGAGAACGTCAGAGTTCAAACAAAAACCGTTACGCCAATGACGTCAAAAGGTGACTTCAGGGTGGTCGAGACACAGCCCACGTTACTTCCAGGACAGACTTACAACACAGCACGAAAATTCAGCTAATATTTTAAGAAATGGGGGAGGGGGTAAAATATGATATTTTGTATTTTGTCATAATCCAATGCAAAATAGTGTTTTACAAAACCCGCTCATTTTTATGTATAACAGTGGTAAGCTTTTTTATGACAAAACATGTCGATTTTATTGCAAAACTTGTGACTTTGGCTTATGTCAAAGTTTGACGATTTTATTACGAAAGGGGTAAGCTATGACAAAACCAGGCAATTTCTATCACAAAAGTGAACGAAACAGATGTTCGATCACCCAATAAGTGAACACGAATTTCTCTGACTGCCCGTATAATTGAACTGAATCTCTGCTTGATTTAACCATTTATTGGCCGTTATATTTCACTTTACTCGCTCGGTTACGCCTGTTCTTTTTGCAGTATCAATTTGTAACCCAACCTATTTCAGAGTGTATCGTATGAGCAAGGCCAACAACTTTATTCACTAACAGCGGGGACAGAGGGGACAGCGGAGGATTCCAAACTCAAAGTCTGTTTTGAGAAAAACAAACCAAGGTCTCTATGTCAGCAAGGAAAACTGGGCAACAAAATGTTTCCTTTTGAACAGTCATTGATGGCCGTGCAGTCTTGTGGACACTACACTGACCAGCACCCAATAAACTATGCCCCCAACTAGGAAAGATTTTCTTGAGAAATTTCAGTATCACGTGAAGCAAACACTCTTGTCAAGAGACATCTATCTAGTTTCTGATAGGTACAAAGATTTCAATACCAAGTGTTACTTCAAGTTTAACAGGAGTGCTTACAACTGTCGTCAGAAATTCAAGCTGAACATAATGTCATCTCCACCAATCCAGAAACTGACAATTACTTTGACCGAAATAAGAAGCACTTGATCGATATAACTGTGAAAAAGTCTGATGGTTGAAAACGCAAACCAAACACAATTTGTTCATAACTGGTCCAAATACAGTCCCAGCGGAGATCAAAGTAGTAGGAGATGGCCTTTTCATGCTCGTTTTGGGGGACATCGAAGTCTGACCTAGGTCAATGACCTAGAGCCCAAAACGCCCAGGCCGTTTTTAGGCTCTCCTCAACCCTCCCTGTGCCCAAGCCCGTTAGCCCTATTTACCCTCCCCGTGCCAAAAGCCAGTTGGGCCCTCTTTCGTGCCTAAAGCCCGTTAGGCCCTCCCAGAGCCCAAAGCTAGTTAGTCCCTTCCTCGTGCCTAAAACCCGTTAGGCCATCCTCACCCCTCTCCGTGCCCAAGTCCGTGTGTCCCTGTGCTCAAGATGACGGCGTCGTTAATGCGCATGACGTCAACATGACGGGTAAAGAGGGCCTAACGGGCTTGGGCACAGGGAGGGGTGAGGGGACCCTAAAAAAGGCATGGGTGTTTTGGGCTCTATGTCATTGACCTAGGTCAGACCTCGAGGTCCCCCAAAACGAGCATGAAAAGGCCATTCCCTACTACTGAGCAATAACGGCGCTGCCATAGATAAACAGGGCATGGCAACTAGCTCCAAGGATGATGACAATATCACTGAAAAGAATAATCATGTTACCATCCTTGTTGGTGACACAGATGTGTATACATTTGCATCATTATGTGGAACAGAATCTGACATTTGCATGCAATCCATAAGAAGGAAAGATCTGTAGTGGATATCCGCACAACCGTTGAGAAGCATCAGGATATCATTCCAAATCTATCCCTACTCTTGCGTTGTCTGATTGCGTTATAGTTGCTGACTGTTATGGTATAGGCAAATGTGGTGCGCTCAAAGTTTTGAAAGACGCTGCGGTCATTAACATCCGTTGGTGATGTTGGCTGATGTTTTGGGGTAGGTCACGAGATTCACGTGTGCCTGCTATGGGTGAAATACACCAACTACTGTGTCTGATGCAAGAATTAGTAATTGGATATATAAAATAGGGGGAAAGCTGCAACGAAAGTTTCTGCCGCCAAGTAATGATCGCTCGCGGAGAATATAAAACGAGCGCATGTTCATGAATGCATTTTGCCGAATGCCTTAGCCATGCATCCAACGTGGTCCAACGGACATCGGCTTTATCAGAGATGAAAACTCAGGGTCGCTATTGCCTGTGACTGTTCCACCGCAGTTTTGTGGATGACGAGATTTTCATATTCGAGTCGTCAGAAATATGCACCTGCATAGCGTCAGAATTGGCGGGTGCTATATTTATTCCTAGCATGGAAAACTCGCTTGGGCAGAGAATGAATAAGCCCACAGCGAAGAATGAACTTCTAGTAGAGAGCCCTCTTCTGTTAACTCATACTCCGACATAATACGTGAGGGCGAATATGGTTCTTAATTCATCATCTTTCAACCATCTGGAATCTATGTCACGTTAACTTATCACCATATATACTTCTATCCCATCTACTCCTTTTCCCAGAATAATAGTTAACCTCTACGAGAACAAGTCTCTCGTGTTTTGACTTTGGTACATCCGCCATATCATTTTTTACTCCAGGTTTTCTCATTATATGACATGGTTCTCCTCTACGAGAAGTCTTTGTACTACTTTTTTCATTCATGAATTCCTCCTGTCCCCTGATATTGAGTCACCTTAGTGGTTTAGAAACCCGCTATTTCATTACATTAATATCTGAATTAACCCTCCCTGGTGATGGTGGCTTCAATTCTTGTTATATTCTGGTTGATCTTCGGTCGCATTACACCCTATGCAATCCACCAGGAGATACATCTCATGAACAAATGGAAAATGTTGGTCTAAGATGCCCATGTTAAGTGAAAGATAAGTGGTTATATACATAAAATTAATTCAGAATTTGGTTATCTATAAACGAAATGAGAGGCCGAGTAAAATTACATACCTCGTTATTTTTACATTTTCACAACATTATTAATTAATGTGATATGCTTCTTAGATAATGAATCATTATCACGAAAGGGTTAATTTACAAACCATACCTAAAGTAAATGCTACAGAATATCCTCCAAGACTTCCGAAAAGTATGAAACATATGTAGAAAAAGTAAATGTTTGGTGCGGCGGCTGAGGCTCCACCGAAGAGGCAGGTGACCAAAATGCACACAATAAAAATCTTCTTTCTTCCATATCTGAAAGAAAGAAAAAACGTTAAACATAATTGAATGTTGCTCGAAAGCAGCCTTGTCAGACGCCAGACTCAATTCGAAAGTCCTTATGCGTGGTTTGAAACCAGACCGTTCATTACAAATTTTTCTAAATTGTCAGGTGTCAGGATAGCTTTTTATTGTGCGGGGCGATCCCATAATATTATCGACAAAATATTCGTTGCAAAGCACACACAAGTCTGAGAGATGTAGTAGAGATGCTGTGTATTGTTAAGTTCTGTTTGGAATGTTTCTATTCCGAACTCCGTTTTGACTTGAAAGCGATGTCTCAGACGCATACTTCCCTTGATTCCAAATGACAATTGGCGAATAATTTTAGGGTAAATAAAACACCGTAAACGTTGAAACAGTCCGATAGACTTCTCATTTACCGGAAGAATATTTGACAAAGTGACCTCCTCTTCATATCATTTATACCGTGGGATGATCGAGACTAAGCACTTGCAGCAAATGTAGACCATATTAAGGTGATATCTGGTTTGTATCTAATACCCGATAACAATTTGGAAAATAGGTGATGACATGTCGGCAGTTGGCAGAAAGACAGGGACTATGTTGAGAAGTAAAACAGTTTCCGGTTAGTTGAGAAATTCAACAAGACAATACCCTTGAGAAGAACATCAATTTCTGATACAGGCGTTTTATTTGTCAGATCTCGCGAGTAGACATTACATTCCAGGCCCGTATGTGCCTAGGATTAGAATATGTTATTTCTCGTCGGTTCTGAATATGAACACAAATACTGACTGAGTTAATTCCAACCATTTGGAGGGTTCTTGTTGTCGATAACTCAGTTGGTATGGTGGTATATATATAGATAAGAATCTAAACCTATATATATATATATATATATATATATATATATATATATATATATATATATATATATATATATATATATATATATATATATAGGTTTAGATTCTTTGGAACTTTTGTATGTTGTACAGCTTAAAAGATAAGAGAAATAGCTGGGGGTCGCATTATCGCAAATTGTCACCATCCTTGTCATCTCAAGAAGAGTTAACAGGGCTTTTGTTTACATTAATCTAAAAAAACTTTTTAAAAATCATCTTAGCAGTAGTCCAGTCGATGATGGTCGTATTTCGTTGAATGACTTCTGAAAATAACCTTCCGACTTCAAAATGATCTTGTTAATGTAGCAATATTATTCTAATGTTAGCCTGTAGAGTACGATTCGCCCTGAAAATGGGACACACATCTGCGGATGAATTAGGAATGAAAGACGAAACAATCCGGGCAGTGAGGATTTGACAAGAGATGTTATTACACTTCTATGAAAGGAACTTTGCAATTTACTTTTTAACAACCTTTTCTCGTATCTCATTTCCCTGATTTCGGTTTTCTAGTTCATTCTATAATTTATGGAATGCAAAGTCAAGTAGATTTCCAAAGGGTTTTGTACTAGTTCTATATCTAGAACAACTTTCGAGAAGATTTGAGATGTGTGTGCATTGTAAGATAGATCTCATCAATACTCACTTATAATAATCATATCATAGGCAAACTCGGTAAGTATATTATGAATGC
Organism: Pictodentalium vernedei; assembly: GCA_031216915.1. Lineage (NCBI taxonomy): Eukaryota > Metazoa > Mollusca > Scaphopoda > Dentaliida > Dentaliidae > Pictodentalium > Pictodentalium vernedei. The sequence continues at coordinate 338,099,105 of CM062296.1, forward strand.
GATTAGATTCCTTTCGATTTGTTTTTTCGTCTCATGTGTGTGGTTAGATTCCTTTCGATTTGATTGATAAGTGTATTTTATTTTGTTTTCTTTGGGACCACAACTAAGTACAGTACAGTCGTCGGGGAATGGTTACAATACTCGTGCGGGCAGTGTTGCCCATGGGCGTTTTTTCAGTCCATAATCAGTAGTTTTCGACCAAAATTCAACGAAAGAAGCATCGGGTTACACCTGGTGTTTCGTTCATTGAAAACTTGATGGCGATTCTATTCTTTTATGTTGGAGATTGATAAGGCATTCGTGGAAATATTGCCCATGCACGGATTTTGACCTTTCCACGACCATCGTACGGTAGTTGGCAGTGAACCAAACAAATGTTTTGTATAGTTCCTCATGGAATTCCGCGACTAACAGGTTTATCATCACCCAGACATGTATCCCGTTGAGACATATGCACAAGGCAGAAGGTTAAGCGTTGCCCGGTTATTTATACACTCTAAAATCCGTTGGGTTAAAAATCAACCCAAATCAACTGGGTTGAGTGAATATGAATCCAATTTGGGTTCATATTCACTCAACCCAGTTGATTTGGGTTGATTTTTAACCCAACTGATTTTAGAGTGTAACATTAATGTATAGAACAGTGGCGTAGATAGCTTTACGCTGGCGGAGGGGCAAGCCCAAAATTTTCCGACAGACCGAAACTTTTCCGACAGTGTAACAACAACAAAAATCCAAACAAACAGAAAGAATCTGTTGTTTACTGCAAATGTACTGAAAATTGGTCTTTTTTACCCCAAATTTACCCAAAATGGCATGTTTTTATCCTCAAAGCCAGCATTTTAATGTTATTAGGCACAAATTCGCCTAAAAATGGTCCCAAAAAATTTTCGACAAAACTTCTGGCGGGGGGCCTCCGCCCCCTCCCCCCCCCCCCCCCCTTTATCTACGCCACTGGGCTTCCAATGTTATTTCAGCTAGATTAGATTTTCTGTCCCCAAAAGAGACACATTGGTTCCTGTTGTAAAGGTAGCTTTCAAACCAATTGTTAGGGTTTGACCTTATACCATAATATGCTACTTTTGGTATGGTATCTCACATTGTATGGTGTCAAAGACTTTTGAGAGATACAATAATAGGAACAGAGTATTATCTTTACTATCTATTTATTGCTTTCTGCAGCTATGTAGTTTAACAATTGCATAACTGGATGTAATGTACTATGATGTTTTCTTCTGTCCTAATCGTTGTTAAAGAAAATTTATACCATGATTACCTATTCTACTATATATAAAAAGCCTATGACATAAATTTTAACTTTACACACCAACCGTGGTGAACATGCGAGCAATGGGATTTCAATAGTAAACATTTACACCTACAGTGGAACTACATCCAAGTTGACCTTTGGTGACCTATCCTTGAATGCAAACTTGTCAACATTTATCACTCGTCGATTCGTGAAGAATGAGATGAAACCCGCAATTATTTATTACGTCTTTAAATAAGTTTATCTCATAAGGTACCAACAATTAACAAACACACGTTGTCCCATGTTAATAAAGCATCCACAACTCGAAATAGTATGTTATTAAAATGAAAAGGGCCCCGTAATTTGCGGTCTCGTTTTCTATTTCGTTTCGGCGATAAAATTGCCAGTGGAAGTACCGCCCACCGGAGCTCATGTAAATAAAAACAGACTCGCAGGTGTGAATATTGATCGTGGCCGAAGGGTCGCGGTTAACACTACTTCACCACTCGTGGTGAATATTTGGTACACCAAGCTACTTTGGGTATATTCTATATATTAAGCTTATTTTAAAACTTTAAGCGGCTTAAAAAATACTATTTGTTTCTGGAATTTTACAAGAAGCAGATAAAATACTGAAGAGTCTATAGTTCGTGATAATATTATCGTCGCCTGATTTAAAGACTGACTTCAGTAATGTTCATTCTGTCTGAAACTATTCTCTGACTTAATGCTTTATTGACATTATGCACGAAAGAGTTGGCAATTAAATTTTTTGACTGCGTGAGGATGTTACATGAAACATTTCACAAGAATTTTGAAAATAGAGACATCTCGACGAAAAGTCAAAATAAAATCATTTTTATGAGAAGCCCAAACTCTTCCGCGCCAGTCTTCGTCACTGGATCTTGTGTTTTTAATAATAAGATGTTACTACATGTTTGACTTTACATCAGCCTTGATATCAGCCTCAGACCCATGGTCAAAGTCTGATAACGCTCTCCAGGGCTGACATCAAGTCTCATATCAATTTTATCCGGTTGGTACGTTTACCAACATGCGTAGTCTCCGCTTCCAGAAATGTAGTGTACCATAGTCCCCTGACGCATTTGGGGATGGGCAAATGCCTCTGTTTCTGCTTGTTTTGGGCATCTAAAACTCATTTGTCGCATATTTCTTAGTTATAAGAATATCTTATTGTTCATTAATTTGACATTTTAACAACTAACAGTGAACAAAAATGAGGTGGAGTTAAAAGAGGCCAAAAAGTTGGATGGAGCGAGGTACATATGGTGGATGTGGCAGGTTGGTAGTGTCGCACGGAAGCCGAAGAATAAGATGCGAGACTGGGTAGGAAGAGGAATGGGGTTTAGGAGGATTGAAAGGGGTGGGCAGGGATTAGGCTGAGAAAGAGAGGAGGCCATGTATTAGTACATCAGGGTGATTGTGCAGAGAAAGCTATCTGAGAATACTATAAGAGAGTAGTGCTAGACGGTATGATAATATAGATGGTGGAGATGTTGGAAGAAGTGGAAGTGATGAATTTGGGATTACAGGTTCTGGAAAAGGCGGAATCACTAGAACAGGCAGTATAGGGAGAAGGAGGAGATTGTGGAGGAGGAGTTGTGTTGAGGTTGGTGTTGTGGCGGTGTTGGTGATGGTGTTGAGTAGTTATGTATGTTGAAAATGAGCCATTTTGTAGGACCCCGGGGCAGGACCCCAGAAGTGACGTCATGTCACGTGATTGGGCGGTCATGTTGGGTTGTCGTGATAGTGCACGTGAGTGGCCATGTTTTGATGTCATTATCATGATAATAGGTGCTAGGAGTGCGTATGCACAGCGCGTGTTGTTATGGGGACACGTGCTTCGTCTCACCCCTAACAACCCGACAATAGATGTCGAATTAATCCAAACAACCCGACAATCTTCAGAAAACTGACCCAAACACTCCCGAAAACACTCCCAAATAAAGGTAGGATAGTATCCTTAATGAGGGTATGAGACGTATGAAGAGGTAATCATTGCGCTCATTTTCATAGCTTTCGTTTTGAGACGTATGATTTTGCGCACATCGTGCTCATTTTCATAGCTTTCATTGCTTCATACGACGAAAAGGGGGATTCCGTGGGTTTAGTATCCTTAAAATATAGGATAGTATCGTTACCTAATGTCCGACCATATAATGGACGCATAATTTATCACAGAAATGGGTTTATTACAATAATGGTTGGTTTATTACAAAAGTGTTGTTTTAACTGAGAGATAAACTGGAAGGGGGGGCGGCTGTCCCCGGAGCCCTACTGTCCCTTGCCCCTGGAGCTCCTGAAGTCCCGGTCCCTCGAGTTTCTGGCGAGTTACTAAATCGGCACTGGCAGGATTCGGGAGTGTTTTCGGGAATGTTTTGGACAGTTTCCTGAAGATTGTCGGGTTGTTTGGATTAATTCGATATCTATTGTCGGGTTGTTAGGGATGAGACGGAGCACGAGACCCTATAACAACCCGCGCTGTGCATACGCACTCCTACCACCTTTTTCATGATAATGACATCACAACATGGCCACCCACGTGCACTATCATGGCAACCCAACATGACCGCCCAGTCACGTGACATGACGTCATTTCCGGGGTCCTGCCCCGGGGTCCTACAAAATGGCTAATTTTCAACATGCATAACTACTACACATCATCACCAACACGGCCACAACACCAACATCAACACAACTCCCCCTCCACAATCCCCTCCTTCTCCCTATACTGCCTGTTCTAGTGATTCCGCTTCATCCAGAACCTGTAATCCCAAATTCATCACTTCCACTTCTTCCAACATCTCCACCATCTATATTATCATACGTCTAGCACTACTCTCTTATAGTATTCTCAGATAGCCTTCTCTGCACAATCACCCTGATGTACTAATCCATGACCTCCTCTCTTTCTCAATCTAATCCCTACCCACCCCTTTCAATCCTCCTAAACCTCATTCCTCTTCCTACCCAGTCTCGCATCTTATTCTTTGGCTTCCGTGCGACACTACCATATGTGCCACATCCACCATATGTGCCTCGCTCTATCCAACTTTTTTACCTCTTTTAACTCCACCTCATTTTTGTTCACTGTTAGTTGTTAAAATGTCAAATTAATAAACAATAAGATATTCTTATGATTAGGAAATATGCGACAAATGAGTTTTAGATGCCCAAAACAAGCAGAAACAGAGGCATTTGCCCATCCCTAAAGGGGTCAGGGGACTATGGTACACTACATTTCTGGAAGCGGAGATTACGCATGTTGGTAAACGTACCAATCGGATAAAATAGCACCCCTCCTCCACCACCCCCGCCTTCACCATGTTGGGCACTGGATGATCATGGTAATGACGTCACACGATTGAGTTACCAGGATAATCCGCGTCTATGTAATGTGACTAGGTCATTCTATGATAAATACCCAGGAGTTGGGGGGAGGGGGGTCTCCTCGCCTTAGCCAGAGCAGAAACCTTTAGTATAAATAGTACATACCTTTATGTGGCAATAAATGGTAAGTGGTAAAGTCCATCTACAAAAGCTGTAACTGGAATTAGTATACATTAGTTATAACATTATCGGTTAATTTGTTGTAACATAACGGGTTGAAAAAAGTTACAACATTATGCGTCGATTTTTATAACATAACGGGTTGAAAAAAGTTATAACATTATGCGGAGTTTATAACATTATCGGTTGTTTACTACATTTTTTGTAACATTATGCGTTGGTGTAAAATTATGCGGCGTTGTAACATTATCGGTTGTAACACACCCTATTCTGTTTGAGAATTTATGTTTGATTTTGCCACTTTCTGACTATAAGTGTGTTCGTCACAGTTCGATACAATCACAGGCTTATAAATAGAAACACCTCTCCGCCGAGTGCATGTAGTTTTGTTTGCTGATACACAGTATTTTCCATTCAATTCACTCTCACTTATCGGCGCGTCTGCATTTGATTACAGGTAAGAATTCGCTGTTGCATCTATTTTAGTCATTAGCACCCGCGGGCCGGGTAGAACACGCTGACGTTCTGCGCATGACGTCATTTCGTCTTCCCGGAAATCTTTTTACATTTCCATGAAGAATTCACCGTTCAAGGTGTTGATTGAGGCACTTCACTCTGGCGTCTTTCCGACAAGCCTGAAACACGCTTTAGTAAAACCTCTTCTCAAAAAGCCAACACTTGATCCAGGGGTTCTGAAAAACTACCGACCGGTCTCTAATCTTCCATTCCTATCAAAGATTATTGGGCGTGCCGTGGCTTCTCAGCTGAATTCTTATTTGGCAGCCCACAGCCTGACCGAAGTTAACCAATCTGCATACAGATCTAATTGCAGTACAGAAACGGCGCTTCTAAGAGTCCAAAATGATATCCTTCTATCCACGGACAGGCACAACCTAACATGTCTTGTTTTGTTGGATTTAAGCGCCGCTTTTGACACCATAGACCATAATATACTTATTGAAAGACTTGCAATGAGAATAGGCCTTACTGACCGAGCACTTAATTGGTTTTCGTCGTACCTTAATGGTCGCACACAGAGTGTCCTTAATGGCAGTGAGTCGCCAGACATGGTCACACTACGTTTTGGCGTCCCTCAAGGATCGGTGTTGGGTGCCTTACCTCTCGGTGACATTATCCGAAGCCATGGCCTTGACTTTCATTTCTACGCAGATGACACACAGTTGTGTATTAGTTTTACTCACGCCTTTGAACCTGAAGCATGCAGTAGGATTGAACTTTGTATTTCAGACATCAAGGCATGGATGACTAAAAACTTTCTTAAATTGAACGATGACAAGACAGAAGTAATATATATAGGTCTACCTCATCAACTTTCAAAAATATCCAAACTGTTCCTCAATATTGGAGATTCTGCGAAAAACCCAGAAGCTGTGTTCGAAACTTAGGTTATTTCATGGATGAAAATTTGGCCGCTGATGAATATATCAAACATGTCTCTCGCAGTGCATTTTTTCATCTTAGAAATATTAGCAAAATTCCATCCTTCATTGATACGCAGACGTCACAACAGCTTGTCCACGCCTTTGTTACCAGTCGCCTCGACTACTACAACTCTCTTCTGATTGGCTCTAAAACATCTGTTCTTGAAAAGCTACAACACATCCAAAATTGTGCTGCAAGGGTCATAACCAGAACTCAAAAGTACTGCCATATAACACCAGTACTCTCTGAGTTACACTGGCTACCCGTTAAGCAAAGAATTCAATTTAAAATTGTCCTTTTGGTGTTTAAGTGTATCTCAGGATCTGCACCATCCTACCTGTCCGATCTGCTTACCATCCACAAACCACCGAGGTCTCTTAGGTCATCAGGTCAACTCAATCTGGTTCAGCCCGTATCTAAATTTACTAGTGCTGGTGATAGAGGCCTTTGCGGTTGCTGGCCCAAGGCTTTGGAAATCTCTTAGAATCGACACAAAAAATAGTAAATCACTTGAATCATTCAAGTCTGATACTAAAACCTACTTTTTCCGAAAAGCATTTCCTTCAGAGGTCTTTTAATTTTGGTCATAAACTGACATTACCAAGTGCGTGGGTGTGATTGAGTCAGTGAGAGTTGCCTCGTTACTCGTCAAGTTACACTCACATACTTGTTTTGGTAAAATTGTAGTTTTTTTTTTGGTTTTTGGGTTTTTTTTGTTTTTTGTTTTTTTATTTTGTTTCAGTTCAATACCCTTTTTCTTTTAGATTCTGTCGCTTATCGCCACGATATGGCCTCGGTTGTTGATGTGGCGTTGGGCACCAATAAATGATAATAGTGACTCATGTATCAATGTATCTATGAGAGAATGTATGAGTATGTGTGTGTGTGTGTGTATGTATGAACTTATTGTACAGCCATTGAGCACCATGTGTGGATTCTAGGCTTTAAAATTATTATTATTATTATTATTATTATTATTATTATTATTATTATTATTATTATTATTATTATTATTATTATTATTATTAAAGTGCTCTGCCTTAAAGTTCTTAATAAATGGTGTTTTATTTTTTTTCTTTTCACGAAATAATATAAATCCAAAAGGATCGAAAATCGTTCTTATAATTTCTAAGTATTGATAATAATAATAATAACAACATGATTTTCCCCGGCTCAGTACTCAGCTCCTCGGGTAGAGGATTCTTGTTTTACTTATTTTGGGAAATAAAGTAAGAGGTGTTGTCTTCGGACATTACCCTTCTTATTATTCAATAGGTTACTAAAAGCATATCCTGGATTAGTGAGAATCTCGTCCAAGTTGATACTACCCGCCGTCAAGTTCATACCGATCATCAACGCACAGACAGTATAAAGCATTTAGTGATTCTCTCAAGCTCTAGAGAACTCAGTAGGCATCCCATGATCCCAGAGCTCCCTCTTCAGGAAATGTATATTAACCACCCTTATTCTGCGGCCGTTTCCCAGTTTTGATTGGATAAGCTACATATTTTTTGCTGTGATGTCAAACATTAAGAAGCAACTCATGGCCCCTAGTTTTGACAACAACTCCGTTTTTCTCACGTTTCCAAAAAACTATAGAGTTCACCAAAAAACATTTATTAGCCATTGACTATTTGTCAGTTACTTGTCAAGTGTATTCAACTGACAGCTCATGACTTCTTCAGTATTAGATGCCAGCATTACGGCTTCATTAACTTTATTTAAAAATTGTACACAGGTTTGGTATACAAACCCCATCCCGTAGCACATTGAAAGTGTAGAACAGTCAGACTTCAAGCAGTCAAGTAATGATTGCTGGTGGTTGGTATGTTCAGTCTTGGTATGTTCAGTCACATCGTTATATCATGGCTCATCTTATGCTTATTGGATACATGTATAAAAATATTTCTTCTAGATTTTATATTAACTTAACCCTTTTAACGCTAATGGTACATCCCATGTCAGTTCAGAGCCATCAACTTCTAGATCCAATATTCGTTACATGGGGGAAGACCATTCAATACTTTCAACGTGCAGACTTAGAGCTGCACGTTGAAAATCTTGTTTAGTCTACCACACAATTGCACTGATTAACTATCTACCACTTGCATTCGAGTTGTTCTATCACGAACCTGGACCGGAAAAGCGGTTTTCGGGTCTAAAGGGTTAACGTCCACTGGGATATCTTACATCAGTTTATTTCTCCGATGATTTATCTGAATAACTCTGAGAACACATTCGATGCTATCCATCTTGCAGAAATCTTTCAAATCCAATGTATTTTAGAATTCAGATATAGGCTGTCCTCAACTCAGTTGGTATAGTCACAGGTTATTTAGGGCTAGGCGATTCGGTGTCGCAGGCCCAGGATTGAATACCATCGATGCCAGCTTCTGAAAGCTGTCGGAAACAAGTTTGATCCGGTCACAAGTATCACTGAATTTTAACGCCCATCATTAATAGGACCATTTGGTCATTGACCTCCTCCCACTTTCCTTCAGGGAAAGGGGAGGAGGGGCAATGACCAGAGGATCCTAGTTATGTCCAGCCCTCAACCCCTACTCCCGAGAATATTTTGAAACATTTAGTGCTCTGAGAGGGAATCTAGGGCATTTGTAGCATGTGTACTCCCTATTGGACAATACTGGAAACCATCTTGGGGCTTCATGTTATGTGAAAGTTGCGTTGGGCCAATGTTTGTGGGTGCAGCGAAAGGTTTAGTGGAGCAAGACCCCAGCTAACACCCCACCCCGTACCTATGCCACTGTTCGCTCAAGACATTGAATGCGATGTATGCGATAAACTCTAACGCTACATTTCAAACATCAAGGCATGGATGACAGAAAATGTCCTCTAATTGAAACACGATAAGACGGAAGTGATAAACTTTAACTCAGATCGATCACATCAACTAAATAATATATGCAACATTTTCCCTCAGTATTCAAGTATCAACGATTTCTTCGTAATCTTGGTTATTTTATGCATGAAAATCTGACAGCCGGTGAACATGTTCAGAACATCTGTTTTTTCATCAACGTATTATCAGTAAAATTCGACATTTCATTGACACAAAAATATCAGAGCAGCTTGTTCACCCCTTTGTTACTAATCGATTTAACTGTTGTAACTTTCTTTTGATCGGTTTATTTTTAAAAAAAACACTCTTGAAAAGGTTCAGCCCATCCAACACATAGGCGTTTTTTCTCTCCAGTTGCTTCCGATTCATCGGAGAATTCAATTCAGTGCTCTTATTCTTAACTTTAACCCTTTGAATTATGGTGGTGTCTTCCATGTCCGTCCAATGACATCTCTTGGGAGAGTCCATATTCATTAATTATGGGTAGACCAAATATTGGTTAGTCTACCCCCACACATTCACTTAGAGTCATCCTACTTAATAACATTAAGGCGTTCCATATTCCTAGACCGGAAAAGGGGCTTCTCGGCTTCAAAGGGTTAATGCATCAAAAGACCTGCACCACTCTTTGTGTCTATTTTTTATCAGACACAAGCCACGGAGGTCTCTTCGGTCAGCATAGAAATTTAATCTAGCTCAGCTCTCATCTAAATTAAGTTCTGCTGCCGATAGGGTATTTCTCGATGCCGGTCCAAAGCTGTGGAATCCTCTTCCGACTCTTTCAAAAGAAATGGTTTCTTTAAAATCATTCAAGCCTGTATTAAAAGGAACCGGCTTTTTCATTAGGCACTTCGCACTTTTGTACATCCACAGAGCACCAAAACTTTGACTCGACCCGCTTTCAAAACGGTTGGCCCCACCCACTTTTTGGGCACTTGAATTTATATATGATCACCAAATATCTCTGAACGATGCAATCAATAGTCGCATGGTGTCTCGAAGGAGCTTGGGACACATTTTGAATCTCCAATGAGTTTCAACTTGATTTTTCAAAGGTTCCAAGTTAATAATGTCATACTATGCTCGAGATAACAGCAGGGCCATCTTTCACAATTTATGACTCTATTTTGAAGCCTTAGGTTATGCTGTGCTCAATGAAGTGAAGGGGGCCAAACATTTTGAAAATAGGTAGTTTCAAATTGTTTGTATCATCCCATTTTCAGAGTGATGAAATGCATTATGCAATTGGGGTAACACATTCAGTTTACATCTGTTGCAAGAATGCACTCAGGGACCCTATGCGACACAATGACCTTGACTCATATTTTGAACCTACAGCCCACTTCAACCAATTTAGTGTTGGCCCCAGGCCCACAGGTCATACCATGCTTGAGATATCAGAGTGACGCACTTTCAAAATGTTTGCTTCCGCCACCTCTTTTGTGTGTTGAAATGCATGTATAAATTTCGAGAATGTATTTGAGGGTCATAAAATGCGATTTATAGCAATTCCGAAAATGCACTCAATGATCTCTGGGTGACCTCAGAGACCTTGAACCATATTTTGAACCTTCAGTTGGTTTCGACTCATTACGGTTTTGGACCCCGGTTTTGAGGTCACACCGCGTCTGAGATATGAGCGTGGCCCACTTTCAAAATGTTTAGCGCCGCCCACGTTTTGAATGTAAAAATGCATGTGTGAATTTCTGGAATACATAGGGGGGGGCAAAAAATTCGATTTTCATCAATTCCTGAAAACGCACTCAATGACCCCAGGATGATCATGGCCCATACTTTGAACCTGCATTGAATTTCGGCTCATTTGGCGTTGGACCAAGGTTCATAGGTCATACCATGCTTGAGATATGAGCGTGACCCACATTCAAACTTTTTGGCCCCTCAACTTTTGTAAGTGTAAAAAATACATGTATAAATTTCGAGAATGCATTGAGGGTCATAAAATGCGATTTTCAGCAATTTTGAAAGTACACTCAATGACCTCTAAGTGATCATGAATCATATTTTGAATCTCCATTTGGTTTCAACTCATTTAATATTGGTCACGGGTCCATGTTTGAGATACAAGCAACACACACTTTGAGAATTATTGGGCGCGTCCACCTTTTTAGTACAAAAATGCATGTATGAACTTCGGGAATGCATTAGGGGAAAATCAATTTCAGACAATTAAAAAAAATGTATTGAATGTCCCCTGGGTGACCTCAGTGACCTGGACTCATAGTTTGAAACTCCAATGAGTTTTAGCTTAGTTGTTGTTGGTTAAAGGTCCATAGATCATGCCTTGCTTGATATATGATAAATATCTGTCGCCCACCCAATCAATTTTTGAGTGTAAAAATACATATATGAACTTCAGAAATGCATTAGGAAGTTATAAAACGCGATTTCTAACAATTCAAAAAAAATGTATTTAATGACATCTGAGTGACAGCAGTGACCTTGTCCATATTTTGAACCTCCATTGAGTTTCGACTCATTTTGTGTTCATACCAGGACCAGAAGTCATAACAAGATTGAGAGATGTGCGTAACTCACTTCCAAAATCTTTGGCTACGCCCACGGTTTAAGCTAAAAATTCATGATTTTCGGGCATGCACTGGGTGTCATAAAATGCGATTTCCAGCAATCCTGAAAAAAATGCACTCAGTGACCTCAAGGTAACCCCAGTGATCTTGACCCAATTTTTAATCGCCATTGAGTTTCCACACGTTTGTTGTTTTCCCAGTTCCATGTCATACCATGCTCGAGATATGAGCTATGAGCGTGACCTACATGCAAAATCTTTGACTCATCCCATTTGTATAACAATACATGTATGAAAGACGAGAATGCAGTAGGGGTAATAAGATGTGCTTTCGGGAAATTGTGACAAATGCGCTCGATGACCCACGATGGACGATCTTAGTGACCTTGACACATACATTGAACCTCCATTGAGTTTCAAATAATGTGTTGTTGGTCCAAGGTCCAAAGGTCATATCATGCTGGAGATATGAATGTGATCATCTTTCAAAATTTTACCCTCCCCCACCCCACCCTCAACCCATTTTTTAGGTTAAAAATACATATGTGAACTTCAGAAATGAATTAGGATGTAAAAAAATCCGATTTCCAGAAATTCTCAAAAATGCAGGCAATGATCTCATGGTGTCCTCGGTGATCTTGACCCAATTTTTGAATCGCCATTGAGTTTCCACACATTTGATGTTGTTCCAGTTCAATATGTCATAACATGCTGCTTGGGATATGAGCTATGAGCGTGACCTACCGGCAGAATCTTTGGCTCATCCTACTTTTTGAGTGTACAAATACATAAAATGCGATTCAGGCAATTCAGAAAAACCACACTAAATGCCCATGTGTGATCGCAGTGACCGATACCCATGTTTTGAACATCCATTTAGTTCAACTAATTTTTTGGCGGTCCAAGTTTCATAAGGCATATCATGCTTGAGATATGAGTGCGATCCTCTTTCAAGGTGTTACCCTCCCGCCTCACCCGACCCAGTTTTTTAGCGTCAAAACATATGTATTAACTTCAGAAATGCATTGCGGAGTCAAAAATCCGATTTCCAGCATGTCTGAAAATGCACACAATGACCTCTCGGTGACCGCAAGCTTGGTTTGTATTTTGAACCTCCATTGTGTTTCAACCATTTGCTTTTGCTTCTATGTCCATAGGTCGTAACATGTTTGAGTTATGAGCTTGGCGCACCGCCAGTATATTAAGTTCCTCCCAGTTTTTGAGTGTAGAATTCATGCACGCACTTCGGGATTGCGATTTCAAGAAATTCCTAAAAATGCACCCAGAGAACCCTCGGTGACTTTAGAAACTTTGACCCATATTTTGAACTTCCATTGAGTTTTGACACATCTGGCGTTCGTCCCAAGTCCGTGGGTCACACCATACCCGAGGTATGAGTGTGACCCACCTGTAAATGTTTTGGCTTGTCCACTTTTTGAAGTGCAAAAATACGTGTATGAACTTTGGGAAAGCATTATGGCGGGGGGTGGGGGGTCATAAAATCCCCTTTCCAGAAGTTCTGAAAAATGCATTCACTGACCTCTGAGTAACCTCGGTGATCTTGACCCATATTTTTAATCTTCACTGAGTTACAATTATTTTGGTATGGGTCCAATGTCCCTTGGTCATTTTCTGGAATATGAGCGTGATCCCCTTTCAAACCGTTTGGGCTCCACCTGCTTTTTAGGTATAGAATACATATATGAACTTCAGAAATGCATTTGTGAGTCATAAAATGCGATTTTCAGCAATTCTTAAGAAATGCACTCACTGACTTCTGGCTGACTTCATTGACCTTTACCCGTAACCTCCATTTGGGTATCGACTTATTTAGTTCAGGTTCAAATGTCACAGGTCATACAATGCTTCAGATAATTGAACGAACGCGTCTTCCTGCATCTGAGCAATCAGCGGCAGTCCACATTGAGGACATTTCGATGGCATTTTGTATCATCTTCATCAATCATTCGACAAAAATGGTTCTGCAGGGGGGGGGGGGACCAACCCGGAAGTCCATAATGCGGCCCAGAAAATATTGATTTTTTAAATTGAAGGTATGCTGTTTCCTTTCATCTGAGTGATCAATGTCAGACAAGACTTCTAGTATATCGAAATGTCCTCTGTGTGGAATGCCAATGAGGGGAACCCAATGGGGGAGGGCACCGGGAATTTTCACTGTGGACCACACAGCCAGTTCGCCTCTGCTCTCTCTCTCTCTCTCTCTCTCTCTCTCTCTCTCTCTCTCTCTCTCTCTCTCTCTCTCTCTCATTCTTTCTCACATACATAGCCTGATTGACATAACAATTTTGCATCTCTCTCTATAACTGCTTGTTTTGTTTTATTTACCAACCTGTCTGCAAGACGTCCTGTGAGTACAAATCCAACCAGCTTCCCAACAAAGTAACAAGACTGTGCAATGGTACGAAGAATTTTTCTGTCACAAACCAACTCAAACTACAAACATAAAAACATCTTCATTGTTAATATCGAATAGGGCCCGATGAACGGTCGAGATTCGATTTGGTTTTCGAATCTTTTCATTGAATTCGAATCCATCTCGATCATTCGAAAAATTCTAATGCCGGAGAGTTTTCTATTTCATACATTTTTTTATTGTCGATTTTCTTGAAGATTACAACAACTCACCCTACACCTTTCTGAGGAACGAGACTGAACGTATCCACTCTAACTAATTAATGTAAATTTAGTCGATAACATCTTTAAAATATCATTTAAAGCGAAATATGAGCCAAAGGTCGTTGATTCCCGTCACACGTACTCTCTCCGAATTGTGTCCTTCATTTGTACCACGATTGGACTTGAATTAAGCTAACGAAGCTGATATTGTTAAAGACAAATATCACCTTCGGCGGTCTAATAACTTTCTTGCTTCACAGTGTTTTGGATTCAACATTTCATAACGTCACTAAGACGCGTAAAGTTCAAGCAGACTCGTTCTTACACGACGTTCCTACGAATAATCCCGATTACTTCTTCGCGTGGTGTACCATGGACGTTTCCCAAAGTGTGTGTTAGAGCCCTGCGAAACTTCGAGATTCGATTTGAAATCGACTTCCTTATTCGTTTCCCGTCAATTTTTTTCAGTGGAATTTAGCTTGGTATCAGTCATATTTTGCGTCTCACGATAACTTGAGTACAAATCTTCCTGTATCGCTCATACTCGGCGACCTATGTTTTTCGGGCAATCGGGTAGGTCCCAACGAGCCACGGGTTTTCACAGCCGCTAATTTCACTGGTAACCAAAAGCCATACTGAAGCAATAGCTATGTTATATCACTGCAGAATAATGTAATACAATAGGCTGGAGAATAATGTTAATCAAAATACATACTTAATTATCACATACTAAATTTTATCTATTGTTTTAAACTATTTCAAATTCAACCTCCAGCCAAGTTGAAAGGCAGTTTTATATATAATGTTCAGGTCCGTCGAATAACAAATGATAACTTCTAATTCCAAAGGGTAAAGGAGCCCTATTCAATCGTACTTTCCACAGTTATAAATTATTAATATGGGATATTATTTCTCAATAGTTCAGTATTGTTCCCAAAGATTCTATTTAGTGCATGGCTATAATAATTCTTCCTGTGCGCTATGAACACAGATAGTCATCCAATGAGATCTCCCAACATTTCCAGTTCCAGTGTGCCTTCATAAGGGACCCTAGGGCTTTTAAGGCATGTTTCGTCGAAACACAATGTAGGTTCAAAACATGGATCAACACTCAACAGCACTGT
Organism: Pictodentalium vernedei; assembly: GCA_031216915.1. Classification (NCBI taxonomy): domain Eukaryota; kingdom Metazoa; phylum Mollusca; class Scaphopoda; order Dentaliida; family Dentaliidae; genus Pictodentalium; species Pictodentalium vernedei. The sequence continues at coordinate 338,114,497 of CM062296.1, forward strand.
CGCCACCCAGTGATAAATAAATGCATTCTTCAAAATTACTGGAAATCGCATTTAATCCCCCCCCCCCCCCCCGCCCTTCCCTCAAAGTTCATCATTCATGTATTTTTACACTCACATGGGTGGGCTGGGCCAACAATTAAAAAAAATTGAAAAAAGGCATGGTATGACTTACTCACCTGAGACAACAACAAATGAGCCGAAAATCAACAGAGATTCAAATAATGGTGCAAGGTCGCTGCGGGTAACCAGGGGTCATTGGGCGCAGTTTTAATAATTGCTGGAAATCAAATTTTATGACTTCCTAATGCATTTCCGAAGTTCATATGTGTATTTCTACTCTCAAAAAGTTTGCGGAGCCCAACATTTCGAATGTGGGCCATGCAAATATGTCAAGCGAGGCTGATCTATTGACACTGGGCCAAAATTTAATGAGTCGAAACTCGCTGAGGGCTCAATCTATGATCAAGGTTACCGAAGCCACCTAATGGTTATCGAGTGCATATTTGCATTTCTAATTGCCTAAAGGATCACCAAAGTGCATACATGTATTTTTATACTCAAAAAGGGGGAGGTACGAAACATCTTGAAAGTAGGTAGAACACATATCTCGAGAGCGCAGTGCCTTAAGGTTACGGCATTAAACCTCAAACCGAAAGGACTACGGTTCGATCCCCGATAGAGGTAACTGCGTTGTGTACTCATGCAAGGAACGTAACCCCGATTGTCCACCCACGTGGGGCACGGTGGCGCTGTGCATTAAGGCGTATTCACGTCGGTGGTACACATGTCTTCAATCAATGCCAACCCTTCTTTTCTGGAGTTTGTACATTAGGGAGTCTGACAGTTGCTCGTCGTTGCTCGGTGGTTCTCTCCGGGTACTTCGGCTTCCTCCATCCGTAAAACGGTCCGACACGAGGTGACCCGGGTTGTCGATAGCTAACACTTATATCTTAAGAACGGTATGACCTATGGACCTGGGACCAACACCAAATGGGTCGAAACTCAATAAGGATTCACAATATTGTCCCTGAGGGGTCTGTAACAACAAGTAGTGTAGTTATTAACCAGTAGTGTAATATTAACCAGTAGTGTAATAAAAATTAACCAGTAGTGTAATAATCAGCCAGTGGTGTAATACAAATCAACCAGCAGTGTAATAACCAGTAGTGTAATAAACATCCATGAAAACAAACAATTTTTCAACAAAATTTGAAAAAAAATTTAGGGAAGCTCAAATCATAGCTTGGGTACATCTTATCGATTTTTAATCATTTTATCGTACATTAAAAGGCGTTTTGCAGGTCAAACATCATTTCGTGGGTTCAATACGGCGAGGAAAAGGTATTTTTATGATTTTTATGTGATGTGCGTATTTTCTGGTGTTTAATGTCACTTTCTGCATTTGTGGCTTTATGTAAATTCAAAGTTGGCCAATTATTTATAGTAATGTAATAACTTTATTTGCAAAAGACATTATAATACATGTTTATAACATAATTGCCCAAGACACAACAAATAGTAATAATAATATATCACATCTAGGATTTATGAAGCTACATATTTGTCTTCTGCAGGGAGGTGACATAGCCAGCTGGCTGTATTACTGTCACCCACCTCAGGGAAAGGGAAAATGTAGAGTATGAGAAGACAAAAAAGTGGGAGATAAAAAAGCAACGAATGAGGGAAAAAAATGAAGAGAGAGAGAGAGAGAGAGAGAGAGAGAGAGAGAGAGAGAGAGAGAGAGAGAGAGAGAGAGAGAGGAGAATCGGCTGCAACTGAAAATAACATGTGCAGTAGAAAAAATGAAGTAAAATATATATATGTAGGGAATGAACTCTGCAATCCTGGTGATAAGTGGAATTTGGTTTCATTCTTGCACTGAGAAGGGGGGCATACATGGGAATGTGATATTTTGCCCAGAGCCAGCTGAGAGATTTGAGTTCCTCGTTGGCAGTTTGTGTTCTGGAGTTTTCAGGAACCAACCCTAATTAATAAGGACTTTTCGGTCTTATTCAGTGAGTATGTAGTGTCGCGGGAGTCGGTACTTCCCGACATTCGTGGCATGATCTGTTACTACATTTGACAGAGGCTTCATACGAACCTAGAAACGTGTTGGTCATCTTTTTTTTAAACTGTGCTCGTGGTAAATTTCGAACCAGTGGGTCAATGTCATTCCACTTTTTTGGAAATGTGTGTAAGGGGAGATTTGCCGTGAACTGTGTTCGGGGCTTGAGTTGTTTAATCTCACCTCTGTGTCTGGTAATCCTGTCGGTTTCGATCTTGTTAAGATTATATAGATTACATAACGATAGTGGTAAGTTGTTGTGGATCCAATCATGCATAAATAATAGGATATTTAGCTTATATAGATCGTCCAGTTTCAGGATTTTATTTTTCTTGAATAGGGGCTCAGTATGTGAGTTGTACTTTTTATTGTTTATTATTCGAATGGCACGTTTTTGAAGGATACTTAATTTCTTTATAGCCGGCACATGTCCCCAGATGTGTATCGCATACATCAAATGACTTTGCACTAGCGTAAAATACAGAATTTTCAGGGTATCGAATGGTAAAAACTTTTTTACTCTATTAATAGCCCAGATGGATTTGGCTATCTTTGAGCTCAGATGAGAGATGTGGTGCTTGAAATTTAAGTTTTCGTCTAAATCAACACCGAGGAATTTTACTGTTTGGACTTCGTTTTTTTTCCCTACTTGTATTGCATGTTTATTGTTTATAGTTATGGGAGTGGCAACTAAGTCCCATGTGTCATGTGGGGGATGTAGTAGCATGCATCTTGTTTTGGTGGCATTGAGTGACAGTTTATTCGCGGAGCACCAGTCTGCAATTTTGTCAAGTTCCTTATTTGTTGTTTCTGTCAATATGTCAAGGTTGTTGTCGGCCGTTGATATCGTGGTGTCGTCGGCAAAAGACAAAAGGTTTAGAAGTGTTGATTTACTGATGTCATTGACATATATCAGAAAGAGAAGTGGCCCCAGGATTGAGCCCTGGGGAACTCCACATGATATATTTTCAAAAGTCGATGAACACTCTTTATACTGTACATACTGTTTTCGACCTGACAAATAACTTCTAAACCATGAATTAGGTATCCCCCTTATTCCATAGTATTCGAGTTTATGTAAGAGTATAGAATGGTCTATAGTATCAAAAGCTTTAGAAAAGTCAAGGAAAACTGATAAAGTTCGGTCCTTTGTAGGCTTGTCATTGTTCAGGGCAACGTTGTGGATGAGTTGTAATATAGCATGTATTGTAGAATGTTTTTTTCTGAATCCAAACTGAAACTGATATAAACTATCATGAGCTGATAAAAAATTTAACAGGCGATTATACATTATCTTTTCCATAACTTTTGAGTAATGATGTGCTTTTTAGAGACTGCTTACCCCAGGCATAAGTTGTCAGGTTCTATCATACCAGAAAAACTTATGGGTGATAAAGTGTGTTATTCAAGGGCTAGAATTGTGTGATCTCCTGCGTTGTCTACAATTATAATATTTAATACGGCCCCGGCGAATCCCTGAAGGTTTCTCTCACTTCCACCCATTTCAGTCGGTGTATCATTATGCGTGGCTTTTTCAGTCTAGTTGACCGTTTCGAATTCTAAAATTTGTTTTTTCTTTTGGGAGTCGTTTTCATCATATTCCTTGAGCACAGACACTCTACCATATTTTACGAAGGTGCGGTGGGGGGGGGGGGAGGTTGGTTTACCTAAAATCTGCGGTCAGTTATTTTTTTCCATCTTGAAGGACAGGTCATGTAAGAGAGAGAAGAGGGTATCTAAGGCGATATGAATAGGGTGGGTGTGCTTTGGAGGTCCACTGCCATTTCCGTCTGCCATGTCAAGTGATTGTTTTCGATTACCAATGGTAGACAGCTATTTAGATCTACATTTAATGTAAAAAGCTTGAACTCATTCAACATGTAGAAAATATTGTTTCAGCAGAATTCCTTGATGGGTTAACACTACTCTTATACTACATTAGAAGTGTGTCATGTGGATAAATGACCCTCGTTTGGGTAGAGAATGGGGGAGGCGCAAGGGTCGTCATAATCACGGAACCCAGCGACGCCATGTTGTGTGTCCGGTCATTTCCATAGGGATATGTGATGTAAGTGCGCGTGCGCAGCGCATGTAATTAGATGACACGTGTTTCCACCGTCTATTCTGTATACTGGAGACCGCCATCTTGGTTTTTATGGTAGCACGTGGTTGCTATGTGGACCCAATGGCCTCCAATAGAACGAGGATATGTTTTGAGGGTAAGTTCAATTGAACGAGAGTATAATGAATACCCAAATGAGACCGACAACTATTTTTATCTGTCTAGGATTCGCGAGGTAAGCTCGTTTTCTATGTTTTTGGCCTTTCCCTGGCCCGGGTTCTCCCAGAATCCTCGTTTCTATTGGACACAGACCTGCCCAGAGTACCACGTAGTGCTATATGACCCTTAAAAATACGGTGTTCGATTGTACTAGAGTACTAAGAGTGGCCTTGCAGGCAAATCCTCGTTTCCACTCTGTTACAGGATTTTATTAGGTTCGGCTTCTTCCAGAATCCTCGTGTTTATGTGGCTTGAATTCTTTATAGAAACCGCCTTTTTGACTGCTTGGACCATCTACTGCCCATTCTTAATATATTTAGGTACCTGGCTATGGCCTTATCATTAGCTCTACACCTAGCTAGGTATACAACTCTCACGCCTGGCGTTTGGCACCTTTTTCACGAAACCACGAGGACCATGAGGAAATAGCTTATTAAGGAACAATCTGCAATTCATCATATCCTCATCAAGGTATTTGGGGATCACCACAGTAGTAGTAGTAGTAGTAGTAGTAGTAGTAGTAGTAGTAGTAGAAGTTGTAGTAGTAGTAGTGTAGTAGTAGTAGTAGTAGTAGTAGTAGTAGTAGTAGTAGTAGTAGTAGTAGTAGTAGTAGCAAGAGATGTAGTAGTAGTAGTAGTAGTAGTAGTAGTAGTAGTAGTAGTAGTAGTAGTAGTAGTAGTAGAAGAAGTAGTCGTAGTGATAGTAGTAGCAAGAGATACAGTAGTAGTAGTAGTAGTAGTAGTAGTAGTAGTAGTAGTAGAGTGTAGTAGTAGTAGTAGTAGTAGTAGTAGTAGTAGTTAGTAGTAATAGTAGTAGTAGTAGTAGCAGTAGTAGTAGTAGTAGTAGCAGTAGTAGTAGTAGCAAGAGATGTAGTAGTAGTAGTAGTAGTAGTAGTAGTAGTAGTAGTAGTAGTAGTTGCAAGAGATGTAGTAGTAGTAGTAATAGTAGTAGTTAGTAGTAGTATAGTAGTAATAGTAGTAGTAGTAGCAAGAGATGTAGTAGTAGTAGTAGTACCAGTAGTAGTAGTAGTAGTAGTAGTAGTAGCAAGAGATCTAGTAGTAGCTGTAGTAGCAAGAGATGCAGAAGTAGTGGTAGAAGTAGTGGTTTGTAGTAGTAGTAGTAGTAGTAGTAGTAGTTGCAAGAGATGTAGTAGTAGTAGTAGTAGTTAGTAGTAGTATAGTAGTAATAGTAGTAGTAGCAAGAGATGTAGTAGTAGTAGTACCAGTAGTAGTAGTAGTAGTAGTAGTAGTAGCAAGTGGTGCAGTAGTAGTAGTAATTAGTAGTAGTAGTAGTAGTAGTAGTAGTAGTAGTAGTAGTAGTAGTAGTAGTAGTAGTAGTAGTAGTAGTAGTTGCAAGAGATACAGTAGTAGTTGGTAGTAGTAGCAAGAGATGCAGTAGTAGTAGTAGTTAGTAGTAGAGGTGGTAGTAGTTAGTACTGGTAGCAAGATATGCAGCAGTAGTAGTAGTAGTAGTAGTAGTAGTAGTAGTAGTAGTAGTAGTAGTAGTAGCAAGAGATGTAGTAGTAGTAGTAGTTAGTAGTAGTAGTAGTAGTAGTAGTAGTAGTAGTAGTAGTAGCAAGAGATCTAGTAGTAGTTGTAGTAGCAAGAGATGCAGAAGTAGTGGTAGAAGTAGTGGTTTGTAGTAGTAGTAGTAGTAGTAGTAGTAGTAGTAGTAGTAGTAGTAGTAGTTGTAGTAGTAGTAGTAGTTGGGTATTCATTATAATTATACTCCCGTCCAATCGAATTTACCCTCAAAACATATCCTCGTTCTATTAGATGTCATTTAGTCCGTGCCACCATAAAAACCAATGGCATCACATATCCCTATGGGAATGACGTCACAACATGGCCGCTCACATTGGTAATCGAGTACATTCACTTGACATGGCAAACGGAAATGGCAGTGGACCTCCAAAGCACCCACCCTATTCACCTCGCCTTAGACACCCTCTACTCTCTTACCGAACTCGTCCTTTAAGATGGAACAAAATAACTGACAGCAGATTTTAGGTAAACCAATCCCCACCCCCACCCCCACCCCCACCCCCACCGAACCTTCGTAAAATATGGTAGAGTGTCTATGCTCAAGGAATATGATGAGCACCACTCCCAGAAGAAAAACGAATTATAGAATTCAAAACGGTCAACTAGACTGAAAAAGCCACGCATAATGATACACCGACTGAAATGGGTGGATGTGAGAGAGACCTTCAGGGATTCGCCGGGGCTGTATTAAATATTATAATTGTAGACAACGCGGGAGATAACACAATTCTAGCCCTGGAATACCACACTTTATCACCCAAAAGTTTTCTGGTATGATAGAACCTGACAACTTATGCCTGGGGTAAGAAGTGTCTCAAAAACACAGCATTACTAAAAATAATTGGCCAGCTTTGAATTTCCATAAAGCCACAAACGCAGAAAATGAGATTAAACACCAGAAAATACGCACATCACATAATAATCATAAAAATAACTTTCCTCGCCGCAGTGAACCCACGAAATGATGTTTGACCCGCAAAACGCCTTTAAATGTACGATAAAATGATTAAAAATCGATAAGATGTATCCAAACTATGATTTGAGCCATCTCAAAATTTTTTCAAATTTTGTTGAAAAATTATTGGTTTTCATGAATGTTTATTACACTACTGGTTAAGTTTATTGCACGACTGGTTATTACACTACTGGTTGATTTGTATTACACTACTAGTTGATTATTACACTACTGGTTAATTTTTATTACACTACTGGTTAATATTACATTACTGGTTGATTATTACACTACTGGTTGTTACAGGGTCATTGAGTTCATTTCTCAGATTTGCTGAACCTCGTAATGCATTCCCGAAGATCACACATGTACTACACTAAAAAGGTGGGCGTGGTCAAATATTTTAAAGTCGGTCGCACTCATATCTCAAGCATGGTATGATCTGTGGACCTGGGAACAAAACCAAATTAGTCGACACTAATGGGTGTTCAAAATGTAAATCAAGATCATTGATGTCACCCGGGGGTCATTGAGTGTACTTTCAGAATGGACGTAAATCGCATTTTATGACTCCCCAAAACACTCCCGAAGTTCATACATGTATTTATCACAAAAAAAGTGAGCGGAGCCAAACATTTTGAAAGTAGATAGCACTCATGTCTCAAGCACTGTAGGACCTGTTGTGCCACAACGCTTGGGACATGAGCGCGATCGGCAACGCCTCAGGGTGTACCAGTTTTCAAGCCAGTGTAAATTTCCATACACCCGGGAATATAAATGGATAATATTAGTTATCCTTGTGTTTTCCAGGGTGTATGGGAATTTACACCGGTTTGGGAACTCATACACCCTGAGGCGAAGAACCCTGGAAAACACAAGGATAACGGATTTATTTCCAAGAATTTTGGTGGACTTAATACTTTAACCTACATTGTGGGCAAAAACTGACAGAAAACGTGTAATAAATAAAACCAGACAAATAGGGATAATATTGGAACTCTCAATGAGCCAGTTCCAATGACATCCATATCTGTAATATTTTATTGCACCTAAATATTAAATTTCCATATTTTTATTTTTGTTCTAACCTAACCGAGCAGAAGGTATGAATTAATAATTAAAAATGGGTATTTTTTTAGCCATATAGCCTGCTATTGTATTGTAAAAAAGCCACTGTGGATTGCAAGTTACACCGTACCTCTCAGCCAATGAAAATACAGTATTTTATTTCATTTTGAAATAACTAAGATTATTACCCTTTTAATTTTTTTTTTGTTTTTTTTGTTTTTGTGTTTGTCTTATTTGATATACAACATAAAACATAGTAATACAAATTTAAAAAGAAGAAACATTTCATTATCAAGACATTGAGTGGCTGGGGTAATGGTAAGAGTATACAGAAAAAATAGATTTTGTATTCAGTTCTTTTTTCTGTCAACAAGAATAACTAGAATAACTTGCATCCGTAGAGTAAGAAAAAAAAACAGAAAAACTGGTATGGATTTTCTCATGACTGTAAAAGAGGATCTAATTTTAATGGAAACTGAATTTTTCTGGGAGTAACAGTGGAGTGATACCTGTTCAAGGCTGCGATAATATTCAAGTTCGACAAGGTATCTTTCGAACGTTGGCAGACATTTTTGCACTTTGCAGGTATAAATAAATTTCTTATTTAGGAGTGTACAGAGATCGACTGCATCGTTGTGTGTACTTTGGGCATCATGATTTCTCAGGCCTAGAAGAACATATTTAGACGTGGCTGTGAAAAGAATGTTGCACCTTTCTTCCAATTTCTCTGATAAATTCAGCAAAACTGTTTTTCAGAAAGAACATTCGAAAAAAGTGCAACATTGTTTCCGTGGCTTCATTGCAAATTGTACATAGCTCTGTTTCTTATAATTTACATTTGTGAAGCTTGGAGTTATTTCCAGCATTCTTTGTAACATTGTGTACTGTAAACTTTGCAAATGTGTATCGTCTGAAACCTGGAAAGAGCTTTTGTAAATTTACGCCCAGTCTTCTGGCTGTACATCGATATCCAAAATATCTTTCCACCTTGTCTGACTTTTTGGCGGAAGTTCTGTTGACAGTTCTAGAAAAAAAAACCTTGTAAAAAGCTTTGCATGTTTTCTGATTCATTTTTAGTTTTTCGATATTATTGTTTGAAATTGATTGAAGTTTGTAGTGTTTTTTTTCCCAGATTTTTTCCACTCTCTTGGAAGTGCGTTAAGAACAACCCCGGTAAACCGTTAAGGGTGTTTTTTTTATGCCATACTTCGCACATAATGCCTCGTAACTCAAGAAAGTTCTGCTTTCACTCAAAAAATCGTTAACGAAGTAAACCCCCTTTTCGCAGCATTTTTAGTCGAGTTGTGACGAAGTCAAACTCGACTTATAGTTTGATGAATGGCGGGCGGGCGGGCGGGCGGGCGGATGGGCGGGCAGACAGGCGTCGGGCGGGCGTACACAATTGGTTTCCAGACGATAACTTGATAATGGTTCGATCCACGTTCATGAAGCTTCCTAGGTAAGTTAGCCTCTGTGAGAGGAAGAACCCTATTTATTTTGGACTCACTGGGTCATACTAAATCATAAACAATTGGTTTCCGGATGATAACTTGATTATGGTTGAATTCACCTTCATGAAACTTCATATGTAGATTGGCCTTCGTGAGAGGAAGAACTCGCTAGGTCAAAGGTCAAGGTCACAGTGACCCTGAACATAGTAAATCAAAACAATTGGTTTCCGGATGGTAACTTGATAATGGTTCGACCCACGTTCATGAAACTTGATAGGCAAGTTGGCATCAGTGAGAAGAAGAGCCTTATTTATCTTGGACTCGCTGGCTGAAAGGTTATAGTCACAGTGGCCTTCAAAATAGTAACTACATAAACAATTGGTTTCCGGATGATAACTTGATAATGGTTTGACCCACGTTCATGAAACTTCATAGGTAGGTTGGCATCGTTGAACGGAAGAACCCTATTTATTTTGGACTCGCTAGGTCAAAGGTCAAGTTAACAGTGACGTTGAAGATAGTAAATCATAAACAATTGTTTGCGAATGGTAAATTGACTGAGGTTCAACCCACATTCATGAAACTTCATATGTAGGTTGGCATTCTTGAGAGGAAGAACGCTGTTTATTTTGGACTCGCTAGGTCAAAGGTCAAGGTCACAGTGACCCTGAACAGAGTAAATCAAAACAATTGGTTTCTGGATGATACCTTTATAATGGTTCGACCCACTTTCGTGAAACTTCATAGGTATGTTACCATCAGTGAAAGAAAGAACCCTATTTATTTTGTACTCGCTAGGTGAAAAGTCAAGGTCACAGTGACCTTCAACATAGTAAAATCGTAAACAATTGGTTTCCCGATGATGACTTGATAATTGTTTGACCCAAATTCATGAAGCTTCATAGGTAGGTTGGCCCGGGTGAGTGGAAGACCCCTATTTATTTTGGACTTGCTAGGTCAAAGGTCAGGGTCACAGTGACCTTGAACATAATAAATTGTAAACAATTTATTTCCAGATGATAATTTGACAATGGTTCCACCCACGTTCATGAAACTTCATAGGTAGGTTGGCATTTGTGCAAGAAAGAGCCCTATTTATTTTGGAATCACTAGGTCAAAGGTCGAGGTCACAGTGACCCTTCACATAGTAAATTGTAAACGACTGGTTTCCGGACGAAAAGTTGATAATGATTAAACTCACTTTTGTGCTGTCACAACTCGACATTGGATTGGTGATCCTATCGGCATTTTGTAAAATAATTTCTTTCGAATTATTAAGTTGTTGTTATCGGGCGAAAATTTGTTCTGGGGTTGTGGCGACTTCATTATCTAAATTTAACCAAGCCCTCAATACGTTTTTCCAAAACGCATTTGTGTGCTTGCCTATCAGCAATAGGCCTTCTTTCTGCATGTACCAGACTTTGTAACTACAGAACGCTACGAAGTAGTCGAATATGATAGTTTTCCATGGCGCAAATACACTGGGATCAAGAAGTTTCTGATACAACTTAGGTTTATAGCAGGGCTATATAACTCTTTATGTGAGGGAAAATAATGCCGCCGTTGTCTGTTGTGTTGAGTATTACGTTTCGATTTATTTTGTCAGTTTTACCAGCTCACAAGAATCTTAAAAATAGTAACTGAATGTCATTCAACACTTTCTCATCCGGGTCTGGAAGAACCAACAAACAATGTATCAACTGGGGCAGGGCAAGTGTTTTATTGTTTTACCTATTGGGGATGAATAAATGTCTGAAGTACCACTCGTTCAGCAGTTTTTTTCTGTTTTCGTTATTTTATTGAGGAAATTATTTATGACATAATATTCACTGAAAAGATTGAATTCAATTCCCACCATTGTAAAAGAGTTTCCATGATTCCAATTTAGTTGCTCTTTTGTACAGATTCCTTCATCACAACCCCTTTTTCATCCAATCCGTATCACTTGGGTTTTGTCAAAGTTTACTCTGGGGCCAGAAATTTTCGCAAATGAGTCGACACTGTTCAGAGCTGTGTTTAGAGAGCTTCCGTATCGGTTTTGGAAAAGTGATGAGTCGTCTGCGTGTTGGATGATTAAGTATTCAGATTGGTTAATGTTTATCCCTAGAATGTCGCGGCAAATTTTAACGCAGTGCTTGAAATCTCCACACTCATTATAAACCGGTGAGGCGACAAGGAGTCTCCCTGTCTAGCACCTCGCTGCGAGTCATTTTTTTTAATAACGACCCTTCTTTCGAACGAAGCCGTGGTTGTTTGTATAAAAGGGTTTGAACCATCTTATAACGGAGGGGAGGGGGCAACTTTTAAAAACGATAAAGTGTTTCTGTAAATACCCTTTTAAAATTATACAAGCTTCCACAGCAACCAGTACACCCAGTACGGTACTTTTAACCACAAAGGGGTGGGGTGTATGCAGTTGAACAGGGTGTATGAAAATAACACGTGACATCTAAAATGGGTGTAGGTATTCTGTGGTATACTTCGCTGATTTCCCTTCCACCCATCGCCTGAAACATGTTCCGCAGTAATAATAAACATTCAGACTCACAAACTAAATGAGAACAATATTGTTTCACGAAACTATTTGCAAACTTGAAATATAACACATGTGTGCATACCCCCAATGTCCGATTTTACTGTCAAGGAGAAGGATTCATGTTGTGGTGCTTTTACATTACTGATCAGTTGTGGCTTCAAGAAACATTCAACCTATCTCGTTATATGAATTGTCTCTTCAGTGAAACTTATTAAAGCCCTTGTACAAATTTGAATATCGTGTCCTCGATTCTCCAAGACGCATAATGCACAACTGTATCAAATAAAACACTTATAAAGTCAACATGTGTCCCACAATAATAACGACGCATCATTTTTCAGTGTAACTAATAGCATACACAGACAATAAATTTCCCCTAGGTTGCTATATCGTCGCCTGAGTGCTAAAATGTTCTATGTCCCCTATGGGACATAGAACATTTTAGCACTCAGCCGACGATATCTAAATATGTTTTTTAATGCATTTTCATCCCATTTAGTGATTTGTCCCAATAGGTCCGCAAGGCCAAGTGAGTTTAACAAACAGATTACATCCGCAAAACGCGAGCATGTCATATCCGCAAAGGAGACGCCTGTGTCCTCGGGAAGACCTGCACGACTAAGTCCGCAAAACTCAAGTCGTATGCAATCGCGAGCGGATTATTACGCCGCAAACCGCGAGTCTATTGTATCCGTAAACGAGCCGTTTGTTTGAAAACCGTCCCAATTAAGTCCGCAAAACTCAAGTCGTATATGTTCGCGAGCCGATTACGATCGAGAAACGCGAACCGAGTTTTATTAATTTATTTATTGGCGTTTAACGACACTTTTGACTACCAGGTTCACCTCGCGATGGTTCGTTTTACTGTTGGGGAAGCCGGAGTGCCTGGAGAGAACCACCGAGCAACGGCGAGCAACTGTCAGACTTCCCAACTCCACACAAGCAGGGTTAGCATTGGTGGCGAACAGGTGCGCCATTGACGTGCAGTACCTCTTAGTACACAGTGTCACCGTGTGTCCCCGTGAGCAATCGGGATTAGGCGTCTTGCCCAAGGACACAATGCGAGCCGATTAGGTCCGCAGCAAGACTTACAGACACAATCCATGCGGATTTGTAGATATAATCGGCACGCGGACATAATCAGCCGTGTGGTTCTACTCGGTCAAAAAAAAACGCCCATCAACAGACCGACGTACTTTCTGTCATGAATAAACTAGGGCTGACTGTTATTAGTACCTTTGGTTTTCCTATCCTCAAATGACTCGAAACCCAATGAGGGTTCAAAATGTGGGTCAAGGTCACTGATGTCACCCAGAAATCAGTGAGTGTATTTTTTTAGAATTGGAAATCGCCGGTTCACGCTTTTAAAGCACCGGTCAAATTTTGCAATGAATCTTACGCTGTTACAGGCTTAAAAGGTTTGTTTGCCCACTTTTCGTGAAGTTGCCGCGCAGATAACTGTTGTTTTAAAGTAACGGCTCGTTACTCCCTTCGTTACACAGGTCTTCTTTCGTGTTACAGATATACAATTGAAACAAAAAGTCATGTCACAATGAGCGCAGAAAATGGTCGTTAGTTTATGCGCTCCTCATTGCAGAAGAACCAAGTAGTCTGAAATACACAAGAGAAATGCGCCGTGCAATGCACAATTATTATATTAGCGAGGACGGTAGTGAAATCACGAAATGAACCGATCAAAAAGAAGAAACAAATATTGAGATAACAGTATGTGGAATGGGGATTACTACTAAATCGTTGTGGGGTAGATTTTCCACTCAGTAAATATTTACAATTTCTGAGGACAAAATACAATTAGCACTTGTAAAGTTTCATCACATGGACCATCGGGTTGCACCCATGGCCCATATGATGACAGTTTTTAAGAGTTTCTTAAGAACAATTATAAATACTTTTCGAGTAGAGACGATATGGCACTGCGATGAAGTAGTAATCCACTCTCTTCATTCTGTATATGCAATTGAATTTTAATATATGTTTACGTCATTGTCTATATTTGAGTTCCTTGATTCTCAAATTGCATAATTATTGACTGGCTGATAGAGAACGCTTGTTCCGATGTACGACCCGACTGATGATCTCTGATTCACCGGTGGGTTCGTGTATCGAATCGAGTGTGGTTTGACCGGCAAATGAGCAATCGAACACATCTCATGTTTCTAATTTTCTGGTCAATTTTGAGGTCATCTTGATTGAGAGTGGACGCACTTTGAGCCATTTGATAAAAAAAATTTTTTCGATTTTGATGTTTGATGCTTGGTCTTCTCCCGATGGAATTATTTCCTGTGATGCTTCACTTCAAGGCTGTGGTGGAGTGTATGGTTCTCATTTTTTCCATTCACTTTTCCAGTATTTATCCAAGAGATGGGTCTACACATAAATGAATTAGAGCTTTTAACCATTGTTGTATCTCTCAAATTGTGGGCTCCCAAGTTGAAAGGGCAAAGAGTTTTGATAAACTGTGACAATTTTTCTTCAGTTTCCATCATTAACAAGGGATCCACAAGGAATTCATTTATGCAAACATGCCTGAGAGAAATCTGTTTCGTTGCTGCTGTATTTGAATTTGAAATTAAAGCTAAGCACATTCAAGGTTGTGATAACCGACTAGCGGATTATCTTTCCAGGTGGGATGAGAATTCTGATAATTGAGTTAAATTTTTTGACTTGTTTGAACATATAAATGTATGTGAAGAATTTGTTCCTTTTATTTTATTCAAGTTCGATCATCATTGGTGATATTTTCTTTTTTTACAGAATTGGAATTAATTTCCTTAAGGAAGGATGTTCACTTCACCATATCCAATGCCTTTGCTTCTGGAACTTATAGGAATTTTAGGACTCAGTGGAAAGCATATCTTTTATTCTGCACATACTTCAATTTAATTGCTTTTCCAGCTTCCTTAGAAAATTTGAAATGTTATGTACAATTTTTAAGTAGATCATTGTCCTCACCTTCTTCTATTAAGATTTACATTTATGGGGTTAAAATGTTACATTTGATTTCGAACATTCCTACAACAGTTTTTGATTCGTTCGAACTTGCACTTATTTATCGCGGTTTGAATAGATTGAAAAAACATTGTGTTAAACAGGCATTGCTTATCACCCCTTCAATTCTTTTAGAGATTTTCCCACACATTCAGCAGGATAATTGCGACCATGTTTCCTTTTGGACCTTATTTCTTTTAGCCTTTTTTCTTATGATAAGAAAATCGAATTTGGTGCCCACCTCTGGTACTTTATTCGATTCAAATCTTCTGTTACTCAAAAATGATATTTCGGTTTCGGATGAATTACTTCTGGTGGTCATCAAATGGTCTAAGACTATTCAATTTGGACAGAAAATTTTAAAAATTCCAGTTTTAGCCATCCCAAATTCGCCTTTATGTCCAGTCACGGCGTACAAAAGAATGATTACTCTTGTACCTGGTAAATCCTCTGATCCCGTCTTTATGTCAAAGACTTCAGGCAAGATTAAACCTCTTACATATTCCTTACTACAATCTTTTCTGAGACGTATGATTGGTTTAGCTGGTCGAAATCCATATTTGTACTCATCTCATAGTTTTAGGCGTGGCGGGGCTTCCTGGGCATTTCAAGCTGATGTACCTGGTGAACTCATTCAATATATGGGAGATTGGGCTAGTGATGCCAACAAGAAATATTTACATTATACTTTAAAAGACAGGGTTTTTATTGCAACTAGAATGAGAGATTTACTCTTAACTTCTAACAGTGGTTCAGACTGAATCTCTCTTTCTTTTGTTTTTTCAGCAAAGAGAACTAGACAAGTCACTATCGTCTCAGATTCAATATGCAAGTATGTTTCCGACATTTATGACACAGCAGTGAAATCGTTCCCAGGATATAACATTGGTGGAATAACATATCTCATTAACTCTGGAAAACTAGACCTGTCAATTTATTCTCATGTTATATTTCATATAGGGACAAATGACGTTCAAAGAAAGACAGTGGCTCAAATCATAGCTGCTTATAATAATTTGTTAACACTAGCCAAATCTCATTCAAATGCACAATTTATTTTTTCTTCTATTTTGCCTCGCCCTGTAGATTTTGATTGCCTAGGAGGTAAGGTCGTTGAAATTAATACAAAATTAAGGAATCTTTGTTTGAGTAGGAATATTATGTTTCTTAAGTCGTATCGACCTTTTTTACATAAAAGCAAACCCAGTAGTGAGCTTTTCGCTCCAAATGATATGTTGCATTTAAATCTTGAAGGCACTCGTCGTTTAAGGTCCTTCTTTATTCAAGTTATTAATCACCTTAAATAATCACCTTATTGTTCAATGTATGTAACTTTGTTTTCTCCTTTACTTTCAGATTTCCTTTTTAGGCTTACACAGTTGGACTCCAACTGTGAGCCTACTGTTTGAATGAGAGGCATAAATAGGCCTCCAACATCCAGAGATTTCAAGGGAATATTTGATGGTAACGTGAGTTCTTTGTTTCATACTTCATCTTTCATTTTGGTGCCTTCGGCTTGGCAGCCCTGAAAATTTTGTCTCCCAAATGATTTTCAGGCTATTTGTGATCAAATGCTTGATATTTCACATTTGATCACGACATAGTCATAGATGCTGAAAGTTATTTTGAATCTATGAAATATTCTACCCATTACATTAAGATCATTAGGCCAAGGAGAGGCGTTAATATAAGTTGCATAACTTGTTCGCCAATCCTTGTAAAATCCTTGTAAAACAAATAAGATTAAATAAATTAATAATTCACTTCCTTGAATACATGCCCTCTAATCTACAGAGCCCCCTTAGCCGTGCATTTCATATAGTGCCTTCTATCATCTTATGATGATTTTATTTTGTAAGATCAATGTTTTCATTATTCTTGTCTATAAGCTTATGTGTACATTATTACTTCATGTATACTTTCAACATTCGGTTCAGTTGAGATGACCTCAACGCCTCAATAAATCATTGAACTTATTGCTTCTTGATTCTGTTCGCTTCCAGTCAATAATTACATGTACATGTACCCCAGTAGAGGGTTGGAATAATGTTAATGATATTTATTTAGTATTATACAATTGTACAGAGTTAGGCACTCTGGTGTTCTACAGGAATTAATTTACGCCAAAGGTGCAGTTTGGGAGGGACATAAGTTCACTTACTCACACAGTGCACAATACAGTCGCGGGACTTCTAATTTCAACTGTAGACATCCCAATCAATAAGTAATTCGCCTTCATACATCAAGATATTAACGCGCTGGATCTACGCAGCGAAATACTAAATCTGCTGCTGTGGTAAGCCTCCGTCCATCATTAATGACAAAATAAACATGTTTAACCCTTTGAACATTGGTTGAATCGTCCATGCCAGTTGAATGACATAAATTGGAAGAGTCTATTTTCGTCATTTGGGGGTAGACCAATTTATATTTTCAAATCGCAGCCATCGGGCTGCACGCTGAAAATTTTGATTGGTCTACCCTACACATTCATTTATCAACTGTCCTATTTAATTAAGTTATGACGTATCATGTTCCTGGGACGGAAAAGTGGCCGCTCGGGTTCAAAGGTTTAATAGTATCGGTATTTTCATTTAAGATTCCTTTAAATAAAGTCTCGATTGAGAAACATTTCTTCGCTTAATTTATAATTCAGATCAGACCCGATGTATTTGGAACGAGTTGGTCAATACCAGTGTTTTTGAGAGTTGGCTTTATCACATAATCGCCGACAATACGCTCATTACGGAACATATCGTTCACAACGCGTCCAATGCAGGAATTACGTCAGAAGTCAACATCGATGTGTTTCGGGAGAAGAATTGAATTAATCTTCTCTTATATTTCATTAAATGCTTACGTAATACAGATAGCAGACAACAATTGCACAAAAATTATTTCCTAAACAACTAAACATTTTCTCCCCACCCCTCCCCCCCCCCGCCCCCCGCCCCCCGAAACCATAGCTTATTTCCTCCTCATTGGACGGGCTCGTTCCTATGAAGTGCCAGATACTATGCTTTCAAGGCAAAAGTTGAAAAAAAATACAAAATTTGTTTGACAAGTTTTTGTGAATAGCACTGGCCAGTTTAGTCGTTTCTTCGGATAAAAGGTTAGGTTACATATTATATGATAAAAAATATCAAATTCGTCACGAACTGGCATGCACTTTCTGGCCCTCATTCACAAAATATGATCTGTGTCTCGGTAGGCCTCGGTTCAGGTCGATTTTAGTGAACGACGTACAGACATTTCATTTGAAATCGCGACTTATTCGAGTTTCTCCATTTATGCATATTATAAAGGATGTTTTCTGTTCAGTATTGTTGACGATAAACAACTACTCACGTAAGGAAAATGAGAAAGCGTGTAAAACAGTACAGTTCTAGACGGAATTGGACACTTAGGGGAGCCATTTTGATTACTAAATCGCCATTTCCAGTGTGAAAGATGATTTGCTTGATCCATTGAGTGGGCAGGATAAATTCGTGTGTGGTTGTGGCCGATTTTGTGAACGCGGTTCAGGATTTTCATATGAATTGTGTATCTTTAGAGATCCTTTATTTCTACATCTGGTGAAAAAAATTGTCACGAGTGATTCTGTAAACCATAATACAAGTCAGTGGTAACTGAAACGGTGAAAGCCGGTAACAAAACCCAGTGTAGTGATAAAGGCTGATAACGCCGCTGTTGTCAGAGCATTGTAAGGCTTTTCAATAAGTTCTTACTAACTCTTCTAGCGATAGTGGTGGGTTTAGTTACAGGAACAGGTGCGGCAGGTACTGTAATTGAGAATGGTAGAGGTAAGTAGAGTGAGCAATAGCAGTAAGATGGAAGGTGTAAGCAGTTGTTCCAAACCCGGTAGCACCAGCATGGTAAGCATGTACAAAAGGAGATCGTAGACCAAGGAACAGCGTCCGCTAAAAAGGGAGCGACAGACAAAGTAGTGGTTGAAGCAAGTAGTGAAGTGAGTGATGGCAGTAATAGGAATAAAAGACAGTAGGTGAGGTGGAGTACTGAAGGGGGAGGGTTAAGTCAATAGTAGGAGCCAGTGGAAGTAAATGAAGACACTACTTGAGGCAGCAGGGGTTTAAAACATGGCTCAGACCAAAAATAGTAGCAGCAGCCAGTTACCGACTGGAGATCGGTGTGAGCGACAATTTCGCCCTAGCACAAAAAGGGGCATTTGTGAAACGTGAATTCAGCCAGGAACAGTGAACATTTCAATAGGACTTTCACGAAGAACTTTCAAAAGGCACATAAGGTATGAGTAGACAATATCTGACCCAAATCAGAAGTACGGTGGCTTTATAGATGACGAACATTGCTGGTCGGAACCCTCCGACAGCCAGAGGTACAGTTACGCACAGACGTTGACATTTGAGCCAAAACGGGTGAAGCTCTTATGGCGAGCTCACGGTAATAACATTTCAGATTTGTGAAGCTCTTATGGAGAGCTCACGGTAGTAACATTTCCAGTGTGTAGACTATAGTGCCAGTACAGGGCTATAGAATGACTATATAATTGTTGAGAATTGTTTAACCCTAGCAACCCATTTTCTGTGAAAAGAATCGAATTGTTGATTGTTGAAATATTGAAACGCTTTTATTTTTATGTGTAAATAAAAGAATCGTTGTTACTTTAAATCATTCTTTCCATTACACAGGCTGAAGTGATTAGGAATCACACCTAACGGAAATCGAACCTATTTCAGGCCAATTTGGCAGAGACGGAATCACGGCGTCGGTCTAACTCAGCTCCCAGCGCCGAGTTCGCGACACTGGGATTCCGACCCTCCACGTTGGTCTAATTTTCCCGCATTTTCATCAGCGGGACTAAATAACCCCACGTCAGCCCAGGCCTTACGGGGTCTCAGGAGTCCTGACATGATTGGCGAGCGCTAACCAGGATATTTCTAAAAGGTAAAAAATGGCTATATGGAAATTTTGTTTTATTTTAACGGCGGTTATGTTTATGTTTTGACGCGTTCGGTCAGCTGATGCCGTTCAAGGGTTTAATGTCGCAATACAGTAGTCCCCAATAGGATACTTAATAGCCACGATAACTGCTGTAGGTTTCAGAATATTTGGAGCGTTTAATTACGTTAAATTACACAGGTAAATTAGGATTAATTGCCATATTTTCTTTTCTTTCTTTCTTTTCCTTCTTCATTCTTTCTGACGAGTGTTGAAGATAGAAAGAAAAAATCAAAATGGATGTTGTTACACCCCTCGCCCAACTG
This sequence comes from Pictodentalium vernedei, assembly GCA_031216915.1. Lineage (NCBI taxonomy): Eukaryota > Metazoa > Mollusca > Scaphopoda > Dentaliida > Dentaliidae > Pictodentalium > Pictodentalium vernedei. The sequence goes on from CM062296.1 coordinate 338,134,646, forward strand.
GTATCATTAGGCAAGGAAATAGGCCTTGAGGGGGCCGAACTTCAGAAGTTCGTTAAAGATGAGCAGAAACGTGAGGCCAAGGAGATTGCCTTACGTAATGACGCAAGGGAGAGGGAGGCCCAAGTAGCAAGGGAGGCAAAAGAGAGAGAGATTCAATTAGCAAATGACGCAAGGGAGAGAGAAGCCCAGTTAGATCGAGAGCGTGTGAAAGACACAAGAGAGGCGAGGGAGAGAGAAGCCCAATTAGAACGAGAGCGTGAGAAAGACGCAAGAGAGGCGAGGGAAAATGAAGCCCAATTAGATAGGGAGGCAAAAGAGAGAGAGGTTCAATTAGCAAATGAGGCGAGAGAGAGGGAAACCCAATTAGCAACGGAGGCAAGGGAGGCAGAACGAGAGCTCGAACAACAGAGGCAAAAGAGAGAATTAGAGCTCCTCAGAGCAAGGGTCGATGTGGAGAATGAAAGTCGGCGCTCAGGGGATGGGAGTGCAGGGGTAGCAATTCATGCCCCACGCCCCCACCTCGCTCATTTTAATGAAAACACAGATGACTTGGACTCGTACTTGGAGAGGTTCGAGCGTTTTGCCTCCAGTCAAATGTGGCCAGAAGACGCATGGGCTATGTGCTTGAGCCCTTTGTTGTCAGGTAAAGCCCTCGAGCACTTCTTAACGACTACAGTGAGCTGAAGAATGCCATCCTTCGGAGATACCAGCTCACTGAAGAAGGATTCCGGACCAAGTTCCGAGAAATTAAGCAGGAGAAGGGAGAAACAGTACCTCAGTATTTTGCCCGAGCTAGGCGGTACTTTGACCGCTGGTCTGATCTCGCAGAAGTGAATGAGTCATATGGAGCCCTGCGAGATCTATTTCTCCGGGAGCAGTTTTTAACTACATGCTCCAAGGAGTTGGGCCTGTTCATCAAGGAAAGGGGTCCGCCCACCTATGATGAGATTTCAACTGTGGCAGAACGCTACATCGAAGCCCACGGTGGGAGTGTAAACGCACCCAAATCGGCTAGGGGTGGGGCAAACGGGTTGGCAATGGCACCCGTAAGCCAACACCACCCCAATCCGCCTGCGTCGCAGACCAGCCGGAAGGGGAGCACTCCCAAGTACACCACTTGTTTTATATGCAACAAGCGGGGTCATATTGCCAGGGAGTGCTGGCAGAAGCAGGTTAGAACCACTGGGAACATTAGACCACCTCAGCACGGGGCCGGAAACGCAGCACCAAGGGGTTGGAAGCAAGGTGACCGCGTAGATCCAGGGCCCAGTAGACAGACGGCAGCGTTCTGTCAAACTATCGGTCCAGAACACAGTCCCCTCCGTGAATGTATACAAGAGGGAGAATTAAGGCTGGAAGGCGGGGACATGTTGTCTCGATAATAAGTGGCATGTGTGAGAGTCTCACAACTTCGCAGGAGAAGATTAATATGCCAGTGTACCCAGGGTATGTGGGACAAAGGGAGATCCGTCTGCTCCGGGATTCTGGATGCTCCTCTGCAGCGGTTAGAAGGCAACTGGTTGACGACAAGCAATTGTTGGGGCGCGACCATTTGTGCATTTTGATAGATGGGCCCATTAGAAGGTTCCCCATCGCGAGGATAACTGTGGATACCCCATTTTATTGTGGCGAAGTGGAAGCCATGTGCATTGAATCACCTGTGTATGACCTGGTCATAGGTAATATCCCAGGGGTGAGGGCAAGCCCTGATGAGTTATGGTCCAGGGGTAGGGGGCCAAGTGAGGGCCCAACGAGGGCAAGGGAAGTTCAAGTCGGGGGGCAAGGACCCCCGGCGGTTGCACTCGGTAATGTACCGAGTAAGGAAGGGAAGGTTCCCAGGGGGAACCAATCCGATGTACCAGGGGATGGCCCCTACACGACGAAATGTCGGAAAGTTTCAGGAGAGACGACTCCTGTCCAATTAGGGAGAAGGGGCCGCAGGCGATCCAGGCTAAACGGCAAACAACGAGGGAACCCAATGGGGTCATTGGGGAAAGACCCTCAACCAAGTTTATGTGGGGGAGTTGAGCGCCCCAAGAAGTCAGTGTCACCCGTGTGGAGAGGGGAGGCCAGACCCACGCAAATGGCTGGGCAAACTTCCCCAGAATTGAGAGGGCACGGGTTAACACAAGTTGAGGGTGTTAGAGTGGATGGACCGCTAAGGTGGGCGCCCAGGGGGCCGAGGAAAGGGCCCACAAACCAAAGGAGAAGCATCCTAGGTGGCGGAGACCACGCAGTGAGTGCCGGGGGCACACACCGCCCAAGGTGCGCAAGAAGTCGTCGCAATGGACCGGGGGGTCGACGGCACATGGGCCAAGGGCGGCCGGTGTCGTTCGAAGGAAGGTAATCGCCGGGACGAGTGAGCCTGGGGGATATAGCGCCAAGGGAAGCTCTTGGGAATGCGACGATGACAGGGTATGGGACCCTGGTGGAATACCCGTAGGGGGGTGTGTCAAGGGTTACCCAAGGGGATACTGGGAACCGGGCCCCTACCAATGGTCGGTGGTTATAAAAGCAATAGTTGGGTGGCTGTGGGCCTGGTGTCTGGGACGGGGGTTCCAGTCGCAAATATTTTTGTGGATGAGGTGAGGAGTTTCGTAAACCCGGTGTTAAGGCCCGGAAGAAACTTTTTTTTTATTTTAGTATTATTATTGCTCTGACTGCTGACTAGAGTCGGCTGTGAGTGCGAATGTGAGATACACTGCCCCGCCTGACGCGAGTGTGCGTGGACGGGGAGCCTGTGCGTCGAGTTTTGTAAGTGTGGGATGCACAAACCCGGTGTTAAGGCCCCGGGAAACTGTGTTTGTTTTTATTGACGATAGTTTGTTGTGAGTGTGAGGCACACTGACCCTGTCTGTCGCAAAGGCGCGGTCGGGAAATCCGTGTGTTGAATGTGTGAGTGTGTGATGCACAATTTTAATCCCCTGGTTGAGCTTTGCGAGGGTGAGGCTCAACATAATGCAGGGGTCGTTTGCCCCTTCACAAGACATAGGGGAATGGGAGTTGAAGTTACACTCCGTTGGAATTAACCCATCTGACGCAAAGGCGCGGACGGTGTTACTCGTCGGAGTGAGTGCCAAGTGAACTGTTTGCAAAATGGGCGAATGTGTATAAAAATGTGTATGTTTAGGTGTAAATATATAGTATTAGAGAGAGAGAGAGAGAGAGAGAGAGAGAGAGAGAGAGAGAGAGAGAGAGAGAGAGAGAGAGAGTGCTGCAAATCTAAGGATAAGGCTACTCTCCATATGTAAACCCGCAAGACGGGAGCATGTGGTGGCGTGTGTGTCGTGGGAATCGACATGGCCGACGCATGAGCCCGGTCATGAGCCCCACGACCACTAGGGTACAGTTTTGTAGTCTTGAACATGATGGGTAGATTGTAAAAAGTGTGAGAGGCGAGCGTGCGTGGCTTTGCCCCTTGTGTTTTAAGAGATACACAGGGTATTTCTCTCGGGAAGGGAGTTGTCAGGGCAAAGCCAGCCCAAATATAGGGGCAAGAGGCCTCATATATAAAGATAGTGTAAGTTCAGAAGATATTCCGCATCAAGGCGAAAACCCTACGTGAATTTCACTTCTCTGTGAAGCTGGACATGGAAAAAACACACGTGGTGTATATCCATCTTCAGCGCAGAGACTAGGGGAGAAACGGTATGTTAGATAAGGTCTAATCTCATTTAATTTATGCAGGAGTCGCGAGTCTTACGAGACGTAATCGGTTGGTGGCAGGATATCGTCACGGCCAATTGAGAAACGAGATTCTAAAAGATAGAAATGTCTGTCGTGTCGTCACCTGATCATTAGTTTTGCAATGAGATGGCAGGAACGAATCGGTTCTCTCGACAAGTGAAATCACCGTTAAGTCACGCGCGAGATGACTTGTATTGATTCTGCCTCGAAATACGTCATCTCCCACCGTTTTGGCAGATGGACAGATGAGCGTCTGTCCACCTGACAGTTTAGAGTAAAAAGTATATATACCTTGAAGAGCAGAGCATTAGACACACACTTGGGGTCACGCACACGTTGGTGAAGTCCAGGGCAGGCGGATCTGTTTCCTGGCATAGGGGGACCTTCGATCACAGGACCCTAAAACGGCTGGAATCGCCAGACAGGGCATTCCACGATTGATTTAACTTAAGGTTGATAGGCGGCTACAGTGCCAAATTCGTTGAGAAGGAAAACCCAAGGTGAAATGTTAAAGTTTAGATTGTCGAGTAGCAGGTATCAGCCTGCAATAGTCAGAAGTGTAGGTTAATTGTATTGTGCGTATTAACCCTTTGAAGCGTCGGGCTGATTGCGTTGAGTAGTTTGTTTTGCTCTCGAAGCATCGTAATACCGACTGGAGATCGGTGTGAGTGACAATTTCGCCCTAGCACAAAAAGGGGCATTTGTGAAACGTGAATTCAACCAGGAACAGTGAACATTTCAATAGGACTTTCACGGAGGACTTTCAAAAGGCACATAAGGTATGAGTAGACAATATCTGACCCAAATCAGAAGTACGGTGGCTTTATAGATGACGAACATTGCTGGTCGGAACCCTCCGACAGCCAGAGGTACAGTTACGCGCAGACGTTGACATTTGAGCCTAAGCAGGTGAAGCTCTTATGGCGAGCTCACGGTAATAACATTTCAGATTTGTGAAGCTCTTATGGAGAGCTCACGGTAGTAACATTTCCAGTGTGTAGACTATAGTGCCAGTACAGGGCTATAGAATGACTATATAATTGTTTAACCCTAGCAACCCATTTTCTGTGAAAAGAATCGAATTGTTGATTGTTGAAATATTGAAACGCTTTTATTTTTATGTGTAAATAAAAGAATCGTTGTTACTTTAAATCATTCTGTCCATTACACAGCCTGAAGTGATCAGGAATCACATCTAACGGAAATCGAACCTATTTCAGGCCAATTTGGCAGAGAAGGAATCACGGCGTCGGTCTAACTCAGCTCCCAGCGCCGAGTTCGCGACACTGGGATTCCGACTCTCCACGTTGGTCTAATTTTCCCGCAATTTCATCAGCGGGACTAAATAACCCCACGTCAGCCCAGGCCTTACGGGGTCTCAGGTGTCCTGACATTATTTTTTATCAAAAGACCCCCACATGTGTGTTTGAGTGTGTAAAGAGTAATCAGTGAATCTTACACTGGAAAAGTGTGCGGCCACTTTGAAATATTTTCAAGCCAGTTAAAAATTTGTCAAAGTTTAATTTCGCTCTTATATGTACTTAACACTGATGCAAGGCAGAATCATTTACTATTTCCACCGATGTTTTTTACGACACTATGTCAGTCTTTCCCTCCAAATTACTTTTGGAGGGAAAGAGTGATTTTCTGTATCATCTAAGTGTGGAAAGGCGGTGAAAAATACTCATTGCCTGGTGTTGGCAAAAATATTTCCATTTCACCAGCAAAAAAAAAGCTACTTTTATTTTAACTCTATGTTTTACAGTGGGTGATATTTTTTTAAAAATGAATTGGGGGAAGGGTACTGCATTTTTGTTGAATTGTGTGATTGTGATTCAAGAAGCTCTATTCTAAGAATATGTTGGCCTTGAAAAAGGCCGTTTTAAAAATTTCTCTTGGAATGACAGTCTGATTTTATTCAGGCAATATTTTTCCATACCGTTCCTGACCACACGCCAATTTTCCAAGTCTCATCCGTATTGGATGCGGGGTTTTCGAGAGCTCTTCACAATCATCTTCTAGCTTCCTAACTGTTACGCGCTTTTGTTTGGTTACAGTTTTTCTCTTACGCCCTGTCTGTTTCTTGATCTGCTTTGGGACTTCCAACATTTCAAAACCCACTGGAATTGTGATTTTCTCCGGAACTAGTTGGAGACCTACATGTGCTGGTCGAGGGTTTTTCAGATCCTCCACACTATCAAATATTTTCTCCAGCAGGGTGAGAATTTCCCCCGCTCTGTCTCTTCCGTCTGCACCTCCACATCTCTTGTATTTTTCTTCCAGTACCCCGCACCCATTGCCTGCAAGTCTTTAAAATTTATGGTTGCAAATTCTGACATTTTTTCAGTGTAATAACAAAATGAAGAAGTTTTGCTTTCAATTTATACTATTAGGATTTTTTTCCCTCTCTTATAACCATTGGATGAAATTTCTTGGGGCGAAAACTCCCCCAATAAAAAAATAAAGAAAGTCTTTATTTTTTATTAGAAAGTTTCTCCTCCAAAAATTAACCAACAGTAAAAAAGCCCGCCTAAAATCAACCAGTCTGGGGAGAAGGTGCGAGAAATACTCATTTTCACAATGAGTATTTCTGGCGCCTTTTCCCTCCCTTGAATTACTATAAATACAACTGTGAGGCCTCATAATGCCATTTTTCTTATTGTCATCCATGGAAATAGAATTAAGCATTGAAGTGGAAACCGCAGCACGGGAGGGTGTCTGTAGGGAACAGAACATTGATCACTGTCATTCCAAGGAAAAATCTACGAGAGTTGGCGAGAAGGGGCGGTGGAAGAAAATTCTCAACACTGGCTATGGATGAAGTTCGGGAGGATTTTGAGGTATTTCTTAGAAGATTGATGACCGATAGTTGCTGCTTTGCTACTGACAGAGCCGAATACCCACAACATGTCATTACAAGAAATGATGTCCTAAGAGCTGCTAGGAAGAAGCATGGAATAATCTTGCCAAAATAAACATATTTTGTTTATTTTAAAATATAAAAACGGCCTTTTTCAAGGCCAACCACAAAATAAAAAAGAGATATTCTTCAGTACACACTATACCAGCACGATGGAATACAACTGAATTCTTTTCATTCAGTTGTATTTCATCATACAAGTTTTTTTTCTGATTCATCTAATTGTAAGCTATATTTTGGCAGGTCGTTGGCAGTATGTATTACATACACACCTGTAATTTTCCTGATGTAGACTGATATCAGTGCTAAAACCTCCCTTCCATGGAATGATGCCACTCTATAGGGTTGGTAGTTGGTGAAATGTTCACTTCTGGTTTTGTAATCAGTGTTAATCACCCCACGGCTGTGCCATCCATGCAATGGTTGGCTCAGCCAAGGGGTGAATATCACTGATATGAAAAAAAGTATTTAACGTTTGCGCCTTTTTATTGAGTGAAAATCGGGCGCCAAGGTAAAAAATAATTTGGCGCATTTTCTCTCAAGTTTGTGCATTTAAACTAAACACATTTTTATCCCTTTGCTGACATAGCGGTTCTTTGAGTGTCCGTCTGTTATGTTAATGGAATAACAATGCCATAAATTAGGTTTCTGTGTACATATAGTCCGTATTTTAAAAGTTTAGTTCCACAGTGGGGAGAAGGAGTGATACGCGAAATCGTATGTTCTTACTTTCAGGGGAAATTACCTCAAGAGAGGTGGATATCAAACTACAACATTAACATGAAAATGAATAAATGATGGGGTGAAATTAAGAGGGCAAATTTAGTTGGGGGTGTTTAGCTTATAACAATTTGAAAGAATTTATTCGAACTACAAAAATTTCCATTTCGCCTTCTCTTTGAACACGAGTATACAATTATTTGTATACTCGTGTCCAAAGTTGGTTGAGTGTAAGGTAAAAAAAAAACATTTCCATGGCCAGAATTGTCTGAGAAATAAATTATCACATCACGCTTCCAGTGTAATTACAAAAACTGAAAACATCCACACACACACACACACATAACTCTGATTGTAGATAGCTGATGGAATATCGCAGTGTGAAAATAGACCTGTTTATAATTTCCCTCAATTTGTTTCTCCTGGGCGGGAAGATGCGAATTTTATACATTATACAAGTGTTTCAAAACGATAAAGCGTGCAGATCGTTATTACATACCGCACTTGAATCACTCTCTCTCTCTCTCTCTCTCTAATGTGGAATTCTGTATTTAAAAACTAATAAACTAAGTGACGTATATTCTCTTTAAGTCTTGAGATGCGTTTTTTTTTTTTTTTTTTTTGTTTTTTTTTTGCGCGCGCGCACGTGTAACCGAGTGAACTTACCAGCTGTCTGACCTGAGTGCAGATTTTTGAGACAAAAATATTATTTATCTGTTACTGGTAGAAAAATGAGAGTTTTTCCCCTTGCACTGGAGTTTGTTAATTCCATCTAACTTTTCGGCGCCAGAGGCCTATTTTCCCCACACTGGATAGCCTAGTTGTAAGGGGGTTGTTATTTTTTGCTTCCAGAAAAATATTTTGATTTTGAGGTGGCGGTAAATTTGCAACAAAAGTTTGTCTTGTTATTGGTTCATCGCGCGAGGGAAAATCGGTTGAGTTTGCTTTCTTTTTGTAATGGAAATGTTTTTGCCAACACCATCCAATGAGTTGTTTCTCCCTCCCCAGATCTGACGACAGTTGTATCTACATACATAAACCATCACTCTGGAATCCAGAAATTGTAAATAGTAGATTATGGCAGTGGACAGATGAACACCCAGGGGCAAAAATCACAGAGTTTGTGGGTTTAGGTCCGAAAAATTATCGATACAAATATATTAAAGATGGAGAAATACACACCACATGTAAAGTTAAGGAGGGTATCACATTAGATTACATGACATCGCAAAAAGTTAATTTTGAAAGCATGATTGAGTGTGCACGAGACAGAGAATTACAAATTAAACATTGAATATCCACATAGAATTAAATGTAACAAAGATAGACAAGTCAGAAGTGAAACACAAAGCAAAACATTCAGATCTGTTTACACAAAACGTTTTGTTGTCGGTAAATATGACATACTACCCTATGGGTATAAGGTATAAATACTACTCAGATTTCTTATTTCGACCTTGAACAGGGAACAGGGAAAATGTCTCTACCACTTACGCTCAGAGAGCATAAATTTACATTATTAGTTTTTTTTTGTCAAAAGATTTCCGGTATGTCTGGTACAGCAGCAGGGGGTGTTTAGCACTGATATTAAAAAAAACCTACCAAAACACCATTTTCACATTTCAGATTTTTTATTCCAATAATAACATGGTCCTTTGTCTGCACATGTATTCGCCCAATGTCCTTTTTGATGACAAATCGAACAAGTATTGTTAGCCGGTGTTGTTAGCTTATAAAGTTCATTGACAAGTCTTTTTACTTCTCCCCATTTAGATGGCTGATAGTAAATACTTTTAGCATCATTTACCTTCTCCATTCTCGGATCGTTATTCATTTTTTAATCGTCAGAGGAGATCAAAATCACGTGTTTCAGTCTTGTTAACTCCAAAGCATGTGTCCCCCAAACTGTGGGCCCCCGCCTATTTATACTCTCGCTGAAAACATTTTCTTATTCAGAAAAAAAAATAAATCAGAAAATGTTTTCAAACCAAATTGTTTAACTTTTCAGAAAATATTTCACACCAATTTTTAAATATCGCTACCTCTGTGTTTGCGCCTTTTTGTTGTGTGAAAATCGGGCGCCAAGGTAAAAAATAATTTGGCGCATTTTCTCTCAAGTTTGCGCATTTAAACTAAACACATTTTTATCCCTTTGCTGACTTAGCGGTTCTTTGAGTGTCCGTCTGTTATGTTAACGGAATAACAATGCCATAAATTAGGTTTCTGTGTACATATTTTCCGTATTTTAAAAGTTTAGTTTCACTGTGGGTAAGAGATTGTATGTTTATCAACCAATCCTTCCATACAGTAAAGTGTTATACGGTTTAAAGTAAGGAGAGATTGATTAATAAGCAAAATCCACATATTTGCCAGCATAAAGTAATTGGGAGGCCTCTACCCCCCACCCCCACCCCCCCCCCCCGACTGTCACTATAGGGACCAGCATTTAACACTGAATTCCCCATACCCCAGGACTGACACTATAGGGACCAAACTAACATAGGATTCTCCATAGGGTTGGTCCCTATAGTGTCAGTCTGAGTCCCTATAGTGTCAGTCCTGGCTGAAGAAAAATATTTTTTAATGTAAGAGAATGCGAAGGTTGCATTCAGATACATTTTTTCAAACACGTGTTTGAAAAAATGTATCTGAATGCAACCTTCGCATTCTCTTACATTAGCTATTTGTAAAATATATACAGCCGTAATATAGAAAAAACATGAGAGAAAAATTTTTGTCAGAGTGAGGAAGTGTTATTTGTCTTACAAATTGACTGTCATACACACTTTCATATCGGATTATAAGACATTCGCGCATTTGAAATTTAGAAGTTGATATTGGAACGATCACTTCCTTCCCTTAAAATGTAAAAAAATACAGATTCCCGCTAATTCTGTCAGTGTTATTTTATGTCGTGTGTTCCAGTAATAAATAGAAAAAAACTTTAGCAGTCGGGCGATGTACAATAGGTAGCAGGTTTTGAATGGTGAACATTTTGTCAGTATATAAAGTGTATGGAGTAACCTACCCCATGACTGACACTATGGCGAGAAACATTAACACTGAATTCCCCATACCCCAAGACTGACACTATGGCGAAAGTCGCCATCGTGTCAACATTGCAGGCAGGAAAAAGATTTTAACTTGCTTGTTATGGGTGTCATATATCTAAAACAATGTCTGATGCTCGATTTAGTGTATGAGCTGACAGAGGCAGTTGCAAGGGAGCGACGACCATTCCGAAACTTTGCAGTTTTCCCCCAAGCATGGAAACATTCACAGAGAATGTAGAGCGTGGCCATCTTCAGGCATGTTTTTGGGAGAATGCATTGAACTTAGATCCTCCAGCTCTGGACCCTGTAAACTATGGTTTCGTTAAGAATATAGAATCCAAATCATTTTTACCAACAATTGTGCCATCTGGTGTGTCACTAGCACCGGACAATATCCTCAGATTGATAAGGTGTTCTTTTTCAAGTAAGCAGCCATACAAAACGTTGCGATCCAGTTGTAATACAGCCACGTTAGCATGCATTGTTTTTTTTTTTTTTGTATATGTCGAGATTGAATGCTGCAATGAGCATATTAATGCAGCCAGTGGATTATCAGCAGTCCAATACGATGACTGATGCAAAGACTCAGTTTTGACCACTGCTCCTATCCTTTTATAATTCCATATACCACTCATATGGCTTGAAGTCTTCTAACTTACTTTTGTAGGATTCATTTCACATTTGTGTCATCTATATCAGTACGACCGCCATTTTGGTGACCATTCTTAATCTTTCACATTTCCTGAATTTGGATTTTGTCATTGTTCTTATCTCAACTGACCTGACACCTCACTAATATGTCTTAACCAAATGGATATGTCTCACAAACATTCTCCTCAAACTCATCTTTTAGCATTTCCGTCCCAAACTATTGTCGTGCAGGCCATTTTGATGGCCATCTTACCGAGACAACTCTCACAAAAGTCTTATTTACCACAATAATGTACATAATTAGAAGAATTCCTTTCTGATATAGACGTTGTATTTTTCGTCCATAGTATAGTGCATCTGTATACACCTCTCTTTGAAAAAAATCAAGAGGCAGCCATTTTGGCGGCCATTTTTGGATTGTAGTTTCCACATAAATGGCATTCTGAAATAATTTGTTCACGTCTCATCGACATTTGGCACTGAAATATGAAGATTATCTTGCTACTACGTGCAAAAATTTGCTTTTTCTGACCAATTATTGGTGAAAATGGTAAAATTTCAATATATTTGGCGGCCATCTTTATTTTTGACAAAATCTCAATTTCTCCAAAGCTGCGCCTGACGCAGCCGATTGGATATTCAAAAGGTCACCCTTGAAGACTGGAAATCCTTCAAAAAAAGCTTTACACGCCAAAACAAGCATTTGTGCTCTGGCTGCTGGACTAAAAAGAGAAATGGAACGGCACCGACATTCTACTAATATACTCACGTCTGATTCAACTGAACGTGCAAACTCGCCTGGAAGAAAATTATAACCATATGGGCACTTCATCGAAGAGAAATTTGACATTAGATTCCTTGCTGCGGATATGTTTCTCGCAGTAGTGCTGAGTGCGATTACTGCATCAGAAGCATCAAATATTCTACAGGAATCTCCAGGAATTGTCATCAAACTTCGTATGTCTGATTCTGTTATATTCAAAACGTCGTATGTAAGGTTAAGATGATCGAGTTTGCATTCAAATTCGGTTTCAGCAGCCACAAAAACTATTGACAGAGTCTCAATTCCTTCATAAACGCAGTATATTAGCAAAAGTACGTATTTTGTTAATTGATAGCGACCAAAGCCTCCGAGAATCTTGATCAGTGATTCTATATCCATATTGATCTGTAAAAGAAAATAAATAACTCTAAAAATCTACGTCTCAGAGCAATTTTCTCTCTCTGCAACATCTCATTGCCAACATCATCGCGAACATATCACACGGATAGTGGAGTGACTTGCAAACACTCGTGGTTTGAAGGCCACTCCCAAGCTCACGACCTGGCACAAGTTCTGTGAAGAAAGGCCAACGGAGTAAAAGTCCACCGGGGGACCATTAGCAAAAAAATGGTGTTTTGTTGCTTTTCAGAGATAATACGAGTTGGTTTGACGTGGAAATTCCACGCCACGCGTGTTCTTCATGTTATCAATCTTCGTTTATCATAATTTACATTAACATATCACACATTATTCTTATACCATCCTATTGAAATGAGCCATCTTTCTCGACCACATAGGAGAGGGTTAAAGGAGGTCATATGAAACATTTTAAAAATAATTTCATTGGCAAAAAATAATTCCAATGGCCATATCATCGTATATGTAAATTAGCATAACAGTGTCTCTCTTCTGATTGATCGCAAACAGTCAGGTATGTGTTAAATTGTTTAGGCTTATTCCCTTAAGCAAGAGATGCGGCTGTCACTCGTAGAAGTATCATGTCCTTATTGGTCTATTCATTGGCTGTGTACTGCTGAAGATGAATGCTGTTCCATAATATAGTAAAAACTTCTATTGTACTATCTTATATATTATATTTTGCCGTATTATTATTCTGTCATATCTGCTTGGTTTTGGTTATGAACGAACGGTTCTTAACAATCATCAGAGCAAGTAAACACTCAATATTATAAGCAACATTACTGCCTCAAAACTTCGCACTCTAACCCTTTACCTAACACGAAAGGCAGACGACACTTGCAAATAAAATTCTCAATTTTTTTCTTTCATTTTTTGCATAAAAAACATAGCTTATGGCAGTCATTCAAACGGACTCAATGAGATCGTTCCAATGCGGGGGTCATAATGCAAAATTAGCCTTTGGGACAAAAATGAAAAAATAATAAAAATTGAATGGTTATTTTTTTCTGAATAGCGCTGGCCGGTTTTGTCGGTTGCGTTGAGTAAAGAGCACCTTCTTTGTATGGATGGGATCGAGATTATAGAATGTTTGCCAGAGTTTAGTGATGTAAAGCATATTCGCCGATTTTCATCGCTATTTACTTGTTGAAATTTCACGAGACTTCCTGTTCGAAATACCACAACCACACCCACCACAATACACACTCACAAACCATCAGTCTTGATTAACTGCCGCTGTAGGGACTTGTTGTCTTAATTGTCTAATTGTTTGAACATCACAAACTTATTTGCGAAGCAAAGGGGCGAACATCCACGGCAAAAAATACTAAACCGTGTTCATCCACAACCAGTTCCATGTTACAAGTGTCAAAAATTTGGTTCCATGTTACAAGTGTTAAAAATTTGGGCACTTGTCACACAAGTGCAACGTGGGGCAACGGTGTATAAAACGGTGTATAAACTGCGGCGACAAACACATCGCAAAGTGCTGCAGGGCCACAACTCTGAAAAGCCCCACCTGCGAGGGGGGGGGGGCAACACCCACCCCAGTAATTAGAACAAACACCCAGCTTGAAGCTCTAAACGTAAGTAATGTCTAGAACTCGTCTTCCCCTTACTCTATGTGCACTCTAATGGCTAGCTCTATTTTCAACAAAATAAACAAAACACGGACACCAGTCTTTCGGACGTATGTAAGGAGATTAATAAAAACGGCTTCTAAGTTATATAAACTTCAAATATCTCACACTCTATTATAAGCGGCCGATAACAAAATATAATTAGGTGGCAATATTAAAAATAGTAAATAAACTTGGTACAGCTATTTATAAACCATTCACGGATATAATATAAATAGTCCAGTGGAACGCTCGAAGCGTTAATTAGAAAAACTTGCAAATGTCCAATTATTTCACAAATACGGACATAATTGGAATTAATGAAACATGACTAAAACCAAGTAAAAACTTCTCGTTAAGTGGATTTGGTACTATTAGAACATACCACCCCACCCAAAAAGGTGGCGGGGTTGCTCTTCTAATAAGACTGGAGATTAAATATAAAACGACACCATGCGACCACCTCAATGCTGAAATGATTGCAGTTGAAATTGAACTTGACAACAAACACGTGGCCGTCATCTCATATTATAACAAACCGCAAGCGACAGTAGACAGTTGAATGTTTTACAAACAAAATACAAGAACTGCATATCCTTGAGTGATTTCAATTTCAAACAGGTATTCGGTTGTCATAAAACTAAGCCCAATGGTGATGCCCTTTCAAAATCATTGAAGAACTCGATATAGTCGTGGTAAATAACTATCAAGACGTAACATGCGAAAGCAGCATCCCACTTCATCAGTCATAAATCCTAGACCTGATTATCACAAGTAAATCACTAACCAGCCAAATGCAAGACATATTTGTAGGGGGCGATGATCTAGGCAGTGAACACCTGCCTTTTCATAGACTTTGAATTGTAATACAGGTCCCACAAGGTATCCTCCCATGAACAGGAGGAACCTATGAAAACTTGAGTGGGACCTCTTTAGAAAGATTATCGAAGTAAAAATAAATGCAAATGTCCCCTTAAATGCGTATGAACTAGAAGAAGCCTGCACTCACCTTAACGAGGTTATCAGCAGTACACTAGGTGAGATTTGTTCCAAGCAAACGGTAAAGCCGCGGATAAACAGAATAACGTATACAGTACTTCAAATAATTAAACAAAAAGGAAAGCATTCCTGGCTTACCAGTCAGAAAATGATCAAATCAAAAAGCACAACTCAAAACTGCGTATAATCGCCTATAAGGACAAATAAAAAAGGCTACAGCTAACGACAATCGCGTGAGATGGGAACAAGCATCAGCCAATCTAAATGGGCTGAAAGAACCTAAAAGGTTCAGAATACATTTAAAACTCTCACTGGCCATAAGTGCCAATTATAATACGCTGAAGCTAAGCGACGGAGCTATGGCCATGGACGACAAGTCAAAAGCCAGTGCTTTTGCCGTACTTCTAACGAAAGCCCATCGTTCACAAGAAGGGGATAGATTTGACAACGATTTCAAAGGAAAAGTGAATAAATTTGCTCAAGATAACAACTCAATTTTCAATGAACCCAACTTCGACCAAAGGCCTGAAGAAGGGGCGATCATGAATTAACCGAGCCAATAAGCGTAGTAGAGGTCACGGGTATAATTAGAAAATGGAAGTTATCTTCGTCTTTCACAATACTGAAACAGTGTCCCAACATCTTCTACTGCAGACTCACCCAACTCCTATACTGCTGATTCTCATGTGCTTACTTTCCAGAAAGTTGGAAGGTGGCCACAGGAGTCATGATACCTAAACCAGACAAAGACCCTACCAACCTTTCTAACTACCGCCCAATTAGCCTGCTTAGATGTATTGGACAAATATTTGAGCGGATTCTCATTATGAGACTCCGCAGCTATCTCGAATCAATTAACTTTTTTTCAATAAATGGCAAAGAGCATATACAAATCACAAAGAAGGAATCAAACACATATATAGACTGGTAGATTATATGAAAACAGCGTTCAGTCAAAACGAAATAGGAACAGCGCATTTCTTGGATGTAGACAAAGTGTTCGACTTGGCATGGCACAATGGGACGAGAAAAAAAAACTATGGAAAATGGGATTACCTCTGAGGATCATATCATCATTTCTAAATGACCGAAAAATCAAGGTAAAGGGCTAACCGCGTTGTGTCAGAGGGAGTAACACTCGAAGCATGCACACCACGGGGATTGGTCCTAAGTCCGCTTCTTTTTATAATGTATGTGAACGACATAGATAAAGTGTGGAAAAGCCATGCTGAGCTATCGCGGTTCTTATCAGCAGTACACTAGGTGAGCCAGTTAGTCCCGAAACATAATTTAAAATCGCCTGCCGGATACAGTTCGCGATCCTGAGAACTGGTGCGCCTTGTGGAGCATCAAGCTCAATGCTGCAAAAACACAAAGACTTACGTTCTTTAAAAAGCAAAGGAAAAAAGTCCCCAGTATTGATCTCCATTTATACGACCACAAATTAGAAGCGAACAACGAGGCCAAATTTTGGGGATTTACGTTGGATAAACAGTCACGTCAATTCCATTTCGGTCAGTGTTACTAAACGTACTAATTCTATAAAGATGGTTAGAGGTAAAACTTGCGGTGCAGAGAAAGACGTTCTTCTCAATCTTTACAATTCATTTATACGTCCAGTACTAGAATTTAGTGTCATAATAACAAGTGACATAAACAAAACCAATATTCAAAGCTGCAGAGAGTTCAAAACCATGCCCTGCGCGTGGCACTATGCAAGCCTATATGAGGAAGCAAGAACAAAGGTTAATATAATCAAGGGCCAAGTTACAATATGTTCTGGAAATGGATAAATAAAACCAGCAAAGTCAATAGCACACAGAGTATTAAGGTGGATGGGAAAAGTACTGATGGCCGGGACATTATAGCAATAGAGATTATCAAGCATTGGGAGATGGTAAATGACAGAAGGTTGTGGGAAGGCGTCTCTCCAAAATGTATGATGGAGAGTGCAGAAAATTTAATTGACTTAGTATGCAGGGAAATTGGGGTTGGTGAAGTACGAAATGCAATCACCAAGTTGAAGAAAGGCAAAGCACCAGGCACTGATGAAATACCCAACGAGTTTTTAAAAAGAGGGGATCCATTATATGAACATCTCACAGCACTATTTAACATGGCAATCACAAAGCAAGAGGTCCCGACTGAGTGGTAGGAAAGCAGGGGACATTGATATACAGAAAGGGAGATAGGGAAGTTTTAGATAATTACAGAGGGATAACTGTTAGCAGCAATATTGGGAAGGTATTCTGTAAGGTTCTGAACGGAAGCCTTGTGGAAATTGCCGAAGAAAGAGGATTCCTGGTGGAAATCCGGAATGGGTTCGGAAATGGAGACGATTCACCGACCCCTTGTTTACACTATCACAATTGATAGAATCAACGAAAGTCAGTAAGAAAAAAATGTTTATGGCCTTTCTGCATGTGAAAAAAGTATATGACAGAGTATGGAGGGAAGGAATGTGGCAGAAGCCTCGGGGCCTTGGATTTGGAGGAAGTTTTGTTGGAATCATGAAAGCACTGTACAAAGATGTGCAGAGTGTACTTAACCTGGGAAACATCACAACGACGAGGATCCCAATGGAAATAGGCATTAAGCAGTGGTGCATCTTGTCGCCGATTCTGCTTGCATTGCGCATAAAAGATCTAGGAAATGAACTGATTGCAAGCGCAGGGGCGGTAAAAGTTGGAGAGATAAAAATCCCAGAACTTTTCTTTGCCGACGACATGGTTTTATTTGCCGAGAGTGAAGAGGGACTGCAAAAACTGTTAATCATAGTAGGAAAATATGGGGATGAATGGCGTCTTGAACTTAATGAAAACAAAAGCAAGGTAATACCTATGTGCCGAGTTGCGAAGGTGAAGGGTGGGGAAATTCTCTACTGGTTTTGAGGACAGCAAGGATAAAGCAGTGGGAGAAACGGGCGAATATGAATACTTTGGAGTAAATCTATGTTACAGGTAGAGGCATATACAGAAAGCACACAGATAAACTTAAAATAAAGGGGAAAAGAATACTCAATCAGTTAAAACTTCTGAGAAGAAATAGCTTTAACCCTTTACCTAACATGAAAAGCAGACGACACTTGCAAAAAAAATTCTTGAATAACTATTTTTTTTCATTTTTTGTCTCAAAAACATAGGTTATGACCCCTCGTTGGAACGAGCTCGCCGAGCTCGTTCCAACGAGGGGTCATAACCTATGTTTTTGAGACAAAAAATGAAAAAAATAATGAAAATCAATTGTCGATTTTTGAGAATAGCGCTGGCCTGTTTCGGCCGTTACGTTGGGTAAAGGGTTAACGGGTTGTTCGATGGAGAAACTATTTGGCAGAGGGTGGGATTAGCAAGTTTCACAGATGGAACAGAAGTGACCCCCCAACCCCACCCGCCCCCTCCTCACAAACCAAATGGTAGTGAGGAATTAGGACATTTTATAAAATGATGCGGGTCGGTGGTTAACCGGATCAAGTAATGCAGCCGCGCTGGAAGCGATCAGAGGGATGCTCGGGTGGATGCCGGTTAAATTATGCTACATAAATTACCTGGTAAACCTCCCAAACAGCAGATGGTGTAAAATGGTATTCAACCATGTGTGGAACTATAACATTCAGATAGGCAGGATAAAGCAGGCGATGGAGCTAATGGGGAACTAATTTATAGAGACTGAATATCTAAAGGGGGACACCAGTAGGGGAGGAGTTTTATATGAAAAAAGGTGCTAGAGGATTGAGGATTATAATAGAAACTGGCGAGCTGGAAATAGGACCAAGAGTTCCTTAGATGGGTTATATAAAAAGGATGCGCCAGCTTTTTAGGAGTACCTGGATGGGTCGTTTGGAGGGGTGGGTATTGTTTTTCAAAGTGATATCCAAGTCAATGGAGTTGAGGGGAAAAATCGGGGAAGGCGTGGAGATAGTTTGCCAGATGTGTTACTTAGGTCTAACGGAGACCCTGGAACATTTCATTTTAGAATGCCTCAAATATTTGCCTAGTAGAACAAGAATCCTTGGGGAACTCATGAAAATATGGGATGGAAACATGAAGAATAATTGGATGAGGAATGACATGAGGAAAAGGGTCAACCTTTTAGCTGGGGAGATCGAGAAGGCGCCAATTGGGGGAAATAATGAAACAGTTTTTGACTGAATGCTGCGACATTAGGAGGGAAGTTGGGAGAAATATCCCGGCGGGGCACTGGGTTCATGTAGGCCTCCTTGTTAGAGGACCGCGACAAATCAGCGAAGGCCGCAGATTTATTATTCTTATTATCATAATTAAAGTTGCGTGACTAAATAAATCTACGGATCTATCAAAACGACTACAAAATAAAATTCAGCATCCCTTTAAGTTATAGAAAACTATATAACATAATCAAAGTGCGTGGAGGCTCCCGATCTAGTCTGTGAGGACTGCCTCTCAATTCTGCGTGTAGGGAGTAAGCTCCGAAGACACCCTCGCTCCACCAAAAGCAACAATCACACAGCAGTCCAAATATACAATAGCGGATTCCCATCTCTCTCTACCTATAACTTTTCAATTTGAATACTCGCAAATTTTCTTGAAACGTTCTTATCAAGAAGACACATGGACAAAGTAGACGAACACATGGACAAAGTAGACGAAGCGCAGGAGTAATTGGAACAACCTCCCTGTTAACATACATAGGAACCACCAAATACTAAGCAAGGAGTGAACGAAGCTTCCCTGGCTTGGACCAGTATATATTTCAAATAAATGAATGAATGAAACTTTATTTTGCAGCATACTCATATACAGTTTACATAAATACAAAATAACAATGAAAAGGTGTACACAGCATGGAAATGGCATAGCCAGAGAGGCTGTCGTCCTGCCATTCCCAGAAGTGATTTATTTTGTCCTCACATCAGAGTCGTTTAGTTCTTTGTCCTCCCTGATTCACAATAAGTGAACCCTTAGAGAGGCTTTTTGTGAAGCTTTCCCCATGTTCGGAGGTAATCAGAAAAAACAAGTGGTGATTTGAAAAGTCTTAAATTTAGGATTAATTGTAGAAATAGCGATAGTTGGGAGGATGAGATCACTTTATGCTGGGCCACAATGCGGACAGAATGGATTGGTGCAAGTGATGTCAGAAGAAAATCCATTCAAGAATGAATTGATTATTGTCTTTTTAAACAGAGGCATGCTATATTGCCTTACTTCGAGATTTAAATCATTCCAAATTTTCGGGAAAGAATTAATCGGGAGATCAGCAGAGAAGCGAGTTCTTGGTTTGAGAGAGCGCACATCCCCTGTTTGGCTTGTTTCCATTCCAGAAGGGATAGTGTATATTTCGAAGGTATTGTCAAATGACATAGGAAGTTTATTGTGGTACCAGTCATGCATACAAAGATGCACATGTAGCTTATACAAATCTTCGAACTTCAGTATTCCACAGTTTTTAAATAAAGGTTCGGTGTGCGAGGTATATTTTCGATTTGTTATGATACAGATAGCCTTTGTTTGCAGTGTTGAGATTCTCCTGGTTGTGGACACATGGCCCCAGACAAGTATACCATACAACATATGGCTATGTATCAGTGAGTGATACAATATCTTCTGGGCTTTCAAAGGAAGGGTTCTTTTGCCCTATTAAGGGCAATATTGCCCTTGCCATCTTTAGGCAAACTGCAGACGTGTGTTGTTTGAACTTTAAATTTTCGTCCAGGTTGACACCCAGGAATTTGACAGAGTTTTCCTCAAGTCTGTTGGTGACAAATGGAATGGCTGTGTCGTTCAATGATATCTTTTTATTGGTGGCATTATACGAGTCGTTTTGCGGGTGTAACAACATACATTTCGTTTTACTAGCATTCAGACATAATCCATTTGCAGAGCACCATTCACTGATTTTATCGAGTTCAGTATTGGTCTCATCTAACAGAGTATATAGATTCCCACTCGATGCATGAGCTGTGGTATCGTTTGCAAAAGACAACATCTTAAGTAGGGTGGAGTGGCTGATGTCGTTAATGTATAATAAAAAAGGGAAGGGGGCTAGAACTTAACCTTGTGGTACACCAATTATGACATCCATTACTTCCGATGTGCTGTTCATGCAGGATACAAACTGACACCGGCTTGTTAGATAATCTTCGAACCAGGAGTTAGGTAAACCTCTTATACCGTAGCTTTCAAGTTTCTTCAAAAGAATCGAATGATTTATGGTATCAAATGCTTTTGAAAAATCTAGAAAAATTGATAGTGTACAGTCCTTTGAAGTGTTATCATTTGCTTCTGCGACACTGTTTATTAGATGCAAAATGGGAAGCACAGTCGAATGACCCTTCCTAAACCCAAACTGATACTTATATATAGCGTTCTGCTCGGCGAGGAAAGTGTAAAATCGTGAGTTCATTACTTTTTCGAGTATTTTTGAGAATGTTGGAAGAATACTGATAGGGCGATAATTGGTAAAAAGTTGCGGATCTCCGGATTTAAAGACAGGAATGATTTTGGCTATCTTTATTCTGTCTGGTACACTGCCTACTTCGAAAGATAGATTGATAATATGGGACAAGGGGTCTGCTATCTCGTATATAACCTTCTTCAGCAGTTTGGTAGACTTATCATTGCTATCAGTACTTGGTTTGCCTTTTAATTTATTAGCATAGGTAATTATTTTTTATGTATTGTAACGAACTCCAAGGGTTAAGTCGATAATGTGTAGTAAAATATGTTGGGTGAAGAATTTAGTTGCCGTCACACTTGTGTTGTATTGCACGAGGAATTTGTCCGAAAGCGGGTAGTAGTTGGATATACCCGAGATTCAGCAATCGGCTATCAATCAGTCGGTGTTTGATCGGTGTCAGTAACATGTATGGAAATTAGATGTTAAAATCTGTGTTTTGAAGAACCGACGAATGATAAACTTGTCAAATGCAGGACAAGAGATTTTCGTCGAGTTGTCAGTTACTCAGGTACGTTGAGTTTCGTTGGTTTAGGTTGTTTTCGATCCTGTCGCTTTAAACGTAAATAAAAATAATTTCGATTAGTAACTTCATTAGAGGGTTAACTTATCACGGGGTAAGACGGGGTTGTTCCTGTATATTTCAGGGGTTTTCCGGTTGAAGATTATTCGTACATGGTTTCCTAAGTGTTATAGTATATGGCCCGTAACGGCTGGACATTCCAGATTTTGGTGGAGATATTTAAGGTCTAAGTGAAGTGACGTGGGTCGATGGCCAGATAGGAGTACACCGTGGATGGATGTTGATAGCGGCTATGTGGTATTGTTGTAAAATAACTGTCTGATTTATGGAACTAGTCTGTTTCAGTTATGAGCTACAATACTAACTTTTAAGATTCAGTACTACTGGGTGTCAATCGTGGCGTATTACTTTAGTTTGGCAGAGACTTTTTGATTCCATGTGTCCAATAAATTGCCTGCAGTGCAAGATGTTCAGCGCACGCTAGACTGTGGATATTTCGTGTGTTGTGGCAGGAAAGCGAGTGCAGAGTTGTTGTGTAATACCAGAAAATGACTTCGGCGTTGAATTACAAAAAAAACTTTGGCTTTTGAAATAGATGAACATAAACTTTTTCAGTACTAATAATTAAATCCATAAATCCAATGATGGCGCTAACCGTTTTCAGTGCGAAACACTGACTGAGAAAATCATTGACTGTCTCATATAGACTGCCTGACCATTCACATGACAGACTGATGAAATCATTTTATTCACCTTTGTAAGATAAATCATCCTTTTCTTTTGTACTTGATATTTGTATTTCTGGGGAAAATATACCTGGAAAGAAATACCTGAGTGATTTATTTTTTGTGTGTGTGTGTGTGTGTGCTTTGACCAAAGGCAATCCAAAAGTACCCAAAACATTACAGTGGTGGCAGCGGTAGGATTGCCTCTGGGCCGTTAGTTAATTTTATTCATTTTATGTATTTAGTATTTATTTTTTTGGACGTTTACTGGAAATAGGAATTTTGTTTTACAAAATGGCGTCTGGTATGCCAAAGTGGATTTAAGATCTTATTGACAAGTGAGAATCTGTATCCTCTTGTTCGGCCTTGTGAAAAGAAATTAAAGCCAGTGAACGCGAAGAGAGTGTGGCTGAGAGCGAAATGAAAAAGGCAGAGATTGACCGTGAAATTAGACTGAAAGAGTTAGAGGTGAGAGAGAAAGAGTTAGAGCGAAGTCCGTCCCAAGATAAATCTAATGCTGTGTTGAAGGCAAAACTCCCAAAGTTTGTTGAAGGTCAAGACCCCGATGTATTTTTAAATTCATTTGACAAATTAGTAACGCTTCATAAAATTCCTAAGTCGGATTGGGCTGTTAGGTTAGTTCCGTTGTTGTGTGGTAAAGCTTTGGAGGCATACTCTCGTTTCAGTGAAGAAAAGTGTAAGAGTTATGATGATGTTAATTCTGTCTAGGTATGAGTTAACTGCTGAGGCTTATAGAAGCATGTTTAGAAATTCTTAACAATTTAAGGAGGAATCATTTAAGGAATTATCAGTTCGGTTGCAAAGATTTTTCGGACATTGGTGAGAACGGGAAGGAGTGGGAAATGATTTTGAGAAGCTACTAGATTTGATAGTTAGAGAACAACTAATTTTAAGTTGTAGTAAAGACCTTAGAACACGAATTCGCGAACAGAAAGTGAAAATGTACATGAACTGGTTGAATTAGCAGATGCTTACCAACCAGCCAATAAAAGTGTAGGGGGGCCTAGCAATTCTGACCATCTTGTTTCAAAATTCACTGGGGTTCAAACTAAGCCCAGAAGCGATTATAATCAGACAGTAGGTGGTCATGACACACGTACTTGCTATGTTTGTCACCGCGTGGGTCATATCGCTTTGCGTTGTCCATTAAAGAAATCGCCAACCGGTAATCATGGAAGGGGTAAGTTGAATTTCTGTGTTGATATGCCCAATAAGAAAATTGTTACACCTCAACTGAGTATGGAATATAGGAATGCGGTCATAGTACATTTACGTGGTGTAGATGGCGTTGATGTAGTTGAACGGTCTACAAACAAGGGGTTGATTTAGTGGAAGGTTGTATAGACGGTGAGATAGTTAGTGTATTGAGTGGTACTGGTAGTTCGACGGTATTTGTTCACAGTAAGTTCATAAAGCCAGGACATTTTACTGGAATTTGTAGAGAGATTTACCTGGCGGATGGTACAGTTCGGCAATGTCAAGAGATGTGAGTAAATATTCAAACCTCGTATATCACAGGCCTGGTTTTGGCACTAGTGTTAGATAATCCAGTTGCAGATCTTATAATTGGCAATTACGTAAACACCTCAATACCAAAACACTCAATAAATCATATTAATGACGATGTCCGTGATAGCGTGACACCGGAAACGGACAGAAGTCTCATAGGTAAGGAGCAAAATTCATACGCTATTCAGACTAGGTCAATGAAGTCAAAACAAAGTGCGAATGATAAGAAAACTGAGATACGCACTGAAGAATTAAATCGAGATAGTCCAGTGTCTAAAACGTTTGAGGTAAGTGTTGGCGAATCAAGTGAGCCCCTTAGGTTTGACAGACAGCAATTGATCCAAGCTCAGAAAGTCGACAACACGCTCGATAGGATTAGAATGTTTATTTGTGATAAGCCTCAAGATGTACAGTCATATTTTACTCCAGAAGACGGATTGATATACAGAGTGTTTAATGTACCAGGTAAGGATGCAATCCGGCAAATAGTCGTGTCCAAACCATTAAGGAGTAAAATTTTATCCCTAGGACATGATATACCCTTGGCAGGACACCTTGGGAATAAAAAAAAACTAGAAGCCGGATTTTGCAACATTTTTTTCTGGCCAGGTCTGTTTACAGAGGTTGCAAATTACTGCAGATCCTGCCCAGTATGCCAGAAGAAAACGCCAAAAGGTAGGGTACCAAAAGCTACTTACTGAGTATACCACCATTCGGGGAATCGTTTCTGAGAATTGCACTAGATTGTGTTGGCCCTTTGCCACTAACAGAAAAGAAAAATCGTTTCATATTAGTATGTGTCGATTATGCAACAAAATATCCCTTGAGTGATCAGGAAGCAGAAACGGTTACCAATGCTTTAATAGAATTGTTTTCAAGAGTGGGGATACCCAAGGCAATTCTCACTAACCAGGGGAGTAATTTTATGTCAGGGCTGATGAAAGAAGTTTGCAGGCTACTTAACATTGGAAAAATGCGAACCAGTCCATATCATGCCATGTGCAATGGATTGTGTGAAAAGTTTAATGGGGTGCTGAAAAACATGTTGAAGGCATATGCATTGTCAGAACCGTCGAAATGGGATGAGTATATACCATATGTCTTATTTGCATACAGGGAAGTGCCTAATGAAAGTACGGGATTCTCTCCCTTTGAATTACTGTATGGACGACAGGCAAGGGGTCCTTTGGCTATCCTAAAGGAAGAATGGGAAGAGCCCACTGAGGTTAGTCATTCAGTACTCAGTTATATTTTGGAGACTAGAGAAAGGTTGAAACAAATGTCTGATCTCGCCTTAATGTATGAAACTAAAGCAAAACAACGGCAGAAATTTTATTATGACAAACGTGCTAGGAGTCGAACTTTTGAAGTCGGCCAAAATGTGTTAGTGCTATTGCCAACAAGTACGTCTAATTTACTTGCCAACTGGAAAGGACCTTACAAAATTATAGAGAAGGTAAGTCCCGTGGATTATAAAATCAGAATGAGGGGTACGGAGACGGTTTTCCATATTAACATGCTAAAGTTATGGTATGATAGACCAGCCATAGATGCCTGTGGTGAAACCGATACCAGTGCTTGTTTATATAGTTGTGCAGAGATCAGTAGCGAGTTTGAATCTATTGATGTGGATATCCAGGAAACCCCAGCCCTACAGAAGTCTGAGGGTATCGATGATGTAAGTATTTCATCTGATTTAACAGAAGAGCAGAAAAGACAGATAAATAGAATATTAAATGAATATTCAGATATTTTTAGTGACACGCCAAATAGAACAAATATCATACAACATTCAGTCATTACAAAGTCTGATGAGCCTATTTTTAAGCGCCCTTATATAGTTCCGTATGCTCTTAGGGATAAAATGAAACAGGAAATTGATAAGATGTTGGCTGTTGGTATAATAGAACATTCCGACAGTCCATATGCAGCCCCAGTCGTATTAGTTAAAAAGAAGGACTCCAGTATCCGGTTTTGTGCGGACTATCGGGGCCTCAACAAAGAGACACTGTTTGATCCTAGTCCCATGCCTCGTATGGACGAAGTACTAAATAAGGTTAGTAAAGCTAAGCTCATAAGCAAATTGGATCTTGCGAAGGGATATTGACAGGTCCCTTTGGGTAGTGAGGCACGGAGAAAAAGTGCGTTTGTCGCACCATTTGGGCAATATCAGTTTACGGTGATGCCGTTTGGTATGATGAACTCGGGCGCGACGTTCGTTAGAATGATGTCAAAGGTACTGGTAAGGATGAAGGAATTTGCGGATTCGTTTATCGATGATGTAGGTGTTTTTAGTAATAATTGGGAAATGCACCTTAAACATTTGAAATGTGTGTTCCAAGCTCTTAAGGAGGCAAAGTTGACAATAAGGCCAAGTAAGTGTTCATTGGCATTTAGACAAATTGAATTCCTAGGTCATGTTGTGGGAGGTGGGTTGGTGAAGACAGTGGAGGATAAAGTAAAGGCCGTTAAAGATTTTCCGGTACCAAAAACTAAAAAGCAAATCAGATCTTTCCTTGGCTTGGTAGGATTTTATCGGAAGTTTATTCTAAAGTTCGCCACATTAGCTGCACCAATGACTGACATGACGAGAAAGAATTGCCCTAATAAAATAAAATGGTCTGAACAAGCCCAATCTTCTTTTTACGCACTAAAGTGTGCTCTGTGTTGTGATTCAGTATTAAGAAGTCCCGACTTTTCGAAGAAATTTATTTTACGGGTAGATTCGTCGGCAGCCGGTGTTGGGGCGGTTCTGGAACAGGAATATGTAGATGGCCAACACCCAGTATTATTTATTAGCAAAAAACTCAGAGGTCCCGGGTGTAATTATGCAGTGGTAGAAAAAGAATGTTTTGCTATTGTTTGGGCGGTGAAAACTCTAAGAGTGTATCTTGAGGGCCGTGAGTTTTCAATATTTTCGGATCATGCCCGTCTTCAATGGCTGCAAAAATTAAAAACGAGCAATCAAAGATTACTTCGTTGGAGTTTGATTCTTCAAGAATACAGTTACATAATTTCTCACATTCCAGGAAAGGTGAACGTCGTGGCAGATGTTTTGTCTAGGAGTGATTTGTAAAAACCCCTTGGTAATAATGAATGTAAAATTTTCGCAGGAAGGTAAACTTGTAGCGACTTGTATATAATTTCAGAGAACATATATTTGATATGGTAGGACGTTCACAGAAGAGTTAAGGGATGTGTAGTTCGTGGTTTATGGTCGGACTAAACGTTTGTTTGTCTTCGGAATGGGGGCGTTTGTATCGAACTCCAAGGGTTAAGTCGATAATGTGTAGTAAAATATGTTGGGTGAAGAATTTAGTTGCCGTCACGCTTGTGTTGTATTGCACGAGAAATTTGTCCGAAAGCGGGTAGTAGTTGCATATACCCGAGATTCAGCAATCGGCTATCAATCAGTCGGTGTTTGATCGGTGTCAGTAACATGTATGGAAATTAGATGTTAAAATCTGTGTTTTGAAGAAAGGACGAATGGTAAACTTGTCAAATGCAGGACAAGGGATTTTCGTTGAGTTATCAGTTAGTCAGGTACGTTGAGTTTCGTTGGCTTAGGTTGTTTTCGATCCTGTCGCTTAAAACGTAAATAAAAATAATTTCGATTAGTAACTTCGTTATAGGGTTAACTTATCACGGGGTAAGACGGGGTTGTTCCTGTATATTCCAGGGGTTTTTCGGTTGAATATTATCCGTACATGGTTTCCTAAGTGTTATGGTATATGGCCCGTAACGGCTGGATATTCCAGATTTTGGTGGAGATATTTAAGGTCTAAGTGAAGTGACGTGGGTCGATGGCCAGATAGGAGTACACCGTGGATGGATGTTGATAGCGGCTATGTGGTATTGTTGTAAAATAACTGTCTGATTTATGGAACTAGTCTGTTTCAGTTATGAGCTAAAATACTAACTTTTAAGATTCAGTACTACTGGGTGTCAATCGTGGCGTATTACTTTAGTTTGGCAGAGACTTTTTGATTCCATGTGTCCAGTAAATTGCCTGCAGTGCAAGATGTTCAGCGCACGCTATACTGTGGATGTTTCGTGTGTTGTGGCAGGAAAGCGAGTGCAGAGTTGTTGTGTAATACCAGAAAATGACTTCGGCGTTGAATTACAAAAAAAACTTTGGCTTTTGAAATAGATGACCATAAACTTTTTCAGTACTAATAATTAAATCCATAAATCGAATGATGGCGCTAACCGTTTTCAGTGAGAAACGCTGACTGAGAAAATCATTGACTGCCTCATATAGACTGCCTGACCATTCACATGACAGACTGATGAAATCATTTTATTCACCTTTGTAAGATAAATCATCCTTTTCTTTTGTATTTGATATTTGTATTTCTGAGGAAAATATACCTGGAAAGAAATACCTGAGTGATTTAATTTTTTTTGTGTGTGTGAGCTTTGACCAAAGGCAATCCAAAAGTACTCAAAGCATTACATGTATTAGTAGGTGTTATAAAAAATGAATCCCCATTATTACTATTGAAGAGAAATT
Source organism: Pictodentalium vernedei (assembly GCA_031216915.1). Taxonomy (NCBI): domain Eukaryota; kingdom Metazoa; phylum Mollusca; class Scaphopoda; order Dentaliida; family Dentaliidae; genus Pictodentalium; species Pictodentalium vernedei. Next base: position 338,163,198 of record CM062296.1, read on the forward strand.
TTGAGAAGTGACGTTGTGTTGGAGGCACTTGGTCACTTATATTCATACCAATGTTAGCAAAAAATGTGTTAAATCTGTCCGCGATTATTCTAAGGTCGGATAATTCAATATTCCCGTCCAGGAAGGTAGGAGGATGTTGTCGCTTGTTATTTGACTTGTATATGTATAAATAAACATATGAATAAAGATATAACAGCCCTTTTAAGGGCTTTTAGGTGTGTGTCTGTGAGTGTTTTTTCCTCCCATCACCCCGTCATCTGCTCCTTATGAAGGCCGAACAGATTGCCGAGGTTCAGCATCCACTCTCCCGTATAGACTGACGGATTTTTATTCCTTTTTTATAACCGTTATGGATAATATGCTGGGGCTGCTCCCAAACCAGTGACTGTTTGAGTTTCTTTTTTTTAAACAACCATCAAACCGCGGTTTCATTATTATCATAAATATGCCCACGTTTCAGAGTAAAACGCGGAGCAGAATTCTTGTAGTTATGATGCACAATCAGTCAGTTGCATTAATAGTCAGTTACAGTCAGTTACATTAATAGGTAGGAAACACAATTCTAGAAAACACAATTGTAAAAGTTTTATAGTATTTGTTCCATGTTGGAATTTAATTCACACCTCTGCCTTCACAGCGAACAAGCGTGTCGAACAGCGCTGGTGGTTTCACTCAGCTGGTTATTGCTCACTCGGAAAGTTCGGCGATTCTATTGTTATCTGTCCCTCTTTCTGTGTATCTTTTCAATATCACGGAAAGTGATTACTTTTTTTCTGTCTGCATTTGCCGTTTAAAACTAATATTTAAAATCATTACACTTCAGTTAAATACTCCTATTTTCCTAAATAAATTTAAAACTATTTACTCTTAAATTTAACCCTTTACCCAACGTAAAACAGGCAGGTGCTATTCGCAACTATCGCCAATTAATGTTCATTATTTTTTCATGTTTTGTCTCAAAGACATAGGTTATGACCCTCATTGAAACGAGCTCGTCGAGCTCGTTCCAATGAGGGGTCATAACCTATGTTTTTGAGACAAAAAAATGAAAAAAATAGTTATTCAAGAATTTTTTTGCCAGTGTCGTCTGTGTTTCACGTTAGGTAAAGGGTTAACATGGATAGCCATAGTAAGTCTCAAATAAATAATATTGTTCTTAATTCTGGCAGTGTCTGTAATAGTTGAAATTCCACAAGCACTATCAACAGTACCACAGCATTGGACTCGACATCGAAGATGCCGATGTTGTCTGGCTTCCAGAGGGAATTGCCAGACTGAATGACACAATAGAAAGTTTGCGGTCGAAGCTTCGAACTCAGAAAGTACAGGGTGATAATGAAAAGGTCAAATTAAAAAAAAAAACAATTGGAAAAGGCTTTTCTGAGAGCTAAAGCTTGTAAGGATGGCAGCATTCCCCCTGCAAGTTGTTCACCGTTCATTGATGTCACCACTGAGATAAGAAGACATGCGCCCGCCATCTCGCTGGGAAACACATCAAGCGAAAGCTCAGAATTAATACTCCAAGCCAGAAAAACTGGTTGCATTTCTCAGTGGGGAATCAGCTAACTCAGCCGCAGTTTTCACTGCTCACGCAACAGAAATTTAATTTGTTTCAAATACAGTAAAACTCCCCCAAATCACAAAGACAAAATAAATGACCAAACCAAAATCGATCGAAATGGAAACTCTCAAATGAGTTCCGTGATAATGATGAAACCGTTGAGGCCGAAGACGAACAGGGCTTCTCTACGACTACTGAACAGTTGGTCAAGAAAACAAAAAGACACATCCAAAATTCACTGGATACTGATATTGAAAACATACTCAGAGGCCACACCAGAAAAGGGGAGTCTGTTAACACAGCAGAGCCTATATCATCATGAATTGTGAATGCGTCTGCGACAGCTAGCCCATCGGATGGTGTGTCATACGCAGATGAAGAAAGAGCCAAAACGCCCCAAGGTTATCATTAAAAACAACAAGATACAGACACACAGAGCCGACCGCAACCAAAACACAGTGTACCATAGTATTCTCTGAAAGGTAGAGTTTATTCGTCTGTAACTATCTTCTTGTAATTTATTGAATACACAAGGAGTGTGTGGGAGAGGGAGGGGTGGTGAGGAATTAACTGACTGGACGCTGATTTATCGCAGTTCTCAAATTTGACTTTGCTGTGATAAACCATATCCTCCAATGTGCTTCCCTATCCCCACGCTGCTTCTCTCCTCCCCAAATTACACATCCCGTCACTTATTCATCTGCAGACGACTTGTACTCAATTTGTGATTTTCTTTTTCGCCAATTCGCAAATTACTTTTTCGTTAAGTTAAAAATCAATCATCAGAAGAGTCTACTGCTATTTTATGTTTATCTGTCTTGATTCCATTTGTCGATAGCGCCAAAATTAATTCGACCATTTGTGTAGAAACAGCTTTCGATCCGACTCATTCATACTTATTTTGTTGCTATTTGTTGCAATTTCCCTCGTTTAAGTTACAAAGTATTGACAAATATTTCTCGCGAAGTTACAAATTAGTCAGCAATTGTTTTGATACAATTTGCTGGGACGCGCCCTCAACGAGCCACTGCGTGTTGTACCAGATACATCTACTGAGTTGACCGGCTTAACTCTGTGCTATTCTAAATCACGAAAAGCAGAGTTTATTCAATGATTATTCTTTCACAGTTTATTAACTGTTTACCAATGACTGTTCTGATGGAATCTGTTGCAGAGCTCCCCTTGGCGACCCCCAACTGGTTGCGCCAATACAGTTATTGAACAAAGTGGCTGGGTGCCATATTTTACGGAAAAGTAGAGCTTTGTAATCTATGGCCCTTTGATAGAAGTTCCCAGAGAGTTCATCCTCTTGGCACTTTCCAGCTGATTTGTAACAGCGTAAACTCATTCCAACATCACTTTCTAAACACAACAACCTGGCAATGGTAAGGTAACAAACAGACACTACGAAGTTATTACTCCTGCAGCATTTGGCGTTTGTCTCCTCACAAAAAGAAAATAATTTACAGGATTAGCCTCCACTGAATGAATATAGTTTTATGTTTCATACCCCCCATACTTGAAAACCTGACAAATAGCACTTTCCTTTAACTTGTACAAGAGACTGGTAAAGCTTCTGTCTCCTTTTAGAATATATGCAGTGTATTGGAGAATGCATTTTGGCCGTCACCAATTGATTGCGTAGAAGCAGCTATTGATCTGAGTGTCTTGATGCCATATTGTTTTCAGAAAGAGGCAGCGCTATTACGTCTGCAACTATTCTGATGGAAATTCTCAAAAGTGCCTCCTGCCACTGTATAACTGAATGTGACAGAGTAAATGTATCTTTAAAACATTCTGCTTTCAGTTCAACAGCTCAATTTCAAATAGGAGGTGCATGCACTCAATTCGATGCGTTTTTCGTGAACTTTCAAATTATTTACCAATGTCTGTCTTGACACAACTGATCGGTGAGTGCTACTAGGCGACACTCATTCATTTGTATAAGAACATCTATTAAGGCCACCGGTCTTCTGCTTATTACATATCTCATTTGCTTATCAGACACGCGGCGCCATGAAAGGTTATTGATAGATAAAGCACACTGTACTGGAATGGCAACAGAAATATTCTAAACTTCAACAGTGCATAATTCAACTCGCCCTCTCATAATATCCAATCATGTCCCTTCATCTTGTTTTCTTTGTTCAATCATGTAAATATGTTCTATCCTGTTTACTTATATTGCTAGCATCACCTTTATTACACAGTTGTAGCTGTCATTCCTTTATCCGTTCAGTACCACAACTAGATGACACAGTAAGTACCGTATCGCTTGACTGCAAGTAACCCTATCTTTTTATCCAATACCTGTCACAATAATGTCCGCGGTTGAATACTTCACGAGTTACTATCTATGTTTTGTGTAACAACTGTCAGTACGTTAGATGTAGATAAACCTGATAATGGCTAATGAAGCTATATACAGGCTAAGAGTGGGTCTTTTCGTATCAATCGCTCGCTCTGGAGGTTACCGTAAAAAGCGCCTTAGTTTTTAAAAGTAGTGTTTGCAAATCTTATCTGTGGTTTTGGCGTAAAGGGATGTAACGATAATGATTTTCATTCATAACCGCCTTTACAAGACTTCGCTCACGTCTCCTGGATTAGGAATGCATCCAATCACCCAGTTAAACCATGTTTCACCCTCACAAGCATTTAACCTTCAACAACTCCCAAGGGGCAAGTTGTGTTATATTTTAATCGTCTCCTGTATGATAGCACCTTTGTGGATTCTCCGTCTTTTACTACTTTCAGAGCAACTCTGGTCCCGAAAGCCACTAATCACTGTCCTCAAATCACAATACTCGTGTTGAAGGCGATATGTCTTTTCATCAGAAGTTCAAAAGCCTAGCATTACTTCATCTCAATATCCAAAGCCTAAATAAAGCCCAAACTCGATATCCTCGGTGCGGAAATAGTGAACAACGAAATTTGTATTTTTACGGAATCTTGGCTTAATGCCTCTGATTCAAATTCAGACTTTGAAATACCAGGATTTCATAAACCTTTTAGAAAGGATCGCCCATCAAGGGGTGGTGGTATAGCTATTTACTTGAAGAATACAGATTCTTTCAAACACCGACCAGACTTGGAGCTCGATAATACCTAATGCATTTGGCTCCAAATCGGCATTGGTAATAAAGGTTTCCTTTTCTGGGCATTCTATCGGCCTCCCAACTCAGACACCATAACTTGGGACCTAATTTCGACGTCCATAGAACGGGCAATCGATCTGAACACACACTCAGTTATAATAGGTGAGTTCAATGATTACCAACTTTCCCACCATAACGGGCCAATCCAAAATGTACTGCAACAATACAACCAATCCCAAATAATTGAACAACCAACTTTCTTTACCGAAACATCACCATCGTTGCTCGACCTAATAATCACGAACTATACCCAACTTATAGCATCCAAATGTGTTGGAGATATCTACTACGGCGAGTTCGTCAATTATCATTGTCCAATATTTGCAGAACTGAAGTTACCAATTAAACAATCCCAATCTATCAAACGCGGAATATGGCTGTATTCCGAAGCAGATTTTAGAGGACTAAATAGCAGTCTCCTAGAAACTAACTGGGATAACATCACCAAACAAGACAATTCCTGTATCATTGTAGATCATTTAATGCCAGACTTAGAAAATCTCGTTGCTAAATTTGTTCCGAATAAACTAATTACAAGTCGTCATAAATGAACCTCCCTGGATGCACTCTGAAATTAGACGCCTAATTCGCCAGCGTAAGCGCCTCCACAGATTAGCAAAGCTGAGAAATGCGCCACAGATTTGGGAAAGATATTGTAAAAAAGAAATGAAACGACGTCTGTTGTCAGTTGGGGATCTTTCCAAAAGATTCTACAGTATTCCAACTAACTGACATTTACTGTACGATTAGCCAGGCACTTGACGAAGGTAAAGAAATACGTTTCCTCTTTTGTGACATAAGCAAGGCGTTTGGCAGGGTTTGGCACCGCGGGATATTATATAAACTAGAAAAATAGTCCGATGAAATCGTCAGATGTGTACCCATACGCGCAACTAGTAGAAAGCTGTATGACGGAGGGCCACCACGGATGCCGACATTATGTACACCATACATGGCATGGGTACATATAGAAATGGATTGGAGGAGTGCCTAATTTGATGGATAAAGGGTTAATATCCCCGGATCAAATTATTAGATTTACATAAAAAAACTACACAGCACAGCACATCAGTAACCTGAATACATACATAAAGTAACCTCATAATCGGATTAATATTTTTTGAGTTATCGCATGCCGAAGAAATGGATTGGAGGAGTTCTCAATTTGAAGGATAAAGGGTTAATATCACAGGATCAAATTATCAAAAACTATACAGCTCGGCACGTCAGTAACCTAAACACATATATGAAGTAACATGACAATCGGATTGATATTTTTTGAGTTATCTCATGCCAAAGGGATTGGAGGAATTTTCAATTTGAAGGATAAAGGGTTAATATCTCAGGATCAAAACAACAGATTTACACCAAAAACTATCCAACTCGGTACATCAGTAACCTGAACACCAATGTAAAGTAACTTGACAATATTGTTCAAGTTATTGAATGCCAAAGGGATTGGAGGAATTTTCAATTTGAAGGATAAAGGGTTAATATCTCAGGATCAAAATAACAGATTTACACCAAAAACTATACAGCTCGGCTCATCAGTAACCTGAACACAAATATAAAGTACCTAGACAATCCAAGCAATATTTTTCATGTTATCGAATTCCAAAGGGATTAGAGGAATTTTCAATTTGAAGGATAAAGTGTTAATATCTCAGGATCAAATTATCAGATTTACACCAAAAACGATACAGCTCGGCACATCAGTAACCTGAACTCAAATATAAAGTAACTTGACAATCCAAGCAATATTTTTCAAGTGATCGAATGCCAAAGGGATTGGAGGAATTTTCAATTTGAAGGATAAAGGGTTAATATCTCAGGATCAAATTATCAGATTTACACCAAAAACTATACAGCTCGGCACATCAGTAACCTGAACACAAATATAAAGTAACTTGACAATCCAAGCAAAATTTTTCAAGTTATCGAATGCCAAAGGGCCAGGAGGAATTTTGAATTTGAAGGATAAAGGGTTAATATCTCAGGATCAAAATAACAGATTTACACCAAAAACTATACAGCTTGGAACATCAGTAACCTGAAGATATATATAAAGTAACATGACAACTGGATTGATATTTTTTGAGTTATCTCATGCCAAAGGGATTGGAAGAATTCTCAATTTGAAGTATAAAGAGTTAATATATCAGGATCAAATTGTCAGATTTACACCAAAAACTATACAGCTCGGCACATCAGTAACCTGAACGCAAATATAAAGTAACTTGACAATCCACGCAATATTTTTCAAGTTATCGAATGCCAAAAGAAATGGATACGGACGCCGACGGACGGACAGACGGACAAAGGATGGACGAACGACGGATGGCCACCCCAGATGCCGGTATTATGTGTACCATACATAGTATGGGTACACAAAAAATAGGCATTACTGGGAAACTCTTAGAATGGTTCAAATCTTATTTAAGTGACAAGCAACAACGTGTTGTAATCAAATCGGATTCATCGTCCTGCAGACAGATTACAGCTGGAGTTCCCCGGGGATCTATATTGAGCCCCATGTTATTCCTAATCTATATCAATGATATTGTTGATGATATTTGTTATGATATTCCTTCATTTGCGGATGACACTTCTTTTTATATCATTGTTGAGGGCCCTAACCGAGCAGCGGAGGTCATGACAGAAGATATAAATAAGATAGAAGTGTGGACGGTAATCACGGTCTTTTCACGTAAACGGATGGGGAGCATACACCCCTCGTTTTTAATGCCAAACACAAATATAAATGTCGTAGCTCATCACAAACATTTGGGTTTAACCTTTAACAATCATGGCTCCTGGGAAACTCATATTTCTGTAAAAGCCCAACAGCCTGGAAAAGATTAGCCCTTATCAGAAAACATAAATTTTCCCATGACCGTAAAACTCTGGAAAAAAATTATTTTGCATTTATACGAACTGTTTATGAATACGCAGACACTGTATGGGGCAACTTGTCTGAAAAGGACTCTCTCACTGAGGCAACAAGGAATACCAACAGGGGGCTTTTATACGCTGAAACAGGATGGGAGACGTTACGAAGCCGGGCGTTACGAAACCGGTGTGAGAAGCACAGATTAAAACAATACTTTAAAATGTATCATCATCTTGTTCCAGCTTATTTATCAGCTTTACTTCCTCGTTTATCATCTGAAGGTCACGAATATACACTACAATGTAATACATATCTGTTTGTCCCTTTCAGTCGTACGGTGCAGTCTGCCGACGGCGATACGTAACGACAGTTCCAAAGCGAATTTTGAATCCTACAACAACAGAGGAAAGGTTTTGTTTCCACTTATTTCTTTTTCAACAAAACGCGAAAGACCCAGATACATCATTGTCGACTTCGCTTAACCTCAATGAAGATTTGTATAATAACCACTTGACCAGCCCACCACTCTCTGGTTGCGGCGTTCGATAAACTGTGGAACACTTTCTCCTGGACTGTTCGCTGCATTCAGATGCAAGGCGTTCAACTCTAGATCAACTAAAATGTGTGATAGATACCAACACCCTTCTGTATGGAAACCCGTCTTATAGTATCCAAACTAATCGAACAATTGCTAGTTGTTTACTCGATTACATTGAAGCAACCGGAAGATTTTAATATTTAAGGTATCTTAATTAGCAAACGTATTCCGGTATGTTTACTTCCTTTGCTATGTCCTCCTGTCGAATGATAAATCATAAACATAGATCACTAGAAGAGCTTTACTGAATGTTCCACCTGGACCCATTGCACCCCATTAAACAGTATACTACCGCATCAGTGCTATATGGTATGCAATAATTATCACTCAGCAATCATCATCAAATGCTACACATAACCGTTTTGGCATATCTCGAATACCCCGTGGCCGCTTTCTGGTGCACAGTGTGGCTCCAAGATATTCTATGTAAATCGCCCAGGGAAAGTACCCACCAATGTATCCATCCTTGAGTCTAAAACACCCGCCAAATAAATACTTCTTCCAAGCCCATATGGCACTGCACCATTACAAAATGTACACTCAACTTCTCTACAACTGCTAACCCACATAAGAAAAAGTATATTTCCCTTCCAAATACATGTTCAGATATTTTGTTCTTATTGTTATTTATTAAGTAATCTCGCTGTGTTGATACAGCCAAATGTTTGTAAATCATATGGAGACAGCTTATAAAAGCGTTTTCTTGCTGCTGGATCCCTTTCTCATACCTTTTTGTATCATTTACTTTGTTATAATTGTGTTGAATATTTTGGATCTGAAATAAAATATTGTTTAGACTAAACCTCTGTGTAGTAATTACGCGCATTCATCCCAAAACGAAAAAAGATTGATAAAGCCCTATTAGGGTGTTCGTGGGAGAGATTAATCTCCAAAGCCACAGGAAACCCAACTTTAAAGATTAAATTTAAATGCCCACACAGAGCAACGAAATTAATTTAATAAGCAAAGGGAAAACATTAACGGCAATAAATACGAAACCGAGGAATACCGTGTTCATCCGCAACCCGTTCAATGTCACTGGTGTCAGAAATTTGGGCACGTGGCACACAAGTGCAACAAGGAGTAACGATGTAAAATGCGAAGTGCGGCGACAATCACATCGGGAAGGCGTACAGTGCCACAACTCTGAGATCTCCCATTTGCGGGGGGGGGGGGGGGGGGGGGGGGGGCTACAACCCTGTAAATACCGGGGGTGTAACCACTTCAAAAAAGTTAGTACAAACATCCACCTTAAATCTAAAAACGTAAGTAATGTCGAGAACTCGTCTTCCCCTTATTCTATGCCAACCAAATGGCTGGCTCTATTTTCAACATAATGATAAAACACATAGATAACAGCCTTTCGAACGTATGTAAGGAAATCAGTAAAACAGTCAGTTATATACAACTCAAATATCTCACACACTATTAGAAGCGTCCATTAACAAAATATATTGGGGGTAACAATATTTTAATAGTAAATAAACTTAGTACAGCTATTCATAAACCATTCATCGACATATTAAAAATACTCCAGTGGAACGCTCGATGCGTTAATCGGAATAAGACGCAAATGTCCTATTATTTTTAAAAAAAAAACGGACATAACTGGAATTAGCGAAACATGGCTAAAACCAAGCAAACTATTCTCCTTAAGTGGGCTTGGAATTATTATAAGAGATCGCCCATACAAAAAAGTGACAGGATTGCTCTGCTATTAAGGCAGGCGATTAAATTATATAACAATACCATGCGACCACCTCAATGATGAAGTGATTGCAGTTGAAATTGAACTTGGCTACGAACACGTGGCCTTCATCTCGTATTATAATAAACCGCCAGCAAGAGTAGACACTAAAGTATTTGAATTCTTTACAAAAAATTACAAGCACTACATATTCTTGGGTGATTCCATTTCCAAATACTAGGTATTCGGTTGTCATAGGACTGAGCCTAATGGTACGCCCTTTTCAAAATCATTGAAGAACTCGATCTTTTCGTGGTAAATAACGATCAAGACGTTACATACGTAAGCAAAAACCCACTCCATCAATCAGATGACCAAGACCTGATTATCGCAAGTAAATCACTAAACAGCCAAATGCAAGACATATTTGTAGGGGACGATGTTCTAGGCAGTGATCACCTGCCAGTTCACGCCACTTTGAAATGTAACACAGGTCCCACAAGGTATCCTCCCATGAACAGAAGGAATTTATGAAAACTTGAGTGGGACCTCTCTAGAAAGATTATCGAAGTAAAAATAAATGCAAATGTCTCCTTAAATGGTTATGAACTAGAAGAAGCCTGCACTCACCTTGACGAGGTTATCAGCAGTACACTAGATGAAATTTGTCCCAAGCAAACAGTAAAGCCGCGGATCAGCAGAATAACCCAAACAACACTTTAGATAATTAAAAACAAAGGAACGCGTTCTGGGTTTACCAGTCAGGGAATGATCAAATCAAAAAACACAACTCAAGAACGCGTATAATCGCCGACACGGAGCAGTAAAAAAGCTATACCTAACGACTCTCGCGTGAGATGGGAACAAGCAACAGAAAATCTAAATGGAATGAAAGAACTTAAAAGGTTATAGGATACATTTAAAACGCTTACTGGGGGCAAAAGGGCAAAAGTGCCAATAATAATGTGATGAAGCTTAGTAACGGACCTATGGCTCATGACGACAAGGCCATCATCCACCAGAATGGGATAGATTTGACAACGACTTCAAAGGAAAAGTTAATACATTTGTCGAAGATAACAACACGATTTTCAATGACCCCAACTTCGACCAAAGGCCTGAAGATGGGCACGATCATGAATTAATCGAACCAATAAGCGTAGAACAGGTCAAGGTATCATTAGAAAATACAAGTCATCTTCGACCCCTGAGAAGACAAGTCTCTAACACAATACTGCAACATTGTCCCAACATCTACTGTAGACTTACCCAACTCCTAAACTGCTGTCTCTCCTGTGGGAACTTCACAAAATGCTGGAAAGTGGCCACAGGAGTCATGGTACCTAAACCAGACAAAGACCTTACCAACACTTCTAACTACCGCCCAATTTTCCTTCTTATCTTTACTGGAACAATATTTGAGGGGACTCTCACTATGAGATACCGCAGCTCTCTCGAATCAATAATTTTTTCAACAAATGGCAAAGGGCATATAGAAGTCGGAAAGAAGGAATCGAACACGTATATAGACTGATCGATTATATGAAAACAGCGTTCAGTCAAAACGAAATAGGAACAGCACTTTATTTGGATGAAGAAAAAGCGTTCGAGTCGGTGTGGACCAATGGCATGAGATATAAACTAGCGACAATGGGATTACCTACTAAAATTGTGAGGTCCATACCATCATTTCTAACTGACTGATAAATCAAGGTGAAGGTTAACCGCGAGATTTCAGAGGAAGTAACACTCGAAGCGGACACACCACAGAGATTGGTCCTAAGCCCGCTTCGTCTCATAATATATGTGAATGACATAGACAAAGTAGTGTACAACCATGTTGAACGGTCGCAGTTCTCAGACGACAAAGGCATGTGTACATTCAGTAAGTCCCGAAACATAATTAAAAATCGCCTTCAGGATATATTCGTGATCTTGAGACCTGGTGCACCCTGTGGCGCATCAAGTTCAATGCCGCCAAAACTCAAAGAGTTACGTTCTTTAAACAGCAAAGGAAAATACAGTATTGATCTCTAGTTATTCGATCATAATTTAAAAGCAAGCAAAAAGACCAATTTTTGGGAATTTAATCTGGATAGCAACTTTAGTCTAAACAACCACGTAAACTCCATTACGACCAGAGCGACGAAAGGCATTAATTTTATGATTATTGGAAGTAAAAGTTGGGGAGCAAACAAAGACGTTCTCGTCAAGCTTTACAAATCATTTATACGTCCAGTACTAGAATATGGTGTCATAACAACAAGTGACGTGAACAAAATCAACATTAAAAAGATGCATTACACTATGCAAGCCCATGGGGACAACAATAAAGGAACTTCAAGAGGTAGCAAAAATAGAAACTAATGAAACGCGTTTTACAAAACAAACCTCTCACCAGAATCCATGATAGTGAATTAATAGTAGAGCTAAACGAGCACCGAGTCCTTAACAGAAAAACTAAATGTGCTAAAGATCACAAGAAGAGAAGAAAGCAAGTTATCGTAATTAAAGTTGTGTGACTAAACAAATCTAGGGATCTATGAAAACGGCAGCAAAACAAAGGTCAATGGGATGTGCATAACCATTCAAGCACACCTTAATGGTGGAGTTAGTGAAGACTGCCTCACTGCTCAACACGTCAAACATCACCCTAACGCGTTGGAAGGGGTCGGGAACTAGGTGTAAATAACCTGGACCGGCGGCACGAAAGCTTGCCTCTGCTACCAGTGGGAAATGCAAACAGCGGAAAAAATCTCCACCTGCAGTCGGTGTTTTCATCCCTGGAGTATCAGTTTCGGGGAGGGAAGAATGAATGGCCAGCTCCTCCGCACGGCACTTGCCGTGCTCGAAAGAACTGTGTACTTAGAAGGCGACTGCGTCTTCTACCCCTACAAGTTCCGGAAAATTATACAATAAAATCAATGTGCATGGCATCAGAGCTGATTGCCTCGATACTCGTTGAAAACTCTAGCATCGAGTCTGTGAGAACTCTAGAATCGAGTCTGTGAGGATTGCCTCACAACTCTGCCGAGTGGTCTTGAAAGAAACGCCCCTCGTCCCATCAATAGCAACAATCACACAACAGTCACAATATACAAAAGCGATTCCTCATCTTTCTCTGCCCATAACTTCTGTAACTGGAAGGCTCTCAAATTTTCTTGAAACACTCTAACAAAGAAGACGCATGGAAAAGTAGACGAAGCACAGGAGGGATTGGAACAAGTTTCCTGCCAACATGCATAGGAAACCATCAAACACAAGCAAGGATTGAAACAAGTTTGCTTGGATGCGACCAGTGTACATTTTAAATAAATATGGTAAAACTCACCTAAATATACTGTAGGTGATATCTTGATAGCCTGATCTCTAGTGAATGGCGTTGGTCCTCGTCGTGTGTCGGATGTCGGGTGATATCTGATCAGTTACTACCAGACGATAAATATTCCGCCATTCAGAAAATCCACTTAGACCAAAACTCTCCGTAGTTCCGGTTATCTCCGGTAATTTCCAGATATCGATTAGTTTCACCACCCTCCTCCCTGTTTTGTTTCGAAAGCTCTGTGCCAGTGGTGGGAGGGTAGCTTCTTTAGTATCAGACAAACCAGTTCCGGGTAATGCAGCTTCCCCTCCTGTGCGCCCAGAAGATTCTGTTATCGGTTACGGTTAGCCCTCCCCTAACCATCCTTAGAAGTGACTTTTCGTCATCCAGTGCCACTTGCATGGCATTCCGAAGCATAGAATATCCCGGAACTGCTCCCATACTAGACACATGGTCATTTTCTAGTGTGGTATAACTGCATTGCAGCTTGCCATTACCATACCAAATGTCCATTCCTGTGATGCCTCCTGGATCCCATTGCCATCTGCCAGAGAACAGCATTCGGAGGCAGTAGGGATCTTCTGAATGAGAAGCAACTATTTCTCCCGTGGAGGGTCTGCTCTCACATTTACCAGGCGGTGAACGTTTTGCCTTCACTTCCTGTATCACTTGGAATTCATGCCCCTGACCACCATCCATTGACTGCATGTGCTGCAGGCAGGATCTGACGGCCACGAGTGGTACCACATCATCGACCTCTTCTACAAACTTGGTCCAAGAGTCATGCAATTTCTTGCAGTATCTGCACCCCTTGCACGGCAGTCGATCCAAGGGTACACCAAACCTGTAACAACCGCAAATGTCGCTCTGCGGTATCCTGGATATGGCGTTGGCATTAGAGTGTTTTGAGCCTTTTCTATACTCTATCCTAAGGCCGTATTGACTTAGCTCATTGATCCACCGTGCCACCTGGCCTTGCGGCTCTTTGGCCCCTTCAATGGCCTCACTAGATCCATCTGTATCCAGTATGAAGGGGTCCTTGTCATTTGGGAATGCCAAGATCGGCGCAGTCGTCAAACTTTGTTTTAGCTCATCGAAGGCTGTCTGTTCCAGTATCCCCCATTCAAACGGATTTTTACCTGTCCTTCGATATAATGGAGCTGACTTGTGTGCATACTCTTTAATGAAGGTTCGGTGGTAATTTACCAGACCTAGAAACTGCCCCACCTGCCGGGTTGACTTTGGCAACGGCCACTCCAAGACTGCTTTGATATGTTTTTCACTCATGGATATCCCCTCAGCTGAAATGGTACGACCCAAAAACTCTGCTTTTCTCTGGAAAAGATTGCACTTCTTAGGCTTTAATTTGAGACCATATTTGCGAAATCTGTCGAAGACTTTTCTCAAGTTTTCCAGGTGCTCTGGAAACGATTTCCCCGTCACAGTCACATCATCCACAAATGCCAAAGCCACTTGCCAATTTAATCCATGGAGCACTAAATTCATGGCGCGCATATATGTCGCAGGTGCATTGCAAAGGCCGAAACTGAGGCGCTTAAACTCAAACAGCCCATATTTAGTTATGAAAGACGTTTTGTGTCGGTCATCCTCGCCCATTTCTATCTGGTAATATGCTGAGTTTGCATCCACCTGTGACACCCACCTGTTTCCAGCCAGGGCCTCTAGACAGTCTTCAACAAGTGGGAGTGGATATGTATCCTCGCGAGTCACTGCATTCAGGGCACGATAGTCAATGCACCATCTAACTCCACCACAACTTCACGGGCTTGGAATCGTCTGTGTCTATTCGATGCTTTATTGCTGAAAAACTCCCAAGATCAAATTCGTGCTTTGCAAACACATCCTGATACTCGTCCAGCAGTTTCGTCAATTCTGTTTTCTCATCCTCCTCTAAAGGCACTGATGATCTTTCCAGCAATTCTTGTAACGACGTGGGTAATTCCCGATGTTTCTTCTCCTCAGGTACATCAGGGACACCATTACCCATTTCAGATTCAGATTGATTTGTGGACGCTCCGGTACATCTCATTCCGCTGATCCCAGGAATCTCACCTTCATCCACATATTCTTTGCCTTGCATGGCTGTTTCTGCATTGATATCTTTGATATTGATATTCCGTGGCCATTTCGGCCACATTACATGCTACATGGACGATAGATTCAGGTGGAACTACAGTTTTCTTTGGTATCCATTCTTCTGAACCCTTTTCTCTTGTTGCTGTGGATAAAGGTAGCCTCTCTTCAGTAATGTAGATCTCTTGATTTACCAGATCTATTTTGACTCTGTGCTTCTTTAAGAAGTCCCAACCTACCAGCATTTGATCTAATATGGGTGCAACATACACTGGCTGAGTCCAGCGATATGACCCGGTTTGCAAATATGTGGGTCCAATCACGCAGCCAGGCATGGAGAGCTGTTTGCCGGCGGTGTGCAATCTGACCTTTTTAATTATTGGTGGTTGCCTTCGAAAGCGCCGCATGGCCTCTTCCGAAATGATGGTGGCTTCCGATGCGGTCTCCACGACAGCCATAATAACTATGCCGTCTATGGTTACTGGAATCCTCAGCACGGAGTCGGACGTCCGTTGTTTCACCGGGACATTTTCTCGATGCAATGGGGGTGAAAGTTGGTTCAGTCTCACTCCACCCCCCCCCCCCCCCCCACCCCAGTTCAGTGAAAGAGGATCATTCGAGCTTGACCCGTTTTATGGCTTCTTCCTTGACATCTCCTCCCGATGAATGGGTGTAGTGTCCTTCCTCCAAGTCGGATTTCACCTTCGAATCTTTGGGTTGATCCAAATCCCTCGATATATCAAAAATTCCTTGGATATTTGGCCTATTGCATGCTTCCCAATTCAAAGGCTGCTCTTGGGAAAACATGTCCACTTCTTGCCCTCCAGATCTAAAACTCTGGTTACAGACAGGGGATGAACCAATTATCTCCTCGTCCCCAATGATGTCTGACCCAGACTGAGTGGAGTCTTCATTGTCGGTTTCTGATTCATCAGAGTCACGGGTAGAATAATCACACATAGGACTCAATGTGTTCCTCAGTCTGCCCGTGTCTGGACATTCCTCTTTCAGCAGGCCGTCACTGTCATGGGTCGCCTTTAGGCCTGGGAAGGTGACCTCCTCCCGTTTAAACCACTGAAGGAGACCTTGGTGTCTTTCCTGTCAGTTGATCTAGGACTTGCACTTGTGTTTTGTGAATTTTTTGTGAGGCAATCCCGAATAAAATGTGTCCCCGATCACAACCATAACATAAACCACGTTCCTGTGATGGTGAACGCGATCGTCTATCCTTAGAAGTCCTACGATCAGCTGATGAAACTGCTGCCGATACCTCAAGTAACCTTCCCAGTTTACTGTTGATAGAGGCCGGTTTCTGATCAACGTATTTATCCCTTTCTTTCCTCTCTTGGCGTTCTTTCTCAAGAGCTGTCTCTAACTGGTCCATTCTAGATGTGACCAAGGCAATGAAATTGTGAGGTCCAGCATTTGGTTGCCGCCGTGCTCCCCCACTTTGGTCTGGAGATGGGCTACGCCGTCTGAAGTTGGGGCGTGTGAGTTGTGTGCGCAGAGAGCTGTTCTCGCTCTCTAGTGCTTGGGTGTCCTTCTGAGGTTGTGCCCCGTATACAGCACTTACCGTGTTTTATCGATGACATCTTCGAGTGTTCTAGGACGGTCATTCACAACATGATGCCCAGCTTGTGGGTCCAACGCACCATGACAGAAACGCATGGATGCCTGTTGGTAAACGTGATCCTCTAGCAAATGACCGAATGCTGTGGTGGCCATCTCTAAAACTCTATCCGCTCACTCCTCTATACGTTCGTCGGTGCGCTGTACAGCCTGGGAAAATCTAACTTGGGTTGTTTCTGGTAATTCTTTCATCCCAAATCGCTTTTCCATTCGGTGGAGTAACTCGAAAGCTTTAATATTTGGGTTCTGTCGAAGCAACACACCATGGTACTCACTGACAGTTCCCTCCAGGCACCAGCAAAGGTTATCGGTCATCTCTTCAGCAGTCCATCCTTGAGCAAGGCTGTACTTGTTGTACTTTGTTCTGAAGAGTGACCAACCTGTTTTGCCATCATACATGAGCGAACGGGGCATTTTGCCGATGTTTTTACTCTTGTGGTGATCTTGATCATGACTGCAGTCTTCATGTTTGTGATCATCGCGATTCTGGACTGAACCGAAATCATCGCAATCGCAACTACCATAATCACGGTCTCTTCTTCGACCATCGTAGTCGCCGTCTCGATTAAATAAACCACGATCGTACCGACTGTTGTCCCTATCCCATTTCTGACCATCTCGATCCCTGCTATATTGGGGTCCATCGCGGTTGTACCCATCATGACTGTATCCAATACGATCCATAAAATCGATGTCATTGCGATTGTACCCATCGCGATCCATTAATTTCTCGGGCCATCACGATTGTACGCATCGCCATTGTTGGTATCGCGATTGTAACCATCACGATCACAGTCATAAAAGGGCCCATCGCGATTGTATCCATTGCGATTTCTGTCATGAGAACCATCACGATTCCGCCTATCGCGATTCCACTTTTCTTCCCTGTCACCCTGACGGAAGTCAGTGAAATTGTTGTTGCCTCGCCCCTGCCAAGTTCTCTATCTGGACAGCGATCATGATGACTAATTCTCTCATCGTCATATTCCCGGCTCTGATATCTAGACCCATCGGCTGATTGTTCTCGGACATCCCTGGCCATCTGTATCTTGCCGACCTTCTCATTAGCCGAGTTCCACTGGCCAAACCTGCTTCGTTCATCTGGAAGTGATGGTGGGCCTGTTAAACCCGAATTGGTGATAGCCATTCCAATTGCCTTGGTAAAGCCCTCGTCACCGTTGATGATTGATTCCCGCGAGCATGTCACTTTTAGTGCCATTTCCTTGCTCTCTGGGCAAATAGACCTGTCATCCGGGAAAGCTGAATCATGTTCAACAAAATCAATCTTGTCCAGCAAGTTTTTGGAAACGCGTTTATGCGGAATAGCACAAAATTGTTCCAATGTGATGTTCCTAAACGTTTCTCTCGCCATAAAATTTGCGCAGCAACTTTGCGTCCCACACCTGGCAGATCTTGGAGTGTTCTGTATGAACACTGATTTATTTTAATTTTTTGTAGGCTTTGCTCTGTCATAACTTCATCAGTCATGATCAATCTTCAGCAAATACCAAATGCAAATTCAAAAACGTATCTAATTTAAATAAGATTACAGAATGTATGCACAATTACCAACACACTTCTGAAGAGCAACTTAACCCGTAATATCCACGGATTAAATAGCAATTACACAAAGATTGTGATACTAGAAGTTAACAGACTTAAGTCCAGTTTGTTGAGAATACATTAATTTATATCCTCTTTTGTTTTCTTTTCTTTTCTTTTTTTATATTCACCACCTGTTCTCTTTGGAGAAGAAAATCTCTCCAAACTTATGAGGAATGCACACAATCTGTGTTAAATTTTATCTGCACTGTTATTTCTCTTGCCAGTAATCTCCCTTGATGTGCTTCGCAAGGGAACGATGGAAGGGAAATAACTCTCTCTGTTTGTGTTGAAAATTTCGACCGTCGAGCGCTTGAAGCGATCCGTCGAGTTAAAATATTGGTCAGTAACTGAACATTAGTTGAAGTGATATGGAAAATGTGTCAGAAACCTCTAAAATGTGGCAGATGAAGATTGGAAGATAATACGATGAGATGAATCGTTGATCCCGTTGTCGCCCGCGTGGTAAAACGAAAACGAGAAACGGCATAGAATTCTTCGTCAGCGGCGACTCCAGTAGTAAAACTCGCCTGAATATACTGTAGGTGATCTCTTGATAGCCTGATCTCTAGTGGATGGCGTTGGTCCTCGTCGTGTGTCAGATGTCGGGGTGATATCTGATCAGTTACCATCAGGCGATAAATATTCCACCATTCAGCAAATCCACTTAGACTAAAACTCCCTGTATTTCCGGTCATCTCCGGTAATTTCCGGATATCGATTAGTTTCACCACATTAATAAACATACGAATAAAGATATAACAGCCCTTTTTATTTAAGGGCTTTGGGTGTATGCCTGCGAGTGAGAGGAATTTGTTTTTTTCTGTCACCATTTCCTCCTGAAGGCAGCTCGATGGCCAATGTTCAGTATTCACTTACCCTTAAAGGCTGAGAGATTACTCCCAGCTGTCAAAAACACATTTTGATAGACCTTTTTATTTTTTTATAACCGTTAAGGATAATATGTTGGGACTGCTCCCAAACCAGCGACTTGTTTGGGGTTCTTTCTCTTATCTCCAAAACGAACCAACAAAATGCTGTTTCAGTATTACCATAAATATCCCTGTTTCTAAACGAAATAAAAAATTTAAAATTGTTTATTGGTGTTTTAAGGTCACATACTCATGCACAATGGCTAATCGTGACCGTGACAGTTTTACGGGTGAAGGAAGCCGGAGTACCCGGAGAGAACAACCGAGCATCGGCGAGCAACTGCCAGCATCTTAATGAAATACGAAAGCAAATGTCTTGTAGTTATGCACAATTCCTAGTCATCGTCCAGTTCGAGATTATCGGGAGTCTGATACCATCACCATACCATTAGTGCGCTCAATCAAACCAATAAGATGTTTGGCCCTCACTTCCGTCTGCCGCGGCTTCATAAGCATATTAAGTTATTCGGGTCGCAAGGGATTTCAAGCCTACATCGTCCCTGGGCGCCTCCGGCGTGCCGAAACTTCCATTCATTCATTTCATTAATTCATTTTATTAGGTTAACCCCTCTACTTCTTCTGCAATGGCTAGAAAAGTATAGAAACATCAGGGGCAGAGAGTTATCCGACCTGCAATGGGCAAGGAACAATCGTTCAAGGCGTATTTCGGGCTGGTCAAAGCCCTGTTTCAGGTGCTTCCGTATTGCACCACAATGGGCTCTTAGAGCAACATTTGGCAAATCGGGATTTACCGAAGCAACTGGAAAAGAAAGTAGATGAGTTAGGTGGCAGTTTTAAGCCAGCACTGCACACCCCCCAATTTTCTTTTTGTTTTTCGACAGATTAGTGTGGGATGGGCCAACCAGACATTAAATGTTTTAGCTGAGCATTACAAGAAACAGAATAAATAAGGTGAAATCTAAAATCACTTCGGCAATACAACCACCTCTTGGATTTGAAAAAAAACATAAGCCTTCAACAGCGTTTCGGCGCGTGCCTTGATCTGGGCTCGAAAAAACTTAAAAAATAAGTTGACAGATAAGACTATTTCGGCCTGTGAGTCTTACATTTCGGAACTTAGCTCAGTGTATGGAGGAAGGAACAATACCGGAGGAGCAAACAAATTCCCACCCGTGTTGTCCCTCTACACCAACGCGAAAAACAAAATGAGAAAAGATCAAGGCAAAGCACTTCTCCCTCTTCGTTTCCTTCTACCTCTCCTCCTGAACTCGCATGAAATTTCCACAAGAAAAAAGCGATGGAAATCATCGTCATATGCAAAGGTACTGGAAGGAGAAAATGCTTTGCATCGCTAAACTCTGACTAACATTCTGTAATATTGATCCCCTCCATACAATGAAGGTGCATCCCCACACTTGTAACATCAAACCTTCACAAAGTTGCAGAATCCGACAGCGCTCGCCGTTGCTCGTTGGTTCCCGCTAGGTACTCCGGTTTCCTCCACCCGTGAAACTGTCCGACTTGAAGTGACATTGTCGTTAAAGCCCCAATAAATAAATAAATAAATAAATAAATAAATAAATAAATAATGGAACTTTGCTTGTGCTTGTTATGCTTTGCAACAAACTTACAATTATTACTAGGGTTGAATCTCCATGCTGCGGGTGATTTAGTGATAATGCATTCTCCAAGTACTGTACTAGCCCTGCACGAGCGGACTTAGAAGCAGCTGAAGGCAAGTCCACCATCCACGTACAGTACACCTTAGTACCCCACATGGGCAATCGGGATTAAGTGTCATGACCAAGGACTCATTGCCAACCGCCAACATTTCGGTTCAAAGTTCATTACTCCAACCAATGAGCCACCTGGCTCTAGAAGCATAGGGGTAAATTATCATAGGGCTTGATGGGATGTAACTTGGTTGAATTGGCTATTTGTTTTAGAGTTCTTCCGAGGGGATGATGTGCTCCAGGAATAAGTAGGTGGGGTGGTGACAGTGGCAAAATTCTGCTTTTGAAGCTACTGGTCTGCTGAAGGTTATTTCTCCCACACATAGAAAGTGTTACTGTTTATTGGTGATAATCCCTTATAACGAATCGGGTCGCATTCGCCCACGTAATTTTAAAATTCAGTAGTTAAAAAAATAGTTTTCCAAAATTTTCGGCAAAACCATACTCATGTTACGTTCATTGGAAAAGCACGTCGAGATCGCGCACCTATGAATATTCACGTGGTATGGTTTTGTTGAAAAAATGAATATAAAAATTTTTCGTGTGCTGAGGATGAAGGGTTCAAAATGTAATACCTGTCATCGGTTATACGACTAAGTTCAACAATCATTACATTTGAAGTGATTATATGGCATGCCAGTTTTGTAACTGTCTGAAAAACTATGGAGCTGAACCCAAATATCACAAACAAGTGCTGTGCTGGAAGATAATTATCCTGATGATGATGAAATTGTGATGCCAAAATGTAGCTGCCTATTTGGTTCGACAACACAATTAAATGTTTACAGGCAAGAAAGTAGTCTGTTCTGTTTTCTGTTGTTTATTTTTTTCCTTTCTAAAACAAAAAATACCCGCTTGTGTCTGAATTTTTTATCTTGAATGTACCGTGTATCGAGAAATTTGCATTTCTAAAATAGTGCTAGGTAACGATTTGATATTGTATGGCAAGGATGGTCACCTTCTTATGAAATATGCACAGTCGGTTAAACGGTTACAGAGTAAATTCATCTGTTTTGATTCATGGACAGTTTGGGGCGGCGAGAATAATATGCATTGCATTTCTGTTTCACTTTTCAGATGCTATGCTTTTTGGGCGACACTAATGAGAAGATCTCAGAGGTCACTTTCCAACAGCGTGTCATTTAAGAGCCTGCAGTCTGCAGATTTATATCATGCTTATTAATCCTAATATGACAATACGCAAGGCGTAAGAAGGAACCCCAAAGTATCCAACATATTGAAATATTTCATTCCGCAACCATTACTCCAAAAACATTTTGGTTTATTCAGTCGAATTCCTGCAATTGTTTAATTTCAGCCAAACATGAATACGTTTCACAGGACTAAATATTTTCCCATAAACGACCATTATAACGTTCAGGAGAACAAATATGGTCGTATCATTTTAAATTTAACATTCAAATATTTTTTGTCAAGTAGAGCCCTTCAGACAACCTTTTTCTGATCTTTAAACATGGGTCATGCAACAAATAAAAGAAAAACTAACAGAAAGGGAAGTGCTGGTCACATGTTCATATTTCTCAGGGAATTCCCAAACAAAACACACCAATAGTCAAACAAATTTTTAGGTTCTAAAAGTCCTCAAATCATCCTCTTTGTTCATCTGGAACATTCAACAGTAATGCAAAATGTCAGTAGACTTCTTCAAATGTTTATTGAAATAATATATTTTCCCAAGACTGCTTAGTTTTGGGAATTACATAATTTCCGAGCGTAACTTTTAGAGGCAGGTACATCTAATTAAAATATTTACAACAGTTATACCTATGAGCAAACCCAACCCTACCAAAGATACATTTACCTCTTTCATGTGATGAAAGAGTCATTTCTGCAATAGAATTCAACTTTTGGCTTCTGTCTAGTAAAAAGCATGGGAAATTTGTTCTTTTGAAGAGAACTGTCCAATCTGTGTCAAATAGGCTTAAAAACTGTTATTGCCTCCGACAGAATTTCTACTCTGTTACCTAATAAGTTAGGAGGGATAAGAATTCACAGCTTTCTTTGAAACTACCCACAAAACCTTTTCACAAAATCTGTTTTAATTAATCATTCAGCAAGATAAATAGTGCCCCACCACCATGAAACAATATGACAATTTTGTTTCAAAATTGGGGTTGTGCAGGACTTATAGTTCCTCTAAATTTGGGAGAATCCATTTGCATTCTTGGGGAAATCGTTCCGAGAATTCAGACCTGCTATGGGCCAGGATCCTATTAGGTCAGTATGATTGAACCCCTGTTGCATACTGATAATACATGTTAACCCTTTACCCAATACAGCTTTTTAATTTTTACAACACCAACTACTGATTTTTACCCCCACCCCCACCCCCTCCCCCCAGGGGCCTTAATCGCTCACCTGACAAGGTGGTTCAGAGAAGTGTTTTGGGTCAGATTCAGTTAGTCAAGGTTCATGGACACTACATAGGAATAATGTTATGAAATTATTCATAATTCTAGTGTCCATGTCAGATGATTATTAGCATAGGTCTTCCTGATTGCTTCCAATTCTGACAGCTGTAGACAAGCACTGCCAAACTTCCAAGGGTTGTTGTGTCACTGCAGCCTGAAAGGCAAATTTTATGGAAAAGCTCTAAGGAATGGGTTTGAACATTTATGAACAACCTCGAACCTAACCCACCCCTGCCCAAATATTAAGCCACAGACCTGAAATGGACGAACTCAAATCTGCACCCCCCCCCCCCCCCATTCCTGCGATACCAAATATGAAAGGGTTCTGTACCAAATATTAAAGCATTAAACTAGTGGGTCTGAAGAAAAAGATTTTTAAAGAAATTTTCTCATGCTGCTTTGAGTTAATTTGCACTCCCATAATGAGCCCAAATATTAACCCATAGATTTGGCTTGAACAAACATGAATCTGACCCCCTTAGAGATGTTGTAAGCCAAATATGAAAGGATTCTGACAGGTGGATCTGAAAAAATAGAGTTTTAAAGAAATGTCCTCATACTGCACTAAGTTAAACTTTGGGCTTCAATAGATAGACCAAATATTAAGCCAGAGACCATTGAGCCCAAATATGGACCTAGGGACATGGCTTGAACAAACTTGAATCTCACCCCCCCTAAGGATGCTGCATACCAAATATCGAAACATTCCGGCTGCTGGATCTGAAGAAGATTTTTAAAGAAAATTCCTCATTTTGAACTAAGTTATAATTCGGGTTACCACAGTGAGCCCAAATATGAACCCGGGGACTTGGCTTGAACAACTTGAATCTCACCCCCCTAAGCATGCTGCATACCCAATATCAAAAGATTCTGCTGTTGGATCTTGAGAAGAAGATTTTCAAAGACATTTGCCTGAAATGCACTAAGTTCAAATTTGGGCTCCTATACTGAGCCCAAATATGAACCCAGTGGGCCGATTTGAACAAACTTGAATCAGATCCACCCCACAATGTTGCATATCAAATATCAAAAGATTCTGCCTGCTGGATCTGGAGAAGAAGATTTTTAAAGAAATTTGCCTGAAATGCTTCTATAGTGAGCCCAAATATGAATCCAGGGGGGCCGATTTGAACAAATTTGAATCAGATCCACCCTAAAATGTTGCATACCAAATATCAAAAGATTCTGCCAGCTGAATCTGGTGAAGAAGATTTTTTAAGAAATTTGCCTGAAATGCACTAAGTTTGAATTTGGGCTCCTATACTGAGCCCAAATATAAACCCAGGGGGTGGATTTGAACAAACTCGAATCAGATCCACCCTACAATGTTGCATACCAAATATCAAAAGATTCTGCCTGCTGAATCTAGAGAAGAAGATTTTTTAATGTTTTTCCCATTGCCTACAGTGTTAAAAAGTGTTTTCAAAGTCCCGAAACTGTACCCTATGATAAAACCGACCGCAATTTTTTTGGACCAATCCTTTCTGTTGGTCCTAAGGAAGCTTCACACCAAATAAAAATTCTCAGTGCCGTGCAGTTTTGGAGATATGGCGTTTTACTTTTTTTCTATTTTTAGCTCCTGTGGTTCCCACGGGGCTACAGAAAAAGAAAATTTGGCATAAATTAGGTACTTATGACCCAATAAGCCCTCACATAAAATTTGATTCAAACCAGCCTCTCGGTTCGGAAAATAGAAATTTTTGGCGGGCCAACAATTTTGTCCCTCCCATAACGACGCCAAATTTAGCCCATCAAACTTCTCTTAAAGAAATCCAAGTCTACACCTTAAAAGGAAGCTGCATACCATATATCAAGTCTCTGCTACTGCTGGTTGATGAGAAGAAGATTTTGGTGCCCCTTGGGGGCATGGCACCACCCAGGAGAAGGGGGCAACTTCATTTGAACAAATCTGAATTGGCATTAGGTAATAAACATTTACCCAACATTTGAATAATGTAAAGTTAACACCGGACGGACGGCGGACAGAATGTGATCAGTAAAGCTCCCACTGAGCTTCGCTCAGGTGAGCTAAAAAACTATATTAATTTTTTAATAAATTGATGGTGACATGAATTTCCCATTTATTTTTAATCACATTCTTTCTTCTGAACACATTTCACATTGTGTTTGATATTTTGCAATCTTTGTAAGAAAAAGCCTTAGTTTTCTCAGTTAAGGCACCTCAAGTCATAAAACAGTGAATTTTTCCAACAGAATGATCAGTACCTGCTACTGTGGTGTCTCATGACACTGTTAAAATTCCTAAAATCACCAAATATTGATTCATTAGTGCTGTGATTGTGCTGCAAATATCCACAAGTGCACTTTCACTATTTTGGTTTTAATCCCCACAGGCATGCATTCTGTCAAAGGGAGTGAAATTGTAGAAAATATGTTCACAAAGAGGACAAGTTGCAGTACAGTCGCTGTGGACGGGTTGTAATACACGCGTGGACAGTGATGTCCACTCGTGCATTTACCAGTCAATAAAAATCATCATCTACAAAATTTTAATTGAAGCACGGGGTTGTACCTGGTGCTTCATTATTTATTAAATTTATGATGATTATACCTATAGTTAGTGTTTGGCATCAAATATTATTGTATCCGTGGAAATATTGCCCATCCATGGAAAGTGAGCAGTACACAGCCACTGTACTGTATTTGTTTCAAGTATATAATATACTCTTTGATGTTTAATATTTGTGATAGGCTGGGTCCAAAGTACTCAGTACTTGTAGTACTCGAGTACCACTTTTTTGATAAAGTACTCAATACTTGCCAGCCCAGATTTTTGTATGTGCGTGTGTGTGTGGGTGGGTGGGTGGGGGGGGGGGGGGCAAATGAAAAGCAAAGAAACATTTCATCTGAAGGACAGACAGACCTGCAGTAACAAATTTGGGAAGCCTACATAAAAGTAGTGACTAACTTAAAATGAAAAATATAGATAGAAGAGCCAGGGCAATGTTGTCAAACAGAAAACAAACAAGAGCCCCCAGAGGGCCTGATGGCATTCACCTGACGTGGTAGCCTAAATATCAACCCAGGGAATTTATTTGAACATTTAGTTGCATCTGCCCCTCATAAGAAAAGCTTATACAAAATATCAAAAGATTCTGACCGGTGGATCTCAAAAAAAAAAGGATTTTTAAAGAATATTCCTCATACTGAACTAAGTTATAATTCAGGCTCCCACAGAGAGCCCAAATATGAACCCAAGGACTTGGCTTGAACAAATTTGAATCTCACATCCCTACGGATGCTACTATATACCAATATCAAAAGATTCTGACTACTGGATTTTAAAGAATATTCCTCTTATTGAACTAAGTTGTAATTTGGACTCCCACAGGGAGCCCAAATATGAACCTGAGGACTTGGCTCGAACAAACTTGAATCTCTCCCCTCTAAGGATGCAGCATCCCAAATATCAAAATATTCTGAAGAGTGGATCAAAAGAAGATTTTTAAAAAATATTCCTCATATTGCACTAATCTAATCATAGAGAGTCCAAATATGGACCCAGGGATTTGATTTCAACAAACTTGTGAATAAATCTTCCAAAGATGTTATATGCAAAATATGAAAGCCTTTGGAGCAGTGGTATGGGAGAAGAAGATTCTTTAATGTTTTTCCCATTACTAAAATGATGACTCCGCATAAGTCCTGGAAAACTTCCCTATGATAAAACTGATGGCAATTTTTTTTTACCATTCTTTTCGGCTGTTCGTAAGGAAGCGACACACAAAATAAAAATTCTCAGTGCCGTGTAGTTTTGAAGACATGGACGTTTTAAATTTTTTTCTATAGTTAGATCCTGCAGTTCCCACAAGGGCAACCGGAAAATGTTTTGGCATAAATTAGGTACTTACATGTACAATCCAATAAGCCCATCATATCAAATTTGCTTCAAATCAGCCTCTCAATTTGGAAAATAGAAATTTTGGTACAATTCGGGCTCCTACAGGAAGCCCAAATATGAACCCTGCGACTTGGCTTTAACAAACTTATATCTCACCTCCCTGAGGATACTGTATATATCAAAATATTCTGACTGCTGAATGTGAAGAATACTTTTGAAGAATATTCCTCATTTTGAACTAAGTTATAATTCAGGCTCCCACAGTGAGCCCAAATATGAACCCAGGGACTTGGCGTAACAAATTTGAATCCCCCTCCCCCACCCCTCCCCCTGTAAGGATGCTGCACACCAAACATCAAAAACAGTCCGACTACTGGATCTGAAAAAGTCTTTTAAAGCAAATTCCTCATTTTGAACTAAATTATAATTCAGGCTCCCACAGTGAGTCAGGGTTTCACAAATATAGTTTTGTGGGATCCATTTCCAACATGTGTCTTAATCACATGAATTATGCTTATTTATCTTCAAATACATAGATTGTTAGATTGTTGAACCACCACATCAAAGGCTATTGCAGTAATCATGTTTATAGAAATTAATTAGATCTGATACGGTTAACTGATTAATTGACTAATCAATGATCAATATCTTGAATGATAAAAAAAATAGGCCGATGAAATCGTCAGATGTGTACCCATACGCGCAACTAGTAGAAAGCTGTATGACGGAGGGCCACCACAGATGCCGACATTATGTACACCATACAAGGTATGGGTACATATATATAGAAATGGATTGGAGGAGTGTCTAATTTGATGGATAAAGGGTTAATATCTCCGGATCAAATTATCAGATTTACATAAAAAACTATACAGCACAGCACACCAGTAACCTGAATAAATATATAAAGTAACATGACAATCGGATTGATATTTTTTGAGTTATCTCATGCCAAAGGGGTTGGAGGAATTTTCAATTTGAAGGATAAAGGGTTAATATCTTGGGATCAAATTATCAGATTAACACCAAAAACTATACAGCTTAGCACATCAGTAACCTGAACACAATTGTAAAGTAACTTGACAATCCAAGCAATATTTTTCAAGTTATCAAATGCCAAAGGGACTGGAGGAATTTTCAATTTGAAGGATAAAGGGTTAATATCTCAGGATTAAAATAACAGATTAACACCAAAAACTATACAGCTTGGTACATCAGTAACCCGAACACAAATATAAAGTAACTTGACAATCCAAGCAATATTTTTCAAGTTATTGAATGCCAAAGGGACTGGAGGAATTTTCAATTTGAAGGATAAAGGGTTAATATCTTGGGATCAAATTATCAGATTAACACCAAAAACTATACAGCTCAGCACATCAGTAACCTGAACACAATTGTAAAGTAATTTGACAATCCAAGCAATATTTTTCAAGTTATCAAATCCCAAAGGGATTGGAGGAATTTTCAATTTGAAGGATAAAGGGTTAATATCTCAGGATTAAAATAACAGATTAACACTAAAAACTAGACAGCTCGGTACATCAGTAACCTGAATACAAATATAAAGTAACTTGACAATCCAAGCAATATTTTTCAAGTTATCGAATGCCAAAGGGATTGGAGGAATTTTCAATTTGAAGGATAGTAACTAGACAATCCAAGCAATAATTTTCAAGTTATCGAATGCCAAAGGGATTGGAGGAATTTCCAATTTGAAGGATAAAGGGTTAATATCTCAGGATCAAATTATCCGATTTACACCAAAAACTATACAGCTCGGCACATCAGTAACCTGAACACAAATATAAAGTAACTTGACAATCCAAGTAATATTTTTCAAGTTATCGAATGCCAAAGGGATTGGAGAAATTTTCAATTTGAAGGATAAAGGGTTAATATCTCAGGATCAAATTATCAGATTTACACCAAAAACTATACAGCTCGGCAAATCAGTAACCTGAACACAAATATAAAGTAACTAGACAATCCAAGCAATAATTTTCAAGTTATCGAATGCCAAAGGGATTGGAGGAATTTTCAATTTGAAGGATAATGGGTTAATATCTCAGGATCAAATTATCCGATTTACACCAAAAACTATACAGCTCGGCACATCAGTAACCTGAACACAAATATAAAGTAACTTGACAATCCAAGCAATATTTTTCAAGTTATCGAATGCCAAAGAAATGGATACGGACGCCGGATGGACAGGCGGACGGATGGACGGACGGACGGACAGACGGACAAAGGATGGACGAATGACGGATGGTCACCCCGGATGCCGGCATTCTGTGTACCATACATAGTATGGGTACACATAAAAAGTAATTGATCGGTTAACCGTTACTTTTGAAGTACGGTACTATATGGCTTGATTCACATCGCAAAATGCTATACAAAAATGTCCAATTGCTAACCATTTTTCTTTCATATTGGGTAAGCTAAATGGAAACTGCTAATCAAATTTTTAAAAACAAAAAATACCCTGTATGGGTTAACTATGGAACAAACTTGCTCCAAAACAGGCAAACATTGTTACACTGGCTCACATCAATTGCATGAGACAGAGAAATGCATGCCAGTTACGTGCCAAAATACTTGTTCACTTGCATGATCATTATACTGTATCAGCTAAAAACGGTCATTCTCAACCCTTCACCAAATGCAGGTAGCAGATGATACTTGCACAAGAAATTCTTGAATTACTAAAGATTTTCAATGTTTGTCTCAAAAACATAGCTTATGACCCCCCCCCCCCCCCCTCCTTATTGGAACAAGCTCAATGAGCTTGTTCCAATGAGGGGTCATAAGCTATGTTTTAAGACAAAAATTGAAAATATAAAATTTGAATGGACATGTTTGTATATGGCGCTGCCCGGTTTTGTCCATTATGCTGAGTAAAGTTTTAATTATATAAATGGTCAATGGTACAGCAATTATTCAGCTACCTATTGGGGTAAGTGATTAATCAGTTAACCAAGGTTAACCCATGCGATTAATCAATCATGAAAACCCTTTAATCGTTTCAGCTCTAAAATTAATTTAATTTTATTAAATTTTATCTGATGAAAAAATGCTTATATTTTGGGGGGAATGGTAAATATGGATCTTCTTAACAAGCATTTGCAAGAACATCACAGGAATGAAATCACCGTTCTCGCAATTTGCGAAACACTGGTAAGCAAAAATATAGGCTTGGCTTGAAGATCTCACCCGCCTAATGATGGTGCATAGCAAATATCAAAAGATTCTGATTGGTGGGTCTGAAGAAAAAGATTTTTAAAGAATATTCCTCATACTGCACTAATTTCAACATTTGGACTCCCATAGAGAGCCCAAATATGGACCCAGGGATCTGATTTCAATAAACGTGTAAAAAAATCTTCCAAAGATGGTATATGTGAAATTTGAAAGGTTTTGGAGGAGTGAATTGGGTGAAGAAGAGTCTTATATGCTTTCTCCATTACCCACAGTGTTACAGAATGCTGACTAAGCATTTTTTCAAAGTCCCGAAAAAGTACCCCATGACAGACCTGACAGAAATTTGCTTAGACCATTCCATTCTGTTGGTCCCAAGGAAGCTTCACACCAAATAAGAATTCTCAGTGCCATGTAGTTTTGGAGATATGTGCGTTTTGAATTTTGTTCTATTTTTAGCTCCTGCGGTTCCCATGGGGGGATGGGAAAATATTTTGGGGCATAAATTAATTACTTATGATCAAATAAACCCACAAATTAAATTTGGTTCAAATCAGCCTCTTGGTTCGAAAAACAGAAATTTGGGGCGGGGCGAAAATACTTGCCCTCCAATGATGAAGGCAAATAAAGACCCACAAACTTCTCTTGAACACAACTGAGTCTACACCTCAAAAGGAAGCAGCACACCACATATCAAATCTCTGCTACTCCTGGTTCACGAGAAGATTTTTTAAGATTTAGGCAAAATTTTTGGGCATGGCCCTACTGAGGGCCAGGGCAACTTGATTTAAACAAAATCAAAATGCAATGTCATTACAAACAAGCATCTCAAATTTCACCTAATGATTAATCGGTTCAGCAGTTTTGGAGAAGACGCAAACACAAGTTCACGGACGGCGGACAGTGAGTGATCAATACACCTCACCCTGACTGAAAGTCAGGTGAGCTAAAAACTAAGTGGACCATGAGTGCTGCAGTTGGGCGAGACGCTTGGTTCAAGGAGAGAAGAAACTTGTAGCAGCTGGCTTTCGAAAGTGTTGTTAAAACCCAATAAATAAATAAACAAGAGGCCCCACAGGGCCTGAAGCGCTCACCTTGAACAGAACATGATATAAACAGAGAACAGAACACGATATACATGTAAGAGTCCAAGAATGAATCTACATTAAGCAATCCATCTCCATAGGATACACTGCATATCTTTGAGCCCCTCAGGAGTGACAAAAACAGTCCAAGCATCATGCCTTTTCTTTAGTTGATCATGATGTAAAATGTGGAGCTCCCCTCTCAAGCCCCTTGATACAACCTATGTAGATTACTCTTCACCTCTAGTGGGTACTGAATAAAAATTGTCTAATTCTTCAGCTACTTGGCCAATTCTGGCTCCTATCAACCCAGGCACTCGATTTGAACAAAGTTGAATATGATCTCCTTAGAGATGCTGTATACCAAATATGAAAGCATTCTGACTGGTGGATCTGAAGAACCAAATTTTAAAGAAATTTCCTCATATTGCACTGAGTTCAAATTTGGGCTACCATAGCGAGCCCAAAATGTGAATCTCCCCCCCCCCCCCTCCCCCCTTAGAGATGTTGTATACCAAATACGAAAGCATTCTGACTGGTGGATCTGGGGAAAAAGATTTTTAAAAAAACTTCCCCATATAGCCCTAAGTTAAAATTTGGACTACCAAAAGAAGCCCAAATATTAACATATGGACTTGGTTTGAACAATCTTAAATCTGACCATCATAACAATGTGGGTACCAAACAAAAAAAAATTCTGACTCATGGTTCTGAAGAAGATTTTTAAAGAAAATTCCCCATAAAATTTGGGCTTCTGCATTGAGTCCAAATATGAATGTATGGGCTTCATTTTAACAAACTTGTATCTGACGCCTCTATGGATGCTGTACACCAAATATCAAAAGATTCTGAACACTGGTTCTTGAGAAAAGATTTTCTAAAATGTTTGCAAAAATGCTGCGCCAACATTATTCTGATGCCCTCTGCAGAACTCTCTAACAACAACAGAGGGCATTTTTTTACCATTCAATTCTACTGGTCCTAAGGATGCTTCATACCATAACTGTTCTCTGTTCCAAGTGGTTTGGGAAACATGGGAGTTCGAAAACATTTCTATTTTTCACTCCTGGGGTTCCCATGGGGATGCAGGGGGTTTTTTTTGGATGAGGCAAGTATTTATGACCCAATATTACCACATACTGAATTTCATTCAAATCGGACCATCGGTTTGGAAAATGGAAATTTTGGGTAGTACCAAAAATCTAACCACTGCCATTATAAAGCCAAATAATGCTTCACAAAGTACGTTTGAACACACATGATTCTGCATCTCAAAAGGCAGTTCCATAACGAATATCAAGTCACTGTACCCACTGGTTCATAAGATTTTAAAAATATTTTGGGAGCATTTTACCCCACCCCCTCCCTATGGGGCTGGGCATGTATTACAAAAATGTAATACCCCTTTGGTACCATTACTCACTCAAACTTTAACTTGAATTGACCAAAACATGGTGTTGATGGATGACAGACGGATGGACAATGGACGGAGAGTGATTAGATATGCCCTGCTTGACTTTGTCGAAGTGAGTTAAAAAAAAAAAAATTAAATGGTTCATGTCCGATATTTTACCCACGTTATTAAAATTGATAAATTTGTCACTGGAGTGCAACAAGGTTTATGCTATATATATCATTGCAAAGCCTTCTTGCACTCAAGTGATGGAATACTCCGAATACACCGCCACCCATGCTATTCTGTAGATTATCAGGCCTAAAACAAACCAAAAACATGAACTTATGCATGAATATTATTACAATGAATACACTGTCTTATACAAAGGAATACCACACAATCCAGTGTAGACTGATTTCAAAAAGTCCTCCGTAGTGGAAGGGCAATTTTAACAAACATACAGGCCCAAATATGCTCCATACACAGTGTAAAAATTCCACAAAATTAATAAACATTCCTGTATGTTTAATAGGAATTAGGAGTATTGTAATCAAAAGTCAATTGTGTGGTTGTTTATAAACTTATATTACTTTGTTATCAGGTGTTAAAAAATATTAATATTTGTAAACACACCCACCCATTTAGATTAGTCCCTGCTCATAGCAGTAACACAGACATACAGTACAGTTGCTGGTCATAATCCTTGCATGGGCAGTGCACGATTCCATGCATGTTTTTTCCAGATAATAGAAAATCATCATCAATAAAATTTTAATTAATGAAGCACTGAATTGTATCCTGTGGTTCATTAATTAAATTTTTGCTGATTATTGCTGTAAACAATGTTTGAAAACTAATATCATTGCATCCGCAGAAATATTGCCCATCCACGGAAAGTGACCAGTCCAAGGCAGCACAGAGTCAAGATAATTGTGTTTTACTGTCTTTAATTTCAAATTTTGTTTGTTTTTTTGTTTGTTTGTTTTTTGGGTTTTTTTTTTTTGGGGGGGGGGGTGCACCAGACCCCCTCCACTGATGAGAGGGTCACACACCCTCTTGTCCTCACTCCCATCTCACTGCTATGTGGCTCAGGTGATTCTGTGCATCATATTCTTTTTGACTCCCACTAGATACATGTATTACTCTTGCCCCTACATGTAACTTAGATATCCTGGCTAAGCACCGGTATAAACTAACATCAAATTGTGTGCTTATGTACATGTACAGTAGCTAACATATTGGAATAGTATAATGTGCTTTGTCAGAAACTTGATCAAGTATTGATGACAAACAACAATTTATCTTATCTTATCCTGGTGCCAGTAATAAACAGTGTAAAAATTCCACAAATTTTTACACTGTTTATTACTGGCACCAGGTTTTTTCAGCTATATTCTGTTATTTGTTTGTCGTTGTTCTTTGTAAATTTTACTTGATCTGAAATAAATATTGTTTAAACTAAAAACACTCATTCTCACCCCATGGTGATAACAAAGGTACCCAAGAAATTTTGTAAAGATTGATTCATAAATATGGCCTCTAGCCCAAGTTGTATAGACGTTCTGTACAAAAAACTGATTGTACCTAATTTCAGTACAAAATGGCCACTGGTAGCCATCTTGAATTTTGGACTGCACCCAAAAACACTCATTCTCATTCCAAGGTGATAACAAAGGTACCCTAGAAGTTTCATGAAGATCAGTTCATAAATACAGCCTAGCCCAAGCCGTATTGACATGTGCACTTACTGGGTATACATGTAAGTAGCACTGAATAAATTAAAGTTCATCTAATTTGCATAATTTCAGCACGAGAAAAAAAACGGTATTATATGTGATGTACTCCATGTTACTAAACATTCATAGAAAAATTTATTCAAATCAGAACTTTCATACAGAAGTTCTGTACAAAAATGGCGATTGCACTAATTTCTGTACAAAATGGCTGCTGGAGGCCATCTTGAATTTTGGACCGCACCCAAAAACACTTGTTCTCACCCCACGTGATAACAAAGGTACTCAAGAAGTTTCGTAAAGATCGGTTCACCAATACACCCTCTAGCCCGAACCGTATTGAATTGCTGTTCCCGAACAGACGGACAATGGGCCATGACATAACCTTAAATTTGACTTTGTCAAAGTTGAGCTAAAAATGGGGAGTATCCAGAGTATCACAAAACAAAAACCTATTTGTAAAGGACTCCCCCTTTCAAGGACAATGGGACAGCGTTGGCATTCACCACCATGCTGCCTTGAGGCTGCATTTTGAATTCCTGTGTTTGTTGTTCTTATGAAATATTATTTTATTATTATCAGTTATGGTACAAATACGGTACCGAGAGCACACTTTCAGGAACTGCTGATGTCTGATGGCGACTGTGTGTCAGTGCGTGAGGTGCACACATACTTTTGGGGTTCTATACACCACATCTTTCATTTTGCAATATAATTTGTGTAAATTTATTTGGAATTTATAGAATTTCAGACTTGTAAATTTCATAGTATTGTTTTTGCCTTAGTTATGGTGCTTTATAAGTAATGGGCAATTTAGTTTGAAATGAAAGTGTCAATGACACTGTAGCTCAACTTGTCAAGACAAAGACATGTACATGTATAGTATGTGACACAGCAATGAGAAACATCTAGGTAATGACCTGATAACAAAGGTACATATAAAGTATTGTAACGGTCTGTACATAAATACTGGCCGTTGCCTGTAACAAATGTATAGGTAAAGTATTGTAAAGGTGGGTGACATTCAGATGCTGAACTAGAAAAAAATCTTTGAGTCCCAGAGTGGATCTGACTGAACCCCAAAATATTTGTTCTCATAGCACAGTGATAACAAAGGCACCCCAAAACACACTCATTCCTGTCCCAAGGTGAAAACAAAGGTACCCAAGAAGTTTCGTGAAGATCAGTTCACAAATATGAGCTGTGTAGAAGTTGTGACAAAAAACTGATTGGACCTAATTTCGGTACAAAATGGCCACACCCAGAAACACTCGTTCTCGTCCCAAGGAGATAACAAAGGTACCCAAGAAGTTTTGTGAAGATCGGTTCATCAATACAGCCTCTAGCCCGAGCCGTATTGACATGTGCACTTACAGTGTATAAGTAGCACTGAATAAATCAAAGTTCATCTAATTTGCATAATTTCTGCACGAGAAAAAAACGCGTACTATATGTGATGTATTCCATGTTACTAAACATTCATACAAAAATATATTCAAATCAGAACTTTCATACAGAAGTTCTGTACAAAAGACTGATTGCATTAATTTTGGTACAAAATGGCTGCTGGTGGCCATCTTGAATTTTGGACCACACCCAAAAACACTCGTTCTCATCCCACGGTGATAACAAAGGTACCCAAGACGTTTCGTGAAGATCGGTTCATAAATATAGACTCTAGCCTGAGCCGTATTGACATGTGTACTTACTGTGTGTAAGTAGCACTGAAAAAATCAAAGTTCATCTAATTTGCATAATTTCTGCACGAGAAAAAAACCCGTATTATATGTGATGTATCCCATGGTACTAAACATTCACACAAAAAATTATTCAAATCAGCGCTTTCATATGGAAGTTCTGTGCAAAAATCTGATTGCACCAAATTTTGTACAAAATGGCTGCCATCGGCCATCTTGAATTTCGGACCGGACCCAAAAACACTCGTTCTCGTCCCACGGTGATAACAAAGGTACCCAAGGAATTCCGTAAAGATTGGTTCATAAATACGGCCTCTAGCCTGAGCCGTATTGGCATTTGCACTTACAGTGCTGAAAGTAACACCAAAAAACATCAAAGTTAGTCTAATTTGCATAATTTACGCATGAGAAAAAAACCCGTATTATATGTGATGTATCCCATGGTACTGAACATTCATACAAAAAATTATTCAAATCATAGCTTTCATATGGAAGTTCTGTACAAAAAACAGATTTCTGCATCGTCGGTACAAAATGGCGGCTGGCAGCCATCTTGAATTTCGGACCAAACCCAAGAACACTCGTTCTCGTCCCACGGTCATAACAAAGGTACCCAAGAAGTTTCGTAAAGATCGGTTCATAAATACGGCCTCTAGCCCAAGCCGTATCCAATTATTGACGTACAGACGGACGACGGGCCACGGCATAAGCTCAAATTTGGCTTCGCCAAAGTTAAGCTAAAAAAGGGGTTCATGAAGATTCAGTCCCAGGAAGATTCAGCCCTCATACTTTTTCAGAGAATATTCGGTCCCCAATTTCATTCATGCCGCCACCCCTCTCTCCTGTTAACCCATATAATGAACATCCCAAAAGACATTTTAATATCTAGATATTTATGCTTGTTCGCAACTTATTATGGACACAAAAGGACACAGATTCAAGGTAATTGTGTTTTACTGTCTTGAATTTTTTTATTTTTTTTTTGGGGGGGGGGGGGGTGGGGGTGGGGAGGGTGGGGGGAGAGGTGCACCTGACCCCTCCACTGATGAGAGGGTCACACACCCTCTTGTCCTCACCCCTATCTCACTGCTATGTGTCTCACTGCTATGTGGCTCAGGTGATTCTGTGCATCATATTCTTTATTACCCGGCCCCACTCCCACTAGATATTACTCTTGCCCCTACATGTCACTTAGATATCCTGGCTAAGCACCAGTATAATGGTAAACCAACATCAAATTGTGTGCTTATGTCCAGTAGCTGACATATTGGAATAGTATAATGTGCTTTGTCAGAAACTTGATCAAGTATTGATGACAAACAATTTTCATTACCAGTACCTG
This sequence comes from Pictodentalium vernedei, assembly GCA_031216915.1. Classification (NCBI taxonomy): domain Eukaryota; kingdom Metazoa; phylum Mollusca; class Scaphopoda; order Dentaliida; family Dentaliidae; genus Pictodentalium; species Pictodentalium vernedei. Next base: position 338,201,113 of record CM062296.1, read on the forward strand.
GTGCCAGTAATAAAATAAGATTTGCAAATATCACCCTGTGCGCTTCATGAAAATTATTTCGTTAGTACCTGTTAAAAATTACTGTTTCTTGTTTTGCTCTTTTAGAAAAAGAAATCACTCCTTTTCTGGCAGGCATACTAAACACCGAGGCAAACCGAGGAATACTAAGGTGAATAAAAACAGGAGAGAAACGGGTATGAGGTGGTGTGTTCTTTTTATTATTTATTTATTGGTGTTTAAGGTCACATTTATCTGCACAACAGCTTATTGTGACCATGGCAGTTTTATGGATGGAGGAAACTAGAGTACCCCAGGAGAACCAATGAGCAATGGCAAGCAACTGTGAGCTCCCCAACATACTACACAAGCAGGGTTAGCCTTGTTCGAAGACAGGTGCACCAAGAACATGCAGTATGCCTTAGTACACAGCATATACCTTGCCCCCACATGGGTAGTGGGGGTGAAGTGTCTTGCCCAAGGACACAAAGCTGTTGCCGCAGGTGGGATTCGAACCGAGGATTTCTCGGCTTGCAGTCTGCACCTCTACCTACTGAGCTAATGCATCCCTGATGGTGTATTCTGATTATGTAAATGGATTTAAGTAGTACTAGTATGTGATGGGTTTTAATGCCATATTTGAGAATTATGGGTGCTGAAGTAATAAGAGTGCGCTGAAAAATCTTCCCTTTGGTATTTAGTAGGTAGCTTGGTAATGGTAAAGTGACTTCACCTCAGTAAGCAACAGTGTGAAAGCTGGCAGCCATCTTTAATATCGGGCCGCACCCGAAAACACTTGTTCTCATCCCAAGGTGATAACAGAGGTACCCAAGAAGTTTCATGAAGATTGGTTCATAAATACAGCCTCCAGCCTTAGCGTATTGACATGTGCACTTACAGTGTATAAGTAGCACTGAATAAATCAAAGGTCATCTAATTTGCATAATTTCTGCAAGAGAAAAAAACCTGTATTATACAGTATTTTTTGTGATGTATTCCATGTTACTAAACATTTATAGAAAAATTTATTCAAATCAGAACTTTCATGCAGAAGTTCTGTACAAAAAACTGATTGCACTAATTTTGGTACAAAATGGCTGCTAGTGGCCATCTTGAATTTCGAACTGCACCCAAAAGCACTCGCTCTCATCCCACGGTGATAACAAAGGTACCCAAGACGTTTCGTAAAGATCGGTTCATAAATACGGCCTCTAGCCTGAGCCGTATAGAAGTTGTGTACAAAAAACTGATTGTACCTAATTTTGGTACAAAATGGCCACTGGCAGCCATCTTGAATTTTGGATCGCACCCCAAAACACTCGTTCTCGTCCCTAGGTGATAACAAAGGTACCCAAGAAGCTTGGTGAAGATCGGTTCATAAATACAGCCCCTAGCTCGAGCCGTATTGACATGTGAACTTACTGTGTATAAGTAGCACTGAATAAATCAAAGTTCGTCTAATTTGCATAATTTCTGTACAAGAAAAAAACCTGTATTTTTGTGATGTATTCCATGTTACTAAACAATCATACACAAATTTATTCAAATCAGAACTTTCATACAGAAGTTCTGTACAAAAAACTGATTGCAGTAATTTCAGTACAAAATAGCTGCCGGCGGCCATCGAGAATTTTGGACTCCCCCCAAAAACACTCATTCTAACCCCATGGTGATAACAAAGGTACCCAAGAAATTTTGTAAAATCGGTACATAAATACAGCCTCTAGCCCAAGTTGTATAGAAGTTCTGTACAAAAAACTGATTGTACCTAATTTCGGTACAAAATGGCCACTGGTAGCCATCTTGAATTTTGGGCTGCACCCAAAAACACTCATTCTCATCCCAAGGTGATAACAAAGGTACTCAAGAAGATTCATGAAGATCAGTTCATAAATACAGCCTAGCCGAGCCGTATTGACATGTGCACTTACTGGGTATACATGTAAGTAGCACTGAATAAATTAAAGTTCATCTAATTTCCATAATTTCAGCATGAGAAAAATATTATTATATGTGATGTACTCCATGTTACTAAACATTCATACAAAAATTTATTCAAATCAGAACTTTCATACATAAGTTCTGAACAAAAAACTGATTGCACTAATTTCTGTACAAAATGACTGCTGGAGGCCATCTTGCATTTTGGACCGCACCCAAAAACACTCGTCCCACGGTGATAACAAAGGTACCCAAGAAGTTTCGTAAAGATCGGTTCATAAATAAAGCCTCTAGCCCGAGCCGTATTGAATTGTTGTTCCCAAACAGACGGACAATGGGCTATGACATAACCTTAAATATGGCTATGTCAAAGCTGAGCTAAAAATGGGGAGTATCCAGAGTATCACAAAACAAAAACCTATTTGTAAAGGACTCCCCCTTTCAAAGACAATCTGACAGCATTGGCATTCACCACCATGCTGCCCTGAGGCTGCATTTTGAATTCCTGTGTTTGTTGTTCTTATGAAATATTATTTTATTATTATCAGCTATGGTACAAATATGGTACCGATAGCACACTTTCAGGAACCGTTGATGTCTGATAGCGACTGTGTGACAGTGTGTGAGGTGCACACATACTTTTGGGGTTCTATACACCACATCCTTTATTTTGCTATATAATTTGTGTAAATTTATTTGCAATTTATAGAATTTCAGACTTGGAAATTTCATAGTATTGTTTTTGCCTTAGTTATGGTGCTTTATAAGTAATGGGCAATTTAGTTTGAAAAAAGGGGTTCATGAAGATTCAGTCACAGAAAGATTCAGCCCTCATACTTTTACTGAGAATATTCGGTCTCAGTGGTGGTCGCATGTCATCACCTCTGCGGTCAAATCCTCACAGAAATTTTTTTTTTAAATATTCTATGCATTTTTTCTATTGTTTTATTTTAAAGATTTATGATTACTAATTATGACAAAATTACAAGTGGGATATGAGACAAACCTTAATGAAGCTGGAACTAATGAAAGTGTCAATGACACTGTAGCTCAACTTGTCAAGACAATGACATGTATAGTATGTGACACAGCAATGACAAACATCTAGGTAATGACCTGATAACAAAGGTACCTATAAAGTATTGTAACGGTCTGTACATAAATACTGACCGTTGCCTGTAACAAATGTATAGGTAAAGTATTGTAAAGGTGGGTGACAGTCAGAAGATAAACTAGAAAAAAAATCTTTGAGTCCCAGAGTGGGTCTGACTGAACCCCAAAATATTTATTCTCATAGCGCAGTGATAACAAAGGCACCCCAAAACACACTCATTCCTGTCCCAAGGTGAAAGCAAAGGTACCCAAGAAGTTTCGTGAAGATCAGTTCACAAATATGAGCTGTGTAGAAGTTGTGACAAAAAACTGATTGGACCTAATTTCGGTACAAAATGGCCACTGGCAGCCATCTTGAATTTTGGACCGCACTCAGAAACACACGTTCTCGTCCCAAGGTGATAACAAAGGTGCCCAAGAAGTTTTGTGAAGATCGGTTCATAAATACAGCCTCAAGCCCGAGCCGTATTGACATGTGCACTTACAGTGTATAAGTAGCACTGAATAAATCAAAGTTCATCTAATTTGCGTAATTTCTGCACGAGAAAAAAACCTGTACTATATGTGATGTATTCCATGTTACTAAACATTCATACAAAAATTTATTCAAATCAGAACTTTCATACAGAAGTCTGTACAAAAGACTGATTGCACTAATTTTGGTACAAAATGGCTGCTGGTGGCCGTCTTGAATTTTGGACCACACCCAAAAGCACTCGTTCTCATCCCACAGTGATAACAAAGGTACCCAAGAAGTTTCATAAAGATTGGTTCATAAATACGGCCTCTAGCCTGAGCCGTATAGAAGTTGTGTACAAAAAACTGATTAGACCTAATTTTGGTACAAAATGGCCACTGGCAGCCATCTTGAATTTTGGACCACACCCAGAAACACTCGTTCTCATCCCAAGGTGATAACAAAGGTACCCAAGACGTTTCGTGAAGATCGGTTCATAAATACAGACTCTAGCCCGAGCTGTATTGACATGTGTACTTACTGTGTGTAAGTAGCACTGAAAAAATCAAAGTTCATCTAATTTGCATAATTTCTGCATGAGAGAAAATACCCGTATTATATGTGATGTATCCCATGGTACTAAACATTCACACAAAAAATTATTCAAATCAGCGCTTTCATATGGAAGTTCTGGGCAAAAATCTGATTGCACCAAATTTTGTACAAAATGGCTGCCATAGGCCATCTTGAATTTTGGACCGGACCCAAAAACACTCGCTCTCGTCCCACGGTGATAACAAAGGTACCCAAGGAGTTTCGTAAAGATCGGTTCATAAATACGGCCGCTAGCCCGAGCCGTATTGGCATTTGCACTTACAGTGCTGAAAGTAACACCAAAAAACATCAAAATTAGTCTAATTTGCACAATTTACGCACGAGAAAAAAAAACGTATTATATGTGATGTATCCCATGGTACTAAACATTCGTACAAAAAATTATTCAAATCAGAGCTTTCATATGGAAGTTCTGTACAAAAAACAGATTTCTGCATCATCGGTACAAAATGGCGGCTGGCAGCCATCTTGAATTTTGGACCGCACCCAAAAACACTTGTTCTCGTCCCACGGTCATAATAAAGGTACCCAAGAAGTTTCGTAAAGATTGGTTCATAAATACGGCCTGTAGCCCGAGCCATAGCAGCTTGGCACTTTCATCTCTGAAAGTAACACTAAATAAATCAAAGTCAGTCTAATTTGCATAATTTACGCACGAGAAAAAAACCCGTATTATATGTGATGTATCCCATGGTACTAAACATTTATACAAAACTTTATTCAAATCAGAACTTTCATACAGAAGTTCTGTACAAAAAACTGATTTTTGCATCATCGGTACAAAATGGCCGCTGGCAGCCATCTTGAATTTTCGACCACACCTAAAAACACTCGTTCCCGTCCCAGGGTCATAACAAAGGTACACAAGAAGTTTCGTAAAGATTGGTTCATAAATACGACCTCTAGCCCGAGCCATAGCCAATTGTTGACGTACGGACAGATGGACAGTCGGTCGGACGGACGGACAGACGGACGACGGGCCATGACAATAGCTCAAATTTGACTTCGTCAAAGTTGAGCTAAAAAAAAAATAGGGATCTGCGAATCACAAATTTCTTTTCGAATTGAATCTCGAATCAAATCATGCCTCTGGTATCGACATCGAATTGAATCCCAAATCAAATCTTAAAAGACAGGTTATTTCATATTGCATCAAACGGAAGTTACGGAACACTGTGATGACCTTATGCGACGGAGTGAACACCTTAAACACTAATAACTAAATATTCTCTGTAGCACCGTCGCTGAAACAGCTAGGCCTATTGTCCATAGTTTTAGTTTTTGAAGGCCTAACTTGTTACTATTCACGTTCTTAAGAACGTGAATAGTAACAAGTTAAGCCTTCAAAAACCAAAACTATGGATAATGTTCTGGGCCAAATTCACACCTTATCTAACAATTAAACATTGTCAATTACTCAAATAAATAGGAATTGAGCCTACATGAATGAATTTTCTAATGACAGTTTTATCCTATTTTTGTTGGAAATGTAACAAATTGAAGTTAGTATGAGAGATTCGAAAAAATCGAATCCTGAAACTGATTCGGGATCGATCTCGAAGCATACGTATGGTATCGATATCAAATCGAATCTCGAATATTCGCAGAACCCTAAAAAAAACCTTCCCAAAACAAGCTGAGAGGTTCTCAGCTCGAATCCCAACTGCGGCAACTGAAATAAGGCGTACTGCACATCGATGATGCACTTGTCTTCAACCAATGCTAACCCTGCTTGCTTGGAGTAACAATGTTGAGAAGCCTGACAGTTGCTTGTCACTGTTGCTCGGTGGTTCTCTTCTGCTCTGGCTGGGTTCCTCCCCCAGTAAAACTGTTGGGTGGCCCTGGCTGTAAAAACTGTTGTTAAACCCAATAAATAAAGAAATCAAATTTGCTGAATCCAAGACCTTTGAATGATGGTTTTGATTGGGGTGTGTGTAGGGGGGCATGGGGGGAGGTTATACAGTGGTGCCTACTTAATTGGATATATCTTAATTGCATATCCCTGTTAATAGAATGTAATTTCCCAACACAAAACCATTTACCATGCCTCCAGTACAAATTTGACCTGGTAATTGAATATAGGTTATAGAGAAATCTCCTGTTAATTGAATAAAAAATCTCGTAACATGTTGAGAAATTGCCCTGACTCTTCCCAGCTTTCCTTTGTTAAAGACCAATTTGGCCTCAGTATATTCAATACAGGCATTTAATCTATTATATCTTGTTTGACAGAGCTCATGGAGCTCTGTCAAACAAAATATAATAGAATAAATGCTAAGTTTATCTCTGGAATACAGGAAAGTGACACAATCCCTGTTAATTGAATACTCCTGCTAATTGAATAATGTTATTGGCAAAGTGGCTCTTCAATTAACAGGGTTCCACTGTACAGCAAACTGAGCAAAAACAAATATCACAAACTAATAATGAAACTATGTACTTGTGAAATTTTCATGTGGTCATTCTACAACATGTTTTAGCTGGTACTATACATTTTTGAAGGTTAAAGGGCTCAGTAGTTAGGGGTGTAGGCTGCAAGCCAAAGGGTCCTCTATCAAATCCCACCTGCGGCAACCACTTTGTTTCCTTGGGCAATACACTTCATTCCCATTGCCCACGTAGTGCCATTGCGTACCAAGGCATACTGCAAGTCAATCGTACACTTGTCTTCAACCAATGCTAACCCAGCTTGTGTGCTGTTTGTACGTTAGATATTTGTAATTGCTCAATGGTTCTCTCTGGCTTTTCCCATCTGTAAAACTGTCCGACATGAAGTGACCCTGGCTATCGAAGTGTCATTAAACCCCAATAAATAAATCAATAAGAATCATGTGTCCCTATTCTGGAGAACAGTTCGGGGCAAATTGCCAAAGGATGGTTTGGGTTAGATTAGTATCCAGTTTGGGTCAAATTGTTGGAGGACAGTTTGGATGCAATTCTCATGAATTCCAGTCACTTTGGCCCCAAGTCATTTCGGTCCCAGTCATTACGGCCGCAGGTCAATTCAGCCCCAATATACCAGGTCATTTCGGCCTCTTTAAATATTTTCAAATATTGTTTGAATTTTAACATTTTTCTATTTAATTTTTTTTCAACATTTATATCTCTCAATTAGATATTCAGGTATACATATGATATATGTCTAGTAGATTTTCTTTCATGATGAATAAATAAAAGAAAAGTTTCAGCACGTCAAAGGTGCACATGGACAATGTGGGATTTGAAATCCCTGGCGACCTGAATAATTGTATTTGCTTATGAATCTACGACAACCAGAAGCGAGGGTCAGTAATGTTATTTGGTTTGAGTGTATGCCTTGGAAGTGGGGTACTGGGGTCAGACCCCCGTGGACAGCGAACTGGAAGGGGACTAGGAATTGTGCATAACTACAAGGATTCTGCTCTGTGTTTTAGAAAATGTGGACATATTTATGGTAGTATCAAAATCGCAGTTTGGTGGTTGTTTCACAAAAAAGAAAAGAAAAAGAAACCCTTTGAACCTCAAACTGGAAGGTGACTAGGAATTGTGCATAACAATATGAATGAATGACTGCATATACTTTGCAAAATTTCAAAGTAAAATAATTTCTCTTACTTATACAGATAGCATCTTAAATGTATGTAAAATTGAACACATGGATAATTTTTAATGTTGTGTATAACTTTTCTGTACACTGTGTAAATACAAATAACTGAACATTACTTAATAAAGGTAATTACCCATTATTTCTAAACATGAACTATGCACTGATCTTTATACATGTAGATCTCTACACTTAAAATGGTGCCGAAATGACCAAGGGACCGAAGTGACTAGGGCAGAGATGACTTTGAGGTCAAATTGACCAGAGGATGAAATGACTTGGAGCCGAAGTGATTGGATACCATTCTAACAGATGAGAGACCTTAATAAAAGGCTTAATTATTACAGAACACATTGAATGTGAATTTACTGCACAGATAATTGCTCGACGATATACATTGTATTAATATTTTTCAATAAATATCGAACAATCTATTAATATTTTTGTTAAGAATTATTTTCAGGAGTTAAAACGAATATCGTAGCGTATCTAAAATATCCTAACAGATGTGTACTGCTTTTCTTTTGGATGAATCTTCCTTGGGCCTAGTTCTCCCCAGGCCGAAATTCCCCCAGTTCCCGAAAAAAGATGACATGCCATTTTCAATGGCGGTAAATATCCAAAAGGGTTATTATTTTCCATTTTTTAGTGTTTGAAACTACGAAGCACTGTTCAGAAATACAGATGCACCAAAAAGTAACACATTATTACTTTGTTTTGGTTTCTAACGGGACTGAAAGCAACCTGTCAGTATCACTTTTTCGAATTACACCCATTTCGTCTGCTAACCAAATCGTCCGCTGCAATTTTAACCAAGTCGTCCTCTACAATTATACCCAACATGTCCGAAACTCGTTCGCTGGGGGAAAGTATTCATGTATTGTATTTTGAATCATTTTTTATTTATTTATATAATAATTTTATTGTATACTTTATTGTATATTACCTATTGTAATATGTCTTAATGTACCTCCATTGTAATATATCTTAATGTACCTCCTTGCATTAAATTTCATATACGTGTGAAATTCTGAAAACAGAAATGTCAGAACAAAATAAACTATCCAGCCATTAAATAAATTTTTTAATTACTGTTTATTCAATGGATTATAGAGCTGGGAGGTTAACCGAAAAACAACTCAGTTTCGGTTATGAAAAAATAACCGACAACCGAGACCGACGATAAACTGAAAAACCGACTTTCTCGGTTATTTGAATGTCACGTGAGAATAACGTTTTTACGTGTTTTTTTCTGAAACAATGGCGGCAATTACAGTCGAGAAGAGCCCTATATGGGAACACTTTATCAAAACTGATAAAACTTCAAAGTCGGCTGAGTGTAAATATTGTCATAAATATATTTCTTGTGAGCATGGAAAGTTATTAACCCAATTTCCAGTAGTGACTCATTGTGTTAGCTACAAATTATTTTTAATTAACTTCGAGTCTTCGGCAGAGACCACGAGAGTTCGTCCTTAAAGTTTGTTTATATTATTTCCATGTGTCAACGACTCGACAAAGTTTTTACACACTCAGGGAGAGTTTATTCAATCATTATTTAGTTCATACAACTTAATTTTTTTCTGTTATTTTGGTTCAGAATTGTGCAATTTTTTGCATTTTTTAAAAACATATATCAGCCAATATACGACATCATTTGTGTTTCAAACCTTAAAGATGATGTACATCACACTCTTAACATAAATGCAACATCAGGAGGCTTTATATGTTGGGGAAATGTCACACGTTAGTAGGTGGTGGGTGTCTTGTTCGAAATGTAAAAAAATGTACAGACAATATTTTCCTTGACATTATGACAAGCGGACGACTCGGCTTGGGGACGAAACGTCCGTATACCCTTTTTTCAAGTAAACTTTTCCTTTACAACACCTTCACATTTGGATAATTCAAAAACTGAGTTTCTGTTCATCTTGATATTTCACGAGATACATGTCAATGCATGTCTGTATACAATAGCACCAATATAACAACAATTATCCGTGGTATCAGGACAACTCGTACCCACGGCAACTCGTACCAGTCAAGTCGTACCCAAAATTGGACGACTCGTACCCATTTTCGGCTGGACAACTCGTACCCACAGTTGGGCAACTCGTACCCAAGGTTGGACAACTCGTACCCACAGTTGGTCAACATGTACCTGGTCTTTAATTGTATGGGCGAAGGCGAATATTGGCTGAAAGACTTGAGAAGATGAGTGTCTGCTTTCAATGGGTGTGCATAGAGGCAAAAACTTTCCATTTTTAGCATTTATCTCGGCAGAACAGTCTGAACAGACTTCACCGAAAGTCAATTTCGTCGGTATGAACATTTCATCAAGAGAGCAATTCGAAGGAAACAGGAAATATTTAAATTATATATTAGTACAGTGGTGTAGATACGGGAGACGACCAACCCCCCCCCCCCCCCCCCCCAACCCCAAATCGGGTAATCTTTGGCTCTTCCTTAAACTTCTGAGGGCTTTTCTACGTAATATTTTGTACTGGTAGCCATACCCAGCAGTTCACGTGTTGCAGTGTTAACGCAAAATCAGATGCGATCGGGGCTCATTCCCCCACCCCACCCCTTCATTGGTTGAAGGATTAACGCGACGCGATCGTGGCCCATCAGAAGTCCTTTCCTGATCAAATTACATCTATACAGACCTGTGCCAATTTTTGTTTCGATCGGTCGAGAGAGAGATTCACTTTTATTCACATTTATAGTCTAATTGCAAACCTTGCAAAACTGCTAATTATCATTTAATTTTCATGATTGTAATGGAAGATAATTGTTAGAAAAACACACCTCCCAACTGGAAGATTAACTTAATTGGCGATAATAATATGCACAGATAATTGGAAGAAAATTAAACACCAATCGACTATAAGGTAACAGACGATAGAAAAAATAATTCTTCATGATCTCACACCTGTCACTGCCGGGTAAGTCGAAATTAAATGACAATCGAGTTTTCAGGTGTGTCGATGTTGACCATAAAATTTCCGATAGAAATCAGTTGATGCGAGCTGATGGACTCAAGAGAGAGATGTATTAGAGCTTTTTAATTGGATTTTTTTAAAATGAACATCATTTGTGATCTTCTTGATTCAGTTTATCACTGGTCATTGTTTGCCGTTTTTCTTCCGAGCGAGTAAATGTGCTACGCTTCCAGTACAAAATCCGGCTGGACTCTCAATTTACAATGAAATCCTTTCTCGCCTGACCGGAGTGGCGCCTCACCAGTGATGTAACTTTGCCACACGAAAAATAATCTAAAGGTGGAGGGTGGCATTATTAATTAGGAAAGGCAAGATTTAATGCGACGAAGGCTATGGTTTTCACCCTGATAATTTGCAGAGCCTAGGTCTAGATGCAAGGCCTTTTAGTTTTTTCCAGTACTCTATTTCCAAATATTGAAGCACAGAAACCGGGTGTCGGGGTTGGGGGGGGGGGGTGTCATTTCTCGTACGAATACGATTGCAGACTTTCAGGAACCACTGGTGCCTGCTGTCAACAAAGTACGGTCAATGAATATATGTTTCCTGTTCTGTGTATCACAGCCGTCATTTAGACGTAAAATTTGTGTATATTTCATTCATATTCATGGAATATCTGACGAAGGAATTTCAAAGTAAACTGATTTCCATTACTATAAACGGATCAAACAAAATCAAAAACCCCGCTTCTATAGTTCTTAGGCCATTAACGGCCTTCGCCCATACAATTAAACACCAAGTACAAGTTGACCAGCCATGGGTACGAGTTGTCCAACCTTAGGTACGAGTTGTCCAATTGTGGGTACGAGTTGTCCAGCCGAAAATGGGTACGAGTCGTCCAATTTTGGGTACGACTTGACTGGTACGAGTTGCCGTGGGTACGAGTTGTCTAGAAACCTTATCCGTTATAAACTTATATTATCGGTTATATGTACGTTTTTTTCGATTGAGGTTGTCACTGGCAGACAAGCTGTAACGAAATCAAGACTGAGAGTTCGGTCTGAAATGACGAGATCATCAGCTGAGCATATTGACAAACCTCCAGAAGGACAGAACTCGAGTAATAATAATAACACTTTGGCCGGCCGCTGATTTGTCGCGGTTCTCGGGTGAGAAGGCCTGGCAACCCCTGAAGTGTAGATATGTCGGCCAATGTATCACGCAAATCTTTGAGGCGAATAAAGTTGCAACAGAGTACATTTGATTCCTAGAGGGGGCAGGCCAATTGCAATTGCATGGGCAATTCGACAGCGGAAGTTACGTAGTTTTTTCACTGAAATTTACTGTCCACTTCAAAAATCACATTGACGGCTATAGAGAATTCTGTTCTGGAACACATTTATCTGACTGGGTATGTGGAACCCTTTGCGGGCCTACGGCCCGCTTGGGGTTCCTATTATTTGCGCCATCAACTTATATGAAGTGAGCGATTCATTTCAATTGTCTGATAAGTTACAGCACCAAAAATTATCAAAAGACGAATCGAATAAAACTTCCAGATTTTAAATGGTTGCAGTCTTGCATTTCTACATTTTACCTTTGGGCGAGCGATATAGTACCTTCTTACATCACAGTCGCCGTGGAGTGGTCGTAATCCAGGAGAAGGTAATAATGTCCACGCATGCGCCTACCAGGTAATAAAAATCACCAGTAACAAAATTTTAATTAATGAAACACCGGGTTGTTAAATTTTTTATGATTATTAAATATTTGATGATTATTCCTATAATTAGTCTTTGTAATCTAATATTATTGCGTCCGTGGACAAATTGCCAATCCGTTGAAAGTGACCACTCCACGGCGACAGTAATGTTGATCGAGCAATGGTAGATGAGACCGAATTTAGCGAGTGGGGTTGAAGGGAATTCAATTTTTCATCAAAATAACCTCCAAAATAAATATTACTTACACTTTAATTTGTTTCCCTATTATGGCTTCACGAATAAACAAATACACACATTTGCAGTTTACAGTGTCAGCTAATTGCGTTTTTGACAATGGCCAACAAAGGTTAGGTTGTCATTCCAAATGACTTTCGAAAACGTTATCCCATTGCCCTCTACTCGATAGGCTTAATCAGGAAGATTATTGTTACAGCCATTAACCCTTTACCTAACGTAACGGCCAAAACCGGCCAGCGCTATTCTCAAAAATCGCCAATTAATTTTCATTATTTTTTTCATTTTTTGTCTCAAAAACATAGGTTATGAACCCTCGTTGGAACGAGCTCGTCGAGCTCGTTCCAACGAGGGGTCATAACCTATGTTTTTGAGACAAAAAATGAAAAAAATTAGTTATTCAAGAATTATTTTTGCAAGTGTCGTCTGCTTTTCAGGTTAGGTAAAGGGTTAAACTCGTTAGCACACCTCAATTATGAACGCGAAATGTAAAAAAGACTTACCCGTGTTTCATCAATATTAAAACTGGCGTTTGTGCTTCGCGAATGTCGCTGAGACTGAACTGTTCAACAAATTTAATATTACGTTCCATCCCGATGCATCAACATAAAACTCGACACAAAGTAAATGATAGCAGTTCAACCAATAGAACACTGCATTCAGTTGTTGAAGAATATATATATTTTTTGTTTGTTTATTTATTGTGGAGCATTGACCCGTTTAACAGTCTGGGTCATATCAGATTGTACAAATGTACGGGTAGAGGAAGCTAGAGTTCCCATAGGGAAGCACTCAACAATGCTGAGTAACTGTTGCACTATCTAATTTATCAGCCTCGCACACGCAGGGTCAGCATTAGTTGAAGGCAAGTTAACCGTGGGGATACAGCGCGTCGATCATAGATGTACAACACGTCGAAGTAACACTGACCTTCTAGCAGTGCCAACTGTTTGTGTCAGGATGGTAAATTAGAGAGCTCGAGAGTTACTCACCATTGCTCAGTGGTTCTCTCCTGGTACTCCGACTCCCTCCACCAGTACAATTGCCCGACATGATATGATACAAGCTGTTGAGAGTGCCGCTAAACCCTAATAAACAAATAAATAAGCACAAAACTATACACATTTGACTTTTTATGTATCAAATATGCAGACATTGTGATCCTTAGCAAAATGTCAGTAGTATATTTAATAATCTAGCAATGATATAAAACTGTTGCTATTGTTTTGTGTTTTTTTATTTGCTTGTTTTAGTTTTTGGATTTTTTGGAGGGTGTGTGTTTTTTTTTTTATTCTTTGTGTTTTTTTTTTCGATATCCTCTATTCTCAAGATTGTTATGCTAACTCTCTTCAGTTAGAAGTGATCTTTTTATGTCGGTATCTGTGGATGAATGTATTTATCTATTCATATTACTCCTGATTTTCCTACAGAAATTAGGGTTTAATCCCGGGAACTATAGCCCGGGAATCACGCAGAGCACTGTTTGTGTGTTGAACAGAACTTTTCTAAATTGAAAAACTGCCCAACGTGACCTTGTAAGATTTCGTCATCGTCAGCCTTTCACGCCTGAACGTTTTACAAGCCTGCTTCCTGAATAACCTTTTTCACCAAATCACTGCAACTCCCAATCATTCCAGCGGACTCCTCTCTTCAACAGCAAGATCTTCACTGGATCGCTTCAAAGTTCAGCCTTCTCTTTGTTTACAGAATCCGCAGTATTGCTCACCACTATTCACTACATCCTTCAATATCAGCCCCTTCTTCACTGCCTTCACCAGTATCCTTTGCTTCAAGCAGAGGAGACTAGTGGCAGCAGTGAAGAGTGAAGAGGGAGTTGAAGCCAGAAGGTGGTGGTGATAAAAATATATTGAAAAATGAATACGAGTTGGAAGCGGGTTTTGGTTTTCACACTCATCTTAGGAAAACAACTTTTCTGTATGGAAGTGGCAAATTGCCAATAAAATATGTTCATTTTAACGAAAATAAATGCGTGTTGTTCCTCTCGTAAATTTACTTTATATTATCTCGGACATTTCCCGGTTCCCGGTTCTTGGTGTAAATTTATTCTCGTTCCCGCTACTCTAAAAAACCGGGAATATATTAAACCTCAATAGAAATGCATACACACGTGACAGTAGATCGCCCGAGTGATGAGTGTATCAAGCTCTTAGACTACTAGTCAAATTTTGTGAGGAATCCGACACTGTTATGGGTTGTTTGTTTACCCACTTTTCGTGGATTTTACGCGCTGACAACAGTTGATTGAATGTGACGTCCGCCTAAAAATCATGTGATGTACAAATAACGCAGCACGCGGTTCAATGCTATTTAGACACTGTGCAGTACTCAATTTTGCACACCACTTTGACTTTTCCAAAAAGGGGCAGTTTTTCGATCACGGAGTGAGCGAAGTGGATCATTGGTTAGCGGTTTGTACTTGTGATACAGTACAGTCGCCGTGGACTGGTCGTAATCCACGCGTGGGCAGTGAAGTTCATGCATGCGTTTACCAGGTAATAAAATCATAAGCAGAGATATTTTAATCAGTGAAGCAATCAGTGCTTCCTTAATTAAATTTTTGGAATCTAATATCATTGCGTCCGTGGAGATATTGCCCACCCGTGGAAAATGACCAGTCCATGGCGGCCGTACTGTAAAAAGGTTGTGGCCTCGAGTCTGACCAGCACCAGTGGCACGACACTTAGACCATCAGCTTATTAGGGGATATCAGATGCTTTGTAGTTTGTTGGCTACTAGGTTTTCCTTCTGGAATTTCAGAGAATTCGGTCACTCCTCACCGAAACAAAAGAAATTCACATATAAAAGTGTTTTACATGTGATTAAAAAATACCCAAAAGACTACTTGCAGACAACTACGAATCAACACGGAAAACAATTCCAATAACCCTTTACCTAACATAAAAAGCAGACGACACTTGCAAACAAAATTCTTGAATAACTAATTTTTTTCATTTTTTGTCTCCAAAACATAGGTTATGACCCCTCTTTGGAACGAGCTCGTTCCAAAGAGGGGTTACAACCTATGTTTTGGAGACAGAAAATGAAAAAATAATGAAAATTAATTGACAAATTTTGTGAATAGCGCTGGCCGGTTTTGATCGTTACGTTAGGTAAAGGGTTAACTGAGTAATTGTCAATTCTGAAATATCGGTCTCGCGGTGGGTTGCAAATGTCAATGGGGGTGACCGGCGCTTACAGAATCAAACCGTTTCTTGTTTTTACGCTGATTCGTTCCAACAATGTGCAGATTCGTTCCCGATTTTCAAAAAGTTTGGAAGCTCTGTTCTTTTTAACCCTTTACCCAACATGAAAAGCAGACGACACTTGCAAACAAAATTCTTGAATAACTAATTTTTTTTCATTTTTTGTCTCAAAAACATAGGTTATGACCCCTCTTTGGAACGAGCTCATTCCAAAGAGGGGTCATAACCTATGTTTTTGAGACAAAAAATGAAAAAAATAATGAAAATTAATGGGCGATTTTTGTGAATAGCGCTGGCCGGTTTTGGCCGTTACGTTAGGTAAAGGGTTAAAAAGATGACAGAAATGTGAGTACAAATGGGTATTTTGTCAAATATTGGTTACGGACGCCCTTCGCTTGAATAAAATTACGGTAATGACTTTATTTTAGCGTCCTAGAAAAATTTGCGGCATATATTACAGCCACGGGAAGAATATGCGCATTTTCCATAGGGGAATTGTGGCGGCGGTTGCTGGAAATTCACAGCACATGCACAGTTCACATAAATTGTATTCTGTTCGGTTCGGGCAGATTTGTAAACATTGAAAGAATTGGGACCAAACCAGTAGTATTTTAAGAGTACGAAGCGTTTGAAATTACGTGTGATGAACGTGCGAATGCGTTTGTGATTTTATGGTTGCGCTCGCGTTCGTTCCTCTCTAAGTGCTGATTTGAAGGCGATTCAGCATTGACCTCATTTGGTAATGAAGAACAACAGAAGGTTATGCATGCAAATGAACAATCCCGACCTCCATATACGTTTTGCTGCTTTTAATGCATGATATATGGAAGAGCTGTGTTGATGCCGGTTTACTTGTTGGTGATAAATTTCAGCAGTACACTGCAGTACAGTACGTGGGGTTTGATTGCCGCTAAATCGTGGTGATGTAGATTTTCCACTCGTAAAATTTCTATAATTTTGGATCAAAATACAAGAACCATCAACAAAATTTCATCTCATAGACCATCGGGTTCCTTTCGTATTTGATACACAACATCTCTTGGGGGTCAGATTCAGTTTTGTTCAAATCGGGTCCCTGGGTTAAGATCGGGTTAGATAGAGACACACACCGATTACTTTTAATCTGCGTCATATCTAGCGCCCAAGTGTACACGTCTCGAATTTAGTGTTATGTGCAGAACGGATTGGAGTGCCGACAGATGGGGAAATAGTGAACGTATGTGGTCTTACCTATACATATTACTTGCATCTTTTGAAAAAGTGTTATATATATAATCCCACCAACCCACCCCATAAAAGTGTCATATTTAGAGTGGGATTATAAGTATCGAATATCGCCTTTTAGACTTTTAAATGAAGCTTTCAGCCATTTTGAACTCACCTGACTGAATGTTAGGGGAGTTTAAGTGATCACTGTCTGTCCGACGCCGAATTGAACCAAATTTGATGTGCATGTTCCTTATCATAGGTCAATTAATGTTTGTTCAAATAAAGTTTCCACGCCCACATGGGGCACCACAATGGTGATTACTCCGATAGCACCCGTAAACTGATTTCCAAAATTAAAAAATCTTCTTCTCCAGAACCATCAATTAGAATCTTCTGATATTTGGTATATAACAACTCTAGGGGGGTCAGATTCAGGTTTGTTCAAATCGGGTTTCTGGGTTAATACTTGGGTTCTCTATGGGAGCCCCAGTTTGAACTCGGTGCAATATGAGGGAATTTCTAAAAAAAAAAAAACTTATTCAGATCCACCTGTAAGAATCCTTTCATACAGGTATCCAACATCTGTAGGCGGGTCAAATTCAAGTTTGTTCAAATCGGGTCCCTGGGTTAATACTTGGGCTCTCTGTGGAAGTCTGAATTTGAACTTAGAGCAATATGAGGAAATGTTTTTAAAAATCTTCTTCAGATTCACCAGTCAGAATCCTTTCATATTTGGTATACACCATCTCTAGGTGGGTCAGATGCCAGTTTGTTCAAATCGGGTCCCATGGTAAATATTTGGGCTCTTTATGGGAGCCCGAATTTGAACTTAGTGCTATATGAAGAAGTTTCCTTAAACATCTTCTTCTTCAGATTCACCGGTCAGATTGCTTTCGTATTTGGTATGCAAAATCTTTCGATGGGTCAGATTCATGTTTGTTCAAATCGGGTCCCTAGGTTAATGTTTCGGATCTCTTTTGGAGCACAAAGTTTAACTCGGTGTAATGCGAGGACATTTCTTTAAAAACCTTCTTCTTCAGTTCCACCAGTCAGAATTCCTTCATATTTGGTATATAACATCTCTAGGAGGATCAGATTCAAGATTGTTCAATTTGAGTCCCTGTTTGACATTTAGGCTCTCTGTAGGGGGGGGGGGGGGCGATGCAGGTCATGTTCAAGTTTGTTCAAATCCATTCCTTAGTGTTTTTCCATAAAATTTGCCTTTGACTTCATTCCTATGTAGTGTTTATGAACCATGACTAACTGAATGTGACCTCAAGTACTTCTTTGAACCACTTTGTCAGATGAGCGATTAAGGCCCCTTGAGGCTTCTTGTTTTGTTTGCACTTTGCCCCAAAACTACATTTTGAAGTCCAACAAAGCGAGATTCATTCTTATTTTGACACCTTATGCGTTCACACAGGTCCGCTGTGTGCAGATTACTATAAAAGTTCATGACCCAACACGCAACGACCGTTGGGTTTATTTCTCAATGGCCCACACACCCGCTGGTAATCAATAAATCCACCAGTCAGTCAATCAGTAAATCAATAAGGGGCGCGGATGGTGAAATGGGAGAGCTTTGTGAGATTTGTCAAGAATTCACACTCTTTGTTGAATTTCTCTGTCGGTCAAAATGCAGTTAGTTGAAGGTGGTGTCAGAGCCATAACATAGTGGAATAAGAAAACATTGTATGTTTATTCGAAACACTTCGCTGGGTGTGTTCGTATTGGATGGGTAATTCCTTGTCTGCGAAACACCTAAAGTTCTAATCACGGGAAGATATATGGGTGTCCATTTCATATTTATATGTAATACGATATGTGATAGAATATCCTTGTATACCACTCAACCAATATACTGATCACTCGAACTGACACATACTATTCAAAAAAGTAGGGGATATCCAAACTGATGTTGATATTTTCAGAAAATGGTATTGGATACGCGTGATTGGACAAATCAATATGTTACCAAGTTTGGTGTGGATCATGAATATCATCGGCCCACGAAAACTTCGTGCAGGTGTTTCGCACGAATGCCGGATTAATGTCTGTGGGGTACATTTTGAAATTTTCATTTGTACTGGGCGGGCTTTTTCGGAGGTCTCATCGTTCTTTTCTTGGTATAAACTCGTTCGTCAATACTTTCTGGTCGAAACGTAACTTTTGAGGTATGCGAAGACTGACACGTGACGAGCGTTTACGTGCCATTGGCATGTTGGAACCTGGCAACAGACAGACTGCAGTGGCTCAAATTCTCAACGTTACTCTATCGGTGATTAGCAGGTTGTGGTCAGGCTACTGTCAGATAGGCAATTTTGATCACAGACGTCGGTGAGGTCGTCCAAGGATAACCAGGATCGTTTCATCCAAACCATAGCATTACGTAACCGCCATCAAAGTGCCTCAGAAATTGGACAGCAACTGCACCGAGCGACAGATGTGCGAGGCAGTGGTCAAACAATCCGAAATAGCCTGCACAGCTGGAATTTGTACGTTCGACGACCTCGAATAATACCACTTTTGACTGAACGTCATATCGCAGCACGGCGTAATTGGTGTGGAGCATGGCAGCGCTGGGATAATCGTCGGTGGATCAACGTCATGTTTTCCGACGAATCGAGGTCTACTCTCGACTTCCACGACAGGCGAAACAGGGTGTGGGGGAGGCGGAACGAACGATACCATGACGTAACCGTAAGCAACACTGTCGTTTCGGTGGTGGATCGGTTATGGTGTGGGGAGGGGCATAATCATGACAAGCAGAACAGCATTACATGTCATCCAAGGGCGTGTCATAGGACAGTACTATCGTGACAACATGTTGGCAGCTCATGCGGATCCATTTGTGCGACGTCATGGCCGTCGATTCATTTTCCAAGATGACAATGCAAGAGCACACAAGACCTGTGTCGCTACAGAGTTCCTCCAGGAGCAGAACATCGCTACACTGCCTTCGCCAACACTAAGTCCAGACATTTCACCAATCGAGCACGTCTAGAATATGCTTAGCAGGCGTCTACGAGACGCCTACAACCCCCTACCAATGTCCAGGAACTCGCCGCTGGACTGCAGGAAGAATGGAATAACATCAGTCAAGCTGATATTGGAAGTTGTGTGAGGAGTATGCCACGTCGAATCCTCGCTTGTCTCGCGAACCGAGAAGGATTTACAAGGTATTGAGATCTTGGACTGAAAGTGGTAAATTCTCTGATTGACCGTCCATGTCTTCTACAGCTCAGTGCGTGGAATGTGTGCTTGTCAGATACCCAACTATCGCATTGCTGAAATCATTCACCAGATGTCACAGTGCAATGCCTCAACTGTTTTTTTATGAAAATATAAATATATTTCTTCATATATCTCACTTTTATCAAATTTTCCCTACTTTTTTGAATAGTATACGTCATAAATTGGTCAAAATTATATACTTTGTAATACTTCTATAGGCAGAGTATTGCTACGAAGAATTATTTCTTGTTCTCGACCGAACTGAGTTACAAGCGACACGGGTCATTTTGTGAGAACTATTTCGAGAAGTCTCAGTGAGTGATTCGTTTGGCAACGAATTTGAGCCCATCAGATCTGCCTGCCTGCCTACGAATCTGCGCCGTTGATGGAAAGAATCGGCGCCATGACTTGTCTTAAAATTTCCTCATTGGCTTCAAAACTACGTAAGATAATATTAAAATTTAACTTATGCTGAACTTATGAGTTATAAAACTGAAGGTTTCGTGAGTAATTGTGTTTTTCTGTTATGTTTTTTATATAACAATCTTGTTCGGAAATTTCGAGAACTGGACTGATCAGTGCCAGTTTTCACACAAATGGAAACAAAATACGTTCTCATTTTGTAACTGGAGATGCTTAAGGACTCAGTCGGATCAATTGTAATAATCCCACTGTGTTCTTTTCTGGTTAAATACTCGCCATATTTATATCATTTGTTGTCGATAAACGCGCATCTTCTTGTTAAAATCGGAAGGAATCTGCGCAAAAATCGAGAACGAATCCGAGCGGAAGTAATGAACGAACTGATTCTGTAAAGCGCCAGTCATCCTCAGTGAATATGAACTAACATACTGACAGAGTTCAAAATCACATGCACTTCCGAAAATTTCATATATCCTAGTTTAAGCACAAATAAAAGTTATAACTTTTAATTCCTACCCTCATACATTCACTTTTATCAACACTGAGCAACGTTATTCATGTACATACATTTACGATATCTGTGACTGACTTTTTCACGCTCCAATCGCACGTGCTTTGACGTCATTGACCTACACCCAGAGCAATATAAATTGTCCCTATACCATTTGCCATTTAGCTCTTTAGGGGCATCGCCCAGATGTATGATTGGATTGTGGATGTCGGGGGGGGGGGGGGTGGGGGTAGCCAGTTTGTCCAAACTCTCATGACGCAAGTTCCGACTGATAAAATAATATTCAAATTACATCATCAAGGCAATGTCTTCTCAGTAAGCCATGAAAGACATTCCCGTCGCATGCTTTGCGAAAAACCTTTTATTCCCATATTCTCCTTAACTGACATGTAGGCCTTCTAGACTCAAAACTGATCGTGCTGGGAGCGTATCGGCCACGAACCTCTATTATCAAACTTTTGCAGATGTATTTTTCAGAATTGTATTTTCTATTTACGGAACTAACTAACTGAAATGAACCATTAGTATTTTCAAAGATGTGGCAATTTGCCAGTTGGAAATTGTCATATCTTTTGAAATGCCAATGATTCATTTCCGTCATTTATATTCACTTGCAGAAAATACATTTCGGGAAAATACAGTTGTAAAAGTTTTATAGTATTCGCTCCTCGCCACACGGATGCTTGACCTTGGGAACGCAGTCGTTATTTATTCATTGTTGGGTAGTAGGAGAAAACCCATAGCCTTTTTTGACGTGGCATACAAGGACATTTTATTCTTTCTGATGTGTCACAATAAATAAAATGCAAAAGCTCGTTCAATGACGCGATAGGAAATTCCGATGCAGCAAATGCCTAAAAATGAACAGGGCCATTGCCCAATAGAATAATTGATGGCAGGTGTTCACGGGGTGCACGGCAGAGTCCCATATAATAAGCTAGGGCATCGCTCTAAATAATATTGTCATCGCTCAGTAGGCATACACAGAGCCCCTGGGTCGAGACCGGTTAATCCTTGGGTGGGCGATCGATTCGGACTCCCGCGTTATGTCCTTGGGCAAAGCACTTAACCCGGATTCTCCACATGGGTTGCACGATGACACCGTGTACTAAGACGTACTTCACGTCGATGGTGCGCATGTCTTCAAACCAATCTAACCCTGCCTGTGCTGCATTGCGGAGTTACGATTTTGTGGAGCTGACAGCTGCTCGTCGTTGCTCGGTGATTCTCTCCGGGTACTCAGGCTTCTTCCACCCGTAAAACAGTCACCGACGCGACATGACATTGGCTGTTAAAGTGTCGTTAAACCTTAATAAATAAATAAATAATACAATAAGCAGACAATGGTTTTAAAGACCCATACAATCGAAAAACAATAACGTCACAACCCTGAACAGTAAATAGTTAATGGTGTCTGTCAAAAGGCCCATACAATTGAAAAACAATAGGCAGACGCCAGGTGTGGACGTCAGGTGTGCTCTAAATAAACGGACTGAAGCCCACAACAAATCACACACAATAAGCAAATAATAGGAGAACAATATTGTTAACCAGCAATAGAAAATGAAATGGCCGCTATGGCACTTCCGGTTTGAACCGAAATCACGTCTTTTTTATTACTTCTCGTCGTGCACTGCTGCGGATCAGTACTATTTTCCTGTAATTGACATGTTCAAAGACCTCCCCAAAGGGTTTCGGGGGTGAATACTAGTTTTGTAATATGTCGATATGTTCTAGAAATTACCAAGACAACCAACAATGGCATGGTAAAAGGAGTAGCAGTCTGCCATTGCCTTTACCACGACACTGCCGATTGCCTTAGCTAATTACAGTGATTGTAGACTTCGTTTAGCAATTGCTTCTTGTTTATTGGAGTTTAGCGACACTTTCAACAGCCGCGGTTACATAATGTCGGACAGCTTTACGGGTGGAGGAAGCCTGAGATCACGGAGAAAACCACCGAGCCGCGACAAGCAACTGCCTGACACTCTAACTTAGGAACTGCACGGGCATATTTATTTATTGGGGATAACGGCACTTTCCACAGCCAGGGTCACCTCGTGTCGGACATTTATACGGGTGCAGGAAGGCGGAGTACCAGGAGAGAGCCACTGAGCAGCGGCGAGCAACCGTCAGACTCTCCAACGTTCGAACTCCGCACAAACAGTGTTAGCTTTGGTTGAAGACAATTGCACCATCGGCGTGCCGGTTAAATCATTCAGAAACCATCAGTTACCTGGTTATTAATTGTATTTCCTGTTTGGTTATATGTGCTTAAATTGTCCGTCATCCCATTAAAATAGTTCTTTTTAAATGAAAGCAAAAAATAAGGGTGTATTGGATTTGAGTACATTATGCCTTGAACGTAGATCTGCTAATTTCAAGAAAGGTCATCGAGTGCTAAGCAAAACTGCTCAAGTCTTCAGGAAACACGACTCGCGAGCAATCTGCCACGCGAGCAATATACTTTAGCTTGCTCCAGTGTGCGGTGGCTTTAAGAACTGTCAAATATCGAAGTTTCCTGTTATTTCTATGTGTTCCAACTTACAAAGAAGACCTTCGTGCCAACTTTATCAAATGCCTTCCTCACATCACAAAAGTCAAGACGGATTTCTTTGCCTTCGTCGAGAGCAGTGCTTATAATGTTATATATTATAAATAAGTTGTAGTATAGTTGAATCTTTAGGTGTAAATCCAGATTGAAATTGGGTAGTCAGGGAATTTGATTGAAAGTATATACTTGTTTGAATATGCTTTTTCAAAAACCTTTCTGATATAACTAATCAACGATATGGGCCTATAGTTATTGACCATGTTCGGGTTATCCCTTTTAAATATTGAGATTACATTAGCTTTCTTCCACTCAGCCGGGAAACAACACTGAGAAAGGAGATAGTTAAAAATGTCAGTGAGCGGTTTTGTCAGGCTTGATCTACATTCTTTGAGAAGTCTCGGAAGTCTTACTACAGTTGTTCGAATCTTACATGAGTAATCGTCAACAGCGGGTCGTCATTAATTCTGAAGCCAGAATTCTGAAGCCCCAGTTACAGCTGGCGTTCCACAAGGATCAATTATTGGTCCATTGATGTTTATAATATACAGCAATGATATAGTTGACAATATTTCAAGTAACATCCGCTTGTTTACCGACGATACAAGTCTTTATTTAATAATAGAAAACCCTGTCATAGCAATGGACATTCCAAACCATGACCTGTCGCAACTTGGAAGTTGATCAAATCAATGTCCTGTTGATTTTAACCCCTCTAAGACTAATGTCTATGCTAATTGCCTGTAAAAACGTTCGAAATAATCACCCCTCATTGAAAATGTGCAGTCAGAATATTACAGGAGTCAACTGCCATGCACACCTGGGCGTACTTTTAAATAACCGGGGCTCCTGGAAAGAACACATTGAAATAATATCTGCTAAGGCCTGGAAAAGAGTTGGCTTATTGAGAAAATACAAATACAAATTTGACCGCAAAACATTAAAAACAATATATCTTACTTTCATTAGGCCAGTTCTAGAGTACTCAGATACAGTATGGGGTAACTGCACGGAGTCTGAATTCGATGAACTGGAATGTATTCAAATTGAAGCCGCCAGAATTGTAACAGGTGCAACCCGGAGTGCTAGTAAAGCACTTATTTATGCGGAAACAGGGTGGGAACCTCTTAAAGTAAGAAGCGAGAAACTCTAACTGAAATAGTATTTCAAGATGTACCACAGAATGGTCCCTACATACTTATCCATGTTGATACCTCCGCTAGCATCGGCGTCTCACGAGTATAGTCTGTGTCATAATGCTGCCGTTGCTGTTCATTTTTCTCGTACCCAGCAACACCAGAAATCATTTTGCCGTCAACCATCCGGCTATAGAATGCTCTACCACCCTTACACGTGAAACGAAAGAAAATAGCTCGTTACAAAATTTGTAGACTTACCGAAATAGAAACAAACTGCTTGTTCCCAGTTACTTCAAACATAATAAAGACCGCCAGCCGCAAATACGCCACAGTGGACTTTTCTTGTGCTGTAGTAATCTTTATGACCATCTGTTGGAAAACCATTTATCAAATTCCCCTGACTGTTCATGCGGTGCCTGCGAAACAAACGATCATTCCCATTACACTGTCCACATTACCCAGATATCAGACAGAACACGTTAGCCACTTTACCCTTTACAATTACCACGGACATACGTCTAAAAGGAAATGTTACGTACAATGTGGATAGGAACAGGCAAATATTCGAGACATTACACGATTATGTATCAATGACAAAAAGATTCTACTGGACCATGCCTAAACCACTAAGCAAATCTCCCTGACCAGACGGCGTTGCCTCTCAATAAACTGTCATGAATAAGGATGTGTACATGTACACGTCGTACTTTCTGCAGTGTTCGCCATCCTTATGTCGTGTCATCCTAGGAAACAGTTGCCTAAGTCCTAAATCTTTCGTCCTCTTTCCCTCTTCCCTCCATCTTTACACCATGTTACTTACTTTTCTCTCTTAAAACATTGTTTATTAAATGCCATGAAAGTTTAATGTAAATGTTGACTGTAGGATACAGCTTATATAAGTTTTGGCTTGCTGCTGAATCCCTTTTCATAAATTTTTAATTCATCACGTTGTCTTAAACTTTATGTAAATTAGAATGCTTTCTTCTGAAATAAAATACTGATTAAATTAATCGTCGGAGTTAACAGGGATTGAGGGCAAATGCACAATCGACGTGCGGTATACCTTATTACACAATACCACCGTTCCCCGACGT